>JAZDUH010000478.1:0-746428 GCA_036419115.1 Scarus forsteni
GTGAGCAACTTCCCACAGACACGCCGGCGTTTACGTATCTGCATTCCATAGCTGAGCAGAGATGAGAGGGACAGTGGGAATGACAAAGTGCCAAAATGTAGTTCCTTAAGGGAGCAGGTGGGTGACTGTCAGGAGACAAACAACATAACAACAATGAGCTTGAATGAACAGGTATAAGGGCATATCTAAAATATAAACTAAACCTTCACATTAGCATAACAACTGTATCAGCCATGGTACCACTAAATTGAGATCATAAGACCATTATGCACTTCTGAGAATAACTCTAATGTAAAAAAAAAAAAAAGACAATATAGATTAAAAGTATAAGCTCACACTGACAGGGTGAAATCAGGACAGGAGAGGATCATAATATAACACAGGTAATGAAATGCATAAGAAGAAACTTAATCATGTATCAGGTGTGTAAAGGGGCAATTTTCAATGTGTGGGCATATTTGTCAATCACGTGGGAGGGATCAATCCCCCTTTAGAGGTTTATGAAGAAGAAATGTGTTTAGGTGGAGGGAAACTCGACACCAGTGGATGGAGGGAAACTCAACATCATCCTCTTCAAGTTCTGATATTTGCAAGTTAGTGAGCAGTAGCAGATTGGGGTGGCCTAGGGCATCTTCATTGTGTCATCATCAGCATGGAGTAAGACATCAGGGATGTTGTCATCCTCTCCATCATCAGCTGGGGAAACATGGAGTGAGGGCATGGAAAAGGCAGAGGTTGTACCTGGGTAAAGGTGGGAGCAGTAACATTGAAAGGATATGCTGGAGTAGTAGCCAGTACCTCAGCCAGGGTAGGAAAGCTGCAAGAGAAATCAAGATTGAACAGGTCTTCATAGTTCCAGGGCTGCACCGCAGATGGTGCTGGCCCCACATAGCTTCAGAGGCAAGGAGGAATGGATGATTAATATCACAATGTTAAGAAACAGTAAAAGTACAGGATATATAAAATTTACTCTGAGTCTGCAGCCTCAGAGGGGTCAGGTAGGTCTGTCAGGTCAGTGTGCACTAGGCCCGCCAACGATAATCGATTCAGCAATGCATCGCTATGCGGGCTTGCACGATTCAGCATCGGCGCGCAACGCCACGTAATCGATTATATGTGTCGCTTTTTTCCTGCCCTTCCATCCGGGGCTTCTCGAGTAACGCGTTACGATGACGTAAGCACGCAGCCCATTGTGCTCCAGAGCTCTGGCTTCGCCCGTGATCAGCAGCCGCTAAAAATAAAAGGATGGAATAAACCCTCCTCGCCTCCCCGTAGCAAAACACCAGCTGCAATAAGGAGGAGGACGAAGCGGAGGAATTAGCTGACGCCTCCTTCACAAATAAATCGGTTGTGTGGACTTATTTTGGCTTCTCATGTAAAAAGACGAGAGAACGGTGAGAAGATTGCGGACAAAACAACAACCGAAAGTGCAAAATATGCCGCAACAGTTTGCCGATACTGCGGGGAGAACAACCACCCGGAGGTTGCGAATACCTGCTTTTATTTAACAGTCAGCGTGGGCTGTGACCACGCCAACTTCAATTTTAATTCCCGAACAGAACAGTGAGTAGTAATCTCTACACCTCCTGCACGGCTCTCTCCCTCCTCGCTCAAACACACACAAAACTCCCCTTCTGAACTCTGACCTGTTCGCCCCGCCCTCCTGCTCCATTCACTGACCGTCAATTCATAGGAAACATTAAAATCCACATTGAACACATAACAAACTGTAGAACTGCTCCACTATGTTTGTGTAAGTCTGCATAAAAACAATATTTGATTTTTGCATCTACTGTTGAGTTGACAGAATTTGATCATACTTGAAGATCAGAAGTATATGCACTGTTATAGGCTAAATATTATAGTTCACAGTTCAGACATTTATAGGTCTAAACTGCAGCTCTGAGGACTGCTATTTGTTTTCCTTTTCATTCAAGAATGTACTTATCCTGATTGTTACAACAACAAAGCACTTTTTATTGAGATTTTATGTTTGTATTTGCACTGTAGTCAAAATAAGGGGACAAAAACTACGATTTAGTTTTTTTTTTTCAAAGAGCATTTATTTTGTACTGATGCAGCAATATTTTTTGAATGTCTGCATTTGGGAAGAAAATAAAGAAAATGAGATTTTTTCACAACTTCCTACTGTTGGGGATTTTCCTTCATCTTTATTTCGTATCGTGAGTATTTCGTATCGTTTCGTGAGTTGACCATTTCGTTACACCCCTAACAATGAATAATTCATTTTATTACAAATTGATGTTTTGCTGTTTGCAGCTGATTTAACTGTCTTGTAAGTGTATTTCACAGCAACAGTACACTGAAGGGGAGAATTCTTCCTTCTTCCATACTCTGCCCTGATTCCTCACTTTAAGTGGCTTCCTTTCCACAGAGGCTAGCTATTAATAAACTTAAAGTATATCTGACTACTTGTATTTACTCATGACTGATAAAAAATGAACCATGTTGTTTGCAGTAATATAGAATTAGATGCATCGCAATGCATCGTAGAATCGAATTGAATCGAATCGTGACCTTGCCGAATCGAATCGAATTGAATTGCAAGAGCAGGACCAATGCACACCCCTAGTGTGCACCTCAGTCAGTGTACGGTCAGGTGGCTCAGTGAGCAGTGATTTTTGAATCCACGGGCTCAGTTCGTAAACAGTAAGCCAAACTTTTAGGCAGTAAGGTGTTATTTTTGCCACCATACAGAGACCAGACCACTTAGGTTGGTTCCAGTAAAACCTGAGGCCCTCTCCCCAGACATATTGGCCATATTTAACGTTGGAGCTCTCTTCTTCCTGTTCCTTGATAAGTATGGAGATCACCTGTTGAGAAAACTGTTTGCAGATGTTAAATTGGTCAATGTAATTTTCAATTTGAAGCACAAAGTGTCATCTGTAATGTCTGAAAACCACGGACGATTCATCTAGTTACAAAATAAGAAAACAGAAGGGAGGGGTTCGACAAACAGACAGACAAACACTAATATCACCACTTCTCTGTTGTTTTATTTATTTTAATTGTGTTTTCAATTACTTTGTAAAGTATCCTTTAGTGGTCAGAAAGGCACTTTTAAATAAGAGGTATTATTATTCATAATTTTTAGTTGTACTGGCTGCATCATTTCATGATTCTGGAATTCAGCCAGGTGTTTAATAGGTCCCTCAAACATTCATGTATTTATTTACTTTTATTTGGGTTAATGACGTGACTCAATTTTTTTTCCATAATTTAGTTACATTTAAAAAGTCTCACAATTTGAAATTAAATTCACAAATACCTTAATGGGTGCTCTTCTTTAAAGACCTAATCAAAAATTTGTGCATTTGCTCAATACTGTAATGTTATACAGATGTTTCCTGTTTTCAAATAAAACATTGGTACACTAGTAGTTTCAATGATTTGACTTTTTCATTAGTTTTAGGTTTTCAATGCTTAAAATTACAGTCAATTAAAAATATCTCAGGATTATATCTATATTCTGATTTCAATGGCAATTTATTATAATTTTTCTTTATCTTTAACTGTAATTTAACATACAATTTTCTATGGGTATACCACCAATTTTCCATAGGACTGTCCAATAACTGTAAATTAACAGATACTTTACAGATAGCAAAAATGTAAACATATCTTAAGATTACAAAATATTAACCATGATGAGATCATATTATCATGTTTTAAAGGCAACTTAACACGTTGTTTTATATTCAAAAGTAATTTGCCAGTTCTTTCCTTATTACAAAGAATAGGTCAGACTACTATAAGTCTGTCCTTTGTTTCACTTCTACCTTAAAGAAACACACAATGTATTGTCCAGATTGAATATATTCAAAACTGATTTTTAACATTTGCTTCATTTGCAAGAAATAGTTAAAAATTTAATTACTTTGACCTTAATCCAAATATTACTAATTGTCTCCTGTCATGATCCTGTTTTAGTCAAGTTGCCTTTTGTATTTTCATGTTTGTCTTTTGTTTCTCATTTTATTCTAAAAATTCACCTAACATATTTGTTATTTTGTGTTTTGCTTCCTGTAAGGATCTGTCACTTCCCAGATGTGTCAAACCACCCCCGATAGTGTATTTTTACTTCATGTCCTCCTTTGTCTTTTTTGACAATTTGTAGTACTTCCAAGTACACGTTTTGTATATACATTATGTCATTGTTGTTGTTTTATACTAATACTCTAAAATGATACATTATAGATAAATCTGTAAATTTCATGAGCCTAATTTGTTTATACATTTTAACTTTGTTATTGTACATGGAAAAATTAATATTTTAACATGAAGTTACTGTAGATAGATATTGTAGATATATCAAGCTGGTTTTCCAAATTTATAAATTATTCCCTGGTATTGCAGGGATTAAACCATCTGATTCTAATGTTTTTTCTTTTTCTTTTAACTCTATACTGGACATTTATATACAGTAACATTCCTTTCTTTTTCTTTAATAGATTTTGACTGTAAAAATGCATCCTGCATTTGTACAGGTGTTGTTTGTAATATTATTAATACACTTATATGCCAAATCTTTTATTGTATTTTTACAGCTTTTCTTTTCTTTTCTTTTATAGTGTAGTCTGTCTTTTAACAGACTACCTGCCACCATCAATTCTGTCATCTAGTACACTAATTTTCCTGCTTCCTCCTGATTTTTTATTTCATGTTCATCTTTCATTCCTGCCATAATTTATGGACATTTACTTGAACCCTGTTATTGGGACCCTGTCCCCATTCTCTTATTTACTTCTCTGTCATTCTCCATTCATGTTCACACAGATATATTATACACGTGAGTGGCCTGTCCCTTGAATGGTGCAATACCAGATCCTTCAGGAGGCGTGAGCAAGCTTCTACCTAGCTCCTGGAGCCAGGCGCCTCACCTATGGCCCTCCGAATTCACCTTTATTCTCAGTTCAGACCACACACCCTAACCTAACACAATGACCCCTAAACTATGCCCAACCCAGACCCCACAGAGCAATCAGTCGATAGTCAGTTTGCTTTTGAGGAATTCCTGGATCTCTAATCTCCAGTCCACTCTCCACAAATGACTTCAATGTATCAAAACTGATTGAAAAGTCACCCACACATTTGCATCCATGTGACAACCTCAAGGTACCACACCTTTTACTTATCGGAGGAGGAATACCGCATTCTTATTACGTCTTACACTATAGACTAGGCAACCTCGAAAGTCGTCACCTTCATTGAGGACTGGGTACCACACCCAGATTACTACCGACCCCCAGATATCCCTGCAAAAAAAGAACCCTGACTCCTAAAACATGTCAATTGAATAAGAGATACTGGTGTCTGTTATTTAACACTTCAAGGATGCTTCTCAGGACACATCTGTGTAACCTCAGGCCTGATTCTCTTATCACACAGTTACACTCCTTCAAACACACAACGCCCGGCTATACCCTTTGTATGAGTTGATGCTGTCCGTATGGCCTCACATATTTTACTTATTGCATTAAAATATACTGTACATTTTTGAGATAGAAAGAGAGAAAAGAATACATTTGGTCAAATTATTTTACTCACTCGTAGGACATTCAAGCACAGACAATTTTGAATTTAGAATTGTCAATTGCAGATATTCTGATACTGTATATCAAAAGGTTTTCTGCTTACCTTCAGTGGCCACTTTCTTAATTGTCTGTGCAGAATTCCTCCGAGTCCACCTATCGTTGTCCTCAATACGGACAGGCCTTTCAGCCAAATCACGTTGGGGTCACCATGTTGTTGGAAGTTCATGTTCAGTTTGGAAGAAGGTACAAGTCCAGATTAGATCGGTTAGCCAACCATTTATTGACAATATGTGAGACCATACATAAAATAATAAAAATACTCAGCTGCTGAGGGCTCAGTGCTGCACCTCACCAGGGATGTACAGGAAAAGAGCATTGAACACAAGCATACACAAGATCTTATACACATCAGGATTTGGGAAGTACTAACTTATCACGTGTTAAGATCATGTCTGGTTTCATAAGCTACGTATGTCTGTCAAGAAGATAAACATAATGTCTGGATAAAGGTCAGACTAAAGGCAGAAGTTCAACCAAGGGTTCAACAAAAGTTCTTGCAGTTTCAAGAAAACCACAGGACCAACTACAGGATGCAAAATGGGGAAACTGGCCCCCCAGCCCTTAACTGAAACCACAGTCCTGTCTAACAGAGACTTTATCATTATGATTTATGACACATTTGACCTGTTGAACAAACATGTTTGAACTGATCTGCCCTAACATAATATGTTTGAATAACTGTTAGCATGAAATGACATCTTTGGACAAATGTTAGCATTAGCTTGTATATAATTCTAACATATGAAAACATATGGTAACACTAAATCTAACCAATACATGTTTTTTATTGTCAGTCTCTTTAGGTTGACTGCATACAGGCAGTTTACCCTTTGGGCCAGGGGGGCATCTGGGGAGGAAGAACAGGATCCTATTCCGGCCTGTGTTGTCCGATCCATCAGGGCTGTGTTCCCCTCCCTGGAATATCATGGATTTGAGTCTGCCTATGATGAATTGTAAATAGAGCATGCAAGTGTTTTCGAATAAATATTATTTACTGTAATATTTTACTGCACCAGTGGTTTAAATTTTTAATTTACATGAAATCTAGACTCACCAATACTGCCCAGTATTTATACCAGGTGGGATTGAAAAACTGAACTATTACTATTAAACATGGTGATTTTAACTATAAACAGAGAAGGCTGGATAACAAAGTCAAAATGTGTGAAAATACAAATGATCTCAACAACAACAATAACAACGTATGTAATCAAAAGAACATTCTACAGGTTTCCTGCAGCAATGTAAATCTTAAGAAAATACTACAGGTTTAAACTTTATAGAACTTTTTGTTCTAGGAGGTTGAAAAGATGGATGATGCATGACAAATTTACATTGGATTTTTGCTCAAAACTATTTACAGTATGTGTTCATAGAAATTCATTGAATTGAATTATTGCAAATGTAAAGGAAATCTGATTATGTATGGAAATGTGATGATGTTCTTTCTATTCCTCATCAGTGAGCGGTGTTACGGGGCTGTGAGGATGAGAATCTGCTCAGATGCTTGGCAACAGACAGCACCTTTTGTGGTTTTTGGACACCTTTGTGCTGGGCCAGGGTGATGACAGGCTCAGTTTTCATGATTTGCAATGTTTCCCTGATGGAGGTCGTCTTGCACCTATTGAGCCCCCTTTCACAATGTCCTTCCTGAAGGTATAATCTTTGTCTACCTTCAGTGGTGTCACGAGATAACTCACTGCACTCCTGTCTTGGGGTCGTGTGTGCAGCTGCATCCTCTGCTGTCAAATCGACCTTATCTTACCTGGATACAGCAGAGCTATTTTCTGATTGGCTGATATGTCAGACTCCGTGTGGGAGAGCAAAAAGGTTACAGTAAGTGTGTCATAAGCTGCAATGAGACGCGCTTTTTAGCGGAAACTGAGACTGCATGCGCTCCCGCGGTCACGGGAACACTAACGGACCTGAGCGCGCTCACCAGCAGCTCCGTGACTGCCGGAGACTGTTGAGCCTCGGGGCCCGGCTCTGTGTGAGCTCTGTGGACGCGGACAGGAGAGAGCAGAGGGAGGCTGACAGACTGCAGGTGAGTCTTTCTCTCTTCACTTCTGTCTCTCAGCACAGTTTGTTAGTCTGTGGAAAATGGCGCAGACAGAGGAGATCTGCGTCACTCTCTACTTTACTTTCACTTTGACTGTCAGGAGCGGCTCACAGACACTTTGGTAAAGTTAGAAACATATTCACAGATTCAGACTTTAGGGGTCAATAACTCATCGATGAAACACCGCAGTGACAAACCAGACCCTCTTTTTAATCTCTGTCATTAAGCTGTGAGCTACAACGTCAGTTTCTGCGGTCAAGTGACACACTGGGCAGGCCAGCCCCCGCATTAAAAACTATGCGCGTCTATGCGGGTATTACGGTAGCTCCGCTTACAGCAACCACGCAGGATGAATGCCGCCCCGTATTTCTAAAACTTATTAAGTCTAACACGAATGTTTTCTCCTCAATCTGTCTTTGTCACTGATGCTACAGCAGACAACACACAAGATATTCAGTCCAGCAGTAACAGACAAGGTAAAAAAGTGAAAACACAAAATAAAAATATAAAATCAAGAACAACAGATACAACACATAACATCTTCAAAATCTACTATCATTAAACAGTGCTGATTTTCAGTTTTCATATTTTTAAACAGTGAAGTGAGGACAAGTCAAAGGAAAACTTTATTTCTGGATTTTTAATGAAGGGGGGATATCTGAAAAAAGGGATTTATTAAACACAAAGACATAAAGAAAGTCACAACAGAAAATGTTTCTCAATTCCAAACAAAGAGGTTTAAATCACACAAAATAATCTCTTAATTAGGAAACAAATCTCTTCACAAGGACGGTCCTTCCACTCAGAGGGGAAGACGTCTTTAAAACATTTGTCTTCTGGGTCAGTGGTTCTGGACTGGTCCAGCTTCAGGACCCACCACCACCTCTTACTGACAAGCTGTGACCCAAGTCAAGGATAATTTTCAATGTCTCAAATGTGTTTCATGAAAAATGCTGCAGTTTGGACCTGAGACAATGTGTGGGTCGAAGCACACACAGTACCAGCTCTTTCCATTACGTCCTCTACCGTCCTCAAAACATATCCTCCGTCATAATTATGTTGTTCTCTAACTCCGACGAGTTCTTCTGTTAAGTTTTCAGCCGCCGTGTTTCTTCTCGATTGGGATTCCTCCTGTGCTTGTGATGCAACCACATTTCTACTGAGCATATTTCCTTTGCTTTTAAAGTGACATTATAATGTGATTTAAATACTTTTATTTATTTGTCTTTATATTTATACTTTTATTAGCCTTTTCTTTTATGGATTTATTTTTTGATTAATATCACTTTATATAGATACTTTATTTTTTTATTAAGCACTTTTCTACTCATTTTTTAAATTTGTCTTTTTTTCTACTTATATTAGCCTTTTCTTTTATGGATTCTTATATAATTTATTTATTTATTAATTTATTCTTTTATAGATTTATTTTTGTAATTTGGCACTCTCATTACTCCATAGTCTGTCCTCTTCTTCTTGTGAGACTTCATTAGTCACAGAAAAGCATCATGCAGCTGAGGAGCAGCAGTTTCAGTATGTTGTCCTGCGTAATTTAAGTAATTCACTAAAGTGTTTTAGAATAATACTGATGAGACACTTTGTGCAGATTGAGTCCAGCTCCATGCTGTTATTACTGACAACAGGTGATTTTGTTTGAGAGCATTACATTCTTAAGAACTACATGAGAGTATTTCAATTCTGTGGGAAAAAAGGAAGGATGATTCACATCCAACGTGGAGCCTTGGTATAACCTTAGTAAGACTAAACCTTTTAAATGCCATTTAAGTCTTAAACAAAATTAAACAAACAGAACAGAACTGAAATCAGATGAATGGTTGCAAAAAGGTATGTTCACAGAAAATAATTACATTGACCACAGTGGCAAGTCATTTTATTTTAATATGATGTTCTCATGTTTAGGGATGAGTACCAAATTAGGTACTTTAAGAGGTACCGACTGAATTCTGTAGGTACTACCGAGTATCGATTCACATAAAATCAAAAGGTACCATGTTTAGGTACCTAAACGCATCCTTGTGACTGTGAGAGATTTGAACAAGCAGGCATACTATTGGGTAGAGTAGGTGAATTTCCATTCCAGACTTGAATGCAGCACAGCAATAGCTTAATGACGTCTGCAGCTGCAGGCTCAGTTAACAAAGTAAGCATGGCTGAAAGAATAAAAAAATTGAAAAACTCGAGATCCTAAAAACAAAGCATCAAAATTGGTACTATTGAGTACCGATACCGATTCCCAGGTACCGGGCATCGGTATGGTATCGGTTCAAATGTGAAAGGTACCCATCCCTACTTATGTTCTTATTGTTTTTACCTTATTTCTACAATTAAATTTACTATTCAGCTACATGCTGAGAAAAATGAGAGACATTTCAGACAAGCATTAAAGTTGAAGCATGTTTTAGGTCATCTAAAGAAACCTCTGAGACATTTGTTCTCAGGTGTTCAGTTCTTCTTCCTTGACCTCCACTGTTTAGGATGAATATCGTAAAATTAAATAAAAAAGACCACATGGAGAGATTAACAACCATTCGTGCTCACACTCATACCTAAGGGCAATTTAGAGTCACAAATTAACCTAATGAGCATGTTTTTGGTCTGTGAGAGGAGGCCAGAGTGCCCAGAGAGAGCCCACAAATGCACGGGAAGAACATGCAAACTTCCCAAAAAAAAGGACTCTGTCTGACCCAGGAATCCAACCTAGAACCTTCTTGCTGTGAGGCACGTGCACTACCTGCTGCACCACTGTGCTGTCCAAAATGCAGAATATTGAGGAATATTCATTGTTTTGTTTTCTTTTTTTGACACAAAATAATAAAAGATATGGAATTATGTTACTGATATTGTATTGACGTACACAGCTCTGGTACTGACAACCCTACACCTCAGGGACTGAGAGACAAACTTTGACTCCACTATAAATACTCTTTCAGCAGGAGTCTCATCCTCTGGTCTTCTTTGTCGTCAACAGGCTGCATGCGGATCAAATATTGTCCTCTTGAAAATGGGTAATCAGAACAGCAAAGAGAAGGACAGAGCAGAACCCCTCCTGTCCAGTGCTGTCCCTATGAAGAGTGACCAGTCTAAAGGTGAACCACCGTTCTTCAGTAATGAACCAAGACCCTCTAATCCACGGTAAGAAAACTAAACGAACTGTTTTTTAAGCTTCTAATTGAGCAACTCATGAAGAAGCCAAGACTGTGGCTGAGCTTTTACTTTAGAAATAAGTCTTTTTCTTCTTTTTCTGCAGAAAGCTTCATTTTGCTCCTACCCTCACAGCTCTGATTTATTATGGTGATGTTTTTGTATCTGCACACATCTCAATGCCTTAACTCATTTGGACATTGTTTGTCACATTCATCATACTTGAGGAACTATTTCTACATGAGAGGTTCTGGAAGCTTCAGTCTTCATTCTGTGACTCAGTCATAAAATTTACTTTTCTGTCCATCTCCAAATCTCATCATGAAATTGGTAAAATAAGTTTCAGACTTGCTGCTCCTGCAGACTGGAATCTGAAAGACTGGATATTGAAGAGCTGGTCTATTTCAATCTTTTCAAGTCCAGATTAAAGGCAGTGAAGGAAGATGAAGCAAGTCTCAGATGCTCTGACTGATGATTTTCTGCTCCTTGACTCTGACTTGATTGGTTGATATTTTTGTTTCTGTGTCAGTAATTGTTGTATGTCAGTAACCTTGTAAATGTGCTGCTGCCTTCCTGACCAGGACACTATTGCAAAGGAGATTTTTAATCCCATCAAGTTTTTTCTGGTTAAAGTACATTTACTGTATACAGATGTGGACAAAATTGTTGGTAACCTTCTGTTGAAGAAGAAAACCCACAATGGCCACTGAAATTACTTGAAACTGTCAAGTATAATAAACACATATTTACAGACACTCTGGTTTAAGTACATTTACTGAATACAGGCGTGGACAAAATTGCCGGTACCCTTCCACTGATGAAGAAAACCCAGAATAGCCACTGAAAGAACTTGTGTGTCTTCTCCAGCCTGCATGTTTCAGCTCTTTTCACAAATGTTCAACAGGATTTAGATCAGGGCTCAAGGCTTATGTCGTGGAGAATAGGTGATCCATGATATCTCAGAATGAATTTATCAGTTAAGTATATACCTATTTATTTGTGTTTGCGTTTAATAGCCTCCTGTAAGTCTACTTATCTTATATCGCTGTTCAATAGGCTAGCGAGTGATTTCAATGTGGCATGTATTTGCGCTAATAAAGATACGTGTCACTGACGGAGCTTCTTTTTTCTGCACCAAAATTACATTAGACCCCTCAACAGAGTAATGGACCCCACACAGTGATTTGTACAGTTTGAAATATGAGAAAAGTCATATTACAATGTAAAAATCAGCTTATTTTGCTTGCTAAAAACTGATCTGTGCCTCTGGTATTGTACATAGATGGATCAACTTTGGAACACCACCGCTAAGTCTTGTGGTTTTGGCAGTGATTTCAGGGACATCCGGTGGTTAAAAGCAGTAGTCCAGTTAAAATCAGGGTTATAAAACGTCCACAGTCGTCAGTGGATCCCGAAAGTGTGTTTGAATCAGGTAAAAACTGATTTGTTAGGGAGATTGGTTTCTGTGTGTCTGCTCAGTGGTTTACATAAAGGGTGTTTTCATTTTTATCCATGTTACATTTCAATTTCATAGTATAGCAAGATTAAACTTGGAAAAACTATAGGAACAGAAAAGGTCTTTAAAACCTCTCAGTCTTCCATGGCTGTGCCTTCCTGCACCATGACTGTAAATCTCCTAGAGACATGTGGCGCCATCAAGTCTGTTTTCACCTCCTGCGAACTACCATGAGCAGACATCTGCATCTGACGTGTTTACTTCTCTGGATTTTCCACCTAAACAGTGATTGGCTGAGGCCCAATAGTATGTCCGAAAACAGTTTGTTCCCAAGTCATAAACAATTCTTAGGTGGCACCTAAGTTGACCTTTGACCTCTCTGGCCATTTCGGACCCCTCGTCTGCTCTTCTTTATCTGTTCCACATGTTTACAGATCAAGCTGCTAAAGCTGAGACTTTTAAACTCTTTAAATGAAACAATGGACACATCTAACAATCTGATGTTTTATCCTGTCATGGCAAATGCTTTCTAATGATGTGACTTGTGTGTTTTTAGCTCTAAAAATGCCATAGTTTTGTTATTTGTGAAAGGTATTTGTGAACTAACAGCGCTTCTCAGTAGAGACTGAGGAGATATCTTCCCCTACAAGAACGTGTTCTGTGTTCCAGTATACTCTGCATGATATCACTTCATACTGTTTTATTGAAAAATGCTGTTAATAAGATTTGAATTGTTTAATTCTTTCTTGTACTTTTAGATATATAGTATTTGGTATCAAATTGATCACCATGAGATTTCCTGTCCAGTTGGAGTGCTCATATTGGAAGTTTAATCAAAATACAACTTAATATTAGCCAGATTTTAGTTGATAAAAGTTTGGATTACCACAGAAGACCCTCCTCCTCTGAGATCCTCATCAGGAGTAAAACCTGAGAGAGACACGTGCTCTTCGCTCTCTTCTCCGATCTCTCTTGCTCTCTCTTCTCTGATCTCTCTTGCTCTCTCTTCTCTTTTCTCTTCTCCTCGCTCTTCTTCCTCCTACTCTTCATCACACTTCTGTGACTTTCGGCTCACATATTTATCCTTAATTCTTTGTCTAAGTTTTTGTAAAGCTCGCAGATAAAAGCCAGTAAGCTATAAAAACACTTAAAAGATTTACTTCATAGTAAATAGACTTTTTCGTATTAATTTCACAACAGTGTTCGTCTGTCCAACAAATTCTTAATTTTTGGAATTAGTTACAAATCGATTTTTTTATACAATCGAGACACCAGCGCCCCAAGCCTTGAACAGAAACTGCCAGTCCAATCTAAGACTTCTCTCCCGGGAAACCTGGGACAAACCTGCTCACATCGGAGCCACCTCTCTGGATCCATCGCGCTGGATAGAGTGTGGACTTCAGCCCTCTGGGCCGACTCCAAACCAGAACAGTCCTTCAGATTCTCAGATTTTCAGATTCAAACAACACTTCGTAAGAGCCAGTTCTATATTCTTTCAGATGGGCTTGAGTGTGTCTTGGTCAATTCAACAATAATTTCCCTTTTATTTGACCTTTTAAAAGTAGATTAATTTCAGAAATTAATCCTCTATAACCACTCCATATGCTTAAATGTTCTTTAAGGGTTCATATCTTTTCTAATTGACAGCATCATTGATTCGGTAACTCTGACATTTATTCCTCCTTAAGTGCTTATTTTATTTTATTTTGTCTTATATATTCATTTTAATAAATCACCCTTATATATTTAAAGTTCTGTCTGTTGGTATTCTATTTGGAAGATTGACATCACTGCATGAGAGTTCTGTCTTTAGATTTGAGATTGATTAAACAACTGAAGTCTGACTTAATTGATTTATCTAATTTAAATTAAATAATTAATAAATTAGCTAATTAAATTAATTTTGCCTTTTTTGTAAAAAAAGGGATGGTGCCCCTTTAATTAATGAGAGAAAAACTGGTTCAGAAATGAATATTAATTTCTTTAATAAATATCCAATAATATCCAGAAAATAATCGCTACAATAGTCATATTTCTTCTTTTTTGTCTCTTAATTTTCTTTTTACTCTTAATTTAAGGCAGGGACTCCTGTCATTTGTCCTGTTATAGCTAAACAGTCTGTCTAACCTTCATTTTTGTAACCAAAAAAGACATTTCAGGTTTTTATCTAACTTTCATCTTAATCTTCTACAGCTTAGTTATGGTTTCATTCACTATTTAACCCTTGAGGCACCCAAAAATTAATACATACTTAAGTCCCTCGTGTGCCACGATGGTTCCTGTTGATTGATTCAAATAATACTGAAAAAGAACAAGGAACAAGTGAAATCCTGAGGTCTGGTTGAGTCCTTCCTTTTTTCAGGTGTGAGAAGCCATGTTGTGTTGAAGAAGAACGGCAAAATCATCAAAACAGAATCACTCATAAAAAATCGCTAAAGGTCCTCTATAAAAAAACGTCATTCTGTGTTTGCAACATTTAAAAATGTAAAACTTCATGAGCTTAGAGAACTTTATTCATTTTGAATATGCTTGTTTGATAAAGGTCCTCCATAGACTTGATCTGCCTCCCATCCCTGACTGTTTTTTAAAATAAGGGCTCATAGTGGTCTGACGACCAGGGCCTCCTCAAGAGGGGACTGTGAGGTGCCACAGAAATACAACCTTTGGACAAAAGTCTCTGGAAAGGCCAGTGAGATCTGGAACATTCTCCCACTCACCATAAGGGGGTGTGACACATTACACTTTAAAAACCCATGTTAAGCAGTGGCTGAAAGCAAACCAGACATGTAACCATTAACTCTTAGGGCTCTAATTTTGTGGCGCAGCGCAGGGGGTGCAAGCCTGGTGCACCCCGTGTAGTGTTAAATTCGTCCGGCGCACCGCCGTGCGCGGCCAATTTGACAATTTGGTAGACCTTCTGTGCAGAGGTGGGTGTGATGGCGCACCAAGGGGAGGTGATGGCAGATTCATGTTGGCGCAGTGACAATTTCGTGCCAAAAACAGTGCAGAAAGTGCGCTGAAAGCTCGCCAGCTGCAACCTGGTCTACCTGGCTTGTAATTTGGTGACAAGCGCACATGTGCGCACATGTCAACAAAGCCTCAGAGGCAGGTTTCCAGGGTGTCAGGCACATTTTAATGCAATAAACAATCACAGCAATCACTATTTAATGTAACCGTCTGAACCAGCAGATACATTTGTATCTATATTAACCTTCCCGTCACATCTGATGTCGGATTAAAGCCGTTTGTCATAATGGAAACTTAACCTGACGGCAGCTGGAAGTTTGATGCACATCTTACAAGTCAACAATAAACAGCCTTAACATCTGATACTGAGTATATATCTGGCTTCTCTCATTTCATTAAACTCAAAGAAAAAAAGGGGAAAAAAGACGAAGAAAAAGGAGAGAAAATAACTGTATGTCACTCAGGATTTACCTGTGATTTCCCATATTCCTCTATTTTAGTCTTTATTTTTAACGTGCTCTAAAAAGATGGAGAGCATTATTGTAAGGAGGATGAGGAGGAGACACCGGGAGAGTATACAGTTTATCACTAAAGGCTCTGCTATTTGGCGATGACAAACCAGGAGTGCAGGTGGATCACAAGTATTATGAATGGATAAGCCAGCGGGTGTGAAACTGTCTCTTATTTTTTTTTACTCCTATTAATGACAAAGGAACAGATTACATCTGTCCCGGGAGCTGGCCCACACGGTGACGCGCCCCGCTGTCCATTCTCCTGCTGAAGGGACAGCGTCTTCACTGCTGGGTCTTTCCAGCACACTGTTTCCGCGGTGGCGGGGATCATTCAGACCAATCAGATGCTGCGCCTCAGCGCATTTAAAGGCCAGGAGAGGCGCTCATTTGATTGGTGAAGACAGCGATCGGCTGTGATAATCCCACTCACGTCTGTTCTCCTCCTATTCTGACATTTGCATGGAGAGGCAGATACGTGGGCGTGGACGCTAGGCCTGTGCTCAGAATATCGATACGGCAAAATATCGTATCGCACTCCTTCGGGATACGTGTATCGATACTGATTCTACAGAATCGATACGGCCTAAATATTTTGACAGTTGTTGTAAATACACTTTAGGTGATGTTAACAGTAGCACGGTTCAAGGTAGAAGACGAGCTACATAATGAAGCATATGTTCTAAATTTGAACTTAGGTCTACCATCTTTGAAGATCTGAATTTATGTCTCTCAAGTTGTAGAACCACTTAAAATACATCCTTGTTCTTTTTCTTCTTATAAGAAGAAACTAAACTTGTCAAGAATTTTGCTTAAAGTGTAGTCTATGTTCACAATTTACGTGTATCGGGATACGTATCGTATCGTGGCCTTAGTATCGGGATACGTATCGTATCGTGAAGTTGCTGGAAATACCCAGCCCTAGTGGACGCGCAACCTCTGCGCCCATGTGCGCCATGAGTGCGCCTCTCTTGGCACTGCAGGAAACTTGCAACATGCGCAGGTCACACCCAGTCCGCGCGGCGAAGGCCGGCACAGGCAGATGCGCCTGCACTTGCGCCTGGTCTATGAAATTAGAGCCCTTAGGGTTTTAGAAATGAACTGTCTGGTGATATGCTCTTATTGTAACCTGTTGTCTATTTCCTGCTTTGTGTGGTGTTTTTGGCGTCATGTTTTTTTGTGTTACCCGCCTACAGACTGTGGATGTAAATTAGCACTAGCTCTATAATCCTGCATATTTCCATCTACTTTTTTTAAATGGATGTTTATTAATATGTTCTTTCCCTATTTAATACAGAAATAAATAAAATATGCTGTGAAAAAAACACAAGGACCTTGCCACAGCCACAGTCTCAGGCCACAGCCACACGTAGACAAACCGAGGTCTAAACACATACAATTTCTGCTGAATCTGCATATCATCCATATGAAGATGGCGTTTTGGGGGTCTGTGAATGATCATTTTTGAAACCAGGTTCCAGAGTGGAAAGATTTTGGAATGCTGTATACGCAGCTCCGTGATTACTGGCTTTCTGCAAGTTTTTAGATATGATTACGTCATAGTTTCATATCTTCATGCATGCGCCACACGCAACAACAACAACAACAATGGCGGCGTACTGTGTAGCATATGTGCTGATGAAGCTAGTGACCCTACTATCCCTGTTGCAGCAAAATCTCCTTCTTCTCAATCACCACCGAGTTGAACAAACAATTACTGAGGACACGTTTGTGGTTGAAAGAGAAATAGTCTGGATCAAGTTAGTCCTCTTTCCGTCGTATCAGAGCTTCAGACAGACCACTGCTGCAGAGTGAACACATTGTTTTGTGTACAGATACCAAACAATGTCACCCTCCCCCCACTGATGAGGGTCTGAATCTAAAATTAGGTCTTGATGGTCTACAGTTCTGATCCACATCTGTCGTCATGGTCTCATTGTCCTTCCTCCACAGGGCTCTGGTCCAGGACGTCCTGACAGATCCAGGTCTTATCAGCGGTCAGTCCAGCACTGCAGAAGGTAAGACTGATGTCTTTGTGAGCAGGAACAGAACTTCTCCATCTTTCTACATCAGTGTCATGTGATGGAGATCATCCTGTCATTAATACATAAATCTAACATTTTAATCTAACCTGACTCTGACTGTCAGTTTATTCTGTCTTAGCAGTTCAACTTTATTTCAGGAGAATCTCTGTGTTACTCTGTGTTCTTAATGATTCATGAGGAAAATGGGACATTTGATTTAGTTCATTTAATTAAACCAGTCTGATATATTTGTGCTTGTTTGTCAGATAAAGGTCTGCAGAAGGTTCTAGATGATCATAAGATCAGTCTGAGGAGAAGATGTGAACATGTGACTGAAGGAAGTGATGAAACAGGAAGTAGAACCCTCCTGAACAGGATCTACACTGAGCTCTACATCACAGAGGGACAGAGTGAAGAGGTCAACAGCCAACATGAGGTCAGACAGCTTGAGACAGCCTCCAAGATGAAGACCCTCCATGAGACTCCAATCAGGTGCCATGAAATCTTTGAAGCCTCAGCTGATCAACAGAAAGCCATCAGAGTGGTTCTGACAAACGGCGTGGCTGGTGTTGGAAAAACCTTCTCAGTGCTGAAGTTCACTCTGGACTGGGCTGAGGGCTCAGAAAACCAAGACCTCAGTCTGGTGGCTCTGCTGTCATTCAGGAGCTGAACCTGATCAGAGATGAGTCCTACAGTCTTCTGGAGCTGCTCCATGTTTTCCATCCAACACTGCAGGAGGTCAGAGCAGAGACTCTGGCTGTCTGTAAACTGTTGTTCATCTTTGACGGCCTGGATGAATGCAGGCTCTCTCTGGACTTTAACAAGGAGGAGGTTGTGTCTGATGTCACACAGAGGTCATCGTTAAATGTTCTGTTAACGAGCCTCATCAAGGGGGACCTGCTCCCCTCAGCTCTCATCTGGATCACCTCTCGACCTGCAGCAGCCCATCAGATCCCTCCTTCATGCGTTGACAGGGTCACAGAAGTACAAGGCTTCACTGACGAGCAGAAGGAGGAGTACTTCAGGAGGAGGTTCACTGATGAAGATCTTTGCAGCAGAATCATCTCACACATCAAGACCTCCAGGAGCCTCCACATCATGTGTCTGATCCCGGTCTTCTGCTGGATCACCGCCACAGTCCTGGAGCACATGATGAGCACGGAGCAGAGAGGAGAGCTGCCCAAGACCCTGACTGACATGTACTCACACTTCCTGATGGTCCAGACAAAGAGGAAGAAGAACAAGTATGCTGAGGGACATCCTCAGGAACTCACCCGGTCTGACAGAGAAGTTCTTCTGAAGCTGGGGAGGCTGGCCTTTGAGCATCTGGAGAACGGAAACATCATGTTCTACAAAGAAGACCTGGAGCGGTGTGGTCTGGATGTCACAGAGGCCTCAGTGTACTCTGGAGTTTGTACTGAGATCTTCAAAAGAGAGAGTGTGATCTTCCAGAAAACAGTCTACTGCTTTGTTCATCTGAGCGTTCAGGAGTTTCTGGCTGCAGTCTACATGTTCAACTGCTTCACAAACAAGGAGAAAAGAAGAGTGGTGGAGGATTTTTTAGAAGACCACAAACACAAGAGGTTTTTTAGAATTTTTTCAAAAAAGATTTCAAAGCTTTTTAATCCTGAGACCTCTGACTCATCCCTGAAGAAAGTCATGGAGAAATCCCTGAGAAGTCCAAATGGTCACTTGGACCTGTTTGTTCGCTTCCTTCACGGCCTCACTCTGCAGTCCAACCAGAGGCTCTTAGGAGATCTGCTGGGTCAGACAGACAACAGTCCAGAAATGATCCAGAGAGTCATCAACAACCTGAAGAAGATGAACAGAAAAAAAATCTCTCCTGACAGAAGCATCAACATCTTCCACTGTCTGATGGAGGTGAACGACCTCTCAGTCCATCAGGAGATCCAAGAGTTCCTGAAGTCTGGGAAAAGAACAAAGAAAAATCTGACTCTGATCCACTACTCAGCTCTGGCCCACATGCTGCTGATATCAGAGGAGGTTCTGGATGTGTTTTATCTAAATACGTACATAATATCAGCCCAGGGACGACTGAGACTGATTCCAGCTGTGAGGAACTGCAGAAAGGCCGGGTAAGTCCAGATGTTGTGAAGTCTGAGTCTGAATAAGATGTAGATCATAGGGATGGGTCAGAGTGTTCAAGCTCTTGTTCAGGACTTCTGAGTTCACATAACGTTTTATTACTCACACACAGCAGACGTTGTTTTTGGAGACAGTATTTGACCTCCTTCAGCATTAATTGACCTTTCTAGACTCACCTCACTGAATATTCAGTAAAACTTCATCACAGAAGGACGACAGCAGTAAACAGTTCACAGAGGTCCTCTGACCATAATCCTCTATAAAAATCCAGAGTGCCATGGTCTGAATCCTGACCAAGTCCTGACAACACCCCCAGAAAAGTTTCACCTTCAGTTCTGTGAAGAAATCCTCAGGGTCCAGAGAAAGTGTCCAAACCATGTAGAGCAGAGCTGGGACTCTTCCCTCTCTCTCTGCACATGATCAAAAGGTCCATTAAGTTCCAGGTTCACTTAGCTCAAGCTGATCCTGAATCCTATCACCACAGAGCCTTTCTTAGCAACAGCCTCAGCCCAGAGACAGACCCTCTGAGAACCATCAGAGAAACCTGCCACCTCAAAATAAAACAAATCCAAGAGCTCCAAAATCTCTCCAGAACTCAGCTGGCATACATGGACAAAAAGAACAAAGCTGTTTACATTGACAATGGGAAAAATGAAATTAAATCTATTCATAAACTAGAATGTTCTGACCTCCTGAACAGAGAATATTCTCTGGCAAAGTATTTGATCAGTGTAAAAAACCTCAAACAGAGACCCACATTAACAATGTACAGACTCAGCGACCATCAGCTCCAGGTAGAAAAAGGTCGCCATAGGAAAGAGTGGACACCAAAAGAAATGAGAATATTTAAACACTGTTGTTCAGGAGAAACTGAGACTGAGCTCCATTTTCTGCTCTGCTGTCCTGTACCAAACTGAGAGAGAGGCTTTCCTCCATCAGGTCACAAGAGCAGACTCCTCATATGAGAGAAAAACACATGCTGACCTGATGACTCTCTGTCTGGGAGAAGATCCAAACTTTACACATTTATCTGCACAACATGTTTGTAATGTTAACCGTGCACTTCGTTATGCAGCTACTGTATATTTGCTGACCAGTAGTCTGTCACTTGCCGCCCTTCTCCTTGATCAGGAGCACAGCTTGATTTGATAAGTCCACCTTGTTGATCTACTTTTTTGTACTGGAACTAACTGTGCACCAATGTCTATGCTGCTCATATTATAATGTATGTTTTTATGCTGTTATGTTTGAATGTGAATCCACTGCAAACCAAATCGCCCTTCAAGGGACAAATGAATAAAATGAACTATGGACTATGAACATGTGACACTGTGCCATGACATCAGAGAAAAACATCAGTGCTGATGATCTGAACCATTATTATTGACAGAGCACTACTGAACTTCTTTAACATCAATCGTTTGTGAATATTTCTTTGTCCTTACATCCAATTTCAGAACAACACTGAATCTAACTGTCCAACTCATGTAAATATTATATATGACTGTTTATTGTTATGCTTTGGCAACAATGTATTTTTACATTTATGCCAATAAAGCTTTTTTTAATTGAAAATTTAATTGAATTGTGTGTGGGTGGGTGTGTAATTGTGTGTTGTGTGCTGTTGTGTCTCCCTGTGTGTCTCTGATCATCTCTCTGTTCTCTGCTCGTATTTCTCCGTCACTGTGGTCCAAAGGTTGAGCTGTCTCCAGTTATAACCCAGTTAATGACACAGTGTCTCCATATGCATGATATCAGCTCAGGATGAGTGTGTGTTTTGTTTAAAGACAGTTATTATGAATACCAGGACACTGTCACAGCTGTAATAAACATGCATTTTGTGTTGCTCAGGACTATGGGATGTCTCCTGTATGAAGTCCTGCCTGGTTTTCTGCTCTGTCCACTTTAATCTCTAAATAAGACACAAAAGAAAGAAAAACTGAATGTTTACTGGAGAGGAATGTAATCATAGTTTAGTGTGAACAATGATGAATTTAGATCAACAAAATCAGTGAAATGTGAAAATAAAAACAGTGTGTAAATATATCTGGATTATCTGAATGACTATATTAAATATAATATTAATATATTTACAGATTTTCTAACTGTGGACTATCAGAGCCTCACTTTAAAGTGGTGGCCTCAGCTCTGATGTCTAACCCCTCCCATCTGAGAGAGCTGGACCTGAACAACAACGATCTTCAGGGTTCAGGAGTGGAGCTTCTGTGTGTTGGACTGAAGAGTCCAAACTGCAGACTGGAGGCTCTGAGGTGAGTTCATTTATTCTTTAATCATTGATCTTTAACCTTTTGTAATATAATAAACTGATATAAAACTATAAATTGTCTTTTGATCATATTTAAATGTCCCAGACTGAAGTTTTTCCTCAGACAGCAGATAAATGTTTGGGCCGCCCAGAAAGGCTGATGGTCATTGAAGTTTAATATCTGACCAGTTCATACATTTATAACTGCTGTGCAACAACCCCGTTCTTAACTTTACACCACACAACCTCCATCTGCCCCTCAGAGGAGGTGAAGGCCGCAGACATCCATCTCTGCTCCCTTCACCCTCTTCTGTCTGCTCACCTGTCTGCTCTGTGGCCCCTCCCCCTCCTGTGTGTGCTCACCTGTCTGCTCTGTGGCCCCTCCCCCTCCTGTGTGTGCTCACCTGTCTGCTCTGTGGCCCCTCCCCCTCCTGTGTGTGCTCACCTGACACATTTCCACTCTTTTCCTGCTCACCTGTCTGTTTCTCAGCTGCACTGCTCACCTATAAATGTTCATTCCATCAAGGAGGATCTGCATGAGCAGAGCCACAGACTGCAGATTTACACTCATCAGCCGCTGCTGTCCTCTGATCCTGAAACATCCTGAAGTGTTTAAGGCCGTTTACACCACAGTGTTGTCTCCAGGATCTTTACAGCAGTGTTACAGCACACGTCTGTGCACTAACGCTCTCTGGTGAAGACAGTCCTTGGCAGATATAACAGATGTGACACCTGCACTGACTGCTCTCCACACAGCCCAGACACTGACATTCACACTATCTGTCACTGCACACGCTCATCAGCTTTGGACTGATGTCACAAACACTGACTGCTGTCATGGACTGTCTTACCCCTGTCTCCCCTACACTCTGTTCACTCAGCCACACATCAATAACAAACCTGTCTGGATCAAACCATGAATTACTCCTCACAGCAAAACTATGGCCAAGAAAACCATCCTCATGACCTGGAAACAAAATCAGCCAATGGAGACATTTAGTGATGGAGTTCATCTCTGTGGAGAACTCAGCAGCTCCACAAACAGCTCTGCAGTAGACCCCCTCCATCTGGACCCCTCATGAACCTCCTACAGACCTGAAGTCAACCAGCTCACTTCAGCGCCCACACCTCTGTTCAGCCTGAGAACCAATCCCAGAATATTCCAGCATGGATATGAACCTGATGTTCCACCCTCCATGGAAATGTCTAAAGTCCACACTGTGACAGTAATGACAGACTTTACCGATGTGCTTCCTGTCCCCTCACCTTCAAATCTGTTTGTCATGTCTGCTTCCTAAAACACTCACACACTGTTCACACCCTCATCTTCCATCTGAACACATCTTCATCATCCCTGTGTGTCTCTGTGCAGCCCTTTCTGTTCTTCTCTTTCTTCTTTTTGGCTTGTCTTCAGTGTCTGTATTCTTCATGTGCTCTTATCTGTCATGTCTTTGTTGACCTGTGAGTTTTTGTGCTGCACTGCATCACCCACAGAAAGTAAAGACAGAGAGAAGTCAGCCGTGGATTATAGAGTGAAGTGAGAAGTAGACCAGTGTTGGGATCCATGTCCCTGCAGAAGCCTGCACCAAAGTTTGGCTCCCCCGAGGTTTCACACGTAGGTGTGAACCCTCTGATAAGAACAAAAGACTCTGCTCTGCTCTGCAGTCTTTTAAGGGGCCGTTTACATGGAAACTCCTGACTTGAAGACGCAAAGATTCTTCCTTTGCGTTTTCAAATTCTTCTGCATTTAGACGACAACGCTCTGAGACGAGTTAATCCCCTGTAAATCCGCTGTAGTGTGCATGCCGGTTCAGTAGATGGCGGTGTGGGTCTGCAGATAGGCAGCACTGCTACAACACATGAACGAAGAAGAAACTCGGTGGACGACCGAAGCTGTTGTTGTTCCTGGTATGCGAGCGCAGCCTCCATATGAAAGAGTGCTGCGCATGCGGGGACATTTCACCCTGAAACGCTCTGATACGGGTTTACACGGAGCTGCATGGAGAGCGGAGTCAAATCTTGCCACTCTGGAGCCCATTTTCAAAAGTTTGTGTTTTCAGTAAAAATGCAATCTATTGAAAACGGCCTCCATGTAAACGCAACCCATACGGAAAAGAAATACAAAAACCTTATAAAATTATTATATGCCTGCATGTTAGATATTTATATTTTATATGTGTAAGACTTCTATGATTTTCTCATGATTTACTCATGAAAGTGGCCACTTTTGCATTGTTTTCATACAACATACTTATAAAAATTGTATATGTTGTATTAAACTTCATATATGTTACATATAAAAAACTTAATTGAAAGATATGCTTTCCTCATATAGTCCATATATGTTATTTAGTAATTGCCTTCCCTTTTTTTTACAATCCATTTTTTATATCCATTACATATGTATTTTTTGTATAATAATTGTAATTAATTTATATGAAATTTTCCATTGTTTTTTTAAGATTGTTATACATCATTTTCTCTATACCCTGCTGTCTGTTTTGGGGTTGCAGGGGGCTGGAGCTTATTCTGGGGGGGCCTATCCCAGCTATATACATTCGAGAGGTGGGGTTCACCCTGAACCCAGAAAGGCCCCCCCAGCCTGGAATCGAACCTGAAACCTTCTTACTGTGAGGCACGCGCTCTACCAACTGCGCCACCGTGCCACCTGAACATTTGATGTTCTCAAAATGTAAAATATCCCTATCTTCTAAACTAATTATAGTACTTTGACAACCTTAACTGTGATGGTGTGCCAGTCCTCCAGTTCTCTAAATTCAGTATTGGCAAATATCTATCTATCTATCTATCTATCTATCTATCTATCTATCTATCTATCTATCTATCTATCTATCTATCTATATGTATATATGTATATATATATGGGTCAATGACATGCCGTGCATATTTTTCTGTCTGAGCAGAACATTTCCTTACAGAATAAATTAAGCAATTCATCATATGTATTACTTTCATGTACAAAATCTATTTCATGTTAATATATCTCTAGCACATTCATACAATTCTTTTTTTTTTATTTTTGGATACCTCAAACACCAAAAAAATCAGGTGGGTCAACCGTCCGAGCAAATGAACACACTGATTAAACTATAAAATTAGCATGTCAGTGATGCTAAATTAAAAAAAATGTATGCTGTTGCATAATTTCATTTTTGAAACATTTTAAATAAAATACTTCTTGCAATTAAAACAGTTTTTAATCTGTTGAGGTAGCTCAAAAACTTTTGTCCCGCAATTTGCAGTTTGCTAAATATCAGGATGGCGCAACTGTAACATGAGACTTTTATTTTGAAGTGAAAACGAGATAACAGTAAAAAGGATATTGCATCATAGAGGACCCCAACTGACACCTGAGACCAGGTGAAAAGTTTTGTAGATCTCTCTCAAATACTGATAAAAATTCATATTTTTAGTTCATCAGTAGGCTGATACAATTTCCATGTCAGGTGGTACAACCAATGTAATACTATTGAAATATCATTTTAACTTAAAATAACAAATTTTATCTAAAATGACACATACTTAATGACAAATGTTAATGCTTGTACAGTTGCCTTGGCAGATGCCTGTTTAAACTGAAAATAATTTTTAATGTCAGGCGACGCAACCAGTGAGTCAGTGGCACAACTGCAGGGGATGTCACTTTAAGAGGTAAATAGTGGTGCTAGAGTCTTTATTAGTTTCATTTCTATTTTATTCTTCTAATTTTTAGTTAAAAATGTCATAATTTAATGCTTTTGTCATAATTATAATTTTGTATTGAGAAATTGTATTTATACCAATGCTATTAAGGTTGCTGCTAATCGATCAATTCTTCAATGATTCCCTCATTGATTTCTGCAGATTTTTCCTGTGAGCAAATGTTGGCCTGTAGATTTTCAGTGTCAACAATGTCAAACACATGTCACAGCATGGATAACTTCTTCTGCAAGTTCCTGGTGTTTCCACTCACTTAAGGTTGTGCAGTAGGCGCCTTTTGTAAAAGATTAAGCCATAATTCTGACGTTTCTGAACCCTGCCAGTGGGAAGAATTGATAAGGGAATTGATTAACAAAAAGACTCTTGATTTTGATTATTTGATGGAGCTGTTAACGATTTTCAACTGGAATTGGTGTTCGATTTCCATCCGTAGTAAATATTGAATTAACTAATCATTTACAAAGGTAATTTTTTTGTCATCATTGATTTTCTTTAATTAATACAGTTGTATGAAAAAGTATGTGAGCTCTTTGGGATTACTTGGATATCTGCTTAAATCGGTCATAAAATATGTTCTGATCTTCATCTAAGTCACATCACTAGACAAACACAGTCTGCTAAACTAATATTGCACAAAAATAATATGATTTCATGTTTTAATTCAACACAATATGGAAACAGTCACAGTGCAGGGTGGAAAAAGTATGTGAACCTTTGGGTTTAATAACTGGTTGATCCTCCTTTGGCAGCAATAACCTCATCCAAACATTTCCTGTAGTTGTAGACCAGACCCATCTTCTACACCATGTTTTCTGTCATTTCTAATGCGATCAGGTGGCACAACTGTTCCACGTCAGTTGGTGTAACCAGGTAAAATAGTAATTTAAACCATCAAATAACAATCTAAAGTCAACAAAAGTAGATAAGTGGGATGAGAATAGCTATTTTATTGAATTCATTTATTTGAAAATCTTTGATTTAATTTTTTTGTCTTGAAATATAAAATCAAATGACAAAATGCTTAATATCTGGACTCTAGAGTGGAACACACTTGAATTATTGTAGATAAAAAAAAAACGCACCCACAAATTAATAATGTATAAGTCACCGCAGAAACTTACGGAATACTTGCCCAAACTGTCACTTAGAAAAAAACTAACAAAAATATACATATACTTACATATTATTGGTTGCACCACCTGACATTTTCTGGGGTGGTAGAGTTAAAAATACTTCAAAAAAGTAGTTTGACATGAAACATGAAAAATGTTAGTTAATGTCTGAAATCCATTAAAACGCTTTGTCCTTGTCTCAAAAAATCTGCATTATATCCATTTTCAAAGAACTTTTTAAAAATACATTTTTGACTCCTTAAATTTGTCATTGACATATATGTATGCGTATATTTGTTTTTATAAACACACACACACACACACACACACACACACCAGGTTTTGACTATGTATGTACCTTAACACCATACACACAGGCCTTTGAAATGATCAAGAATCAGAGATCTCATCTATGTGCCAATTTACATAGGACCTCCTATGATTTTTATGTGTTTCTTGCAAAACTTTTAATTCCCAATAATATATGTAGGATAGAGCAGAAATCTACAAAGAATGTTGTATGTGAAGTAGCTGTCATATATAGTACTTGTAAGTATGCAAATTGTATATTCTTCATTTTACAAAACTTTTGTGTGGATCTTGTATTTTCTTTACTTGTCATGCAAATTACTTACAAGTGTCATATATGTGATACAGTTATTTTGTAAAATCCTACAATGTCTTTTCCATATGGGAAGGCCAAAACACAATGAAAACGTGTCGGATTTGAGCATTTTCAGCGTCATGTAAACGGCCCCTGAGTCTCTCAGTCTCTCTTCCTCAATCATGGAGTGAAGCTCAGTCTTTTTCTCTGAACCATGGAGTGAGGGGGACACAGAACCTCTCACAGCTCTTTCTCAGGAAAACAACTCAAGACCTTTTCCACAGTCCTGCTCAACGCGGACTGTAGATCCATAGGCGACACAAGAGCCAGCTTAAGGAACAGGAGTTCCTGATCAAAACCAGAAACAACACCACGGAGTTAGCATCAAGCTTCTAACTCAAGGGCCAAAGGAGAAACCAGTGGACTTCAGAGTCAGGACTTGGAAGGACAGACCGGCCTGGGATCCACTCGGAAACCATCAACTTGCAGTACTGGACTTTGCAGAGCAGAACCCAAACGGACACTTTTCCTCCCATGGACTTGGTAATGCAACTGGGCCTTACAGACTTTAGCATAGCACGGCTAAGCACAGGACTACTCAGTTTTACAATCACAGCATTGCTTTATTGAATATGTTCTTAGAGCTTTAAGCTATAGCTAACTTCTGCATAGTTACATTCCTATTTCAGGTAAAGGCATCAAGCTAACACAAAGACCATTTCTAACTTCCACCACTCCCCATGTGGTCCTGGTCATAAATGTCTTTGAGCTATGCGGCGTTAAGACACCCTTTAGAGGCAGCCATCATGCCTTTGTTTGTTACACACACACACACACATATAGACACACTCACACACAGATGTAGGATTTTGTTAGCTTAGGTATTGTATGTTTACATGTTTGTTTGTCAATAAATGATTTAAACACAAAGTCAGTTGCTGGTCTGTTAATGTTGTATAAGAATGAATCTTGCCAACCTCTTCTCTGCAGAACTACCAATCCTTTAACTTTGACTGACAATTCATTAGGTAACTTTGGTTATTTTTATTAAGTTAATTATAAATCATGGTTCCAAATTAATAGTCAGTAACCTTAATGAGATAAACTTAATAAATTGACTATCATTTCCCCTTTATAGGTGGTTTCTCGTGGTTTAAATCCCATTACTTAATTTAAGTAATTATTTCTGATAGCCAATATTATTAAGTAAAACAGTGAATAGTTGTCCACTGATCATAAAGCACAACACCAGTCTGAAATGCTGAGACATGCTCCATCAGCAGGATATTCTGAAGTCAAACTCTTGTAAATATTCAGGTTTCAGCCCAGAGTTTAGGACATGGTGGGACGTGTTCCAGTAAAAAGAGAGGAAACTTCTCTGAGCTGCAGACTGACACCATCACAGGAGGAGAAGGAGATAAACATGTTGTTGTTTGTCCTCCTGAAAAGAAGCAGAAACAGAGTCAGAAACAGCAGCTCTGCAGAGACATGACAGTCAGCAGTTTGAGTTCAGACACATTTTTAAATGTAAAGTCCGACTTTCTAACCCGACACACCACATGGACAGTTTCATATACCTGTGACAGAAATATTTCACTGGTTCATCTGGGAAAGAGCAGTTCAGAAATGTTTTCAGGACCTTCATAAACAGCTGCAGCTGCTGATTGGATGATCGTTGTGCTTGTCAGACTCATCACAGACCAATCATATCAAGCCACGTAGCAACTAGACCCTGTTTTAGCTGTTAGCTTTAACTACAGTTTAGTCCTTAGACTATCATCTTACATTAAACTATACCACATAGATGTATCATTTACCACTTAAATGTGACATGTACCTCATCAACAGCAATTTCCACCAAGTTCTCCCAGTAAACTTCTGAGGAGAGCAGATTTCTCCAGGTATCATTGAGTCACCTTGACT
This sequence comes from Scarus forsteni, assembly GCA_036419115.1. Lineage (NCBI taxonomy): Eukaryota > Metazoa > Chordata > Actinopteri > Labriformes > Labridae > Scarus > Scarus forsteni. The sequence goes on from JAZDUH010000478.1 coordinate 29,524, forward strand.
CTGGGCTAACATGCTAACAGCATCGTTCACGCAGCATCACTGCATTTCCAGTTTCTCAGCAGTGATCCAGCGGGAGAAGAACAAAAACATGTTTTCACATAAGAAAGGTTTAAGTGACATTCCTTAGTCCTCTTTTAAAGAGGAAATTGAGTCAATTTCTAAAAACACTGCAGTTATTGCCACATAGACAGAAACCGTTTCACATGCTGCCATTGTTTTCAAACATTCAGCCACTTCCTGCTGTCCACACGTCTGCACATCCGCTTCTCTTCCCTGATTTAGCCGTGAAATCATTGGACAGTCGAGGTTAGCAAGATGGACATGCTGGATTTTAGACAATGAATCAGGCAGGTCCATCTGCTCTGTGATTTTACAGACTTTCTGTTGAGCACAAACATGTTTGATTCCTGATTTTGTCTGTGTAGGAACATTAATACTTCAAGTTTTATCAGAGGCTCATGGGCAGCTGATTTTGGAAGAAGAGCCAATAAAAGAGGACAAAGCTGACAGAGACAGACGTGGTTTATCTGAGGGCTTTATAGTTGATGATCATCAGAGCAGAGAGGACGACACACAGACATCAGTGTGAAGTGAACAGAGTGAAATCATTGTGATGAAACAGCAGGGTGGTCCTCTGAGAACATCCTGACAAAGAGCTTCAAATATCATCCAAACACATTCTTCTCCAGTGGGACAGATGAAACTATCTGGAGTTTAGAGCTCAGACTTCAGTCTTTAGAGCTCACTGTAGAGTTTAAAGGATGAGGATGAAGAAGTCAAAGTCTTCATCTGATGAAGGTCTGATGGTTCAGATCCAAACTTCATCATCTTCATGATTCAGCTCCTTCACATCCTGCTGAGATGTTATATATGTGTGATGTCATCACAGGAGGCAGAGCAGCAGCTGATTGGCTCTGCTGAGCAGACTGTGTGATGTGGACTCATCTGATTGGATCCTAAAGACTTTTTCTCTTCATTCTCTCTTCTTTATTCAGACTGATGAGCTGCAGTTTGTCAGAGATCAGCTGTTCTTCTTTAGCGTCAGCTCTGAAGTCCAACCCCTCCCATCTGAGAGAGCTGAACCTGAGCTACAACGATCTTCAGGATTCAGGAGTGAAGCTGCTGTGTGATTTTCTGCAGAGTCCAAACTGTAGACTGGAGATTCTGAGGTAAGTTCATGTGTTCTCTGTTTCTATTGTAGATCTTGTGTGTGTGATTATGAACTGAAGCATCTTCATGTCCAGATGTTTGACTGATCATATGTAGGGATGCATGATGGTGGATTTTTGCTGAGATCTGATCTGCTGACATTTCAAACTTCTCTGAGCTCCTCCTGATATATCTCCACTCTTCTTCTATTGTAAATAACATCAAGTGTGTCCTGTAGGAGAACTGATGTGTTCCTCTGATTGTGACAGTCTGTTTGTTTTAGAAACAGGAAACAAGACAAACAACATCTGATTCAACAATAAATGACAGATGTGTTCTTTTCAAATATAGACATTTATTCATGAAACTGAAGTCATTTCTTGTTCTCATGTTGATTTCATGTCAGATTTAATTGTCTCAGTAGAGTTAAACTTGTTCAGATGTCCAAACTGAACTGTAACAACCTGCTGACAGACAGAGAGCAGAGCAGAGACCAACCAGGGGGGCTGAATAATATTTAGTCATGTCTCCTCACGCTCTGCAGAGTGTCTGTTTGTCCAACACCTGTCCAGGAAAGATTAGAACCACACAGCAGACACACCAAGGGCCACAGACCGGGCCCCCGAGGAGATCCAGACAGAATCCTGTGTAAAATGGGGGTCATGATGTCATAGTGGGCAGATAACAGCTTCAAAAGTCAATCAGTGGTTTGTGCAGGAATGAAGACGTCCTCCAATCAGTGGAGCAGAAATATTTGATGTAGACATCAGCAGAATGGAGGATTGATTTTCTCCAGTGCAGCATGAAGTTTGTGGTTTTTCATGTGGACAGACAGACCTCCGTCAGCTGAAGCTCTTTTGTTCTTCATCCTTATTTCTTCAGCTTTCAGGCTGTTTAGAGGACTGAAGTTTGAGGCTCTGAACTACAGGACTACTGAACTACAAACATTTGAGTTTTTGTCTTAGTTTGTGGTAGGGATGTAACGGATGAAAATTTCATATCACGGTTATTGTGACCAAAATTATCATCCTGATCATTATTATTGTGGTATTGTTGCAGTTTGCTCAAAATGTTCAAATAGTACTTTATCACAGTCTAAAAATAATGTAACCCCTTAAATGTTATAATTTTAACACTTCTTTTGTCTTTTTTGTCAATAACTGTGTCAGGAAATGAACATTTATTTTTTTTTTCATGAGAAATAAAAGTAAACAATTCTGACAAGTATTTGTCATTATTATGTTATAAATGCTTAAACTGTGTGTAATTACAAGAAAAGAAAAAAAAAAGGAATTTGAACTTTAAACAATTTTCGTTTTATAAACAATTTAAAATGAGCATGTTCAAAGTTTTGAGATGACCAACATTAAATTCAACATATTTTACAAACACTCACACATTTTAGTTTGCCTGCAGCATTAGTGTCCATGTTACAGCTCGTTATATTAGACCATGTCCAGGCCTTTTTATTTATCTATTTTTTATTTTACTGATGATAGTCCCTAAAGCAGTTAGCCCCCTTCATGACTCTCCTCTGCTCTCCCCTTTCCATGACAGATCTCATCAACATCTCCTTCTTTAATATTTACAAATTATGATTTATTGAATCCATTAAACACAAACTATAACAGAAAAATATGATTTATTACGGCGAATAAACGATAAAAGAACAGTAAGAACTCACTCCAGAATGATACTAATGCTGTTATTTACAACTTTTATCCATTATTACACAGAAAATTCTGATAAACCTCCTATAATTCACTCAGGTATGGCTCTCTGAATCCCCTCTGTCTCTCTCTCTCTGCTCGTTTACTCGAGGAGTTACAGCAGTTTTAATGGCGTCATTTTTGTCTTTCACCACAGCTTGGTGTTTCAGACAGGGTGACTGTCGTCAGTCAGTTTCCTCCACATCCTTGTAAAATCCAAACTTGACCAGATGTTAGACTTCAGCTGTCTGGAGTGGGAAAAACCTGTAAGTGTTTGAGCAGAGCTCAGACTGCTTGACTTTCAGAGGCCAAACAATGCAAACTGTTTGTGAGGGACGGCTGCTTCACCGAGGAGCAGACACACACAGTTCAGGCTTTTCCAGTCAAAGAGCAGCATCACTGTGACTTATTGACACAGTGTGGTGATCAAACACGGTTTAACGGTCATTTTAATTGGACACGGTAATGATTACCATGGGAAATTTTACCATAGTTTACCATTTTACCAGTAACTGTTACATCCCTAGTTTGAGAGGAGTGTTCAGGATTATGTGAGAGGAGTGGCCAACAAAGGTGTTTTTAATGAAGAGAATGGACTTTAATAGGTCAGAATAATCTGCATGACCAGGTTGATGTTTTAATTCAGTGCTCTGTGTCTCACTGTCTGTCAGCAGGATGTTACTCAGCTGTTTGGAGCTCTCAAAAAGGCAGATGAAGCTCCTTTCAACTGGAACTCCTCCAAAAATTCTACATTTAATGTCCTGAATGTGATCCAGTGACATGAGGCTCAGTTTTTCATGAACATCTGTATCTGACAACAGAATTTATCTGTCATTCATTTTAGACTCTGGTGTCTCCTGTTTTGTTGTAAACAGACTGAATGAGACAAAGAGCTCAATTCTTCTCCACCATAGACTTTGTGTTCTAGATAATTACAGAAACAGTGGAAATAGATCTGCATCAGCACCGACTGAACTTAGTCTAGTTTCAGCATATTGTACATCCCTACTGTCAGCACTGAAGAGAGCACTGAGATAATCCTAAATAATAAAAATGAAGTGTAATGAGTGCTGTGTTACACTGTACTGATTAAATATATAATTAAAACTTTTATTCTTTTTTTGATGTTTTTACATTTCAGCTCAATTTTTATCTGAGAGAAGAAAGCACCAGACCAAAGTCAAATACTTGTTTTAGGGGTGGACTCATGTTGGTTTTTTAGGGTCCTAGCTGATTATTGGTTGTTTGAGGGCCTGATAACTGATATTTGAAACTGATGTTAATTTTCAATAATCAAATCTTTCAGTCAAAATGTAGAGATTTAAACACTGCAAACTCCAGACTGTTTAAATGAAAAAGCTCAGCTGCATCTTTTCATATTAAAATATGTAATCACATATTAATGTAAGATGAAATTAATTTGAATAAACCACTGGTAACAACATTCATCAGGGCTGACTTTGTAATAAGAACTCGGATACAGCTGTATTGTTGGACAACATTTGAGCTGATTTACAGTCTGATCCACATCAACCTGATGAAGGTCTGAGCTCCAACATGTTTGAAGGGACAAAGAAGGTTCTGGAGATGCACATGTAGACCACAGTGTGTAGGAGTCTCTCTGTGTTTGTCTTGTTGACGTCTCTCACCTGTCCAGGTGGGATCAAGTTTTTCTTGTTGAACATTTTCTGATCATGAATTCTAATGAAGTTGATGTGGACTGCAGTGTGGACCATGTGACAGCAGACTGTGACTGTGAGCTCAGACTCAAGTGTTTACATGTGAAGGTTTGATCCTGACAGAAAAATCTGAGCTCTGCTGTTTACACTTTAGAGAAACAGGAGGAACGGATCAAGACGTGTGTGAAAGCAGCTGAGACAAAGTGAAGTACAGGAGGCAGAGCAGCAGCTGATTGGCTCTGCTGAGCAGACTGTGTGATGTGGACTCATCTGATTGGATCCTAAAGAGTTTTTCTCTTCATTCTCTCTTCTTTATTCAGACTGGAGTGGTGCAGTTTGTCAGAGATCAGATGTTCTTTTTTAGCCTCAGCTCTGAAGTCCAACCCCTCCCATCTGAGACTGCTGGACCTGAGCTGGAACCGCGATCTTCCTGATTCAGGAGTGAAGCTGCTGTGTGATTTTCTGCAGAGTCCAAACTGTAGACTGGAGATTCTGAGGTAAGTTCATGTGTTCTCTGTTTCTATTGTAGATCTTGTGTGTGTGATTATGAACTGAAGCATCTTCATGTCCAGATGTTTGACTGATCATACGTAGGGATGCATGATGGTGGATTTTTGCTGAGATCTGATCTGCTGACATTTCAAACTTCTCTGAGCTCCTCCTGATATATCTCCACTCTTCTTCTATTGTAAATAACAGCAAGTGTGTCCTGTAGGAGAACTGATGTGTTCCTCTGATTGTGACAGTCTGTTTGTTTTAGAAACAGGAAACAAGACAAACAACATCTGATTCAACAATAAATGACAGATGTGTTCTTTTCAAATATAGACATTTATTCATGAAACTGAAGTCATTTCTTGTTCTCATGTTGATTTCATGTCAGATTTAATTGTCTCAGTAGAGTTAAACTTGTTCAGATGTCCAAACTGAACTGTAACAACCTGCTGACAGACAGAGAGCAGAGCAGAGACCAACCAGGGGGGCTGAATAATATTTAGTCATGTCTCCTCACGCTCTGCAGAGTGTCTGTTTGTCCAACACCTGTCCAGGAAAGATTAGAACCACACAGCAGACACAAATGCTCATTGGACAGAGACAGTCATGAACAGAGATGATTCTTTTGATTCTTTTCACTCTTTATGGTGACAATAATCAGGCCCAAAATAAAGATCTGAAGTCAACAGTTAGTGCTCCAGTTATGGAGATGAAAAGCCTTTATCCCTCTGATAATATCATTGTGGGGGATTTTAATGTGACCCCAGACCAATGGAAGGACAGACAGCCATCAAGATCTGACAAACATTATTTTAACAACATAATAATGGACTTTTGTAACAGTAAATTTAGAGGATACATGGAGAGTTCAGATCCTGAAATGCTGAAATCCTCCTGGTTTAAAGCAGATAGAAGCTGCAGGTCTAGAAGTGACTGTTGGCTACTTTCACATAATCCATGACAAAATGTCTCTGATATATCTTTGGATATTTGACCCTGAACACATCACAGCTTCATGCACCTGGAGCTGACACCACACAAAAATAATAATGATCTCTTTTTGCGCTTGCTCTCAAGGACGACAGTCACTTTTGTGACACTCCCTCCCTGACCAGAACCTTCCTGCTGCTTGCTCTTCTTGTCTCTGTGATGTCTCTGTCTGAATTACTGCAGCCTCTCTCTGCATTTCTCTCCAAAATAAAAAAAAACATGGAATTGATAAGCTGGTCTCTCAGCGCCATTTACCAAATTTGATCAACAAGAAGATGAGGTAAAGGAGGAGCTGTCACAGGCTTATGCTGACACATCCACTCTGGCACACATTCAGACATTCTCCTCCACTCAATGCCTTCTTTGTCCCCATGTGTTCGTTTCCATGTTTGTTGTAACATGTTGCTCATGTGCTGAGGTGTTTTTTTTTAATCTCACACTGTGCTCCCCTGACAAGTGCCTAGTTTGGGATTGTTTCCCCCCTCTTCTTTCATCCTGTCTCCTTTTCTGCAGCCCCCAGGTGAGTGGATGCTGGCATGACTGGTTGTCGCTGCTCCCCGGTAGTTTTGTTGTTATTAAATCGTACAGCGTCCATGGGTGTCATGAAAGGTGCTTTATAAATAAAATGTATTATTAATATTATTGTAATGAAAGATATGACAAATGATTCTGGAAATTCAACTCTGGTCTGTAAAAATAAGACTTCCTCTCAGAGCATCAGGACCATGATCCAGGACTCTCACCAACCCAGAGAGTCAGTCATATGAGAACAAATGTGAATTTTTAAAGTCCAAACTCAGAAGATACTCAAGAACATGTAGTGAGGAGAAAGCTGTGATGATCAGAAAACAGAGAGAGATTTGGTAGAAGAGCTGAACACACTATGGAATAAAAACACCCTCAGAGAAGAGGAGGACCTGAACATCTCAGCCCGTCTAAACTTGATGATCTTTTTATCTCCAAAGCTAAAGGAGCCTGAAATTTGATTTTAAATGCAATCTGAAGGAATTTAATCAATAATCAAAACTAAAGATATTTTTTAATTCAGAATCCAGACAATCCTCCCACAGCCCTAATCAATGGAGTTCATTTTCTTGACCAAAGATGTTCCCATAAATTCATGAGATCTGTTTAAGCTAATGATTTATCGGCTGAACTCTGTAGGAATAATATATGAAACATTTTGATCAAACCACAGCAACAACACTGAGAACTAGATTTTTAAAATATCCACTTCAGTCTGAAACAAAAGAAATCCATCACAAGATAATGATTCATATTTATCCATCCAGTGAATCTCTAAGATTAATATTTGACTTTAAAACAATGAATGCACTTTTAGTGAAGAAGACGTTGATCCAACAGAGCATCTCTTTGTCTCAGGCTCTCACACCAAACTGTTGTTGAAGCAGTTCATGGAAACAGAAAAACCAACTCAAGATAAAGAAACAGAGCTGATAAAAGAAACCTCTGATCATTTGATTTGATTTATTTGTGTTCTGTTTTGATGAATTTCATCTTTTTCTCCTCTTTTCTCTCTAAACTCATGCCTGCTTACATATTACCCTGTTGTTGAAATATTCTGAATGTTTTGCCTTCATGTTTTTAACTGAATAATTTTACAATAAAGTTATGAAAACCTTCTGCCATCAGACAAAAGTGCAGAAGTATCCGCTGTACCACCGGACTGCAGAGCAGCTTCTTCTCTCAGGCTGTGAGTCTGATGAATGCTCCATCTGCACTCCTCCACGTCTGAGGGTTTGGTTTTTGTTTGTTTTGGAGCCACAAATTAATTTCACAGTGAAACACTTTCAGGTATCTTGTTAAAGTTAATAAATAAATAAATCTCCTCTGAGGTGTGAAAATCAGTCTCCTGGTGTCCTCCATAAAACAAACACATGAGCACAGTGTGGTGAGATTAGAGAGGCCACCACTCATAATGAAGATGAAGGACCCCTGTGCTCCTCTAGGCTCAGACCACCAAGGGCCACAGACCAGGCCCCCGAGGAGATCCAGACAGGATCCTGTGTAAAATGGGGGTCATGATGTCATAGTGGGCAGATAACAGCTTCAAAAGTCAATCAGTGGTTTGTGCAGGAATGAAGACGTCCTCCAATCAGTGGAGCAGAAATATTTGATGGAGACATCAGCAGAATGGAGGATTGATTTTCTCCAGTGCAGACACCCAACATGGTCCAAAACACAAAGGGCCCTCAACCCACAGGACCAGAACCACCAGAGACCACATCCAGGGACATCAGCTGGACCCTGATGAAGGTCTGAGCTCCAACATGTTTGAAGGGACAAAGAAGGTTCTGGAGATGCACATGTAGACCACAGTGTGTAGGAGTCTCTCTGTGTTTGGCTTGTTGACTTCTCTCACCTGTCCAGGTGGGATCAAGTTTTTCTTGTTGAACATTTTCTGATCATGAATTCTAATGAAGTTCATGTGGACTGCAGTGTGGACCATGTGACAGCAGACTGTGACTGTGAGCTCAGACTGAAGTGTTTAGATGTGAAGGTTTGATCCTGACAGAAAAATCTGAGCTCTGCTGTTTACACTTTAGAGAAACAGGAGGAACGGATCAAGACGTGTGTGAAAGCAGCTGAGACAAACTGAAGTACAGGAGGCAGAGCAGCAGCTGATTGGCTCTGCTGAGCAGACTGTGTGATGTGGACTCATCTGATTGGATCCTAAAGAGTTTTTCTCTTCATTCTCTCTTCTTTATTCAGACTGTGTGGCTGCAGTTTGTCAGAGATCAGCTGTTCTTCTTTAGCCTCAGCTCTGAAGTCCAACCCCTCCCATCTGAGAGAGCTGAGCCTGAATGACAACTATCTTCAGGATTCAGGAGTGAAGCTGCTGTGTGATTTTCTGCAGAGTCCAAACTGTAGACTGGAGATTCTGAGGTAAGTTCATGTGTTCTCTGTTTCTATTGTAGATCTTGAGTGTGTGATTATGAACTGAAGCATCTTCATGTCCAGATGTTTGACTGATCATATGTAGGGATGCATGATGGTGGATTTTTGCTGAGATCTGATCTGCTGACATTTCAAACTTCTCTGAGCTCCTCCTGATATATCTCCACTCTTCTTCTATTGTAAATAACATCAAGTGTGTCCTGTAGGAGAACTGATGTGTTCCTCTGATTGTGACAGTCTGTTTGTTTTAGAAACAGGAAACAAGACAAACAACATCTGATTCAACAATAAATGACAGATGTGTTCTTTTCAAATATAGACATTTATTCATGAAACTGAAGTCATTTCTTGTTCTCATGTTGATTTCATGTCAGATTTAATTGTCTCAGTAGAGTTAAACTTGTTCAGATGTCCAAACTGAACTGTAACAACCTGCTGACAGACAGAGAGCAGAGCAGAGACCAACCAGGGGGGCTGAATAATATTTAGTCATGTCTCCTCACGCTCTGCAGAGTGTCTGTTTGTCCAACACCTGTCCAGGAAAGATTATAACCACACAGCAGACACAAATGCTCATCGGACAGAGACAGTCATGAACAGAGATGATTCTTTTTGACTCTTTCCAATCTTTATGGTGACAATAATCAGGTCCAAAATAAAGATCTGATGTCAACAGTTAGTGCTCCAGTTATGGAGATGAAAAGCCTTTATCCCTCTGATAATATCATTGTGGGGGATTTTAATGTGACCCCAGACCAATGGAAGGACAGACAGCCATCAAGATCTGACAAACATTATTTTAACAACATAATAATGGACTTTTGTAACAGTAAATTTAGAGGATACATGGAGAGTTCAGATCCTGAAATGCTGAAATCCTCCTGGTTTAAAGCAGATAGAAGCTGCAGGTCTAGAAGTGACTGTTGGCTACTTTCACATAATCCATGACAAAATGTCTCTGATATATCTTTGGATATTTGACCCTGAACACATCACAGCTTCATGCACCTGGAGCTGACACCACACAAAAATAATAATGATCTCTTTTTGCGCTTGCTCTCAAGGACGACAGTCACTTTTGTGACACTCCCTCCCTGACCAGAACCTTCCTGCTGCTTGCTCTTCTTGTCTCTGTGATGTCTCTGTCTGAATTACTGCAGCCTCTCTCTGCATTTCTCTCCAAAATAAAAAAAAACATGGAATTGATAAGCTGGTCTCTCAGCACCATTAACCAAATTTGATCAACAAGAAGATGAGGTAAAGGAGGAGCTGTCACAGGCTTATGCTGACACATCCACTCTGGCACACATTCAGACATTCTCCTCCACTCAATGCCTTCTTTGTCCCCATGTGTTCGTTTCCATGTTTGTTGTAACATGTTGCTCATGTGCTGAGGTGTTTTTTTTTAATCTCACACTGTGCTCCCCTGACAAGTGCCTAGTTTGGGATTGTTTCCCCCCTCTTCTTTCATCCTGTCTCCTTTTCTGCAGCCCCCAGGTGAGTGGATGCTGGCATGACTGGTTGTCGCTGCTCCCCGGTAGTTTTGTTGTTATTAAATCGTACAGCGTCCATGGGTGTCATGAAAGGTGCTTTATAAATAAAATGTATTATTAATATTATTGTAATGAAAGATATGACAAATGATTCTGGAAATTCAACTCTGGTCTGTAAAAATAAGACTTACTCTCAGAGCATCAGGACCATGATCCAGGACTCTCACCAACCCAGAGAGTCAGTCATATGAGAACAAATGTGAATTTTTAAAGTCCAAACCCAGAAGATACTCAAGAACATGTAGTGAGGAGAAAGCTGTGATGATCAGAAAACAGAGAGAGATTTGGTAGAAGAGCTGAACACACTATGTCATAAAAACACCCTCAGAGAAGAGGAGGACCTGAACATCTCAGCCCGTCTAAACTTGATGATCTTTTTATCTCCAAAGCTAAAGGAGCCTGAAATTTGATTTTAAATGCAATCTGAAGGAATTTAATCAATAATCAAAACTAAAGATATTTTTTAAATTCAGAATCCAGACAATCCTCCCACAGCCCTAATTAATGGAGTTCATTTTCTTGACCAAAGATGTTCCCATAAATTCATGAGATCTGTTTAAGCTAATGATTTATCCCTGGCTGAACTCTGTAGGAATAATATATGAGACATTTTTGATCAAACCACAGCAACAACACTGAGAACTAGATTTTTAAAATATCCACTTCAGTCTGAAACAAAAGAAATCCATCACAAGATAATGATTCATATTTATCCATCCAGTGAATCTCTAAGATTAAGATTTGACTTTAAAACAATGAATGCACTTTTAGTGAAGAAGAGGTTGATCCAACAGAGCATCTCTTTGTCTCAGGCTCTCACACCAAACTGTTGTTGAAGCAGTTCATGGAAACAGAAAAACCAACTCAAGATAAAGAAACAGAGCTGATAAAAGAAACCTCTGATCATTTGATTTGATTTATTTGTGTTCTGTTTTGATGAATTTCATCTTTTTCTCCTCTTTTCTCTCTAAACTCATGCCTGCTTACATATTACCCTGTTGTTGAAATATTCTGAATGTTTTGCCTTCATGTTTTTAACTGAATAATTTTACAATAAAGTTATGAAAACCTTCTGCCATCAGACAAAAGTGCAGAAGTATCCGCTGTACCACCGGACTGCAGAGCAGCTTCTTCTCTCAGGCTGTGAGTCTGATGAATGCTCCATCTGCACTCCTCCACGTCTGAGGGTTTGGTTTTTGTTTGTTTTGGAGCCACAAATTAATTTCACAGTGAAACACTTTCAGGTATCTTGTTAAAGTTAATAAATAAATAAATCTCCTCTGAGGTGTGAAAATCAGTCTCCTGGTGTCCTCCATAAAACAAACACATGAGCACAGTGTGGTGAGATTAGAGAGGCCACCACTCATAATGAAGATGAAGGACCCCTGTGCTCCTCTAGGCTCAGACCACCAAGGACCACAGACCAGGCCCCCGAGGAGATCCAGACAGAATCCTGTGTAAAATGGGGGTCATGATGTCATAGTGGGCAGATAACAGCTTCAAAAGTCAATCAGTGGTTTGTGCAGGAATGAAGACGTCCTCCAATCAGTGGAGCAGAAATATTTGATGGAGACATCAGCAGAATGGAGGATTGATTTTCTCCAGTGCAGACACCCAACATGGTCCAAAACACAAAGGGCCCTCAACCCACAGGACCAGAACCACCAGAGACCACATCCAGGGACATCAGCTGGACCCTGATGAAGGTCTGAGCTCCAACATGTTTGAAGGGACAAAGAAGGTTCTGGAGATGCACATGTAGACCACAGTGTGTAGGAGTCTCTCTGTGTTTGTCTTGTTGACTTCTCTCACCTGTCCAGGTGGGATCAAGTTTTTCTTGTTGAACATTTTCTGATCATGAATTCTAATGAAGTTCATGTGGACTGCAGTGTGGACCATGTGACAGCAGACTGTGACTGTGAGCTCAGACTGAAGTGTTTAGATGTGAAGGTTTGATCCTGACAGAAAAATCTGAGCTCTGCTGTTTACACTTTAGAGAAACAGGAGGAACGGATCAAGACGTGTGTGAAAGCAGCTGAGACAAACTGAAGTACAGGAGGCAGAGCAGCAGCTGATTGGCTCTGCTGAGCAGACTGTGTGATGTGGACTCATCTGATTGGATCCTAAAGAGTTTTTCTCTTCATTCTCTCTTCTTTATTCAGACTGTGTGGCTGCAGTTTGTCAGAGATCAGCTGTTCTTCTTTAGCCTCAGCTCTGAAGTCCAACCCCTCCCATCTGAGACAGCTGGAGCTGTGGGGCAACTATCTTCAGGATTCAGGAGTGAAGCTGCTGCGAGATCTTCAGAAGGATCCAAACTACAGACTGGAGTCTCAGGAGTAAGTAGAGAGTTGAATTTACCGTAAATCCCAGAATATAAATCTCTCTGGTCTCTGTTTTTTGAGTCTCTCAGAGGGAAAATGAATTTCTCTCTTTCTGCCTGATGGTGTCTGTGCTGATGGTTTTGCACAGAAACCTGGTCATTGTGTCTGACAACACTGACACAACAACACCAAAACACTAACAAGGACAAAGTCCCTGCTGAACCTCTGAACCATGAGCTGCTGCTGATGTGCTGAACATGTGAACACACTGATGAAAATATCACTTTATTCTCTTTTCCTTCAAAAACAAACATGAACGCTGTCATCTGACAGAAAAGGCAAAGACAGGAAGTCAAAAATCAAACACATGAAGCTGAAATGGAGCAGAAGAATCAATCTGATCATGAAGAGCAGATTATTTCTTTGAACTGTGGCCCCAGAATTCATCATGGGCCCATCCCTAGAGCTGGACCACTACAGTCCAACATGTGACAGGCTTTGGTCTGCTGGACACAGAGCAGAGTGAAAACTCAGCAAACAGATGAAGATCCAACAAAGCTGCAGCTTCAGCCTGAACTGAAGAGAGTCCTCAGAGCTTTGTCTGCTCTCAGACTGATGGAGCTCAGTTATTGGAGGCTCCTGATTCATTCTTCTGCTCTGACCACAGCTCACAGCTCTCTGCTCTAAACACTGACTCTGTTTTTACCAACAGGTGCTGATGATAACTGTCAGAGTTTCTGAGGAGACGATCATCACCATCTTCTGCCTCAGAGGACTCTCTGCCACATGGAGGTCTGACCATGTGTGAGCTCATCAACAGTCAGTAACTCAGAGACTGGGACGTCCTGCTGCTGTGTCCTTCTGCAGACGTGTCCACACAGACTCTGTTCAGGTCCCTGCAGATCCTCAAACAGTCTGACAGAGTCTCACATTTGCTTTTTGAAATCTGAGGCCTTCTAAAGTCTCAGACGCTCTTCTTCTTCCTCCTGAGAGGTCTTCATCATGGGACGTCCCGTTGACGGAGCCCCCCTGTCTCAGACCTGTGTGAGTTTTTTTTAAAGGCTCTTCAGAAAACAGCAGAAACAAACTGCAGCAGCAACATGATGTTTGTTCAGGGAGCATTTCAAAGGTCTCTGTCCAAATGTAGGCGTGTCCTCTCTCAGCTCTTCTCAATCAGTACAGGAGACAGATCTATGTGACTAGATCTATTAGCTCATAATTCTAGTCCTGGTTTAAACCAACAACACATTCTAATTTTAATTATTCTCATTTAAAAAGCAACGATTTGCTGTTTCCTTCTCTGTGTTTCAGCCTGTTTCAGACAGAGACCTGCACAGATAACAGACTTTCAGATCTGCAGACTAGAAGACACAGTAACCAGTGAATTTAACTTTAAAAACTTAAAAACTTTAAATGGTCTGTCAGTTTTTATTTTTGTCTGTTAATGTCTAATTAATGTTTTGTAATCATGGTGGCAGTGGAATTACAAATGTAGCTGTTTTACATCTGAATGTGGTTTTATCATGAAGATGACTCAAAGTCATGAGGTACGTGTTTAAAGCCTTGATTATGCAGATGATGTATATAGACTGTGGACTTTGTCAAAAACTAAGTCCTTTTGGCCCTGTTATCACTTTGATTAAACCCTTTACCTGATTTATAAAGGGAGCAGCTGGTAGCAACAGTGTCCAAATCTTTTGGATATAATGTTGAAATTCAAACCCTCTGGAAATCTTCTTCAGGATTGTCGCTCACTGTTCAGCTTTTCCAGGACGTTTGACTTTTTTACTCATTTTACAAATGTTTTCCATGCCTGGGAAATTGGTCAATCATATTTCAGGATTCCAGGTTTTCCAGGACATGAGAGAACCCTGAGTGACCGTCGACACAGCAGGCTCCATCAGTTACAGACATCTCACTGACACTGGAGGATTGTGGGTAGGCTATAGAGACAGACAGAAGTCAGAGACTGTGGGTTCATCATGTTTTATGTTCTTAAGAAGAGGCTGATTAAATATGAGCTTGAGCCTTGAGGGAGCAGCTGCATGGTTTCACACCCTGGTGGCCTGTTCTTGGTCTACATGGACATTATGGCCAATAATCAGACACACACAGGCAGCACAGCCTGTATGAGGGCGGAGCTGATGGAGCAGAGCTCATCTACTACACCTGTAACAGACACTTTTTCCTTTGACAGCCATTACAGGGGCAGCTTTTAAAAGAATGGACTCATATGACAGGGTTCACACTCTTTTCTGGAAATCACTTTCCAGGAGTTTTCCAGAAAACCCCTCTCCCCTTTGCTCTGCAGTGTCCTTTTCTACAGCTGTGCCTCACATTTAGTACATTTACCCAGAATGCTTTGTTTATGCCTCTTCCACCCCACAGGTCTGATTTACAAGATGTGCAGCTGTAACAATGAAATAATTTGGTACATACTTAAACATCATGACTAAAGAATAGTTTAATAACACCCACAGATAAAAATAATAAATATTTGACTACTCAGTGGGCTTTTATTTCACAATTCCTCCCCAGACACTCCAGCTCCTGTGTTTATATTTAAGTTGGACTAATGACACACAGAAGAATCCTTTATCAATCAGTTAACAGACAGACCCATTGAAATCGTGCAGACAGCTTTTATTTTGAAATCTTTTCTGGCACTGCATCACCGTAATATTGTGTGTATACGGGCACCGCCAAATTGAGTGGCGGCTATTTCAGAGTGGAGGCTGACTTGACTGCAGTTAAGTAACGTTAGCATAAAACTCTCTTACGTTAGCCCAGTAGAGGCAATCTTTGCTAGGTTATGTAGGCAGCGTTCAACATAATTTGTTTGTTTTTTGTGATAGACTGAGGAGACTGCTGGACCACACATTAAAGACAATGTTTTTTTTTATTTTGCTATTCTTCTGAACGTTAATGTCTCCTCAGCCTTCCATCAGCAATGCGACACCTGCCGCCTCCACCAGGGCATCATACCGCTAGATATTCTTACACTTTTATACCCTAACACGATAGACAGGTTATCAATCAGAAATAAGTTTAAAATAAGTTGGTTGAATGTTCGGCAATTTTCTCGTTCAGTTGGACGGTATGAGCTTTAGCTTAGCTTATCATGACTTGTCTCTTGCTCCATGATGTTTTGATAGTTTTGTAAGGCTCCTGCATCTCTTTTGAAATAACCGTGAGTTCAAGAAAACTGTCAGTTTCATATTTTCACGTAACAAGTGTAGCGCTCCGCTAGCTTCGCCCTTTTTTAATTGGATTCCCTATGTTATTTGTTAGCATAATGCTAGTTGAGGATTGATCCATTAAGGTTTTAAGAAGCAGAACCAAATGATTTTATTAAAATTTATTTTTGTAATTTTCAGAACTTTTGAATGTAATTTAAGACAAAGTATAAGTTTATATCTATTTTTGTGCGTATTGTGTTGAAATAGCCTTTGGACTTTTTTATTAGAAAGAACTTGAAATGAAAATACAGTCTATGGTTTGCATGAACTATGAATTAAAAACTTTGTGACGGATTTCTAGTACTGTATGGGCACCTGTGTTTGTGTGTTTAATTTCAGGTTCCCCTGCCAGCAGTTCCCCAAAGTCATGCTGCATGCTCACATTTTTTAATAAAAAACAAGGCCTGCAAACACTCTCAGTTTCCCCTCTGCATCCTTGTAAAATCCAAAATGTCTCTAACTTCTGCTGTCAGACTCAGAGGCCAAACAATGCAAACTGCACATGCGTGCCTCCCATTAGGCTGCTTCATCGAGGACAGATACATAGTTCAGGCTTTTCCAGTCATGGAGCAGCATCACCGTGCCTTACTGATGCAGTGTGTTAATCAAACACGGTATAATGGTAATTTTAATAGGACACAGTAATGATTACCGAGGGAAATTTTACCGTGGTTTACCATTTTACCGATAACCGTTACATCCCTAGCACTGACAACCATTCTGTTAAACGATTCACATGTTTACATTTTAAAAAACTGCTTCAAGGCTCTATGATGACAACGATTCTACAGTAGCTTGGGGCTGGGGACTTTAAACCCTTGAAAAAGAACTGTTTTGCAGCTTCTTGTGTGCTGGCACTCTGTAACTCCAGGGTAGTTAATTTTGCAATGTGCTATAGCCTTACTTTGTGAAATACAGACACCACAAATGACACAAACATGAAATGATGGTTCTCAATTCCAAATCGATTTTCTGCAATGTGCTCCCCAAGTAAAAACACAACTTCCAAACTAATCTCAGCCCGAACGAAATGGTTGACAAAGGACACACTGACACCTTGTTCTGCTGAGTTTTTGGGTTGTTATTCCAGCCTCCTAGAAAATAATAAAACACACTTGTTTAATGAGGACAGTCAGAGTCATAAAAATATAAATCTTCTGAGGGTAAGTAAGGTCACTATATAATCAGGTTTCTTCCACAGGTAGGGTATAAAAGCTACGTGAGCTAACAGCTGTATAACTCTCTTCCACAGTTAGGCTATAAAATATATTATACCAATCTGTATAACCATGCTTCTGGTCTGGTCCATGGACTAAAAAGACTAATTATAAATGTGAAATTTCTACCTGATGCTCTAATAGAGATGAACAAAAGTGATCCTGACTGAAGCGGTATGTGCAGACATAACGCTGAACTTGAAGCAGGTCAGGAATCATCATCAACAATGTGTCCATGTTGACAACAAAACTGATTACTGACAGATACCTTTAACAGAAAGAGTTTCATTCATATGATCATAGCAAAACAACACACCTCAAGAGCACCAAGTGATTTTAGTTACTGAATGTTGATTAACTTTTCTACAAATATTGATATAATGTAACACAACATGTGGTGACGGAGATAGCAACAGCAGTTCATGTTATGCTCAAATAAAGTCCCTGATTGATGAATGATTTAAGTGCAATAGAAACCTACAGGGTGCAAAATTACTTGGTGCTTCTCGAGAGTATAAATCTGTGTCAGGAGTAGCATCCTGGAAATATTTTTTTACGTCCTGGATGCTAAAACAACTGGGAACAATATTAAAACTTAATTATGAGAGAGTTTGAAAAAGAACACACCATACGTACCATTTGACAGCTGTATGACCCGAAAAACACAGAACACGGGAAGATTCCAAGATACACATACAAACATCATTAACAACAAGAAACAGTGCAATACAAGATGTGCTTCTTAAAGCAGGAGGGACTTACATTACCTCTGCCCTGGTTTTACACACAGCTATACCATTTAAACATACACACCAGGTTTGGAACCTATCCTGTATGACCTGAAAAATACTGAACAGAAGACTCAATGGAAACAAATCTGCAGACAGTAAAAAGATCCAAACAAGAGAACAGAGCATCTTATGAACTTATGATGTTGTGAACTTTTCATGGAAACCATTCACAATTTTAAAAGACCTCTTTGTTTGGTGGAGGGGCTTGCCATTTTTCATCTCCAAACTCAGCAAGTATTCCCTGGCTCTCAACAACAGCTCCACTCTCTCTGTCCAATTAAAAGCTGTTCAAGATGTTGAACAACTTGTCAATCATCTAAAAAATAAAGCATAATGCTCCATTAACTGATATATCACCCCAATAGTGATATCACATCATCAAGATTAAATTATCTAATTTCAATATATACAACAAGTAACCATGTAAGTGCACGGCTCTGCTTGGATTTCCATCTACAGGTAAGTATACACACAGTAAAGTTTCAGACAGAATATGCAATGTTATAAAACAATTTTTGCATGTTGTATTACCTCAATAAATTCAGCTGTTGCTTTGCAGTTTTTAAACTGTGTATAATCAAGGTCCCTCAGTGTACGAAGCGCTACAGCTACAGAGTGGCTCAGTGTTTGAACAGCCAGGGCCACACTGTTAGACCGAGCTGTAAAATAAACAGTATCCTACCACATAATCAGCCAGTACAATACTGTAAATGCCCTTTTTAGTAAAGTACTGTAATTTGCACTGCATCATGGGAAGTTTTTGCATGATCTACAGTACAATGCTGTACTCTTTTGAAATGATGTATGGTACTGTATTTTAGGATACTGTGTGATACTGTATTTTATTTGTGATGGCTTAGTGTCCTACACATTATGTGAAAAATAATTGCATTCATAGTTTTTTCTATCTTTTTCAAGTCAACCAAAGAAAGCGTTTTACTAAACTCAGTAGCCTATCAAAGCCTACCTAAGGTTACTTCACAGTAACCTTAGGCCTGCCCTTTACGAAATTTCTCTTCTCATTCAGAGCATCAGTCAGGTCTGTTACAATCACACACATGCACACACAAATGCATTGTAATGGTTTGTATGTCTTTTTTGTTTGATTCAGTGTACTTATATATTTTATTCACTG
The DNA here is from genome assembly GCA_036419115.1 of Scarus forsteni. Lineage (NCBI taxonomy): Eukaryota > Metazoa > Chordata > Actinopteri > Labriformes > Labridae > Scarus > Scarus forsteni. Next base: position 48,721 of record JAZDUH010000478.1, read on the forward strand.
GCATAAAAAACATTATTGTGATAGAGTAGAATTTCTACTGTATCTCAAGCTTTGGCAATACAAATAAATAACTTGTCATTCTAATACAGTGAATTGAAATTGAATTGGATGTGAGACTGACAGTCTTATTTTAATAAATAATTTTATATTTTTATGAATTATTTCATTGATTTGAATCATATTTGTCAGTTTTTATAATGTTGGCAGCATTTTTTAAAAATACAGTAGACTACTGCACTATAACGTTACAGTACTGCATTTTTGAAAAAAAAAAAAGTATGATACTGTTTTTGTAACTAACAGTCAACCTTTATCCTCGTTCCAGTCGTACTAGGAAGTCAGAATTTTTATCTCCGAGTAGAAAACTACAACTGGATCGCACCCAGAGGTCTGAATTTCCTACTGAGAACTCGGTGAAACCTCACTACTCCTGAGTTGACAATGGAAGATGGATGCCCCCAGTGTGAACAGTTATTAACTCCTGTAATAATCCATTTATTTGCACTTCTGTCCAGTGTGTGTCACTCTAAATCAGCTGTATACACAGTATTGTTTGACTTATATTTACAAAAATGCTGCAAAAGTGATAATCACATTCTTCATGACAACAACGCAGGGGGTGCAAACAACATCCTGGTTGAACGGCGTGTTTTTTTCTGACTTCAGCTGGAACTAGATGATGTCACTCCCATTTCCCAGTTCCCAGAACGCAGCATGAGCCAGGCACGCTGACGAGTGCGTAACTCCTGTCTGAGGATGAGGAACCAACGTTAGGCTGCCAACTTGTCTTTGGTCGGTCAAGGGTGTCCTGCAGCTTCAGCCTCTACTTTGTAAGCACTACAACGTTACTTAGCAAAACAAGTGTCGATAGCTGGCGTTAGTTCATCGTAAAACGAGGAATGGGACGAAAAGTGGGACTACATCGCGTGTCCGCCACGAACGTCAGCGGTAGCCAGCCGGCGAAGTGCGAGCTAACGTGCAAGCCATCATCACGGGCTGCCGGGGGCAAGACCAGGAGGCACTCGGATTGGGCCGGGGCTAACGTCGCTTCAGTCTCAAGACCTCCACAGAAGAATAAGGTAACTAGCAAACGCTAGATTTCCAGAATGATGATGTTTAATTATATGTTAGAAGTGTTGAGATGAGACAGACTGCTAACTTTGCAAGCACCGCGACCAGCACTATCTAGGCTAGCGAACTTAGCACTGGCTAAAGTGACAAAATTGGCATTACTGTGATTAATATTGGTCAGCAGTATCCAATTATTATTTTTGGCTGACCAAGCAAAGAAAGTGGGGTTTAAGAAAAATCCCGCTTGGATGCTGCTAGCTTTTCCCGACGCTGCATGGCACTATCACATGCTTTAAATGAGTGGGGTTATTTCTGTGTCTAATAAATGAGCTGAAAATCAAATACCATAGGTCCAAATTCCCGGAAAATAACAGACCTCACACAGAAAAACAAGTGGGCAAGATTTTTCACATAGTTAGATTGTGGTTAGACTGATCATTCAGTAACTAATTAAGTTATAGTGTACTCTGTCCAGCAGAGGCAGTAAGGCAATTCATTCCTTTAGATTTGATAGTGCTGTGTTAACAATATGTATGTCTGTAAGGCCTGTAACCACTGCACTGCCAATTTTAAAAAGTTTTGTGACCATGTAAATAGTCATAGAAACTTAGCCAACTACAGATTCTCGTGTGGCATTGAAGAGTGCTCTGGAAATTTCAGGACATTTTCTGCATTAAAGTCTCACATGCAGTGGAATCACATGGGCCTCCGTGCCATATCGCAGAGAGAAAACAGGTGTCAGCATGGCAGTGACCTTAAATGCAGCATCCAAGGATGTGATTTTAAAGCTGACAGTTTTCCCTTGCTTTGTGGTCATTTAAGATTACATATACGGAATGGCAAAAGAGTAAATTGTCCTTTTGATGGATGCTCAAAATATTTTAGAGTGAGAACATCATTTGCCACACACATATCAAGAAAACACAGAGAATCATATGTAGCACAGCTACAAGATAGTCAGATCCAAAACAAAGAATATGTCCAACACCATGATGACCATGAGATCATTGATCCAGGCCTTGATGACAGTGATGGAATGATCCTAGATTTGAGTCCTGACACATACCTCAAAAATCTTGCATTATTTTATTTAAAACTACAGGCCAAGCTGCTTTTGCCAGCCACTGCAGTATAGTGCATTGTTGAGGGATTTCAGGAGGTCCACAGCAGTGGAATGCAATATGTTCTGAAAAAGGTGGAAGAGAAACTGACAGGTTTACACATTACTAATGAGGAAATCCAGAAAATAGTTAAGGAACTGAAAGAAGAAGATTTGCTAACTATTTACGACGAAGGTGTTTTGAGGTCAGACAAAAACAGGAAATCATATTTCAAGCAAAATTTTGATTATGTTGCACCTGCTCAGGTGTTCCTAGGAACTGACAACTCTGTTAAGGAACGCTTTTGTCAGTATGTGCCTGTAAAGGATACTCTTGCTGCCTTATTTAAACTGTCTGACATGAGAGACCAGTACACACAGTCTAAAGTAATTGTGCACACTGACATGATTTTAAATGATGTTAATGATGGTAAATACATCAAACAAAATCCCATCTTACAAGGATCCTCTTTGTCACTTATTCTGTACCTGGATGCATTTGAGGTGGCAAACCCCCTAGGCTCTGGCAAGAGGATACACAAAATCATGGCCATGTACATGACGCTCGGGGAAATATTGCCACATAATCGATCCTCAGTTGACCCAGCACAGCTTGTTTTGCTTTGCAGAGAGGAGGATTTTAAGTCTTTTGGCCAGGAAAAAGTATTTTCACGCCTTATTGCTGACCTGAAAGACTTGGAGGATTCAGGTTTTCAGTTGGAGGATGGGAGCAACCTTAAGGCATCACTGATTGCCATTTGTGGTGATAACCTTGGTTCTCATGGTGTTGGTGGATTCACAGAAAATTTTAGCTCAAGCCAACACTTTTGCAGGTACTGTGTGATTGACAGGGAGACATTTTGCAAGTCACCACTGGTATTTGGTCCTCAACGAACCCCTGAAAACTATAATGACTGTGTTCATCGACTGACCCCTGATGAGAGTATGATAGATGGAATTAAATTTGATTCATGTTTCAACTCTCTTAATTCTTTTCATGTCTGTTCTGGCCTTCCTCCATGTCTCGGGCATGATCTTTTTGAGGGTGTAGTGGCAAATGATTTGGCCCTTTATACTGAGCATTTGGTAAAAGCTGAAAAACATTTTACCTATGGCCAGTTAAATCAGGCTATCTCACAGACAAAACTCCTTGGGAGTGACTCCCACAACAAGCCATGTGAAATTAAAGAAAAGGCCAAAAAGCTCAGTGGTTCAGCCACACAAAATTAAAATTAAAAATATGTCGGCCAGTGGATCAAAAACCCTATGAAAAGTGAGGTCTGGCAGTTGTGCCTTAAACTGAGAGAAATTACTGAGCTAATCTGTGCTCCAAAAATTCATCAGAATGAGGTGGCATACCTAAAAGTTTTGCTTGAGGAATATATTGATTTACGAGTAAAGATGTTCCCTAACTGCCCCCTCAAACCAAAGCTTCACTACATGTTACATTATCCGAGGATACAACCCATAAAACCTCATTTTAAAACCCTCATTTATTACGCTTATTTTCTATCCACCTTCTATCTGAATTTGGGCCTTATTCACGCTTGGACTCCTGAGGCTGAGCTGCTAGAGCAAGGAATCTCAAGCCAAAACTCACGAGCGACTGTCAAAAAAAAGTCTTTCACTGTTTAAAAAAGTATTTAGCATCTCTATGAAACGCTGACTAGTGCTGACCAAACCAAACGTCCAAGACTGCAATAATTAGGAGCGTAGAAGAAGAAACAAGAACCCAAGAAATCCCACATTCTGCTGACCCCTCTTGTGTTTGTCCACAGCTCCGTTGCTCACAGCAGAATGCGGGATTTCTTCTTCTACGCTCCTAATTATTGCAGAGTGTGCATTCCTTTGGTTTGGTCTGCCGCGGCTCCCGTACGCAGCGTAAGTGTTTCACAGAGATGCTAAGTAGTACTGTTTAGGCTATAAACATGTGCTAAATGATGTCAAGCTAGTAAATGGTGGACGCATCACCAGGACACTTGGATTACAGCACACGAGCAGTATGGAGGAATATTGCAGACTTTTTGTGGACTTTTTGTGGACTTTTAAGGACACTGTTCGCTCGGGCTCGTATCTAAGATATCAATGTCAGTGGACAGCGAGGATTCCCACAGATCTCCGGCTGCATCCTAGATGTTCCAAAACTACTCCACAGTGTTGTTCAGCATGAGGGTGAGTAGAAAATGAGGCCAAATCGTTGTTTGGGTGTAATATTCCTTTAACTAAAACACTGGCTGAAAGACACCAGCTGCTTCAGTCATACCTAGGACAAGGACTGTTGTTTCCAGCTCCCATTCAGATTGCAGGTGTAGCAAATGAAATAGATGTGCAGGCATACAACAGGGATATACAGATGGTGTTACACACAGCTGATATTGATAAACATAAAACCTCAGATGTTTCAGCCGTGGCCTTGTTGTTGTTCTAAAGCACACTGGGGAAACACTGGTTTTTGGAAAAATATTTCTGATACTTAGTGATGAGAAAAGTGTGTACTTTGTGGTTTTGGTGCATCGCTCAGTTTTATTAGTTGATCTTGGGGTCTACTACCTGGTATCAGATGATAAATATGCATTTATTGATGCAGATAGTCTACAGGACTATTATCCACTGCCCGTGTACAAAATCAAGGATCCCCCCACTGTTTGCTTGCATCACTCAGTGTGTTCTTCATTCTAGGGATGGAGGAGGAATGTATTCAGGAACTTCAGAGAGTGCTACCTGAATTGGACAATTTGGAGTTTACAGCCCTTGTGCAACACTTGACAGCAGAACTCGGACTAACAAAAAGAGAGGACCTTTCCTTGGTTGAGGCTGATGATTTACAGGAGCACCTGAAGCCAATACTGTGTCGCAGATTCATCCACGCCTTCAAGCCAAAAGGTGAGAAAAAAAAAAATCATAGCATCAAAGGCAGATATGAGAATCACTAAAATGGCAGTTTGTAGTTCTGTTATCCTTAAACTGTAAATAATGTGAATAATTAAACTTATGTGAATGTATTCCTTATCTTTAAAGCACTGGATGCTATTGATCAGTTCATCGCTCTCAGCACTTTACCGAATGAAGAGACAGCATCTGCCCCAAACATGGACACACAACTTACAGATGGACAGGCCAACATCACACTTCCTTGTGCACAGCCCCACACCTCTAGACTCTCCTCAACACCACAGAACTCATGGATCAGCCACTTTCAGATTCCTTGGGGCAAGATGCCTGAAAAACTCTTGGAGGCAACACTTGGAAAGAAAATGGCAAGGCCTGAAGACAGAAGAGCATGGAAGAGAATTGTGGTGGATGCCATGCTGGCACACTGTCCAAATCCAAATAAGGCAGCCTGTGAGGAAATAGCAAAAGTGATTGTGTCAAAATATCCTTTAACCTTTGCAGACACAAACGAAGAAGGGGAGCAGATGGGAATAGGTTACTATTCACTTGCAAGGCAAATGAAGCAAAGAGTTGAACATGTGAATCGAAACAATGTAAGTGAAAAAGTGCGGAGACCAAGATCATCGACAGAAACTACTGATGATGATGGCGCAACCATCAAAATGGGACGGTCCAAAGTAGACAGCTACGGATGCATTAACTGGCAGCCCAAAGTTCTCCCAGAAGGAGAGAATGCTGAATTTTTAGAAAATAGAAGAAAATACATGGCAGCCCTATTCAAGTCTCTCGGCCCCAGCGCTGTGGACAGGCCAGATGTTGATGAGTCTATGAGGCTGACATACATGTATCAGCGTCACATGCTGAACTCCTGCCCTCCTCCCAGTATTGATGTGATTGAAGAGCACTGGCCCTTCCTTTTTACCAAAAGGGGGCTTAGCAACCATTTCAAAATTCTCACAGGCATTGATGTCTGTGATCGAGCAGCAGGCGCCCTTCAGTCCAAGGGGAAGAGGATCATAAACTTCTTCCAAAGACAGAATCCGAACAGAGACATTCAGCGTCTTCTTCAAGAGCTTGCTGAAAGCAACACCATGCTGCAGAGCCAGACCGGCATAGCAGCAGTGCTTCTTCTGATGAAGCGCTTTCGGGAGCAAGAGGACTCCATCTTTATCTTGGCAGATGTAAGTAAGCGGCACATATAGTCTAGTGAATTGCATGATGGGCTTGGGCATTTATATCGCAGGCTAAGTGGTCTCAGATTTATGGAGCCTACTGTAATGTTGTATTTTTTTTTTTTTTAATTGGAATCCCTGTCTTTTTGTGGTTTTTACAGATGAATGCAACAAAGCTATCCATTGAGACAGACATGACCCTACCTGCCACACCAAGACTCATAATGCTGGGTAAGAGAAGACTTACTTATGGTCTTGAGAAATAATCTGTATCACTTTTGAAATATGCCCTTTCAAGATGTGCAATATGTATTTGTTGTCTTACAGGATCACAGTCCTTGATGCAACAAAGTGGATGGTGAGCATGGAGGGAAAGGTGGCCTTTGTTTTGGAGGAGCACCTGGGCTTTGCAGATGCCTTGTCTATCTTCTTTGGATGTTTCTATGTTTTTAACATAGAGTACCAGGAGCCTGCCTGTGCAACATTGGAACTTATACAACGGTAAAGTACTTGTCTGCTGTAGATTCAAGTTGATCTTTTTCATCTTCTCTGCACTATATCAATGCATGTAGATGCATATTAATATGCCCCCTCCCATCCATCCTTCTGTCTAGATTCTTCATGAGGATCAATCCAGAGGAAGGTACAAAATGCACGGCCAAAACTGGACTGAGTCGGAAGACGGGAGCAGTGGTGAAGAGGAAGGCAGAGGCTATCAACAGCAGCGTGGTGTCCTTCCTAAGGGAACTGACAGAGTTTGAATGGAGGAGCTTGGACTAGTAGGTGAGTTATGTCATTGTTACCTGCCACCAGACGGCTGTCCCTAATGCCAAATATTACTACGTCAAGTTCCTGTTCAAACTGTTTTAGAGGGCAGTTGATGCAGTAGTGTGTGTGTGTGTTACAGAGTGAGAGGCACCAATCGGACTGCTATCAACTGCTGTCCTGAGAAACACTTAACCTAGGTATTGGGGTAGGGGTGGGGGGTGGGGGGGACGACACTGGAGAGTAATAAATGATATGACCAGGGTTCCCACTCGTCCTGGAAAACCTGGAAAATGATTGCGCAATATTCCAATCATGGAAAACAAATGGAAAATGAGGAAAAAGGTGTAATGTCCTGGAAAAGCTTTATTTGTCCTGGAAAATTATTTGTCTTCCTTTTAGCTTGAAACATAGGAAATGAAGTAAAAATGTCCTTGGTAACTAATGTCCACGTAGCCAGAAACTGTGAGTGGGTAAAATAATTCAAGTTAAGGCATAAAATATACAAACTCAAAACAATGGGGACAAGAAGAAATCATAAAAAATGGCAAAATAAAATTTAGGCTAAATTAACAAAATCTATTCATAAAAAAGCAGAGTAAATAAATATTTAAAAACATGTATACGTATTGTGCTGGAGAGTTAAAAACTAAGAAATTCTAAGATCAATATGATCAATAGCTAGAGATGTTGTTCATCAACCTCTAATCTTGTTTTTAAGGCTAACTGGAATTAAAAACTGCCCACAGCAACAATGTGACTTCAGTTGGTTATATGACACTAGAGAAAGTCCTGGAAAATGCCCTGGAAACGTCCTGGGAAATGATTTCTAGAAAAGAATGGGAACCCTGATGACGTATAACAGAATAATTATAGCTGAAAAGCAATTAAATAACAGCAAAAAATGTGAGTAAAATTCTATACCATCAGTGTTTGAGTGATTCAGTTACTGTCCAGCAGAGTAAGACATTCATAGAAGGTACTCTGTCCAGCAGAGTGTGAGTTAAAGTTCCAAGTTTAAATTTTTTTTAGTATTACTCTTTATTCAAACAGTCATGACTGATGTCGTTATTATAGACTTTTCATGAATTCACATGTATTTTCATGCAGAAATAAATCCCATATAAATGAGCATGCCATTGATGTTCTGGTTCAAAGTAGTGGCAGCCTTTGTTTATCAAATTCAAGTGTTCAGTTTGACCTTTAGACACTTTGTCCGACACGGCCTGTAATGTCCAGAGCCTCAATTTGCTAAATGCTCAATTTTTCTGCACTTCATATCCATAGATGTTGACAACTACACAATTTGACTATCTGAATGTTATGTACTGTATTTCCGTGTGTTTATATTCATCGATGAATTTAAAAGTTGATGAGTTTTAGTGGGAACTCTTCATTGATTGTAGGCACTTTAATGCTTGATATTGCCTTTTCATGTTGACAGTTTTAAAATTTTCAATTTCATGTGAATTGAATGTTATTTTAATAAAAAAAGGTTGAAATATCTGAATAATTGCCCATTTTCATTTTATTTCCCAGTACATTTTAAGAAAAATAATAAAAAATTGGGGTTACAGTAGTGTACTGTAAAATTTGGATAAATACAGTAAACAACTGCACTCACACTATTAGAGTAACAGGAAAAGTACTGTAAAAGGGACTACAGTATCAGTACTGTGAATGTAGAATTACAGTATCTTACTGGTCACAGTGTTGCCAGTAGTATACTGTAAAAATCCCATGTAAAGGCTAAAAGTGTATCTGTGACAGATGTAGGACTATCTTCAGTAGTTACCAAGCAGATCTCCATCTGTGAAGAGTTTCTGTCCTCAGTATCTGTGACAGATGTAGGACTATCTTCATTAGGTACCAAGCAGATCTCCATCTGTGAAGAGTGTCTGTCCTCAGTATCTGTGACAGATGTAGGACTATCTTCATTAGGTACCAAGCAGATCTCCATCTGTGAAGGGTGTCTGTCCTCAGTATCTGTGACAGATGTAGGACTATCTTCATTAGGTACCAAGCAGATCTCCATCTGTGAAGAGTTTCTGTCCTCAGTATCTGTGACAGATGTAGGACTATCTTCATTAGGTACCAAGCAGATCTCCATCTGTGAAGAGTGTCTGTCCTCAGTATCTGTGACAGATGTAAGACTATCTTCAGTAGTTACCAAGCAGATCTCCATCTGTGAAGAGTTTCTGTCCTCAGTATCTGTGACAGATGTAAGACTATCTTCATTAGTTACCAAGCAGACCTCCATCTGTGAAGAGTGTCTGTCCTCAGTATCTGTGACAGATGTAGGACTATCTTCATTAGGTACCAAGCAGATCTCCATCTGTGAAGAGTGTCTGTCCTCAGTATCTGTGACAGATGTAGGACTATCTTCATTAGGTACCAAGCAGATCTCCATCTGTGAAGAGTTTCTGTCCTCAGTATCTGTGACAGATGTAGGACTATCTTCATTAGGTACCAAGCAGATCTCCATCTGTGAAGAGTGTCTGTCCTCAGTATCTGTGACAGATGTAAGACTATCTTCATTAGTTACCAAGCAGACCTCCATCTGTGAAGAGTGTCTGTCCTCAGTATCTGTGACAGATGTAAGACTATCTTCAGTAGTTACCAAGCAGATCTCCATCTGTGAAGAGTTTCTGTCCTCAGTATCTGTGACAGATGTAAGACTATCTTCATTAGTTACCAAGCAGACCTCCATCTGTGAAGAGTGTCTGTACTCAGTATCTGTGACATATGTCGGACTATCTTCATTAGTTACCAAGCAGATCTCTGTCTGTGAAGAGTGTCTGTCCTCAGTATCTGTGGCAGACGTAGGACTTTCTTCATTTGGTACACTCTAAAGGGGTTGCTTTAAATTTTACAGTATTATACTGGCAACAAGATGCAAGTCTAATGAGGAGGACTTCCTCATTAGAAGTGCATTCAAACTCATTAACCAGGGTCACTTTCCTGGATTTCATGGACTTTGGTATCCTGGGCATAATGTTACAAAGTACTGCCACATGTGTTGTGCGATGATCCTCACACTCCGGGGAAAAGCTTTCTCACACTCCTCCAAGCTAGAGAGCTAGTTGTTCACCTTCTCTGTAACCTCATCAACTCTGAGCTCTGTCAGTATCTGTGTGCTCGAGCTCTGGATGTCACCCTTAACACCCATCTTCTCAGCCAATGTCTGTGCTATGATGCTGCCCATGTCTCCAAGACACTTAGACACCTGGTCCTTTGGCACAAACATAATGCTCGCACCATCACTCTCACACTGCAAGAGCTCAAAGATCTGTGTTGCTGCAACATCGATTAATTCCAAATACATCTCCGTCAGTTTGGGTTTTGTTCTGCGGTCCAGTGATCCAGCCTCTAGATTAAGCCATTGCATGGATGTCAGGCGGACGCCTGAGTAGGTCCTTGTTGATCAAAATGTTGGTCTGTGTACTTGCCTCTGTGTTGTTCATTGTTCTTGCTCTGATGTTGAATTAAGTCTGCACAATCCTGATCTTACTTATATAGACATATCAGAGTCTATGTCCATATATGGACTGATGGAATCACCAAAGCAGCACCAGAGGAACGTCCTTTGATCCAGAGGTCCAGTCAGCAGCAAGGGAAGATCAAAGGAACATGTTCTGCCTCCTCCCCCTCGTTGCCATAGTAACTGTTAAAGAATGGTGCTGCATTAGTCTGCCTGTGTCAGGCCAACTGTAATAATCAGCCTTTGCATGTGAGACCCTGCACTCTGCAGTCAGCTGGCTACAGACCAAACACCCTCAGGCCCTCCTCCTCATCTCTGGGGACTTTAATCACGCCTCTCCATCCTCCACTCTGTCCACTTTCACCCAGTATGTCACCTGCCACACCAGAGACAATAAAATACTGGACTTACTGTATGCAAACACCAAGGATGCATACAAGTCATCACCCCTCCCTCCCCTGTGGAGATCAGACCACAACCTGGTTTATCTCCAGCCCGTGTACAAACCACTTTTCCACAGGCAGCCAGCTGTGACCCGCGCAGTTAAGAGATGGTCTGAGGAGACTGAAGAGGCTCTGAGGGGAAGGTTTTGAGTCAACTGTGTGGAAGGAGTTCTGTGATCCTCACGGGGAGGACATCGACAACCTCAAAGACTGTATAACGGATTACATTAACTTCTGTGTGGAGGACACTGTACTCACCAGGACTGTACGGTGCTTTTCCCATGTTCAGCATGGGAAAAGAAAGAACTAATTCAATTTTGGACTACCTTCATGAGTTACCAAGCAGATCTTCTTCAGTGAAGAGTGTGTGTCCTCAGTATCTGTGACAGATGTAGGACTATCTTCATTAGGCACCAAGCAGATCTCCGTCTGTGAAGAGTGTCTGTTATCCTCAGTATCTGTGACAAGTGTAGGACTAACTTTGTTAGGTACCAAGCAGATCTCCATCTGTGAAGAGCGTCTGTCATCCTCAGTATCTGTGACAGATGTAGGACTATCTTCATTAGGTACCAAGCAGATCTCTATCTGTGAAGAGTGTCTGTTATCCTCAGTATCTGTGAGAAATGTAGGACTATCTTCATAAGGTACCAAGCAGTTCTCCGTCAGTAAAGAGTGTCTGTCGTCAGTATCTGTGACAGATGTAGGACTATCTTCATTAGGTACCAAGCAGATCTCCATATGTGAATAGTGTTAGTCATCCTCAGTATCTGTGACAGATGTAGGACTATCTTCATTGGGTACGAAGCAGATCTCCCGTCTGTGAAGAGTGTCTGTCCTCAGTATCTGTGAGAGATGAAGGACTATCTTCATTGGTTACCAAGCAGACCTCCGTCTGTAAAGAGTGTCTGTCCTCAGTATCTGTGACGGATGAAGGACTATCTTCAATAGGTACCAAGCAGATCTCCATCTGCGAAGAGTGTCTGTCATCCTCATTATCTGTGACTGATGTAGGACTATCTTCATTAGGTACCAAGCAGATCTCCGTCTTTAAAGAGTGTCTTTCCTTAGTATCTGTGACAGATGTAGGACTATCTTCATAAGTTACCAAGCAGATCTCCATCTGTAAAGAGTGTCTGTCCTCAGTATCTGTGACAGATGTAGCACTATCTTCATTAGGTACCAAGCAGATCTCCATCTGGAAAGAGTGTCTGTCCTCAGTATCTGTGACAGATGTAGGACTATCTGCATTAGGTACCAAGCAGATCTCCGTCTGTGAAGAGTGAAGAGTGTCTGTCAACCTCAGTATCTGTGACAGATGTAGGACTATCTTCAGTAGGTACCAAGCAGACCTCCATCTGTGAAGAGTGTCTGTCCTCAGTATCTGGGACAGATGTAGGACTATCTTCATTAGGTACCAAGCAGATCTCCGTCTGTGAAGAGTGAAGAGTGTCTGTCAACCTCAGTATCTGTGACAGATGTAGGACTATCTTCAGTAGGTACCAAGCAGACCTCCATCTGTGAAGAGTGTCTGTCCTCAGTATCTGTGACAGATGTAGGACTATCTTCATTAGGTACCAAGCAGATCTCCGTCTGTGAAGAGTGAAGAGTGTCTGTCAACCTCAGTATCTGTGACAGATGTAGGACTATCTGCATTAGGTACCGAGCAGATCTCCGTCTGTGAAGAGTGAAGAGTGTCTGTCAACCTCAGTATCTGTGACAGATGTAGGACTATCTTCAGTAGGTACCAAGCAGACCTCCATCTGTGAAGAGTGTCTGTCCTCAGTATCTGGGACAGATGTAGGACTATCTGCATTAGGTACAGAGCAGATCTCCGTCTGTGAAGAGTGAAGAGTGTCTTTCAACCTCAGTATCTGTGACAGATGTAGGACTATCTTCAGTAGGTACCAAGCAGACCTCCATCTGTGAAGAGTGTTTGTCCTCAGTATCTGGGACAGATGTAGCACTATCTTCATTAGGTACGACGCAGATCTCCCGTCTGTGAAGAGTGTCTGTCCTTAGTATCTGTGACAGATGTAGGACTATCTTCATTAGGTACCAAGCAGATATCTGTCTGTGAAGAGTGTCTGTCCTCAGTATCTGTGGCAGACGTAGGACTTTCTTCATTTGGTACACTCTAAAGTGGTTGCTTTAAATTTTACAGTATTATACTGGCAACAAGATGCACGTCTAATGAGGAGGACTTCCTCATTAGAAGTGCATTCAAACTCATTAACCAGGGTCACTTTCCTGGATTTCATGGACTTTGGTATCCTGGGCATAATGTTACAAAGTACTTGCCACATGAGTTGTGCGATGATCCTCACACTCCGGGGAAAAGCTTTCTCACACTCCTCCAAGCTAGAGAGCTAGTTGTTCACCTTCTCTGTAACCTCATCAACTCTGAGCTCTGTCAGTATCTGTGTGCTCGAGCTCTGGATGTCACCCTTAACACCCATCTTCTCAGCCAATGTCTGTGCTATGATGCTGCCCATGTCTCCAAGACACTTAGACACCTGGTCCTTTGGCACAAACATAATGCTCGCACCATCACTCTCACACTGCAAGAGCTCAAAGATCTGTGTTGCTGCAACATCGATTAATTCCAAATACATCTCCGTCAGTTTGGGTTTTGTTCTCGGGTCCAGTGATCCAGCCTCTAGATTAAGCCATTGCATGGATGTCAGGCGGACGCCTGAGTAGGTCCTTGTTGATCAAAATGTTGGTCTGTGTACTTGCCTCTGTGTTGTTCATTGTTCTTCCTCTGATGTTGAATTAAGTCTGTACAATCCTGATCTTACTTATATAGACATATCAGAGTCTATGTCCATATATGGACTGATGGAATCAGTCTGTCAACCTCAGTATCTGTGACAGATGTAGGACTTTCTTCATTAGGTACCAAGCAGATCTCCATCTGTGAAGAGTGTCTGTCCTCAGTATCTGGGACAGATGTAGGACTATCTGCATTAGGTACAGAGCAGATCTCCGTCTGTGAAGAGTGAAGAGTGTCTTTCAACCTCAGTATCTGTGACAGATGTAGGACTATCTTCAGTAGGTACCAAGCAGACCTCCATCTGTGAAGAGTGTTTGTCCTCAGTATCTGGGACAGATGTAGCACTATCTTCATTAGCTACGTCGCAGATCTCCCGTCTGTGAAGAGTGTCTGTCCTTAGTATCTGTGACAGATGTAGGACTATCTTCATTAGGTACCAAGCAGATATCTGTCTGTGAAGAGTGTCTGTCCTCAGTATCTGTGGCAGACGTAGGACTTTCTTCATTTGGTACACTCTACAGTGGTTGCTTTAAATTTTACAGTATTATACTGGCAACAAGATGCACGTCTAATGAGGAGGACTTCTTCATTAGAAGTGCATTCAAACTCATTAACCAGGGTCACTTTCCTGGATTTCATGGACTTTGGTATCCTGGGCATAATGTTACAAAGTACTTGCCACATGAGTTGTGCGATGATCCTCACACTCCGGGGAAAAGCTTTCTCACACTCCTCCAAGCTAGAGAGCTAGTTGTTCACCTTCTCTGTAACCTCATCAACTCTGAGCTCTGTCAGTATCTGTGTGCTCGAGCTCTGGATGTCACCCTTAACACCCATCTTCTCAGCCAATGTCTGTGCTATGATGCTGCCCATGTCTCCAAGACACTTAGACACCTGGTCCTTTGGCACAAACATAATGCTCGCACCATCACTCTCACACTGCAAGAGCTCAAAGATCTGTGTTGCTGCAACATCGATTAATTCCAAATACATCTCCGTCAGTTTGGGTTTTGTTCTCGGGTCCAGTGATCCAGCCTCTAGATTAAGCCATTGCATGGATGTCAGGCGGACGCCTGAGTAGGTCCTTGTTGATCAAAATGTTGGTCTGTGTACTTGCCTCTGTGTTGTTCATTGTTCTTCCTCTGATGTTGAATTAAGTCTGTACAATCCTGATCTTACTTATATAGACATATCAGAGTCTATGTCCATATATGGACTGATGGAATCAGTCTGTCAACCTCAGTATCTGTGACAGATGTAGGACTTTCTTCATTAGGTACCAAGCAGATCTCCATCTGTGAAGAGTGTCTGTCCTCAGTATCTGGGACAGATGTAGGACTATCTTCATTAGGTACCAAGCAGATCTCCGTCTGTGAAGAGTGAAGAGTGTCTGTCAACCTCAGTATCTGTGACAGATGCAGGACTATCTTCAGTAGGTACCAAGCAGGTCTCCATCTGTGAAGAGTGTCTGTCCTTAGTATCTGTGACAGATGTAGGACTATCTTCAGTAGGTACCAAGCAGTTCTCCGTCAGTAAAGAGTGTCTGTCGTCAGTATCTGTGACAGATGTAGGACTATCTTCATTAGTTAACAAGCAGATCTCCATCTGTGAAGAGTGTCTGTCCTTAGTATCTGTGACAGATGTAGGACTATCTTAATCAGTTACCAAGCAGATCTCCATCTGTGGAGAGTGTCTGTACTCAGTATCTGTGACATATGTAGGACTATCTTCATTAGTTACCAAGCAGATCTCCATCTGTGATGAGTGAAGAGTGTCTGTCATCCTCAGTGTCTGTGACAGATGTAGGACTATCTTCATTAGTTACCAAGCAGATTTCCATCTGTGAAGAGTGTCAGTCATCCTCAGTATCTGTGACAGATGTAGGACTATCTTCATAAGGTAACAAGCAGATCTCCGTCTATGAAGAGTTTCAGTCATCCTCAGTATCTGTGACAGATGTAGGACTATCTTCATAAGGTACCAAGCAGTTCTCCGTCAGTAAAGAGTGTCTGTCGTCAGTATCTGTGACAGATGTAGGACTATCTTCAGTAGGTACCAAGCAGATCTCCATCTGTGAAGAGTGTCTGTCCTTAGTATCTGTGACAGGTGTAGGACTAGAGAGAGTCATAATAACTACATGAGAGCCTTAAAATATGCTCGAGCTGCCTACTACTCCTCACTTATTGAAGAAAATAGAAACAACCCTAGATACCGCTTCAGCACTGTCACCAGGCTGACACAGAGTCAGAGCTCAATTGAGCCTGTGATTCCTCTAACCCTTAGCTGTGAGGACTTTATGAGCTTTTTCAATGATAAAATTCTGAAAATTAGAGATAAAATTACTCTCTATCTCCAGCTGAACCTGTCGTACCTCTAAATGTAGTAGTAGTTAGACCTGAGTTAGACAGTTTCTCTACGATTAGCCTTCAGGAGCTACATTCTCTGGTCTCCTCCTCTAAATCATCAACCTGCCTTTTAGACCCGATTCCAACTAAACTGTTCAAGGAGGTCTTCCCTCTAGTTTGTCCATTGTTGCTGGAGACAGTAAATATATCTCTATCAACAGGCTACGTACCACAGTCTTTTAAAACAGCAGTAATCAAACCCCTCCTTAAAAAACCTAACCTCGATTCAGGAACATTAGCTAACTACAGGCCTATTTCTAACCTTCCATTTGCCTCAAAGATCCTGGAGAAAGTAGTAGCTGATCAGCTAGGTGACTTCCTTCAAGACAATAGCCTGCTTGAGGACTTTCAGTCAGGATTTAGAGCTCATCACAGCACAGAGACTGCTCTAGTTAAAGTAACCATGATCTACTCTCAGCTTCAGATGAAGGACTGCTCTCTGTTCTTGTTTTGTTAGATCTAAGTGCTGCTCTCACTGGAGCTCTCCTGGGTTGTCGCTTGTGGATCCCGGGGCCTACTGTTCAGGGAGCCGCTTGGTGCTGCTTCTGTGCCCCCTCTCTGTTGTGGGTGGTTGGGCCCGGCCCTCACTAGCCCTACCTCTTAACTGCACTTCACCACTCACACATTGCACTTTTGTATATATTTTCACTGTTGGGCACATTCATAGCACTTAGGGTTCTGGGGGTCGGGGATGATAGGGGGAGTGACCAGCTCGACCCCTCTGTCTCTTCCGTCCTCCTGTTTTAACTGCACTACATACACTAACTTGGGGGCGGGCGGGCTGTAGGGTGGGCGCAATCTGTTTTCGGCTGTGGCCGCTCTCTGTTCCCCTCTTGCCTGCCCCGCCTTTCCTTTGTTTTTTTAATGCAACACAACATCCACTTTTCTGGGCCAGGCAGGGAGAGGAGGGGTTGGTGGACCCCCACTCGACCTGTTTGTCCCCAGTTTTAATGCACCACATCACACTTAGCTGCACTTAATCACGGTGTAAGGATAATGTATCTTGTCTGGGAGCAAATTGCAGAATAACAAGGGGGGGGGTTGGTGATATAGGGTTTGTCACTAGCATAGGCTTGGTGCGGCTGTGGGGGTCGGGCTTTGCTGGCTATGACTTTGCGGGGGGATGGGTGGTGCCGGCAGCTTTCGAGGTGCGGCTGGGCTCCGGTGGCTGCGGGTGGGGGCCTGGCGCGGGCCCTGGGGGGCGGGTGGGCCTCGCTGGGGCATGTGTCCCTTGGTGGGCTGTGGTGCGGGGTCCTTCGGCCTGTTGCTCACTGGGGGCCTTGGCATGGTGGGCTGCCTCGGGGTTGCTGTCCTGTGCGGGTGGCCGTGGGGCCTCTTACCGGCGCTTGGGCACTGGCGCTTCTCATGGCCTTGGCTTTTCTGGGGGGCGGGCTGCGACTTCGACCCCACCGCTACACACCCACATCTCGCCCCACCTGACCTAGCTGTGGTTCGTGGCCCCCCTCTGGGGAGGGGTCTGGTCCCGGGGGTCTGGCTCCTGGGTGGCTTGGGGCCCCCGGCCTGCCACGGAGGGGTGGGGGTGGCTGGGTACTGGGGCAGGGGGGGGCTTGGGGCCGGGTGGTCGGGGAGGGCGGGTGCTGTCTGCGGAGGGGCTGCCGCTCTGGGCCCTGGGTGCTGTCTTTGGTGTCGGCGGGGGGGGGGGGCGGGTCTGTGCCCCCTTGGGTCCTGGGGCTGTCCCTTGGCCTGGTAGTTTGGCGACTGTGTGGGGGTCTCAGTTGCCCTGGTGGCCCGGGGGGTGCCCATGGCCGTGTTTTCCCTGGGTTTGGGCAACTACTCGGGTATTCAGTGACCACCTCACATGCATGCATATACAGATACTCAAGCTCCTGTCGAGACTAACTAAGAGACATGATAGACCCCGTCAGAATATGCTGAGTCGGGTACTCTTACACGTCTTCTCACATCCTGGGATACATGCCACTCCATCTCTTATTCATGTAGGCTCACACCACCCCCGCTATCAAGACCCCACATTTCTGGTGTCCCTGGCTCCCTTCCCTCATCCACTACCCGAACCAGGGTCTTCATCCCTTTCCTACCTCCCCTTCCAAACCCACTACCCGAACCAGGGTCTTCATCCCCTTCCCACTCCCACCCCCCCCCCACCCCTACCCGAACCAGGGTCTTCATCCCCTTCCCACTCCCACCCCCCTCCCACACCCACTACCCGAACCAGGGTCTTCATCCCGTTCAACCCTCCCTGTCCTAACCCACTACCCGAACCATGGTCTTTATCCCTTCCCTACCCCCCTCCCACACCCACCACCCGCACCTCGGTCTTCATCCCTCTCCTAACTTCCCTCCACCTCCACTACCCGAACCAGGGTCTTCATCCCACTCCCCCCCCCCCACTCTACACATACGCCACCCTCTTCATACACACCACATACTTCCAGTATGGACTTACATCAGCACAGCACTTGAACTACTATCTTAAACTAGCTACAATACCTGTTTGTTCTTCTCCCAGTTGTCTTGTCTTGTCTTGTCTTGTCCTGTCTTGTCTGTCACTATTTCCCCTTCTTTCACATTGTGGTGTGCGGCCTCCCCTCAGCTCCCATCAGGGGTTAAATAAAGTTTTATATGATGGAGTAGCCTACAGGAGGGCTGGTGATGGTCACTATAGCAGTGAATCATATTCACATATCTCTCACTGCTAGAAAAAAAAATTGCATTAGTCTTTCCAACGCTGCCACCAGACACAGTGCTCAGCTGAAAAGATAATGCAGACAAGGGAAAAAAATAATAATAATAAAAAAAAAAGATCTAAGTGCTGCTTTCGACACCATTGATCATGGTGTTCTTATACAGAGATTAGAGATGTTACTTGGGATTACAGGGACTGCCTTAAATTGGTTTAAGTCCTACTTATCCAATAGATATCAGTTTGTACACGTGAACAACAGGTCCTCTGTGTACACTAAAGTAAGTTACGGGTTCCTCAAGGTTCAGTGCTAGGTCCAATTCTCTTCTCTATATATATGCTTCCCCTTGGTGATATCATGAGGAAATACTCTGTTAATTTTCACTGCTACGCTGATGATACACAGCTTTATGTATCACTGAAGCCAGGTGAGACAAACCAGTTAGACAAACTAGATGCCTGTTTAAAGGACATCAGATCCTGGATGGCCAGAAATTTTCTTCTTCTTAACTCAGACAAGACAGAGATTATTGTGCTGGGCCCTCGACACCTCAGAGAATCCTTTTCTAGTGATTTAACTGCCATAGATGGCATTAGCCTGGCACCAAGCACAACTGTTAGAAATCTAGGAGTACTATTTGATCAGGATTTATCCTTTAACTCCCACATAAAGCAAATTTCAAAAACAGCCTTTTTTCATCTTCAGAGCAGCGCTAAAATCAGGCCTATCCTGTCCCAGAGGGATGCTGAAAAGCTAGTCCATGCTTTTGTTACCTCTAGACTGGACTATTGTAATTCTCTGCTTTCAGGCTGTCCCAGCAAGCCACTTAAGATGCTTCAGCTGGTCCAGAATGCTTCAGCACGTGTACTGACTAGAACTGGGAGGAGAGACCACATTACTCCTGTTTTAGCTTCTCTGCATTGGCTTCCCATTAAATATAGAATAGAATTCAAGATTCTTCTCCTCACTTATAAAGCTCTCAGTGGACAGGCACCAGTCTATCTTAAAGAGCTTGTAGTGCCGTACAACCCCTCTAGAACATTACGCTCCCAAAATGCCGGCCTACTTGTGGTACCATTAATCTCCAAAAGTAGTATGGGAGGTAGAGCCTTCAGTTATCAGGCTCCTCTTCTCTGGAACAATTTACCGACCACAGTTCGGGAGTCTGACACTCTCTCTGCCTTTAAGGTTAGACTGAAAACATTACTCTTTGATAAGGCTTTCAGTTAGGGACCAGCTCATAGTTTATAAATAAATAAATAAATTAGTTCGTAAATTAGACTCATAGTTTAGATGTAACAGGTCTAGACTGCCGGGGAGTCTGGCACAATGGGCTCTCTCTCTCTCTCCCTCTCTCTCTCGCTCTCTCTCTCTCAGCATCTGCTTTTGCCCCTTTTGTTTGCTCCTGTACTCGTCTCTGGCTCTTCTCTTGTAGGTGGCCTGGGATCCCTGGCGGAGGCTGCCTGCTGCTGTGGAATCATGAAGCCTCAAAACTACAGTTATAAACATGACACATAGTTGGCTATTTTATTGGGAACACTCCATTCCCATTATCATTATAGCTGTTCATGTAGATATTAGCCTGATCTCCAGATCCATGATCGTTACACCTACAGTATATATTTTTTACTACCACATAGTCATGAAGTCCCTCTTGAAAATGGGATGTCACATCTCAAGAGGCCTTTAACACATTTATATTTAATGGAGACAAATATGGTTGGGATGCACTTGTGGTCTGGGCACCCATGAGTTCGTCACTACCATAAATTCTTATTTTCACTAAGAATATCTAAGATTATACTTCTAGAAAATGATCACCATAACTATTCAGACATGAGGACCCTCTTGAAAATGAGATGTAGCATCTCAAGAGGCTACCCTCTAATAAATCAGACGACAGGTTGATGGTACATGAACCTGTCCCTAATTTTAGTTCTTATTCTAGTCCACTTGTCTCCTCTTACCTCCCTTCTTTTGCCCTCACACCCATCACAGCATCGTGTGGATTTGCTGTTCATCATGAGACTGGGATCCACATTCAAGATTTCCTGCTGCTTAACAGAAGGTTTTTTCTTGCTGCCATGATGGAGGGATCCATGATTGGCTATTTGGATTCATGTTGGGTGTTGGATGTATATATTTGTATATATATGTATATGTGTATTTTATATGTATATATGTATCTATGCATATATGTGTCTCCCTAAAATGAAGAACTTTATGCTCTATTGTAAAGTGTCTTGAGATAACACTTGTTATGAATTGGCTCTATACAAATAAAGATTGATTGATTAGTTACCAAGCAGATCTCCGTTTTCAGTCATCCTAAGTATCTGTGACAGATGTAGGACTATCTTCATTTGGTACACTATAAAGGGGTTGCTTTAAATTTTACAGTATTTACAGATTTCCATCTGTGATAGGTGAAGAGTGTCTGTCAACCTCAGTATCTGTGACATATGTAGGACTATCTTAATCAGTTACCAAGCAGATCTCCATCTGTGGAGAGTGTCTGTACTCAGTATCTGTGACATATGTAGGACTATCTTCATTAGTTACCAAGCAGATCTCCGTCTGTGATGAGTGAAGAGTGTCTGTCATCCTCAGTATCTGTGACAGATGTAGGACTATCTTCATAAGGTAACAAGCAGATCTCCGTCTGTGAAGAGTTTCAGTCATCCTCAGTATCTGTGACAGATGTAGGACTATCTTCAGTAGGTACCAAGCAGGTCTCCATCTGCGAAGAGTGTCTGTCATCCTCAGTATCTGTGACTGATGTAGGACTATCTTCATAGGTACCAAGCAGTTCTCCGTCAGTAAAGAGTGTCTGTCGTCAGTATCTGTGACATATGTCTGACTTCCTTCATTAGTTACCAAGCAGATCTCCATCTGTGAAGAGTGTCTGTCATCCTCAGTATCTGTGACAGATGTAGGACAATCTTCATTAGGTACCAAGCAGATCTCCATCTGTGAAGAGTGTCTGTCATCCTCAGTATCTGTGACAGATGTAGGACTATCTTCATTAGTTACCAAGCAGATCTCCATCTGGGAAGAGTGTCTGTCCTTAGTATCTGTGACAGATGTTGGACTATCTTCATTAGGTACCAAGCAGATCTCCATCTGCGTAGAGTGTCTGTCATCCTCCATATCTGTGACATATGTAGGACTATCTTCATAAGGTACCAAGCAGACCTCGTCTGTGAAGAGTGTCTGTCCTCAGTATCTGTGACAGACGTAGGACTTTCTTCATTTGGTACACTCTAAAGGGGTTGCTTTAAATTTTACAGTATTATTATACTGGCAACAAGACGCACGTCTAATGAGGAGGACTTCCTCATTAGAAGTGCATTCAAACTCATTAACCAGGGTCACTTTCCTGGATTTCATGGACTTTGGTATCCTGGGCATAATGTTACAAAGTACTTGCCAGATGTTTTGTGCGATGATCCTCACACTCCGGGGAAAATCTTTCTCACACTCCTCCAAGCTGGAGAGCTAGTTGTTCACCTTCTCTGTAACCTCATCAACTCTGAGCTCTGTCAGTATCTGTGTGCCCGAGCTCTGGATGTCACCCTTAACACCCATCTTCTCAGCCAATGTCTGTGCTATGATGCTGCCCATGTTTCCAAGACACTTAGACACCTGGTCCTTTGGCACAAACATAATGCTCGCACCATCACTCTCACACTGCAAGAGCTCAAAGATGTGTGTTGCTGCAACATCGATTAATTCCAAACACATCTCCGTCAGTTTGGGTTTTGTTCTCGGGTCCAGTGATCCAGCCTCTAGATTAAGCCACTGCATGGATGTCAGGCGGACGCCTGAGTAGGTCCTTGTTGACCAAAATGTTGGTCTGTGTACTTGCCTCTGTGTTGTTCATTGTTCTTCCTCTGATGTTGAATTAAGTCTGCACAATCCTGATCTTACTTATATAGACATATCAGAGTCTATGTCCATATATGGACTGATGGAATCACCAAAGCAGCACCAGAGGAACGTCCTTTGATCCAGAGGTCCAATCAGCAGCAAGGGAAGATCAAAGGAACATGTTCTGCCTCCTCCCCTCGTTGCCATAGTAACTGTTAAAGAATGGTGCTGCATTAGTCTGCCTGTGTCAGGCCAACTGTAATAATCAGCCTTTGCATGTGAGACCCTGCACTCTGCAGTCAGCTGGCTACAGACCAAACACCCTCAGGCCCTCCTCCTCATCTCTGGGGACTTTAATCACACCTCTCCATCCTCCACTTTGCCCACTTTCACCCAGTATGTCACCTGCCACACCAGAGACAATAAAATACTGGACTTACTGTATGCAAACACCAAGGATGCATACAAGTCATCACCCCTCCCTCCCCTGTGGAGATCAGACCACAACCTGGTTTATCTCCAGCCCGTGTACAAACCACTTTTCCACAGGCAGCCAGCTGTGACCCGCGCAGTTAAGAGATGGTCTGAGGAGACTGAAGAGGCTCTGAGGGACTGTTTTGAGTCAACTGTGTGGGAGGAGCTCTGTGATCCTCACGGGGAGGACATCGACAACCTCACAGACTGTATAACGGATTACATTAACTTCTGTGTGGAGGACACTGTACTCACCAGGACTGTACGGTGCTTCTCCAACAACAAGCCCCGGATTAATCCTGAGATAAAGGCTCTCCTGCAGGAGGAGAAGAGAGCCTTTAAGTCAGGAGACAAGAGCTGTGTTCAAAATCGTCCACTATCACTGATACAGTGCACTATATAGTGTGTTCGCCATTTTGTCGTGTTGTTCGAATTCTCAGCAGTTAATTTCATCCGCTATATAGTACACTACAAAATACCCACAATGCACAGCAAATTTGAGTGTACATGCAATGTACACTATTGCCATACTCCCGTATACCACAATGCAATGCGGCCGTTTTTATCAAGAGGAGAAGACGAAGAAGAAGAAGAGGAAGACGATGGCTGCAACACCACAATTTGGTGCTGCTTTTTCGTATAAATGTAAGTAGCGTTAAAATTTATTTAGAATAATGTATCTTAATGTAGCGTTGTTCTTTAACCTGTTTTAACATATTGTAACAATCGTAAACAGCTGCATAATTCGCTACTGTTTGTCAGCAGCTAACGCTAAAATACTAAGCTAACCCAAACGCGAACGTTATTATCTCAATCATAGCTCATGTTTCAACATTTGGGAACGGCAGCACAAGGGATATGGAAATATGAAATGAAACAAACACTTCTGAGTTTTGAGTGTGGCTTCTTGTTTCGATTCTTACGGAACATTACATTGTGAACAGACGTGCCTCTTATCTTGGAAACATCGTACATGGATGTGCTTTCAGTGTTACTTTCCCAGTTAAAAATCATTTATAAAATAATGACTCCTCCCTCTCTCCAAGGGACTGATGATGACGTGGAAATGCTCATCAAATTGAGGATGAGGCATGATGCCGTTTTCTCAGGAAAACGTAATGCAGCTCTGCATGGATGGGAGTAAGAGCTAACTTTTTAGTCTAACATCTGATTACGTTTTATTCCTAACTGTAAATTACTTCTTGGTCACAGAGTTGTTTCTACACACAAATCTTCAGTGACTCCAGTCCATCATAATCATAATCTATAAATCTTTACAGTTTATATTGAAAGGTAACAATTATCAGTCTATATTTAATAATCATGTGTAATATCCAGTGGTATTATATTAAATGTAACAGTATTAGTGAATTATTAACAATTCATTGAAGACTACAGATGTAAGTAATACTTTTCTTGTGTTACCGAGGGTTGTCTTCAAAGAAATGGGCCTGGGGGAGGTGATATCCCCAGCAAGGGCTGGAAAGAAGTGGCAGAATTAAAAAAAAACCTACAAGGTATGATTTGTGTCTGATATTTGCACAGTGTGTACTGTAGTTTAGAATTATCCAGTTGCAACAGGAATTTGCCTAATAACATCAGTATTTGACAAGTTCATACCTTTATAATTTTAAAGGAACTCAAGAAACCACCAACCGGCCAGGGGACGGAGTCAGGGAGGGACATTGCAGCGTCCCAAGTGCCTCATCCCCCTGATGGATGAGGCACTTGGGGGGAGGCCTTTCACACAGCCTCCAGTCCTTGTTGCCTCAGCCTGGGGGGAAAATTCCTGGACTGCTGCAGTGTCTCCCCCTGATCACTGGAGAGCGTCCCCTGAGCCTGTATCAAGAGGAGAGGAGAGCACAGGGGAGGCAGGGCCAGGGCCAGGGCCAGGGCCAGCCAAGAGGCAGAGGACAGACCCTGTCCTGGAGTTCTTGGAAAGGGAAGCTGAAAGAGCAGAGGAAAGGGCCAGGAGAGAGGAAGGGAGGGAGGAAAGGCTGCCGTCTCTATTCGAAAAAATTGTTGAAAAAATGTAAATGTAATATGATAATAAATTGTTGAGAGTAGGTAATAGGGTTTTTGTGTATTTTTGAAGAAATTTAAAATGAAGCTGAGTCCAAGGGGTGCCAACCAAAACTTTATGATAATAATTATTGCTATAATCATTATTATTACCATGAAGCTATTTTTAAAGTACTTCTCATTTCATTTTTTAGTCAAACTCCATACCTTTTATGATTAGGGATGGGAATCAAAAATCAATCTGAATTGAGAACTGTTAACAGCTCCATCAGAGAATTGATATCCTGAGTCTTTTTGCTAATCAATTCCCTTATCAATCCCTTTCACTGTTTGGGTTCAGAGGTGTCAGGATTGTGGCTAAATATTGTAACAAGAGGCCGACTGCACAACTTTAAGTGAGTGGAAACATGAGCAACTTGCAGAAGCAGTTTTCTGTAGGGATGCACGGATGCATGGACTTGTCTCTTTTACTGTTACAACATACAATTGCATGAACAGATGTAAAACAATAAACAGCTTTTAACTCTTGCGAAAATTAAAACCTCAACATTTAAATGTACCCCTGCAGTGATGAGAAGGTGCATCAGTTTTGAACATTTGTATTCTTTGCCGGTATATGGCCACTATGTGTGGCTGATACATCGTCTGTAAATATCTGCAAAAATATCTATCAGCTGATACGATATTTACCTTTTTAGGCTGATATCAGCCAATACAGATATCAAACCGATAATAATGTGCATCCCAAGTTATCTGTGCTGTGAGATGTGTTTGACGTTGACACTGAAAATCTACAGGCCAACATTTGCCCACTCAGAAAAACATCAGGAATCAATAAGGGAATCATTAAAGAATTGGACCGATTAGCAGGATTGCAGACTCCCCCATTCTGCAGACAACCCCTCCTCCCCTCCCCACACAGCTCTGTACAAAACCCCGCCCCGCTAGTAAATACCCGATCGCTACTGGGTAATAGGAGCCAAGCGGGCGGCGTCTCTCACAGAGTGGCAATGAGAAGTGAATAACTTACAAGAAAAAATGATGTATGATTTTATTTTTCATCATTGCTTTTGGAGCTATTGTTGATACAAATATTCGGTGCCATCTAGTGCTCAGAGGCAAGAGCAAGTTGTGGCGGAAGAACCAGAGGAGAACCTGAGCGAGTGAGTGTGACTTAATGTTTGTGTTGGTGAAAAATCTAATGAAAGCTCTTGGCATTGAATCCCCTGAACTGTGTGTTGATTTGTACAGGTCTCCAGATTTAAAGACAGTCCTCAACGACCTCGAGAGAGAGCTCACGCGAGGCCCATCCCCAGTCCACAACTGTGTCAATGTGACACAAGAATATTTGCTGGAAGGTGCCTTCAGAGCCTTTCGAAGGGCAACGTTCAACCCTCGTCATCGTTTAAACATCACTTTTGTTGATGAAGAGGGCAATCGTGAAGGTGCAGTTGATGACGGTGGGCCCAGCTGAGAGTTTCTGTGGCTCCTGACCAAAGCCCTTCAGGATAGCCGCTACTTTGAAGGGCCAGAGGGCAGCAAAAATGTAGCCCTGGTACCCCAACGTATGTAGCATTTTAATATAAAAATGTATTTGGTTTACTTTCTAGACTCTTTATGTAACATTGACATAAATGTTTTCTGGAACACTGCTACTGTGATTATATTAAAGATGATTGGAGTTTTTGATCAATAGAGACGTAATTCTTTTGCAGGCCTTGAGATGGGGGATTATAAGGTGGAGTCCGGCCATGCTTTATGTCTCCAAGGCTCTATAAGCAAATATGCAGACAACCGACAGACACAGTGGCCATTGAAGAGGTCTATGATTGGGAGCTGCGCCAGCACCTGGAAAAAGTGAGTTGCAAATGTTGTGTGTGTGTGTGTGTGTGTGTGCGTGTGTGTGTGTGCGTGTGTGTGTGTGTGTGTGTAAGCATGCAAGTTTTTCAACAATGTGATGTTTTAATTGTGACCTGCCAAGGGACTGTAGATGTAAATTAGCTTTAAGCTAACTCTGGTACAATGCATCAAATGGTGACATTTATGTTGAATATTGTACATGGTCCCTTTATAAATAAATTAAAGCAATAACAAAATAAATAAATGTAAATGTTCTGGCTGCTGCCAGTTTACTGACTGCCCTGCTGAGGTTGAAGTCATCGTCCCCAGTGAAAAGACCCTGAAAGCACATGTGTCTTTTAGAGGGGAAATGTCAGCTCATAAAAGAAAAGAACTTAAAAGGTGACCAATACGAGGAGAGGCCAAAAGAAGCTCTACAAAAAACTAAAAACCACACTCCCCAGAGCTCTCTACCTAACAAAATTGAGAAAAATTGAGGACTCTGTAATTGCTTCTGGTTGCAGGGATGAGGCACCAACACCAGGTGTCCTCAAAACTATTGCATGGAGACAGAGAAAAAATGAGAGGAAACACTCAGATGTTGAGTCTCCAAATGATGACTGACGAGAAGACCAACAGTCCTGAGGTCTTACAGAAAGTAATTCTTCACCCAAAGGATGTCATGCTGTGGTCCAAAAAAAGCATCTACCTTTTTCACCAGCAGTCCCAAGAGGACATCGTTTATCTGGACGCAACAGGCAGCATTATAAAGAAAACAAAAAACAGCACAGGCCTTTTTTACATCTATGAGCTGGTAATCAGAAACCCCCCAAAAAAGGTTCTTCTCCATTCCCTGTTGCCACATTTGTGACCACAGAGCAAACAACAGCCTCCATAAGCTACTTCCTTAGCTCCTTCTCCAAAGCAATTTGGACAGAACACCAAGCCAATAATGATCATTTGTGATGGATCCTTGGTTCTTATGCAGGCCATTTCAGAAGCTTTCTGTAAAACAACTGTGACTGCCTTGCTCATAGGTTACTTAAACATCTTAATTAGAAAAGGCATGTTCGAAGACTTCAGCCACCCCATACTTCACCGATGTTTAATAGTCCAGAGGCTTAGCGCACATTTTTGGGTGGATTGTGCACTTGTGGATAAAAGCGCCAAATTTTGTATGAGGCTTCTTTAAGACCAACTAAAGGATTTTAGCTTAGGAGCCCAACACAGATATCAAAAATATCCATATACAACACCAAAGTTGTTTTTCATGTGTTATTTTTCATATAAAAGTAATAGTTCTGTGAGTCATAAGAAGAACGTTGATGATATTTTTTGTCCAGTAAAGAACTTGAAACTGATTTTAATTTATCCTCTGATTATTACCGCCCCCTCCCCTAATGATGTGTAAAACAGAATATCAAGACACCTGGTACCTGTACATCTTCCATAAAGTACATAGAGTATAGGCGGAATTTAAAAAAAGGGAGAAAAATGTCCTTTCATTGTATAGAATTCCCTCTTTTTTGGTTAAAATTTGAATATCAAGTTGCTCAAATAGAAAAACACTGTATCACCACACAGTCAGATGGCAGTAAATAAATTAAGCTGAACTGTTTGGTCCTACACCTCAGCTTTTTAAAGATCTCTGCTCTCTTTAAGTCATACTGACTCTATTGTTTAAACCTCTTCTGTTTGGTTGTTGGTTTTTCTTAAAGGGCCCATATTATGCAAAAACCACTTTATTAAGTCTTTTGGTGAAATTTTGAGGTCTGTGGCTTTCCCCCAGCCCAAAAATGTGATATTTAGTGACAAATCCTGTGCTGCGTGGTGCTGGTGAATGTAAAATCCGCCCCTATTGAGGCATTCTTTCATTTGAGTTGTACCAACGCCACAGGGGAATTTTTTTTTTTTTGACCAATCAGGAGCGAGTCTGGCCTGAGCAGACACCCCCACCCGTCCGCCCACTCCTCTCTGCGCTGCGGGTGAGATTGCTATATGCAGAGCAGCCACGATGGATTTACCGGCAGTGAGACATCGGACTTCAGCTTGAGTTACTGCTGCAGTGTTGTGGGCTGTAACAAGCCACAAACTTCCTTACACAAGCTGCCTGACTCTGAAGATTTAAAAACTAAGTGGCTGGAGTTCATATATGATGGAAAAGTGCCAGAAAAACAAAGAAAAATGTGCATGTTTGTGCCAGTCACTTCACGGCTGACAGTTTCTCAAACTTTGGACAGTACACAAAGGGGCTCGCAAATAGACTGGTCCTTAACCCAGGATCAGTGCCAACCATCCACCAGCAAACCTCGGACCCTGGAAATGTGAGTATTTCAATGCTGTGTGCTGTTATTTTGCTAATTGCTACGAGCTGCTAACAGCAGAGGGAAGAGGAGCAGATGTAAGAGCTATTCCTGTGTTAGCTTCAGGAGGCTAAGCTTAGCTGCGGTTAGCCTGTTGTTTTAGCCTGTAATGTTACAATAAACGAGCTTTGCTGTTTTCTAACCATATCGTGTCTTGTCTAGGCCATAATATTAGTCTGTTGTCTATTACTTTGCTGCTGTGAGATGTACCGCTGTGTGAGTAGAGGCCTGCTACTCTCTCTGAGGCATTGTAATTAATAAATTATCTCAGAAGGTATCAAAACTCATTCCGTGTCCAAACTGAGGACATGGGAAAACAGTGAAGGCTGTGTCTCTGTGTTTTGCAGCACAGCATGTAAATATTGATAACAGGTGAAAGTATATTTCTACGCTAACGTTGGCTCAAAACAGTGTATCTGTAGATGTGATAACTGGCTTTATTGGCCACAGCATCGTCATCACCAACAGGTTTAATCAGATTTAGATGTATGAATATTCTCACAGTAGTAGAGGCGTATAACAGCTGGAGGATAATTATTATTATTCCTTGTACAGCCCTCCTCTCCCCGATGCATCTGTGTTAGCTCTCGGGGGCTAAGCTTAGCTGCGGTTAGCCTGTTGTGTTAGCCTGTAATGCTACGAGAAACGAGCTTCGCTGTTTTGTAAACATGAGGACCATACAGGCAATGTAAAGGCACTGAGGCAATGTAATCGATAAATTATCTCAGAAGGTATCCAAACTCATTTCGTGTCTAAGCTGTGGATGAGGGAAACGATCAGGCTTTGTTCTTCTGTGTGTTACAGCAGATCATGTAAATATTGATAACAACAGGGAGTGTATACAACGTGTGACGCTAACGCTGCAGATGTCGTTATCACCAAACTAATTTAATCAGATTTCTGTGAGTTTAAACACTCAGGAATGCCCACAGAATGCTGTCATACGAGCTGTGTGACTGGGGATAAGTTACAATTACTAACACGTCAGTGATTTATGAAAAACGGAGGGAGGCAAATAAGATGTCTGATTTAATTATCCTCCCGTTTTATTTACTAACAATATATAGGCATAGACATTTTATAATGCATCACATAATGTGACATTTGTAAGTAAAAACGCATTAACCCTTGAAAAGCTTGTATCTTATTTGAGACATACTTTTGGTATGTGTCTGATCAGAATTACCAAAGAATATCACTAAAACCCCAAATGAATACAGTCAGATAAATGATAAATATAAAAGTCCTCAGCTGAATTATCATTTGCCAGAAATACCTAATGTATCTATTGAGTAACAGTAACTATTTGTAACATCTCATGTAATTTATTTAGATTTTAGTACAATGTGAAATAAACATTTTGTCTAAAAAAAAAGGTAAAAATGCATGGCTCTAATTTGTTTCATACACTAACAGGTTAAATATTTTTCTTTCTTGTGTCTATGCCGGTCGACCTCAGGCAGCATCTTCTGATGGTGAACCGCTGGTTACAGTCAGCTTCTCAAAATCCAAGGAGGAAGGATGTACAGCAAAGCCAGTGAGAGCAGAGCCAGCTTTCAGTAAGTTAAACAATTCTTTATTAAAATCAACACATTTAAAAACATTGGCAAATAGGCATAGCATGGAAAGGAAAAGATAAAGGAAACTGGAATAAAAATGTTATCAAAATGGAATTGAGAATATATAATCAATAAGGACATTGTGACAATAAGAGACTCTGAAAAAAAATGACAACACTGCAGTGAGGTGTTTTGGTGCCATTTCTTGTAAACATATATTTTTGTGTCCTGTATTTCAGATCATGCAGATGCACTGTTGGACCTTGTCTTTGGGAAGGTTTTCCAGGACCCTGCTCCACACCTGAAGGAGCTGCAGAAAATACCAGACCATATGCTCCTTTTCCAAATACCAGGAAGCGCTGACCCTCTCATACTGGTCTTCTGCATCAGGAAACTCTGCAGTACAACACAGGCAGCATCAGCTCACAAAGGCTCTGTAGGCCAGGCATCTGTAAGGGCTGGACATGATAAGATTATGTCAGAAATGAAAATTACTGTCATAGGTGTTTTTATCTATATGTTCATATTTTTATCAATATGGTTCTATGGCTTGTGTTTAAAAATTCCTTTTCTTTTCTCATGTCTTTTTTACCTCCTTTATGTAAAAATGTCTAGAGTACCAGCCGGTACATTTGGTGTTTTTATATGTCAAAATATTTTTCACAATAAAAAGTCTACATGAACTGTTTTGTGTGTTTTCAGTTTTCCATATGTGACATGTAATGTTAATAATTAAATAACAAGAAAGACAAAAAAATGAGATGGAGGAAACAGTTCTTTTAATCTTTACTATTTTTGTTCAACAGTCATGGAAGTGTTTATATCCAAATACTTATGCATTACTCCTTTTATATGTAAAGGTTCATAGTCTGATCTATAAATATAGAATGCATGTTGTAGTGAAAAACACACACAGAGTCAGAGTCCAGGATGGTTGGACTGGGAGTTCCTGCAGTTTTCCTCTGACCTACTTAATTAAAACAGGTAAGTCAGTGACACAGTACAGGAAAGGTTATGTACTAAATTGTTATTTAGCACTAATTTTTCACAATACCTTTGGTATCTCCATTCAACAAACATTTTCAGGCTGTAGGAATTTTCACACAATGACCACAGGAGCACCTCTGTAGGAGAAGAGTGAAAACAGGATGTTCAGGAGAATTTTTATCTAAAGGAAATGTTCTGTTATTGCATAAGAATATACACAGAGCTGTCATAACATACAATAATGCAAGTGAAGAGGTTTTAAAGACAGCTACTGTGTGGCATATAGAAAAGAAAATAACCTTTTAAAATAAGGTTCACAGAAAACTGCTGGTTGCTCACAGTTACGGGTAATAAACGTTCTCAGTTACTGTTACTGTCACTAAAGGCTATGGCTCTATTAAATGCTGTATTCTGATGGGTCAGTCACATTACTAATGTTATTTCTGTAAAACACTGAAGAGCCCTGACATTATTTACACATCACAACAACAGAGAAGACCCCTCTCTCTGTCTTATTTCACTATCAGAAGCAACGGCCCCTTCAGTGTTACTTAGAAGTGAAAGTTATTTCACATCGGGGTTTTAGTGAATTCTCGTCTCTGCAGTAACCCGCTCACTCTACATTAGCTCTTACTAGACTCTATCTAACGCCAGTCTAAGCACTGCACGTCTGCTAACAGACATGCTAACATCGACAACAACAGGGGGAGGGGGAGAGGAACGGCAGAACAACTTTGAC
Source organism: Scarus forsteni (assembly GCA_036419115.1). Taxonomy (NCBI): domain Eukaryota; kingdom Metazoa; phylum Chordata; class Actinopteri; order Labriformes; family Labridae; genus Scarus; species Scarus forsteni. The sequence goes on from JAZDUH010000478.1 coordinate 81,341, forward strand.
TCGTCAACATTATAGCATTGAAGAAACAAACTTTATATACAGACCACTGACAAACATCCCGGTTTATCCTTGGTCCTCGACTCTCTCCTGGTTCCTCTTATTTTCGGGTTCTGACTCGGTTAAAGCGTTCAGTGCTGCGTTCTTCATGTAGCAACACAGACGCTAACCGGAGCTCTGTTGACATATTCACGCGCATGCGCCGACTGCGCCGACACGGAAGTGCGGGGCGGTTTCAGCGGGGGCTCATTAACATATAGTTACGCCCACAAAAACAGAGTGTTGTACAGAGAGGCCGTAGCAGGGCCTGGGAATAATGTGACTATTCTTATTTTATTGAGTTTTTAGACCAAAGCATGCTACTAAGGCTTCATGAAGAGATCAAAGATCAATATTACACTGCAGAAAAAGAGCATAATATGGGATCTTTAAGATCTTTAAACACAAATACAAGAACGCTGAAAACCACTTATGCACTTATACAATTTTGACAAGTTCGACTTTGTAAATAATGCCTTTGTTATATCTTTATGCTACTAATTGCTCTAATGGCTCTTTTTTTGTAAAACAAGTATGTAATGAGTAAATGTTTTTACAAGCACTTCCCTGTACTTTCACACAATAGGTCAGATATGGAACAATCACTGAGATACAGGCACAGAGCTTTATCATTTAATGAGCCCTCCACTCTGGTTTGTGATATTTCACATTTAATATAGATATATCAAAAACCAGAGCAAGAACAATTATGACTCCTTAAATCTACATTTAATTTACTTTATGAATTACAACATCACAAACAATCACTAACTGGCCAAAAAAAAACAGTTGCCACCGAAACAAAAGGTCACATACTTTAATATTTTGTTGGTCTGCCTATAGCTTTGATTCCAGCACACATTTGCTGTGGCACTGTTTCGATAAGCTTCAGCAGTGTCACAGATTTATTTCCATCCAATGTTGCATTAATTTTTCACCTTGCATTGATGATGGAGAGTCTGACCACTGAGCAAAGCCTTCTCTGGCACATCCCAAAGATTCTCAATGGAGTTCAGGTCTGGTCTCTGTGGGGGCCAATCCATGTGTGATAATGACGCCTCATGCTTCCTGAACCTCTCTTTTTTGAGCCTCATGAATCCTGACATCAGCTGATCTCATTCTTTGAGCTATAATGTTGCTGAACCTCGACCTGACCGACTGAAGCAGCCCCAGACCACAGCACTGCCCCCACAGACTTGGCAGACTTGGACAGTAGGCACTAGGCATGATGGGTGCATCACTTTGTCTGCCTCTCTCCTCATCTGGAACAGGGTCAATCTGGACTCATCAGGCCACATGACCTTCTTCCAGTCCTCCACAGTCCAATCTTTATGCTCCCTAGCAAACTGAAGCCTTTTTTCTGCTTAGCCTTACTGATCAGTGGTTTTCTTAAGGCTACACAGCTGTTCAGTCCCAATCCACGCATGCACGGGAAGAACATTCAAACTTCACACAGAAAGGCCCTGACCGGCCCAGGGATCAAACCAGGTGCCTTGTTGATGTGAGGTACGTGCACTACCTGCTGCACTACCGTATAACTTGGAAATGCTCTCACTTTAACTTACCCCTGAGTTCTACTGTTGTTTTTCTTTGATTTTTTTTGGCCAAACATTTAAGTGATTCACCGATCACCATCATTCAGGATTTTATTCTGACCACATTTCTTCCTTGAAGATGATGGTTCCCACTATCCTTCAGTTTTTAATAATGTGTTGGACAGTTCTTAACTCAGTTTTAATAGTTTCTTCATTCTCCTAAAATGTTTTCTCTGCTTGATGCCAATAATTTGACCCTTCTTAAACAGACTAACATCTTTTCCACGACCACAGGATGTGTCTTTGACATGGTTTAAGAAATGAGAAGCTGCTCATTACATCAGCTGGAGTTAAATAACATGTCTTCAGCTGAAAAATAATCACTAATGCAGTAATTATCCAATAGGAAAAGTCTGTTTAGTTAAATTCAAATGCTTATTTTGGGGTTTTTCTTTTTGGCCAGGTGGTGTGTATCAGAGCATTTAGGTTTTTCCCTTTATTGCAAAAAATCATAAAGTATGTATTTTTAAGATTCAATAACTATTGATTAATATCAGACCATTCTTTTATTTTATTAATTCTATTTTTACCACATCCAGTACTTTTTATTTTTTCCAGGTAGTATCATTTGCAAAAATCCATCTAAGAGATATGGCCAAGAAATAAAATCCCAGAATTTTGTCATGGTCCTAGGAAAAGAGACTGTTTTCCCTTCCCTAGTGTCTCTTTTGTGTCCCCTTCCCTCTTGTATTTTGTCTGTTGTTGGTCTGTGTCTGTCTTCCTGGAGGTCCACACCTGCTGCTGATCACCACCAGCAGCCTCAATCAACCTCAGCTGCCACCAGTTGCTCATCAGCCTGCAGTGGATAAAAGCCAGCTCCTTTCACCCGCTCATCGTCAGATTGTTCTGTCTACCTGTGTGGTAACGCTGCTCTTTCTGGCCAACTTTGCTGAACCAGAGAAATCTGACTTTTTTGTATTCTTAAACCAAAGACTAACTCCTGTTTTTTTTGTGTGCCTCAGGACTACCTCTGTCAAGGATTCTTTGAAGACTGGATCAACAACAGCTGCTCTGTTTTTTCCTCCCTGAAATCTTCATTAAAACACCTTAAACTGACAACTGAGTCTGTGTATCTGCATTTGGGTCCAGAAAATTATCTGCTGTTCCTACAACATAACAATCTGACCAAGAATGGACCCAGCAGAACCAGACCAGCTCCATAATGCCCTTACTAAACAAGGAAGTTTGCTTGGACAGCATGAAAAACAGCTCAGGGACCTCTCAGAGCGAAATCTTCTACTGACGGACCAGGTGACCCAGATCTGCAATCAGTTGTCTGCCATCTCAACTCACCTGGCTCAGCTCACTTCTGGCCTCCAGTCTAATCAGCCTACTCCCTCCGCGCCACCTCCATCTCCTCCTCCTCAGCCTCAAAACCCTCAACTACAACGTGAAGTCCACGTTTCAGACCCTGAACCCTACTCAGGAGATCTTGGGAAATGTAAGTCATTTCTCCTTCAGTGCTCTCTAGTCTTTGCTCAACGTCATCTTACCTATGTCACAGATGAAGCTAGAATTTCTTACATAATGGGGCTTCTTAGGGGAAATGCTTTGGCATGGGCTACAGCCATTTGGGACTCTCAATCACCTCATCTGGATTCTTACCTCTCTTTCACGACTGAGTTTAGAAAGGTTTTTGATCATCCTGTGAAGGGAAAAGATGCCTCTCAGCGCCTGTTTACCCTCCGCCAAGGTTCCCGTAGTGTGGCTGAATATTCTGTGGATTTTCGTATTATTTCTGCTGAGTCAGGTTGGAATGATACTGCCCTTCAGGGGGCATTTCTCAGTGGACTAAATGATCAAGTAAAGGATGAACTGGCTGTTAAAGATGACTCTGATTCTCTTGATTCTCTCATCTCTCTGGCCATTAGATTGGATAATCGGCTGCGTGAACGAAGGAGGGAGAAGGCTGGCCGTGCTCTTAACTCCACCAGCAATCGTTTTTCCCCACGACCACTGGCTGGTGCAACCCCAGAACAGACATCACCTACTAGGGTGTATTCCCCTCCTGCAGCTTCTGGAGAGGAACCAATGCAGTTGGGTCGGGCCCGGCTTACTCCTGCTGAGCGTCAAAGGATGATTGCTGGAGAGTGCCTCTATTGTGGACAACGGGTCATCTTCTTGCCACTTGCCCAACTCGGCCAAAAGAGGGGGCTCTCCAGTAGGTGAGGAGTTTCTGGTGAGCCCAACTATCTCCTCATCAGTGTCAGCCCCCCGTATGCAAGTCAAAGTCACTCTATTGTTCAAGCAGAAATCCCTGCCCTTGATTGCTCTTGTTGATTCTGGTGCCGATGACAATTTTATGGATGAGAAGGTGGCCTTAGATGCCGGCATCCCTGCTGTTCCTTTGATGACTCCTATGACGGTCAACGCTTTGGATGGGAGGCTCCTAGCTCATGTCACACACAAGACAACTCGGCTACTCTGCATTCTCTCAGGTAACCACAGAGAATATATTCAGTTCAATTTGATTCCTTCTCCATCCATTCCTGTTGTACTTGGACACACATGGTTAAAACTTCATAACCCTCACATTGATTGGTCTGTAGGAAGGATTTCTAGTTGGAGCTCTTTCTGTCATTCAACTTGCCTGCAGTCTGCAATACCACCTACAGAGGCCACTGCTACTAACAAGACTTCCCCTGACCTATCCTGCATTCCTCCCGAGTATCATGATTTGGCTGAGGTTTTCAACAAGGAACAAGCACTCTCCCTGCCTCCACATCGACCCTATGACTGCTCAATAGAATTGCTCCCTGGTGCTCCTCTGCCTTCAAGTAGATTATACAATCTCTCCCGTCCTGAAAGAGAAGCCATGGAAAGGTACATCAATGACTCGCTAACTGCTGGTATCATTCGTCCTTCTTCTTCCCCCCTTGGAGCTGGTTTCTTCTTTGTGGGCAAGAAAGATGGCACTCTTCGTCCTTGTATTGATTTCCGTGGTCTTAATAACATCACAGTAAAGAATAAATATCCTTTGCCTCTGATCAACTCTGCTTTTGAACCCCTGCATGGTGCAACAATCTTCACAAAGCTGGACCTGCGGAACGCCTACCATCTGGTCAGGATAAAGGAGGGAGACGAATGGAAGACGGCGTTTAACACACCACTGGGACACTTTGAGTATCTTGTCCTTCCATTTGGCTTGACCAATGCTCCTGCCGTTTTTCAGGCCCTTGTGAACGATGTCTTGAGGGACTACTTAAACAGATTTGTCTTCGTGTACCTCGATGATATCCTCATCTTTTCCAGAAGCCTCTCTGAACATATCATCCATGTCAAACAGGTTCTTCACCGTCTCTTGCAAAACAGACTTTTCGTCAAGACTGAGAAATGTGAATTCCATGTCAACTCGGTTAGTTTCCTTGGCTACATCATTGAGGAGGGACAAGTGAAAGCTGATCCTGAAAAGATTCGAGCTGTGGCAGAGTGGCCCAAACCAGATAACTTGAAGCAACTCCAACGATTCCTGGGCTTTGCAAACTTCTATCGTCGTTTCATCAAGAACTACAGCTGTGTGGCAGCCCCACTGACTAGACTCACTTCAACATCTTCTCACTTTGTGTGGAACACTGAGGCTGACGATGCTTTTGCTCAACTCAAGAAACTGTTCACTTCTGCTCCTGTGCTCATTCAACCTAATCCATCCAAACAGTTCATCGTTGAGGTTGATGCCTCAGATTCTGGTGTGGGTGCAGTGCTTTCTACGCGTTCATCTCCTGACAACAAGCTGCATCCTTGTGCTTATTTTTCTCGCCGCCTGTCTTCAGCAGAAAGGAATTATGATGTGGGAAACAAAGAGCTTCTGGCAGTAAAGTTAGCTTTAGAGGAGTGGAGGCACTGGCTAGAGGGGTCAGAACAACCTTTTGTAGTGTGGACTGACCATAAGAATTTAACCTATATCCAGACAGCCAAGCGACTGAATCCAAGACAAGCTCGGTGGGCTTTGTTTTTTGGTCGATTCAATTTCACCATAACTTACCGTCCTGGTTCCAAGAACTCCAAGCCTGATGCCCTCTCTCGGCAGTTTGCCTCAGAAGTAGCTTCCTCAGATCCAGACACCATCCTTCCATCCCATCGTGTAATTGCTGCTATGTCTTGGGACATCGAGGCCACAATCAAAGAGGCTCAACTCTCACAACCAGACCCTGGTGGCGGTCCTCCTGGGAAGTTGTTTGTCCCCGATGCAGTCCGTTCTGAAGTCCTCCAGTGGGGGCACTCTTCCCGTTTTGCCTGCCACCCTGGCATTAGTCGCACCCATACCCTGCTCAAGAGACACTTCTGGTGGCCTTCCATGGAGACAGACACTCGAAGCTTTGTTTTGGCCTGTTCTGTGTGTGCTCGTGGAAAGGACCTACATCGCCCACCTGCTGGTTTGCTTAGACCCCTACCCATTCCCAGTCGCCCCTGGTCACATATTGCACTTGACTTTATCACTGGACTACCCCCATCTCAAGGCAACACTGTTATCCTCACCATTGTTGACCGCTTTTCTAAGGCAGCACATTTTGTGGCACTTCCAAAGCTCCCATCGGCAAAGGAGACTGCAGATCTCATGGTTAACCATGTTTTTCGCCTTCATGGTATTCCCCTGGACGTCGTGTCTGACCGAGGACCCCAGTTCACATCTCAGGTCTGGAGAGCCTTCTGTAAAGCTTTAGGAACCTCAGTGAGCTTATCATCTGGTTTTCACCCCCAGACAAATGGACAGGCAGAACGAACCAATCAGGATTTGGAAACAGCTCTTCGGTGTGTGACAACAAACAACTCCTCTTCATGGAGCAACCAACTTGCCTGGGTGGAATATGCCCACAACTCCTTGACTAGCACAGCAACTGGTATGTCTCCTTTTGAATGCTCTCTGGGTTATCAGCCACCCTTGTTTTTTGTCGAAGAGTATGACATTGCTGTTCCCTCAGTTCAAGCCCATGTTCGCCGATGTCACAAGATCTGGAGGAATGCCCGTACTGCTCTGCTTCGTTCTGCGGATCAAGAATCACGCCTGGCTGATCGCCATCGAACCCCTGCACCACAGTATCTACCAGGGCAGAAGGTTTGGCTCTCTTCAAGAAATATACCCTTGAAGACAAATTCTAGGAAGCTCTCTCCACGTTTTTTGGGTCCTTTTGAGATTGACAAGATCATCAATCCCTGTGTGGTCAAACTCAAACTGCCAAGATCCATGAGGATTCATCCATCATTTCATGTATCCCAGTTAAAACCCATCCATGTGAGTCCACTCAACCCTCCAGCCGACCCCCCACCACCCCCCCGGATTGTGGATGACAACCCTGTGTATACAGTCAGGAGACTGCTGGATGTGCGCAGACGGGGCAGGGGGTTGCAATACCTTGTGGATTGGGAGGGCTACGGTCCAGAGGAGCGCACCTGGGTACCACGCTCCTTCATCATGGACCCCTCACTCATCCGTGAGTTCCACAGGAACCCTGGCAGGCCAGGTGGGTCGCCTGGAGGCTCCCATTAAGAGGGGGGTACTGTCATGGTCCTAGGAAAAGAGACTGTTTTCCCTTCCCTAGTGTCTCTTTTGTGTCCCCTTCCCTCTTGTATTTTGTCTGTTGTTGGTCTGTGTCTGTCTTCCTGGAGGTCCACACCTGCTGCTGATCACCACCAGCAGCCTCAATCAACCTCAGCTGCCACCAGTTGCTCATCAGCCTGCAGTGGATAAAAGCCAGCTCCTTTCACCCGCCGTCAGATTGTTCTGTCTACCTGTGTGGTAACGCTGCTCTTTCTGGCCAACTTTGCTGAACCAGAGAAATCTGACTTTTTTGTATTCTTAAACCAAAGACTAACTCCTGTTTTTTTTGTGTGCCTCAGGACTACCTCTGTCAAGGATTCTTTGAAGACTGGATCAACAACAGCTGCTCTGTTTTTTCCTCCCTGAAATCTTCATTAAAACACCTTAAACTGACAACTGAGTCTGTGTATCTGCATTTGGGTCCAGAAAATTATCTGCTGTTCCTACAACAAATTTTTTCCACAAAACTCAATTTAAATCAGTTTTTCCCTTCCCAAAAGGAAACAAAACTCCCAGTGACATAAAAATGAAACAAACCAAGTTTTGCCTTTATGTTGTCTAAATGTTTCCCTCTTAAAGTCAAAGTCTGGGTCATGAAGGGTTGATTATGTAGTATAAACATAGGCAGGTTTGTCTACATAAACACTAAAAGGCTGAGGTATTTTACAGTATTAGCATGAAACTCTCTGATCAATATTTAATCTACTTAAATAACAAATACAAGCCTATAAAAGTGCTTCTGCAAACCCTACAAGGCCGACCATCATGACATTTTTTTTCTTTTTTCAAAAATCGCAGCTACTTACTATTGGACAAAGGCAAGAAAAAAAATCTTGATTTGTAATTTTTTAAATCTTCTGCAGAAAGTAATTTGGATGAATCGATTTTTTGCCCAGCTCTACCATCAAGAAATATATCAGAAATGCATCTGACCTGGCAACAAATAATTTTTCTAAGTTTTTTGAAAATTGTGGAAAGCAGGAATCCTGGTCTGAAGTTAAGAAACAATATTAATCTCCACTCTGATGAAGTTTTCATCTCATCAGGAAATACTCCTGTTGAAAAGGGCAGATTACATTTATACAGAATTAGTTCGATAGAAAATTCTATTATACTGCTTATCAGTATCATGTCAAAGCTTTCACAGTCAGTTGATTCTTACTTGCACATTTTTTACAGTATTCAGTCTGTCTACCTTCTCTGCTTTACCAAGAAAAATACTGTTGACATTACCTCTGAGTGGCCCACAGCCTCATTTTCTGTTGATTTTGGATTTATTTTATTAATCTATTTGCGAGAATAGGAGCCACTTATTTATCAAATTAATTTACTACTGTATTTTTCCACATATGTCTTTATTATCTTTCACAAAATAGTTGGAAAAATCATTCTGTACCATCTTTCTTAATTACACTGTGTATTATTGCCCATGTAGTCTTAATATTTGTACTACTTTTACTAAAGTATTGCTTTTTTTATTTTCTTATTATCCAAACAAACTCATTTTTGTATTTCTTATACCTATTTTCTGCTTTTTTTCTCTTATTTTTTTGTGATGAATTACCCATAATGCATTGCCATCTCTCTGAGACAGAGCAGTTGTGACAGGTAGTCAGAAAGCACAGCTCTATAACAGAATGCACAGCTCTATAACAGAATGCACAGCTCTATAACAGAAAGCACAGCTCTATAACAGAAAGCACAGCTCTATAACAGAAAGCACAGCTCTATAACAGAAAGCACAGCTCTATAACAGAATGCACAGCTCTATAACAGAATGCACAGCTCTATAACATGTTTTCACACTATGGTACACATTCATTTTATTCATCATGGCAATAAAGATGTTATTGATAAAATTTCATGTTCTGTGACTTTAATAATGTTAAAGTAAGTCAACTTTATCACATTTGGAAGTAATTTGATCATTTTATGATGCATAAAGTCTGATAAATACTAGGCGGATCTTAACATTTTTCATTGATATTAATAGTCTTGCATTTTGATACTTAAAATAGATATTTGTCAGGGGCTCCTATCCTAAAATTCAATAACTGACCCTAAGGAATCATCATGCAAAAAACTGCGCTTTTATCCACAAGTGCACAATCCTTTCACTAAGCCACCGGATTATGAGCAAAACGTCATGGAAAGCACTCATCCAATGAATTCTGCTAAATGTGTGTCTCAGTGTCCCGCGTTTGTGTATGAAAGCCCAATGGCGGGAAATTTTTTATGCATGTATGACTTTGTGTGTGAGACACAAAAAAGTTAGATTTCCGTACTTGTCAGGACATGTCGAGAAAAAGCGGGAGAGGCTTATTTGCATTGTCCTGAATGCATCTACAGTGCTTGAGTTATCGGGACACTTGAGGTGTCCTCATAATCCGGTTGTGTCCTGATAATATCGGTACGTAAACCGATAAAATGTCCCGATAATCCGGAGAAACCAACACCCACCCACACACACACACACACACACACACACACACACACACACACACAACATTTGCAACTCACTTTTTCCAGGTGCTGGCGCAGCTCCCAATCATAGACCTCTTCAGTGGCCACTGTGTCTGTCGGTTGTCTGCATATTTGCTTATAGAGCCTTGGAGACATAAAGCATGGCCGGACTCCACCTTATAATCCCCCATCTCAAGGCCTGCAAAAGAATTACGTCTCTATTGATCAAAAACTCCAATCATCTTTAATATAATCACAGTAGCAGTGTTCCAGAAAACATTTATGTCAATGTTACATAAAGAGTCTAGAAAGTAAACCAACATTTTTGCTGCCCTCTGGCCCTTCAAAGTAGCGGCTATCCTGAAGGGCTTTGGTCAGGAGCCGCAGAAACTCTCGGCTGGGCCCACCGTCATCAACTGCACCTTCACGATTGCCCTCTTCATCAACAAAAGTGATGTTTAAACGATGACGAGGGTTGAACGTTGCCCTTCGAAAGGCTCTGAAGGCACCTTCCAGCAAATATTCTTGTGTCACACTGACAGAGTTGTAGACTGGGGATGGGCCTCGCGTGAGCTCTCTCTCGAGGTCGTTGAGGACCGTCTTTAAATCTGGAGACCTGTACAAATCAACACACAGTTCAGGGGATTCAATGCCAAGTGCTTTCATTAGATTTTTCACCAACACAAACATTAAGTCACACTCACTCGCTCAGGTTCTCCTCTGGTTCTTCCACCACAACTTGCTCTTGCCTCTGAGCACTAGATGGCACCGAATATTTGTATCAACAATAGCTCCAAAAGCAATGATGAAAAATAAAATCATACATCATTTTTTCTTGTAAGTTATTCACTTCTCATTGCCACTCTGTGAGAGACGCCGCCCGCTTGGCTCCTATTACCCAGTAGCGATCGGATATTTACTAGCGGGGCGGGGTTTTGTACAGAGCTGTGTGGGGAGGGGAGGAGGGGTTGTCTGCAGAATGGGGGAGCCTGCAATCCTGCTAATCGGTCCAATCCTTTAATGATTCCCTTATTGATTCCTGATTCCCCCCAAGTGCCTCATCCATCAGGGGGTACCATTTCCAAGACGCTGCAGTGTCCCCCCTGACTCCGCCCCCTGGCCGGTTGGTGGTTTCTTGAGTTCCTTTAAAATTATAAAGGTATGAACTTGTCAAATACTGATGTTATTAGGCAAATTCCTGTTGCAACTGGATAATTCTAAACTACAGTACACACTGTGCAAATATCAGACACAAATCATACCTTGTAGGTTTTTTTTAAATCCTCCCACTTCTTTCCAGCCCTTGCTGGGGATATCACCTCCCCCAGGCCCATTTCTTTGAAGACAACCCTCGGTAACACAAGAAAAGTATTACTTACATCTGTAGTCTTCAATGAATTGTTAAAAGTCCACTAATACTGTTACATTAAATAAAATTTCACTGGATATTACACATCATTATTAAATATAGGCTGATAATTGTTACCTTTCAATATAAACTGTAAAGATTCATAAATTATGATTATGATGGACTGGAGTCACTGAAGATTTGTCTGTAGAAACAACTCTGTGACCAAGAAGTAATATACAGTAAGGAATAAAACGTAATCAGATGTTAGACTAAAAAGTTAGCTCTTACTCCCATCCATGCAGAGCTGCATTACGTTTTCCTGAGAAAACGGCATCGTGCCTCATCCTCAATTTGATGAGCATTTCCACGTCATCATCAGTCCCTTGGAGAGAGGGAGGAGTCATTATTTTATAAATGATTTTTAACTGGGAAAGTAACACTGAAAGCACATCCATGTACGATGTTTCCAAGATAAGAGGCACGTCTGTTCACAATGTAATGTTCCGTAAGAGTCGAAACAAGAAGCCACACACTCAAAACTCAGAAGTGTTTGTTTCATTTCATATTTCCATATCCCTTGTGCTGCCGTTCCCAAATGTCGAAACATGAGCTATGATTGAGATAATAATGTTCGCGTTTGGGTTAGCTTAGTATTTTAGCGTTAGCTGTTGACAAACAGTAGCGAATTATGCAGCTGTTTACGATTGTTACAATACGTTAAAACAGGTTAAAGAACAACGCTACATTAAGATACATTATTCTAATTAAATTTTAATGTTACTTACATTTATACGAAAAAGCAGCACCAAATTGTGGTGTCGCAACCATCGTCTTCCTTCGTCTTCCTCTTCTCCTTCTTCTTCTCCTCCTCTTGATAAAAACGACCGCATTGCATTGTGGTATATGGGAGTGTGGCAATAGTGTACATTGCATGTACACTCAAATTTGCTGTGCATTGTGGGTATTTTGTAGTGCACTATATAGTGGATGAAATTAACTGCTGAGAATTCGAACAACACAACAAAATGGCGAACACACTATATAGTGCACTGTATCCGTGATAGTGGACTTCGAACACAGCTCTTGTCTCCTGACTTAAAGGCTCTCTTCTCCTCCTTCAGGAGAGCCTTTATCTCAGGATTAATCCAGGGCTTGTTGTTGGAGAAGCACCGTACAGTCCTGGTGGGTACAGTGTTCTCCACACAGAAGTTAATGTAATCCGTTATACAGTCTGTGAGGTTGTCGATGTCCTCCCCGTGAGGATCACAGAGCTCCTCCCACACAGTTGACTCAAAACAGTCCCTCAGAGCCTCTTCTGTCTCCTCAGACCATCTCTTAGCTGTGCGGGTCACAGCTAGCTGCCTGTGGACAAGTGGTTTATACACTGGTTGGAGATATACCAGGTTGTGGTCTGATCTCCACAGGGGAGGGAGGGGTGATGACTTGTATGCATCCTTGGTGTTTGCATACAGTAAGTCCAGTATTTTATTGTCTCTGGTGTGGCAGGTGACATACTGGGTGAAAGTGGGCAAAGTGGAGGATGGAGAGGTGTGATTAAAGTCCCCAGAGATGAGGAGGAGGGCCTGAGGGTGTTTGGTCTGTAGCCAGCTGACTGCAGAGTGCAGGGTCTCACATGCAAAGGCTGATTATTACAGTTGGCCTGACACAGGCAGACTAATGCAGCACCATTCTTTAACAGTTACTATGGCAACGAGGGGGAGGAGGCAGAACATGTTCCTTTGATCTTCCCTTGCTGCTGATTGGACCTCTGGATCAAAGGACGTTCCTCTGGTGCTGCTTTGGTGATTCCATCAGTCCATATATGGACATAGACTCTGATATGTCTATATAAGTAAGATCAGGATTGTGCAGACTTAATTCAACATCAGAGCAAGAACAATGAACAACACAGAGGCAAGTACACAGACCAACATTTTGGTCAACAAGGACCTACTCAGGCCGCTTATTGCCTCATTTGTGGACCAGCTGACATCCATACAGTGGCTTAATCTAGAGGCTGGATCACTGGACCTGAGAGCAAAACCCAAACTGACGGAGATGTATTTGGAATTAATCGATGTTGCAGCAACACACATCTTTGAGCTCTTGCAGTGTGAGAGTGATGGTGCGAGCATTATGTTTGTGCCAAAGAACCAGGTGTCCAAGTGTCTTGGAGACATGGGCAGCATCATAGCACAGACATTGGCTGAGAAGATGGGTGTTAAGGGTGACATCCAGAGCTCGAGCACACAGATACTGACAGAGCTCATAGTTGATGAGGTTACAGAGAAGGTGAACAACTAGCTCTCTAGCTTGGAGGACTGTGAGAAAGCTTTTCCCCGGAGTGTGAGGAACATCGCACAACACATGTGGCGAGTACTTTGTAACATTATGCCCAGGATACCAAAGTCCATGAAATCCAGGAAAGTGACCCCGGTTAATGAGTTTGAATGCACGTCTAATGAGGAGGACTTCCTGCCAAGGCCTGGGCCCTCCAAAGCATCCAAGCTACTCATGGATTCAGGATTACTCAAAATCTCATCACTCAGATCAGCAAAGACAATCTTGACTGAAGATTGTCTTTGCTGATGCCCAAAATAATCAGTTACATTTATTACAAATTGAAGTAAATGTGCATGGAGCTCAGATGAAGGGTGCAGGGTGCAGAGCGAGAGAGCAGGTCACTGAAGCCAGCCTTTTTTAAAGTGGAAGTGGGTCATCCAAGGCAAACAGGTCCTGGGAGAGGAGCCAGATGAAGCGTGGCTCAAGGACCACTATGATCAAGCTAAAGCTGAGACAGTCCTGCTCTTCTGCACAGGTTCCTCTGTTCTATGTGTTGACAAAGTACTGGTTCTGGGCTCAACAGAAGGCCTGTTGCTCAGACCTGTGGAGCTACACTTGAAGAGCCGTGTACGTTCAGTTCTTACCCAGAATTTGGCACAGAGTTTGACAACATCCTGTCCAGGAACTACTTAGAAATGGACAACATTTGAACTTGAGAGCAATCTTGATCAGTCCAAATAGCAACAGGCCTCACTGTATGGTTGATTCAGGTCTCTCTCCTCCCTCTGTCTTCATCCTCTCTTCTCCCCACATCCATCCCTCCTTCCTGTCTCTTTCCTGTCCTTCCCTGTCTTTCTCCTCCCTCCGTCTTTTTCTCTCCTCTCCAATCCTCCCTCCCTCCTTCTTGTCTCTTTCCTCACCTTCTCTGCAGGGCCATAACCAGGGTTTCAAAATTGGTGAGGTCCAGACCTTGACCCCCCAACCCACACCCACACCCTAACCCACGCACACAAACTCGTGTTATAAAATCAGTGTTGACCAGTAGTACCTAAAAGTTCCTTTATATTAGACTGTATATAATCATACAGTGTGAAATGATGGAAGGTTACTTTGGGTTGTTAACGTAACAGTAACGGACATTTGAGCAAATGAGGAAGAGAGAGATTTTCTGTTGTTAAGACTTTAGAAACCTATTCTCATTGAGACATTGAGATGAGAGGGGAAAAAATCCCTTTTTATCAGTTTTTGCACAATTCAGACCAAAATGTCACCAAAAATAACAGAAAAACTGCCAAGTGGAATGAACTACACACATTTAAAAACACACAGAGAGACGTATCTGTTCTCCTGTCTGTTCTCTTTCTGATGTCAGTGTTGCTCCTCTCTTAAACTCCTCTCCTCCTCCCTGTTCTCCTGTCTGTTCTCTTTCTGCTGTCGGTGTTGCTCCTCTCTTAAACTCCTCTCCTCCTCTCTGTTCTCCTGTCTGTTCTCTTTCTGCTGTCGGTGTTGCTCCTCTCTTAAACTCCTCTCCTCCTCTCTGTTCTCCTGTCTGTTCTCTTTCTGCTGTCGGTGTTGCTCCTCTCTTAAACTCCTCTCCTCCTGTCTGTTCTCCTGTCTGTTCTCTTTCTGCTGTCGGTGTTGCTCCTCTCTTCAACTCCTCTCCTCCTCTCCGTTCTCCTGTCTGTTCTCTTTCTGATGTCGGTGTTGCTCCTCTCTTCAACTCCTCTCCTCCTCTCCGTTCTCCTGTCTGTTCTCTTTCTGATGTCGGTGTTGCTCCTCTCTTCAACTCCTCTCCTCCTCTCCGTTCTCCTGTCTGTTCTCTTTCTGATGTCGGTGTTGCTCCTCTCTTAAACTCCTCTCCTCCTCTCCGTTCTCCTGTCTGTTCTCTTTCTGCTGTCGGTGTTGGTCCTCTCTTAAACTCCTCTCCTCCTCTCTGTTCTCCTGTCTGTTCTCTTTCTGCTGTCGGTGTTGCTCCTCTCTTAAACTCCTCTCCTCCTGTCTGTTCTCCTGTCTGTTCTCTTTCTGCTGTCGGTGTTGCTCCTCTCTTCAACTCCTCTCCTCCTCTCCGTTCTCCTGTCTGTTCTCTTTCTGCTGTCGGTGTTGCTCCTCTCTTCAACTCCTCTCCTCCTCTCCGTTCTCCTGTCTGTTCTCTTTCTGCTGTCGGTGTTGCTCCTCTCTTAAACTCCTCTCCTCCTCTCCGTTCTCCTGTCTGTTCTCTTTCTGCTGTCGGTGTTGCTCCTCTCTTAAACTCCTCTCCTCCTCTCCGTTCTCCTGTCTGTTCTCTTTCTGCTGTCGGTGTTGCTCCTCTCTTAAACTCCTCTCCTCCTCTCTGTTCTCCTCTCTTTTCTCTTTCTGCTGTCTGTGTTGCTCCTCTCTTAAACTCCTCTCCTCCTCTCTGTTCTCCTGTCTGTTCTCTTTCTGATGTCAGTGTTGCTCCTCTCTTAAACTCCTCTCCTCCTCTCTGTTCTCCTGTCTGTTCTCTTTCTGCTGTCAGTGTTGCTCCTCTCTTAAACTCCTCTCCTCCTCTCTGTTCTCCTGTCTGTTCTCTTTCTGATGTCAGTGTTGCTCCTCTCTTCAACTCCTCACCTCCTCTCTGTTCTCCTCTCTGTTCTCCTGTCTGTTCTCTTTCTGATGTCAGTGTTGCTCCTCTCTTCAACTCCTCTCCTCCTCTCTGTTATCCTGTCTGTTCTCTTTCTGCTGTCGGTGTTGCTCCTCTCTTAAACTCCTCTCCTCCTCTCTGTTCTCCTGTCTGTTCTCTTTCTGATGTCAGTGTTGCTCCTCTCTTAAACTCCTCTCCTCCTCTCTGTTCTCCTGTCTGTTCTCTTTCTGATGTCAGTGTTGCTCCTCTCTTAAACTCCTCTCCTCCTCTCTGTTCTCCTGTCTGTTCTCTTTCTGCTGTCGGTGTTGGTCCTCTCTTAAACTCCTCTCCTCCTCTCCTCCTCTCCTCCTCTCTGTTCTCCTGTCTGTTCTCTTTCTGCTGTCGGTGTTGCTCCTCTCTTACACTCCTCTCCTCCTCTCTGTTCTCCTGTCTGTTCTCTTTCTGCTGTCGGTGTTGCTCCTCTCTTAAACTCCTCTCCTCCTCTCTGTTCTCCTGTCTGTTCTCTTTCTGCTGTCGGTGTTGCTCCTCTCTTAAACTCCTCTCCTCCTCTCCTCCTCTCTGTTCTCCTGTCTGTTCTCTTTCTGCTGTCTGTGTTGCTCCTCTCTTAAACTCCTCTCCTCCTCTCTGTTCTCCTGTCTGTTCTATTTCTGCTGTCGGTGTTGCTCCTCTCTTAAACTCCTCTCCTCCTCCCTGTTCTCCTGTCTGTTCTCTTTCTGCTGTCGGTGTTGCTCCTCTCTTTAACTCCTCTCCTCCTCCCTGTTCTCCTGTCTGTTCTCTTTCTGCTGTCGGTGTTGCTCCTCTCTTCAACTCCTCTCCTCCTCTCTGTTCTCCTGTCTGTTCTCTTTCTGCTGTCGGTGTTGCTCCTCTCTTCAACTCCTCTCCTCCTCTCTGTTCTCCTGTCTGTTCTCTTTCTGCTGTCGGTGTTGCTCCTCTCTTCAACTCCTCTCCTCCTCTCTGTTCTCCTGTCTGTTCTCTTTCTGCTGTCGGTGTTGCTCCTCTCTTCAACTCCTCTCCTCCTCTCTGTTCTCCTGTCTGTTCTCTTTCTGCTGTCGGTGTTGCTCCTCTCTTTAAAGGCTCATTTATGGTCAACGTTTAATACGGATACGGATACGGACAGAGCTCTCCGTCCGTGCTTAGCGGTCTTTTCGTCCGTATTTCTGCGCGTATCCTTGAAGCTTACGGATACGGACCAGACGGAGCAGTACCACCGGAAACCGTGGGGGCAGTGTTGCTACTGTCACTCTGATACTTACCTCTGGAGAGAAACGAAGAAGAATATGGCGGGGCTCTTCAAAGAAAAGTTGTGTGAGCTGGTGCGAAATCTTAAACATATATACGATGTTACTTGTCCAGGACACCATGACAAAATCAAACTCCAAAACAGCTGGGAGGAGATCGGGAGGGAGCCAAATGTTAGCTCGTTGGATGCAAAGGAGAAATGGAGTTCGGTGAGAGACAGATTCATGCCCCCTGGTGGATGCAATGGTCAACATCAATTGCCAAAGTAAAAGACGCATGGGAGTATGTGCGCAGTGACGGAACCATCGTTTGAAACGGACGCATACTTTTTCATGCGTATGACGAGCATAAATGAGCCTTAACTCCTCTCCTCCTCTCTGTTCTCCTGTCTGTTCTCTTTCTGCTGTCGGTGTTGCTCCTCTCTTCAATTCCTCTCCTCCTCTCTGTTCTCCTGTCTGTTCTCTTTCTGCAGTCGGTGTTGCTCCTCTCTTAAACTCCTCTCCTCCTCTCTGTTCTCCTGTCTGTTCTCTTTCTGCTGTCGGTGTTGCTCCTCTCTTCAACTCCTCTCGGTTCTCCTCTCTGTTCTCCTGTCTGTTCTCTTTCTGCTGTCGGTGTTGCTCCTCTCTTCAACTCCTCTCTGTTCTCCTCTCTGTTCACCTGTCTGTTCTCTTTCTGCTGTCTGTGTTGCTCCTCACTTCAACTCCTCTCCTCCTCTCTGTTCTCCTGTCTGTTCTCTTTCTGCTGTCGGTGTTGCTCCTCTCTTCAACTCCTCTCCTCCTCTCTGTTCTCCTGTCTGTTCTCTTTCTGATGTCGGTGTTGCTCCTCTCTTAAACTCCTCACCTCCTCTCTGTTCTCCTGTCTGTTCTCATTCTGATGTCTGTGTTGCTCCTCTCTTAAACTCCTCTCCTCCTCTCTGTTCACCTGTCTGTTCTCTTTCTGCTGTCGGTGTTGCTCCTCTCTTCAACTCCTCTCCTCCTCTCTGGTCTCCTGTCAGTTCTCTTTCTGCTGTCTGTGTTGCTCCTCTCTTCAACTCCTCTCCTCCTCTCTGTTCTCCTGTCTGTTCTCTTTCTGCAGTCGGTGTTGCTCCTCTCTTAAACTCCTCTCCTCCTCTCTGTTCTCCTGTCTGTTCTCTTTCTGCTGTCGGTGTTGCTCCTCTCTTCAACTCCTCTCGGTTCTCCTCTCTGTTCTCCTGTCTGTTCTCTTTCTGCTGTCTGTGTTGCTCCTCTCTTTAACTCCTCTCCTCCTCTCTGTTCTCCTGTCTGTTCTCTTTCTGCTGTGGGTGTTGCTCCTCTCTTCAACTCCTGTCCTCCTCTCTGTTCACCTGTCTGTTCTCTTTCTGCTGTGGGTGTTGCTCCTCTCTTTAACTCCTCTCCTCCTCTCTGTTCACCTGTCTGTTCTCTTTCTGCTGTCTGTGTTGCTCCTCTCTTAAACTCCTCTCCTCCTCTCTGTTCTCCTGTCTGTTCTCATTCTGATGTCGGTGTTGCTCCTCTCTTCAACTCCTCTCCTCCTCTCTGTTCTCCTGTCTGTTCTCTTTCTGCTGTCGGTGTTGCTCCTCTCTTAAACTCCTCTCCTCCTCTCTGTTCTCCTGTCTGTTCTCTTTCTGCTGTCGGTGTTGCTCCTCTCTTAAACTCCCTCTCCTCCTCTCTGTTCTCCTGTCTGTTCTCTTTCTGCTGTCGGTGTTGCTCCTCTCTTAAACTCCTCTCCTCCTCTCTGTTCTCCTGTCTGTTCTCTTTCTGCTGTCGGTGTTGCTCCTCTCTTAAACTCCTCTCCTCCTCTCTGTTCTCCTGTCTGTTCTCTTTCTGCTGTCTGTGTTGCTCCTCTCTTTAACTCCTCTCCTCCTCTCTGTTCTCCTGTCTGTTCTCTTTCTGCTGTCTGTGTTGCTCCTCTCTTCAACTCCTCTCCTCCTCTCTGTTCTCCTGTCTGTTCTGTTTCTGATGTCGGTGTTGCTCCTCTCTTAAACTCCTCTCCTCCTCTCTGTTCTCCTGTCTGTTCTCTTTCTGCTGTCGGTGTTGCTCCTCTCTTAAACTCCTCTCCTCCTCTCTGTTCTCCTGTCTGTTCTCTTTCTGCTGTCGGTGTTGCTCCTCTCTTAAACTCCTCTCCTCCTCTCTGTTCTCCTGTCTGTTCTCTTTCTGCTGTCTGTGTTGCTCCTCTCTTAAACTCCTCTCCTCCTCTCCGTTCTCCTGTCTGCTCTCTTTCTGCTGTCGGTGTTGCTCCTCTCTTAAACTCCTCTCCTCCTCTCCGTTCTCCTGTCTGTTCTCTTTCTGCTGTCGGTGTTGCTCCTCTCTTAAACTCCTCTCCTCCTCTCTGTTCTCCTGTCTGTTCTCTTTCTGCTGTCTGTGTTGCTCCTCTCTTAAACTCCTCTCCTCCTCTCTGTTCTCCTGTCTGTTCTCTTTCTGCTGTCGGTGTTGCTCCTCTCTTAAACTCCTCTCCTCCTCTCTGTTCTCCTCTCTTTTCTCTTTCTGCTGTCTGTGTTGCTCCTCTCTTAAACTCCTCTCCTCCTCTCTGTTCTCCTGTCTGTTCTCTTTCTGATGTCAGTGTTGCTCCTCTCTTAAACTCCTCTCCTCCTCTCTGTTCTCCTGTCTGTTCTCTTTCTGCTGTCAGTGTTGCTCCTCTCTTAAACTCCTCTCCTCCTCTCTGTTCTCCTGTCTGTTCTCTTTCTGATGTCAGTGTTGCTCCTCTCTTCAACTCCTCACCTCCTCTCTGTTCTCCTCTCTGTTCTCCTGTCTGTTCTCTTTCTGATGTCAGTGTTGCTCCTCTCTTCAACTCCTCTCCTCCTCTCTGTTATCCTGTCTGTTCTCTTTCTGCTGTCGGTGTTGCTCCTCTCTTAAACTCCTCTCCTCCTCTCTGTTCTCCTGTCTGTTCTCTTTCTGATGTCAGTGTTGCTCCTCTCTTAAACTCCTCTCCTCCTCTCTGTTCTCCTGTCTGTTCTCTTTCTGATGTCAGTGTTGCTCCTCTCTTAAACTCCTCTCCTCCTCTCTGTTCTCCTGTCTGTTCTCTTTCTGCTGTCGGTGTTGGTCCTCTCTTAAACTCCTCTCCTCCTCTCCTCCTCTCCTCCTCTCCGTTCTCCTGTGTGTTCTCTTTCTGCTGTCGGTGTTGCTCCTCTCTTAAACTCCTCTCCTCCTCTCTGTTCTCCTGTCTGTTCTCTTTCTGCTGTCGGTGTGCTCCTCTCTTAAACTCCTCTCCTCCTCTCTGTTCTCCTGCCTGTTCTATTTCTGCTGTCTGTGTTGCTCCTCTCTTAAACTCCTCTCGTCCTCTCCTCCTCTCTGTTCCCCTGTCTGTTCTCTTTCTGCTGTCTGTGTTGCTCCTCTCTTAAACTCCTCACCTCCTCTCTGTTCTCCTGCCTGTTCTATTTCTGCTGTCGGTGTTGCTCCTCTCTTAAACTCCTCTCCTCCTCCCTGTTCTCCTGTCTGTTCTCTTTCTGCTGTCGGTGTTGCTCCTCTCTTAAACTCCTCACCTCCTCTCTGTTCTCCTGCCTGTTCTATTTCTGCTGTCGGTGTTGCTCCTCTCTTCAACTCCTCTCCTCCTCTCTGTTCTCCTGTCTGTTCTCTTTCTGCTGTCGGTGTTGCTCCTCTCTTAAACTCCTCTCCTCCTCTCTGTTCTCCTGTCTGTTCTCTTTCTGCTGTCGGTGTTGCTCCTCTCTTAAACTCCTCACCTCCTCTCTGTTCTCCTGTCTGTTCTCTTTCTGCTGTCGGTGTTGCTCCTCTCTTAAACTCCTCTCCTCCTCTCTGTTCTCCTGTCTGTTCTCTTTCTGCTGTCGGTGTTGCTCCTCTCTTTAAAAGGCTCATTTATAGTCCAGCGTTTATCTGAGGATACGGATGGGACTAGAGCTCTCCCGTCGATGCTTAGCGGTCTATTAAATCCGTATTTCTCTTGGCGTATCCTTGAAGCTTACGGATACGGACCAGACGGAAGCAATGCCACGAGGAAACACGTGGGGAGCAGTGTTGCTACTGTCCTCCTGATACTTACCTCTGGAGGCTGGCGAAAAAGAATATTTAGGCGGGAGCTCTTCAAAGAAAAAGTTATTGTGAGCTAGTGCGAAATCTTAAACATATATACGATGTTACTGTCAGGACACCATGACAAAATCAAACTCCAAAACAGCTGGGAGGGTCAGGGAGGGGAGCAAATGTTAGCTCGTTCTCCTCTCTGTTCTCCTGTCTGTTCTCTTTCTGCTGTCGGTGTTGCTCCTCTCTTAAATTCCTCTCCTCCTCTCTGTTCTCCTGTCTGTTCTCTTTCTGCTGTCGGTGTTGCTCCTCTCTTAAACTCCTCTCCTCCTCTCTGTTCTCCTGTCTGTTCTCTTTCTGCTGTCGGTGTTGCTCCTCTCTTAAACTCCTCTCCTCCTCTCTGTTCTCCTGTCTGTTCTCTTTCTGCTGTCGGTGTTGCTCCTCTCTTAAACTCCTCTCCTCCCCTCTGTTCTCCTGTCTGTTCTCTTTCTGCTGTCTGTGTTGCTCCTCTCTTCAACTCCTCTCCTCCTCTCTGTTCTCCTCTCTTTTCTCTTTCTGCTGTGGGTGTTGCTCCTCTCTTAAACTCCTCTCCTCCTCTCTGTTCTCCTGTCTGTTCTCTTTCTGCTGTCGGTGTTGCTCCTCTCTTAAACTCCTCTCCTCCTCTCTGTTCTCCTGCCTGTTCTCTTTCTGCTGTCGGTGTTGCTCCTCTCTTAAACTCCTCTCCTCCTCTCTGTTCTCCTGTCTGTTCTCTTTCTGCTGTCGGTGTTGCTCCTCTCTTAAACTCCTCTCCTCCTCTCTGTTCTCCTGTCTGTTCTCTTTCTGCTGTCTGTTGCTCCTCTCTTCAACTCCTCTCCTCCTCTCTGTTCTCCTGTCTGTTCTCTTTCTGCTGTCGGTGTTGCTCCTCTCTTAAACTCCTCTCCTCCTCTCTGTTCTCCTGTCTGTTCTCTTTCTGCTGTCGGTGTTGCTCCTCTCTTCAACTCCTCTCCTCCTCTCTGTTCTCCTGTCTGTTCTCTTTCTGCTGTCTGTGTTGCTCCTCTCTTTAAACTCCTCTCCTCCTCTCTGTTCTCCTGTCTGTTCTCTTTCTGCTGTAGGGTGTTGCTCCTCTCTTAAACTCCTCTCCTCCTCTCTGTTCTCCTGTCTGATCTCTTTCTGCTGTCGGTGTTGCTCCTCTCTTAAACTCCTCTCCTCCTCTCTGTTCTCCTGTCTGTTCTCTTTCTGCTGTCTGTGTTACTCCTCTCTTAAACTCCTCTCCTCCTCTCTGTTCTCCTGTCTGTTCTCTTTCTGCTGTCGGTGTTGCTCCTCTCTTCAACTCCTCTCCTCCTCTCTGTTCTCCTGTCTGTTCTCTTTCTGCTGTCAGTGTTGCTCCTCTCTTAAACTCCTCTCCTCCTCTCTGTTCTCCTGTCTGTTCTCTTTCTGCTGTCGGTGTTGCTCCTCTCTTAAACTCCTCTCCTCCTCTCTGTTCTCCTGTCTGTTCTCTTTCTGCTGTCAGTGTTGGTCCTCTCTTAAACTCCTCTCCTCCTCTCTGTTCTCCTGTCTGTTCTCTTTCTGTCGGTGTTGCTCCTCTCTTAAACTCCTCTCCTCCTCTACTCCTCTTCTCCTCTGTGTTCTCTTTCTGCTGTCGGTGTTGCTCCTCTCTTAAACTCCTCTCCTCCTCTCTGTTCTCCTGTCTGTTCTCTTTCTGCTGTCGGTGTTGCTCCTCTCTTAAACTCCTCTCCTCCTCTCTGTTCTCCTGTCTGTTCTCTTTCTGCTGTCTGTGTTGCTCCTCTCTTAAACTCCTCTCCTCCTCTCTGTTCTCCTGTCTGTTCTCTTTCTGCTGTCGGTGTTGCTCCTCTCTTAAACTCCTCTCCTCCTCTCTGTTCTCCTGTCTGTTCTCTTTCTGCTGTCGGTGTT
Source organism: Scarus forsteni (assembly GCA_036419115.1). NCBI lineage: Eukaryota > Metazoa > Chordata > Actinopteri > Labriformes > Labridae > Scarus > Scarus forsteni. The sequence goes on from JAZDUH010000478.1 coordinate 104,280, forward strand.
GCTCCTCTCTTAAACTCCTCTCCTCCTCTCTGTTCTCCTGTCTGTTCTCTTTCTGCTGTCGGTGTTGCTCCTCTCTTTAATTCCTCTCCTCCTCTCTGTTCTCCTGTCTGTTCTCTTTCTGCTGTCGGTGTTGCTCCTCTCTTTAATTCCTCTCCTCCTCTCCTCCTCTCTGTTCTCCTGTCTGTTCTCTTTCTGCTGTCGGTGTTGCTCCTCTCTTCAATTCCTCTCCTCCTCTCTGTTCTCCTGCCTGTTCTATTTCTGCTGTCGGTGTTGCTCCTCTCTTAAACTCCTCTCCTCCTCTCTGTTCTCCTGTCTGTTCTCTTTCTGCTGTCGGTGTTGCTCCTCTCTTAAACTCCTCACCTCCTCTCTGTTCTCCTGCCTGTTCTATTTCTGCTGTCGGTGTTGCTCCTCTCTTAAACTCCTCTCCTCCTCCCTGTTCTCCTGTCTGTTCTCTTTCTGCTGTCGGTGTTGCTCCTCTCTTTAACTCCTCTCCTCCTCTCTGTTCTCCTGTCTGTTCTCTTTCTGCTGTCGGTGTTGCTCCTCCCTTTAATTCCTCTCCTCCTCTCTGTTCTCCTGTCTGTTCTCTTTCTGCTGTCGGTGTTGCTCCTCTCTTAAACTCCTCTCCTCCTCCCTATTCTCCTGTCTGTTCTCTTTCTGCTGTCGGTGTTGCTCCTCTCTTTAACTCCTCTCCTCCTCCCTGTTCTCCTGTCTGTTCTCTTTCTGCTGTCGGTGTTGCTCCTCTCTTTAACTCCTCTCCTCCTCTTTGTTCTCCTGGCTGTTCTCTTTCTGATGTCGGTGTTGCTCCTCTCTTAAACTCCTCTCCTCCTCTCTGTTCTCCTGTCTGTTCTCTTTCTGCTGTCGGTGTTGCTCCTCTCTTTAATTCCTCTCCTCCTCTCTGTTCTCCTGTCTGTTCTCTTTCTGCTGTCGGTGTTGCTCCTCTCTTTAATTCCTCTCCTCCTCTCCTCCTCTCTGTTCTCCTGTCTGTTCTCTTTCTGCTGTCGGTGTTGCTCCTCTCTTCAATTCCTCTCCTCCTCTCTGTTCTCCTGTCTGTTCTCTTTCTGCTGTCTGTGTTGCTCCTCTCTTAAACTCCTCTCCTCCTCTCTGTTCTCCTGTCTGTTCTCTTTCTGCTGTCGGTGTTGCTCCTCTCTTCAACTCCTCTCCTCCTCTCTGTTCACCTGTCTGTTCTCTTTCTGCTGTCGGTGTTGCTCCTCTCTTAAACTCCTCTCCTCCTCTCTGTTCTCCCGTCTGTTCTCCTTCTGCTGTCGGTGTTGCTCCTCTCTTAAACTCCTCTCCTCCTCTCTGTTCTCCTGTCTGTTCTCTTTCTGCTGTCGGTGTTGCTCCTCTCTTCAACTCCTCTCTGTTCTCCTCTCTGTTCACCTGTCTGTTCTCTTTCTGCTGTCGGTGTTGCTCCTCTCTTAAACTCCTCTCCTCCTCTCTGTTCTCCCGTCTGTTCTCTTTCTGCTGTCGGTGTTGCTCCTCTCTTAAACTCCTCTCCTCCTCTCTGTTCTCCTGTCTGTTCTCTTTCTGCTGTCGGTGTTGCTCCTCTCTTCAACTCCTCTCCTCCTCTCTGTTCTCCTGTCTGTTCTCTTTCTGCTGTCGGTGTTGGTCCTCTCTTCAACTCCTCTCCTCCTCTCTGTTCTCCTGTCTGTTCTCTTTCTGCTGTCGGTGTTGCTCCTCTCTTCAACTCCTCTCTGTTCTCCTCTCTGTTCACCTGTCTGTTCTCTTTCTGCTGTCGGTGTTGCTCCTCTCTTAAACTCCTCTCCTCCTCTCTGTTCTCCCGTCTGTTCTCTTTCTGCTGTCGGTGTTGCTCCTCTCTTAAACTCCTCTCCTCCTCTCTGTTCTCCTGTCTGTTCTCTTTCTGCTGTCGGTGTTGCTCCTCTCTTCAACTCCTCTCCTCCTCTCTGTTCACCTGTCTGTTCTCTTTCTGCTGTCGGTGTTGCTCCTCTCTTGAGTTTCTCACCTCCACTCTGTTCTCCTTTCTGTTCTCTTTCTGCAGTCGGTGTTGCTCCTCTCTTAAACTCCTCTCCTCCTCTCTGTTCTCCTGTCTGTTCTCTTTCTGCTGTCGGTGTTGCTCCTCTCTTCAACTCCTCTCCTCCTCTCTGTTCTCCTGTCTGTTCTCTTTCTGCTGTCGGTGTTGGTCCTCTCTTAAACTCCTCTCCTCCTCTCTGTTCTCCTGTCTGTTCTCTTTCTGCTGTCGGTGTTGCTCCTCTCTTAAACTCCTCTCCTCCTCTCTGTTCTCCTGTCTGTTCTCTTTCTGCTGTCGGTGTTGCTCCTCTCTTCAACTCCTCTCCTCCTCGCTGTTCTCCTGTCTGTTCTCTTTCTGCAGTCGGTGTTGCTCCTCTTTTAAACTCCTCTCCTCCTCTCTGTTCTCCTGTCTGTTCTCTTTCTGCTGTCGGTGTTGCTCCTCTCTTAAACTCCTCTCCTCCTCTCTGTTCTCCTGTCTGTTCTCTTTCTGCTGTCAGTGTTGCTCCTCTCTTAAACTCCTCTCCTCCTCTCTGTTCTCCTGTCTGTTCTCTTTCTGCTGTCAGTGTTGCTCCTCTCTTAAACTCCTCTCCTCCTCTCTGTTCTCCCGTCTGTTCTCTTTCTGCTGTCGGTGTTGCTCCTCTCTTAAACTCCTCTCTTTCTGCTGTCTGTTCTCCTGTCTGTTCTCTTTCTGCTGTCGGTGTTGCTCCTCTCTTCAACTCCTCTCTGTTCTCCTCCCTGTTCACCTGTCTGTTCTCTTTCTGCTGTCGGTGTTGCTCCTCTCTTAAACTCCTCTCCTCCTCTCTGTTCTCCCGTCTGTTCTCTTTCTGCTGTCGGTGTTGCTCCTCTCTTAAACTCCTCTCCTCCTCTCTGTTCTCCTGTCTGTTCTCTTTCTGCTGTCGGTGTTGCTCCTCTCTTCAACTCCTCTCTGTTCTCCTCCCTGTTCACCTGTCTGTTCTCTTTCTGCTGTCGGTGTTGCTCCTCTCTTAAACTCCTCTCCTCCTCTCTGTTCTCCCGTCTGTTCTCTTTCTGCTGTCGGTGTTGCTCCTCTCTTAAACTCCTCTCCTCCTCTCTGTTCTCCTGTCTGTTCTCTTTCTGCTGTCGGTGTTGCTCCTCTCTTAAACTCCTCTCCTCCTCTCTGTTCTCCTGTCTGTTCTCTTTCTGCTGTCAGTGCTGGTCCTCTCTTGAGTTTCTCACCTCCTCTCTGTGCACTAAGTTCTTTTTTTTAGTTCTCCCACCTGTTCTCTCTGTTCTTCTTCTTGTTCTCCATTTTGGTCTCCTGTCTCTTCTTGTGTCTCTTGTCTCTGCTCCTTTCTCCTCTCGTCATTCTCTTTCGCTCTGTCCTCATCACACAGCTTTGTTTTTTTTAATAAACATATCCAGTGTATTCTGGCTGAATCTTTTCCTGTTTGACATTTTCTCCTTTTGCTCTTCTGACTTGCTTTTTTTCTGTGGGGGGTCAGGAGGTTGATTAGACCCTATAGATTATACTTCATTTTAGGATCATTTAGAAAGAAGGATTCGATTTTTTTTTGCAACTTACATCTCTATTTATCTATCTATCAATCTATCTATCTATCTATCTAAATGTAATCGATGCAAATTTAACCCATCATAGTAAATATATAAATAAACTATACATTTTTTAGAAAAAAAAATCAAATGTAAAGTTTGGTGTTATATTGGTACAGACCAGTCAATGACATCCACTGATTCTTTTATTTAGAGCATTATTGGTTGTTTTAAAGCCAGAAACTCTCAGCAGATTCTCTCACCTTTTTTACATGTTTTGTAAACAAAACAATCTGTTTTAAAAAACTGACACAGTCAGTTCTTGTCATAAAAGCAGCACAGAAAATTCCACATTTGATAGAAAAAATGGAAATGCAAACTAAATCAGTATTGTCAACATATCAATAAAATAATAACTGTGTTTTAACTAGTGAGCTTTAACTTTTGAACTGTATGTTTTGAGTATGTTGCCATGGTTACCTAAGGGTTGTGCCAGTCCAGCACTTTAAACTGTCATCAGGGGGAACTGGCATCAGGCAATTTAACCGGAACGTCTTTTACCCGTTTAAAGTAGGTTTAAACCCAGTCTGAATCAGTATTCACACAGACCATGGGATAAAATGAAATGAATTAAATCCTGCTGAAATATTCTGCAGGTTTGGACCTCGGATCAAACCCCTGGCTTCCTCCTCCTCTTTCTAAAGAGTGATATACTGCTGTGTCAGCACAGACCGAAAATAACGGACCTGTCTGCATGAAGGTTTACAAGACACTGTCAGAACTTGATCACTTGGCTTGAAAACTTTGGCAAGTTTTCTGGATACAGAATACACAAATCTAAGTCAGTATTGTTGTTTTTTAATGAAGAAGAAAGAATCAACCCCAAAATAAATACACCATTTAAGTCCACGATGCAGTTTGACATAGTTCCATCAGTGAGCATGAATCTGATGTGCTGCACAGAGTTTGTAGAAAAATGCTAATTCCAAACTCTTGCCCGTAGTTGGAACCTTTAAATATACAAGTCAGAAAATGTACAATATTTAACAGCATAAAATAACAAATAACTTTCCAAAACAAAAATAAAGTACAAGTTCACATAAAAACAAAAATCACTTCAAAATAAGTAAAAAAAAACATGGCAAACTAAGATTGATTACAGCTCTGATGTGCTCTTAGGACTTGACCTTTGTAGAGAAGGTTTTAAAACTGTGGTTAATTTAATTTCAGTTGGTGATAAATATCTGAGCTGCCTGAGTTGGTATGTACTGCCTTATTAATTTAAAACAGTTCAGGTTGCTTTTTACTGATTTTCTTCACATGTTTATCAAACCTGAGCAGTGGATCTAAAACAACTCTCAAGAATTTGAATTCATTGACTTCTTGTATTTCTTGAGCCTTTATGTTCACACAAAGTCTGTCGAGTTGGCACCGTTTCCGTATGGAGAAGCACATTGACACTGACGTCTTATTTAGGTTTAAGACAAGATGATTGAGCTCCAGCCACTGCTGGACTCAATACATGTGGTCAGTCAAGATCTCTGCTGCCCTACTAGGTGACTTAGCAGGAGCACAGATGACTGCATCATCAGCGTAGAGCTGGATGTCATTGTCCGGACACATTTGGGGCATATCATTTATAAAAAGACTAAAAAGCAGGGGGCCAAAAATTGACCCTTGGGGGATTCCCATTGTGTTTTATGAAAATGATGATGTCTGTCGTCAACTTTTAGACACTGTCCTCTATTTAGGAGACAAGACTTGAACCAATGAACTGTGTTTTTAGAAAATTAAAAGATGAGAGCTTGGAAACAAGAATGTTGTGGTTGACAGTGTCAAAGGCCTTTTTTAGGCCAAGAAACACTTCCCCCACAACATTACCACAGTCAGGAGACTGTTTTATGTTTTCAACAAAACAAGTATTTGCAGTCTCTGTTGAATACTTTGGTCTAAAACCAAACTGTTTAGGATGAAGAAGTTGATTGGTTTCTACAAAGTCTACAACCTGCTCTGCCACAACTTTCTCAAGAACTTTTGACAATACAGGGAGAATAGAGATAGGGCGGTAATTGTTGACCAAGTCATAGTCACCCATTTTTAAGATTGGTGTGACAACAACTGTTTTTGTAATTATCTGGAAATGGATTTTCTCTAATTAATGAATTAATAACGTGAGTCAGAGGAGCAACGAATATAGAGCCGTACTTTTTCAGGAATTTTGCATCCAAATTATAAATGTCTTTTGCTTTAGAGTTTGAAAACTTTTGTAATTATTTTTGAAACTTTTGCTTCGTTTACCTCTTTGATGTTAAACGGGTTGCATTGTTCTGTAGCTTCTATAAGGTTCATGATGTCTGATATGTCATAGGTAAGACGATGTTTGTACTTAAGTGTTGTCTGTCTCATGTCCTGGTTAACCAAAGAAAATATTCCACTTTGGTGGACAATAAAGATTTATTCTATTCAATAAAAAAGTGTGGGGGGAGAAAAAAGTCCTGTCTATGTAAAGAGTTCACTATTTTTATTATTTTCTGTTTTACACTGAAGCATCAAGTTGTTCAAATTCACATAGACTGTGTCACTATACGTTCACACCAACAGATAGTGCTACAGAAAATAAACGTAACTGTTGCTGTGCCTAATGATCGTTTCCCTGATGCCATAACTCAGCATGACCACAATGCAACAGAGCCTCACAGAGCTGCAACCAAACAAGAGTTATTCAGGTAAATATTTTAATGGTTATTCATTAAAGGTGAGCTAAACAGAGCATTGGGAAAGTTACGATGATAAGTGAGTCTACAGTATCTACATTAGCCAAAACTAAACTACGGAGCCCCGTTGGTGACATTGGATAAAAAAAAATAATTTGGGGATGCTGTTCTATTCCTGACAAAAGGTAATGCAATGTTCATAATTAACCAAGATTAAGTTAGTTTCTGGATTTTACTTTATTTTATTTTTAATTTATTTATTTATTATTTTATTTTTTATAAATAATTTAAATAGACTTAAGTCTCTTTTGACAAACTGCACCCAGACCCTGAGGAGTGTGCTAATTTGTTTTCAAGTAGACTTTCTGTTATGCTGGAGCAGCAGACTGACAAATGCCTCCAGGGGCGACCCCGCCTCCAGGCAGGGAGGGACCACAACCCTCTTCAGAACACCGCCATCAATCCACAAGTGCAGGCAGAAACAACAGCAAGCCAACGACAATAATTTCAATAATAGAAACAGAAGTTCCAATAATACTACTAATAGTGATGAAACAGTCCCTAATAATTACATAGAAGTAAATAGATATTTTATATGTATATATCCATATATACACACACACCCACACATATATACACACAGGCATATGCATACACAAGCACACATACAAACATATATATATACTCACAGGTGAGGCAATGAGAATCAGAAAAATAACAGTAAGAGAAGCAGCAAAAATTTGTTGCAATGACAAAAAAGGGAAAAATAAATACAAAAAGTAAATTAGTAGAACAAGAATAAATGAATATGTATGTGTTATGTGTGGTCCCATGGGAATTGGTTACAGGCAAGAATGATCATAATTATTATAATGAGTCAATTAAAACAATGTCTATTTCTAATTTATGTTAGCAAAAAGTTAGTAAATGATAGCCAGATGGATTTGTGGTCCTTGCGACTGTTCGAGGAGCATGTACTGTATTTTCAAGAGAAATGTGGTCGATTAGCAGGTTTTTCCAGTGGGTGAGGTGGACAGAGTTCCTTGCTTTCCAGTTCATGAGGATAGTTTTCTTGGCGATAGTTAGGGCTGTGAGGAGCAGATGACTGTGTGTTTTATCTAGGTTTATTTAAGATAAGTCTCCCTGCAGACAAAGAGAGGGTGATGATGGGATGTGGCAGCCTGGAAACAAGGAAAGTAGGTCTATGACATTTTTCCAGAATTGATTGGCTGGTGTGCAGTACCAAGTGGCCTGGATGTAGGTGTCTGTGCATTTGTGAGTGTAGTGTGGACATATTTCTGAGGAGGCTCCCATTTTAAACATTTTATGGCCAGTGAGGTGAGTTCTATGAAGTACTTTGTTGTATAAGTTGTAAATTGGAACTTGAGGTCATGGAGTAAATGTTGTTTCAAATTTTGATCCAGAAGTCGACACTGGGAGCAAATGAAAGATCTCTTTCCCATTTTGCAGATGGTATGGATAACGTTTGGTCAATCTGGTTTATTATTTTGTAAATCTTAGAGTAAAGCCTTTTTGGGGATGAAATGTTAATTAATTCTGAAATGGATGGAGGCAGGTCTAAATTTATACTTCTATTCCTGAATGATGTTTCGATGGATGATTTTAATTGGTGGTATTTTAGAAACTGGTGGCTCCCAATGCCAAACTTCTGGACCAAAATAGGAAATGATAGGAGTTTATTGTGCAGATAGATGTGTTGAAGATGTGTGATGCCTTTTTCACTCCATGACTGTGAGTTTAGTGTTTTTTTGTTACTAAGAAAATCTGGATTGTGCCAAATGGGGGTGAAAGAGGAGGGTGCCAAAGTGGAGTTAGTAAGCTGGTGGAATTTCTACCAGGCTGTCAGAGTTGTAGATATTGTTACATTTTTGAAACAGCTATGGTGTTTGATTGTCTGGCTAAGAAATGGTAAGTCAGAGATGTTGACGTCTTTGCTTAATGCCTGCTCTATATCTAACCAAGAGGTATCTGACTGAATGGGATGAATCCATTTGTCAATGTATTGAAGCTGGGTTGCAAGAGAATAGTGGGAGAAGTTTGGTGCATTAAGACCGCCAAGTGTTTTGAGATTTTGCAAAGTGGTAAGTTTGATTCTGGGTGTTTTGTTTTTCCAATAACATTTGCTGATGATTGAGTTGAGGGATTTAAACCATGTGAGAGATGGGCGGGTTGGGAGTATTGTAAAAAGGTAGTTAAGCTTGGGGAGGATGGCCATTTTAACTGTTGAAATTCTGCCTAAGATGGAAAGTGGGAGGTGTGTCCAACGGAGGAGGTCATCATTGATTGATCTGAGCAGTGGAGTAAAGTTAAGATTAACCAACTCTGACAGCCTGGAGGAAACTCTGATACCCAAATATGTGATATGATCCAAACAAACCGGGATAGGTGATCTGTAGGCTGCCACATCCACAGGACTGGTATGAAGTGGTATTATAGATGATTTACTCCAGTTAACTGTGTAATCTGAGATAGTAGGGAATGAATCGATGAGTTTGATAGTTTCTTTAATTGATGACTGTGGGTTATTGAGAAAAAGAAGAATATCATCTGCATAGAGACTTATCTTGTGGTGCATTCTTGGAGTTTGGATACCTTTGATTAGAGTGTTCTGACTGGCTGCTGCCAGTGGTTCGATGAAGATGATGAACAGAGAGGGAGAGAGAGGGCATCCTTGCCTTGTCCCCCTGTGCATTGTGAATCTTTGTGAGATGAGTCCATTGGTGATAACTGTGGCTGTGGGTGAGGTGTATAGTGTTTTAATCCAGTTGATAAATGATTCCCCAAAGCCAAATCTCTGTAGTGTATGCATGAGGTAAGACCAGTTGACTCTGTTTTAAAGGGTTCTTTTTGAAAGACAGAAAGGTTTGTTTACCTGCTTAACTAGCTAACCTTTAAAACAGTAAAACTAAGAAGACAATATGAACCTTTTTAAGCAGTTGACTCTGTCAAAAGCTTTCTCAGCGTCTAGGGTGGCTATGATGGTTTTTTGTTGCTGTGAAGCAGAATATTGCATTACATTAAAAAGTCTGCGTGTGTTATTAGAAGAGTTCCTGCCTTTAATGAATCCCGTTTGATCGGGATGAATTATGTCTGGAATGATTTTTTCAATTCTATTGGAAAGTGCTTTTGTGATCATTTTAATGTCTATGTTGAGAAGTGATATTGGGCGGTAGCTTTATGGAAGGGTCGGGTCTTTATTTGGTTTTAGAAGGGGTGAAATTGATGGGGTGTTCATACTGGTGGGAAATCTGGAGTTCAGTTGTACCTCTGTTATCATCTGATGAAATAGTGGAGAAAAAAATGGGCCAAAAGTGTTAATAGAACTCAGCAGGGAAGCCATCAGGACCTGGAGCTTTGTTGTTAGGCATACTTTTGAGTGCAGCGATTATTTCTGTTTCAGTCAGGGGTGAGTCCAGTATTTCCTTTTGTTCAGATGTAATTTTGGGTAGATTAATGTTATTAAGGAAAGTTTCGATGGTTTCTTCATTTGGGTTGTTGTCTGATGTGTAAAGTTTAGTGTAAAAGTCATGAAAGATTTTATTTATTTCTTCTGGTGAGTTTGTAATCTTCCCTGCTGAGTGGAGATGATGGATTTTGTTTGATGAGGTTTGCCAGGTGCTTACTGTTTGATTTTTTGTTCAATTTCAGCTTCTTCCAGGCTTTCTTTCATTTTTTTTTCAAGTGGAAAATGAAATAATTATGCCCTTTAAAACTGCTTTACCTGTTTCCCAAAGAAAGGTTGGGGATGACTTTGGGGAATCATTTATTTCAAGGAAGGATGGCCGTTCTTTTTTGAAGAGGCTGTCAAAGTCTGGATCCTGAAGCAGGGATGTGTTAAAGCGCCATCTGTTGGTGGATTTATGAAGCTGTGGTAGATTCCATTTGAATGATAAGGGAGCATGGTCACTGATGATGATGGGGTGGATTGTATTGTCTGAAGTATTTGATATAATTGAATTACTAGAGAGAAAAAAATCGATGTGTGAATATGAATGATGGACTGATACAAATAGTTTTTTGAATAGTTAATATAGTTTAAAGTACTGGTAGTAGTAATAGTTTAAGTAGTTCTAATTAAAAAGTTATTTTTTTCTGCAGAATTAGATTTTTTTTCATCTGTTATTAAAAACATACCAATTCATTTGTTTGTTACAATCTATTTGACATATTTTTTTCCAATAACTAATGTATATATTTTGATTATTTTCACTAAACGATTTTACACTGACAATGAATATCTTGTATTTCTTCCTCTGACCTATTCAATTCATAGGTAGATAAAAAGATGAATAAGTATAAGACAAAATGAAACAGGAAAATTGGGAAAACAGCTATGTTTATGTATTTTTGTCTGAATTATTGGAAAATGTAAGTAATTTTTAAATAAATCAATGCTCAAGCTCAAACAAAATCATTTAATTTCCATTTTACAGTATTTATAAGATTTTCAAACAGTCTCGAGTATCTTTCCTCTCTCTCCTCTGCCCTCCTCTCCCTCTTAAATTGCAGCAAACCGTCCTCCCTGGCGCTCTCTTTTCTCTTCTCTGGCTGCCTGGTAGGATCTTCCTCTTGGGTGGAGGTAGGGGCTGGTGTGCTGACTGAGTCACCTGTAGTGGCGGTCAGACTGGATGAAATGACCAGGGGCTGACTGATCGAGTGCAACATCCATAGCTGCATATCACTGCCAGGTGGCAGTCATATTACTCCTACTTTTTTTGTTCCAAATATTTAGATTCCTTGACCATGAAAACATACCATTATCAACCGGATTCATAATGATATCTATTATAGTATAGTAGTTATTCACAGAATGCACATTTTTCGTCATGGCAGCCAGACGCTGATCCGAATCAACACCAAAATCGAATCAGTTCTTCCTTTTCCCATGCTGAACATTTCCTGAAAATTTCATCCAAATCCATCCTTAACTTTTTGAGTTATTTTGTTCACAGACGGACGGACGGACAGACAAACTCTCCCGAAAACATAACCTCCTTGGCGCAGGTAAAAATAAAGTAATAATCTACCACGTCTAAAAATTTATGGACTAATCAAATCAAATCAAACTTTATTTATAAAGCACTTTTCATACATTAAAAATGCAGCTCAAAGTGCTATACATGTTAAAAACAGTGCCCCCCCCCCCCCCCCCCCCCCCACACACACACACACACAACATGATTTAAAATCGTGTGGCTGAGTACAGAGGAGCCACGTCAGGAAACGCCAGGAGGCCAACTGCACTGGGCGGCGCCCACGGTCCAGAGCCACAGGACCAGCGAGGGGCCCACTGCAGCACAGCACTGCTGCAGACCCCCCACCTGTCCAAGACGACGCCCTTCAAAGACAGAAACATCCCAGCCAGAGCCAACAGCAGCCCCCAGTGCAGACAGCCCCCTGCTGAGGAAACACTGGAGATATGAAATAAAAACATAAAACTACACAGGCTAAGAATCATAAAATAAATAAAATAAAATAAATTAACTACAGACTACATACAGAGCACAACCAAACATGTAACATTGCAGACTATAATTATATATGTTCAGGAATACAGTTGTGTTTTATTGGTGTTTTTGAGGTCAGTTTTTTGACCATTTTAATGAACAAATTTTCATATTGTAGTACTCTGGGAGAGATATTAGTGGAGGGGAGTGGTCAGCAGCCAGAAAGACCTCCCAAAGATCTGCCAGCAAGCTCGATGAGGAGGGACTGGAACTGTCAGTCTGTCAGCATGGATGCTCCTGTGTGCCCTCAATATGTACAGAGGAGACATTTTTGCCTGTCCCCTGTTCTTACAAGATAAGCTAGCAAATAGGCAAATAACATTTTTTTGCATAGATGTGACCTGCAGGTACTGGTCCTCCCTCCAAAGAGTCACAAAAAGCTGCCCAGAGCTCCAGCATCTTTAAACATGAAGCCCTTCCTCTCAGTATTTCATGCCAAAGTCCATGACCTTAAAGAGACTGTGAGGAGTTTCTAAGTAATTACAAAAAAGTCTCACTTTGAGATATTTGCCTGATGGAAATACACACTTTAAGATGAGTTTTATAGCATCAAAATAGGTTATCTATAAATGCTATTCCTTAGCCTTCTGGTCAGGTCGGACAGGGCTGGACTGGCCTGGATACTCAACTTAAGGAACAAGACAACTAAAACTTGAGCAAATTTATATTATTCAGACACGTCTTGGAGCACCGGGCTGTAAATAGCAATGTATAGCCGGCTACAAAACTACAATACTAAGTTTTCCAAAAATTGCTTGTTGTCACACATCAAAAACTACCACTACGTAACTAGAAAGAGATACAATACCTCGTCGCTTTGCATCCTGTAAGTTGTTGAAATGAGAAGTTGTAAAGCAATGCAGAGTTCTGAGGAAGGTCCGAGCTGCATTTATCACAACAAACACGCTTTGGCTTCAGTCACGTCTTTTGGTGCGTTCCAGTTGTAGTCAGAAGTTGGAATTTCTGAGTTCCGAGTAGGAAACTGCAACTGGAACGCCCCCGAAGTCTGGAACGCCTGGGAACTCGGTGAAACCTCACCACCCCGAGCTAACAACAGCTAATAATAGCCTAGTAGATTTTAGGCATGTTTTTTTCAAACATCAACGGGAACACCGATAAGTCGGAGATTATGTCACTCCCAGTTCAGAGGTAACTGGAACAAGCAAAAACCAAAACAGCGACGTTCGTATTTTATGAAACTTAAGACAATTGTTAGGACAAGGGTTTGGGAGTTCACCACCTGGTAGCTGGACATACTGCAACTTAAAGGATATAAAATTTATTCCAAATATCTATCTACAGTGAAAACCGTGCATGAAAGGGTAAAACAAAAATGTACTTTTAATGCTTAGGTATTTCCAAACCAGGTACTCCAGTACTTAAACAGAAGCAGATATTTGACTGAACAACTTTCACTTGTATTTGAGAAATATTTGACCAGGAGTATCTGTACTTTCACTCAAGTACTGGAGTTGAGCACTTGGTCCACCACTGATCACAGGTTAACTCTAGAGGATCGTAGAGTTTCAACTTTAAGGCTCGATGCAGGCAAACACAGCATCTAAAGCACAGATTGATATTTTACTCTCCAATTCCTTGTTTGACTTCACTGTAGCTGAAAACTGCAGAGGCTATCTCCTCGGTTTCTTTATCTTTACCACGCTCCATCAGACAAGCAAAAAGTCCATTATCAGCATAAACCAGGTCTGAGTAACCACTGGGTCCACTGTTGATGATCCAGGGTTTGCTCCATGCACTGGGTTCCATCGGAGATCTGTTCAGATACACCCCTAAATCAACGCGGCTGTACTTATTGCTCGGGTGGCTGTAGAGCAGCCACTTGTTTGATCTCTGATCTGGCCCACTGTCACTCTGAGTGGGGAAGGACACCACACTCCCGTGACAGCCTCCACCTGTCTCCACCAGCTTCACAGGTGAGAGCATGGTGAAACCAGCCTCAGGACTGACAGCTTCCACTCGGTAGTCTCCGGTGCTGCGAGCATTGCAGTAGATGAACTTACTGTCTTTGTTATTTATCACCTCTGCCATCTGACACTCGCCTGACGGATTCTCAATTCTGTCACTAAACTGCCAGTTTGTGCCTTTGTTATCGCTGTACAGATAGAGAGCATTCTGGGTGTGACCAAAACGTCTATTACTGGAGTTGCAACAGGAGCTGCAACTGGAGTCATAGGTATACCCATGAACTGGGACAACCAATCTCCCGCTCTCTGTTTGGATCCCATGGCCTGGACCGACTGCAAATGTACCCCATCTCTGGATCACATTCAGCTCTTCTGTCAGATCAGTCACTTCACTCCAAGTCTGTCCAACATCAGTGCTGGTGATGTAGCAGAGACGGGCTTTGTTTTCACGCCTGCGTAACTGCTCCCACTCTGAGACATTGCCCTGGACACAGATGAAGAAGAGGAAGAGGGTTTTGCTGTTTTTCTCATACAGTGGGTTCATGGTGCGGTGGCCTTCAATGTGTGCTTTATCCACTGCTTTAGTCTCCTCTGACCACTAGAAAAGATACAATTCATGTGTAAATAAAACAAAGTCCAGGCATTTGCATCTGTTTTCAGAACAGTGTAATTTTCTTTGAGGCATCTCTGTTGCAGGCTTAGTTGCTAAACCACCTCAGCTGTCAAGACACAGGGTGATCCAGATCCAGTTTTTCAAACAATGATCAAATGAAATGAAATCAATAAAAACCTTTTGGTAGAACTTGGGCCTTAAAAATAGACTTACGTAAGTTGTTAGCCTTGTTTTGTTAGACCAGACTCACATGGAATTCATCTTTAATCAGACTCACGTTGCGTTACTATACATAAACAGGTGCATGATGGTATAAACTTCCTCCTGACCATTGTGCAGGTCTGATCTACAACTTCAGGAAATGTTTGGTTGAGGTAATACTGCCAAAGGAGGGTCAACCAGTTATTAAATCCAAAGGTTCACATACTTTTTCCACCCTGCACTGTGACTGTTTACATATTGTGTTAGGATGCAAACATGAAAGTAATATATATATTTTTTGTGTGATACTAGTTTAAGCAGACTGTGTTTGTCTAGTGATGTGACTTAAATGAAGATCAGAACATATTTTATGACCAATTTAAGCAGAAATCCCCAAAGGGTTTTCAAGGGTATTTAAAAAAAAAAAATACTGTGAAATAACAGAAAATTGCTTTCCTATAAAAATACATTTTTTTTCTGTTGTTAAAATATAGTTTGTAGTTGTAATTTTAAAAAGATTTTGCCCTAATTTAAGGTTCTTTGACGTTTAATTACAAACATTTAATGTTCAAAAAAATTTTTAATTACCCATAAAGATGGTAAATCGACATTGTAACACGAAAAATTATGCTTAAATTTACAGGAATGTGCTGCTCATAGTTGGTTTTAATGAAATTATAATTTTTTATGTATTTTTTGGGCATTTTGTGCCTTTATTGATCAGAGAGAGACAGTGGATAGGCTTGTGAAAGGAGGTGAGAGAGTTGGGGAAGACACTCTGCAAACTGGTCACAGGTGAGACTCGAACCTGGACCGGCAGAAACAAATACATGGGGTGCCTGGTTGTTAACCACTCTGCCAAAGCAGCATCCCATAAAGACATTATTTTATAGAAAAGGTTTTTTTTAGAGTTGTAAAGTTGAATTTTATAGTTTATTCCATTAAATAACAGGAAAATATTAGTGAAATTACAATACACTTGTTAACATATTTTAACAATAAATATTCGTATTTCTAATGGAGTTTCTTTGTAAAAGAACAGAAATATTGTGTCTTTTCACAGTTCCAGTAATTTCTTGTTAAATTACATTTGACATAAAATCACAGTTTTTGTGAATTAATTGGCATTTTGAAAATACAGAAAAAAACTGTAAAATGAACAGTAAAATACTGTTATATTACTATTTTTAACTGTGCATCTATCTATCTATCTATCTATCTATCTATCTATCTATCTATCTATCTATCTATCTATCTATCTATCTATCTATCTATCTATATATAGTCATGTTGATGGATTGATTGTTCACTGTGCTGGACACATTTACAGTGCTTTTCTTTTGCCTCTGTTTGTTTTGGCTCTGCTTCACTCCAGGCTGAAGGACAAAACGTAAAGCACTGTAAATGTTAGGGAGTTGTTGTGATGTATAATCATCCAAATGCTGATTTTGATTTTTCCACTAAAAGTATAGTTACGAACACAAAGCTTTTGGCCCCATCTTTAGCAATGAACAGCCTAGCTGCTAGTTCTTCCCTAACAGAGGCAGAACTGATCAAGTTTTCTCTTTGGAAATGCATCTGCAATACAAATAAACACTCTAACAACCTCACTGAAAACGCCCTTAAATAATATTTAAAAGTGCTATAATGATTGATTTTGTTTTGAAGAATCACACAGCTCATTTAGAGGCATAGCTTTAATTTTTGTTAAAAAAATAAAATAAATGTACAGTGTCACAGCAGCAAAGGGGACAGCGTTAATAAAATAGACTTAGGTATAAAAAATTACAGTATGTACATTATTCTACCTACATATAAAATATAAAGAGGGTTTGGATACAAAAGTAAAATCAAATATTTTAATGATTATTTTGAAATTCACTGAGTAACTGCACATGGGTGTACGTGATTGTACATGGATGTACTTTCACATTGTAATTACATATTACTAGAGGATTGCACAGTTGTTGCACATTGTAATTTCACATTGTTAGATAATGTGTTGGAATCATCTTTTCTGGTTAGATATGTTAACAAGGTCAACGTTAAATAATTGATTAAATCATATAAGGTGGTGAAAATTTAACTTGAAACCTACAGAGCTGCTCCCTGACCAGTTCTGTAACTAAGATCACAAAAAATATTAAAAGGTAAAATCCTGAGAGACAGAAGAGGAAGCCAACAGCGTAAGTCTGCAACAGCCCAGCTCAAAATTTCAGACTAGAAACAATCATCACAGATACCTTAATAATCTTCTTCGATGAGGCATCCTGTTCAAAGTTTCCTGTTTTCATGACCAGTTTGTCTGCATCAGCGTCATCTTTGGTCTTCCTTTCCTCTGCAAAAGCCAGAAAAGTTCGGTCTTTTCTCTCGTAGAAAAGAGCCGGTATCCTATAAACCTTCTTGCCTGATTTAAAAACAGTGGTCTGTGGTTCACTTGAACCGCTGGCCATGGCTGGTGTGATCTGAGGACAGGGTGAAAATGGGAAGAGAAGCTGCAGAGTACATATATCTCTGATCACAGATCACTCCCACAGGGTGTTGGACCTGTGCTGCACTTTAAAAGTGGGTGGGGATTTTATTTTCTTTGTTTAAAGAGAAAAGATTAATTGAAAAGGTTTCAAAGGTTGGATCAGGAATGTTGAGACCTAAGCTGGGTTCTGACTAAACCAGTAATATAACAGCTCATATTAACTTTCCCTGACCAGAAGTTAATCAGTAACTTATTCACACAAGTCAAATGCCTTTGCTACAGTGTCACTGAAAATCCTATAATCCTTTTGAAGTAGGGGTGGACAAGCGGCGGCTGGGGGGCCAAGTGCGGCCCTCCACATCACTAAATAAGGCCCACCATTCATTCCCAAAAAACAGCAGCTGAAGAAGAAGAAAACTCAGACATCCTATAAAAATAATTCTATATAATCTTATGTAAGTCTTTTACGACCTTACTATGATTTGAAAGTGTCTCTAAATCTCTTCATGAAGCCTTTAACATTATATCAAGTATGACTCAACACTATATCTAAAAAATGGCAAAATGTTTGAGCTTTACAAATGTTAAAAAAAAACATCATTTTATTGATTTGAAAATAGCTTTAATTCCATGTTTATTAGCTAAATTTGCTTGAATTCTATGTGAAGTTCAATTGATTATGCATAATAACTTGTATTAATGTTGTAATATATGAGTATTGGTTTTCTAATGTTATGACAAATTTACATCCTCATATGTTGTTTATCCAACATTCTTTTTCATCATCAAGAGTTTCTCTAAATTGTAACAATGTTGCCCTCAGGCTGCAAAAATGGTTTTATGTGGCCCTCTTGGTAATTCAAGTTGCCCACCCCTGTTTTAAAGCGTGTTTTTGATATTTCTTGAATTTGGGTTGTTTCATCATACCTGCCCTCCTCGTCACTCACGGCCTATTCATCAGGTCACCTCTGCATTCACCTGGAGTTCATAACAGATCATTTTACATTTGCTGTGTTTGCATTAATGTTGTGAGCCAATATGCTTTTTTAGAAATTAGTTCAACATCATCCTTCTTTATGATAATAGTTAATGTAATGTGTTGTGTTCTTTTTTCCAGATGAAATCACCCACCACTTGCAAATTAACCGTGAACCAGAATTGGATCCTGTGCTTCAATGTTCACACAACTTCTGTGAGCCACATCGTAACTTTTAACACCGTGAAGATTTTGATCTGCCCATGTGAGAAGGTGAGGTAAGAAAGCTTACATGTGTAGTGCTGCAGATTGGACCAAGGGCTCAGTGGAAGTTGCTTAATTCTTCATGAAAACAAATAAAGAGAGTTGGGGACATGTTTCCCTGCATGTTAGGGAAAGCCCCTCTCCTTTGGTTCTGCTTTGTAACACCAAGTCCACGTGTCTACACGCTAGAGTGAAAAACAAACAAAAGACAGAGAATTGTTGGCTTAAAAGAAAAGGCAAAAATGTGTTTTGAACAGTGAACAATCACTTAAAACAGTTTTTTAGTCTTATTAGACTAAAAAAGACCTGAGAGTGTTTCTGTAAGTTTTCCTGCCCTGGCTTTTGTCAGTTTACTCCATGATATTTCTGCATAGACACAGACATAGTTCCTCTTTGTTTATATTTGTTATAAATTTGTATTATTTATTTGATTTGGCAGTATATATCTGAGAAAAACAGTCATACATGGTGTTAAGGTTGTATTTATGTCAACTCACCTCCCTCATCAGCACCACGTCTGAACCAAACTTTTCTTTGACTTTCCATTTCTGATGTCAACATACAGTAATTATAATAAGACAATGTTAATAACAATCTAAACTTTAAACACTTATTTTGTGTTTTTAGCTGGGGCACACAGACTCTCCTCTGTCAAGTTCTGGGAGCAGCAGAGTTTGCTGTTCCTGATTCTGCTGATGAAGCTGACAGTGAATGTTCAGAAGAAGACAGCTCCACTGAAGTTGAACAGCACGAGAACAAGAAGACAATGCCAAGAAAAAGCATTTAACTAACACTGAGACCGCACAAACATCCAACCACAGAAACAAAGACGGTGGACTCGTTTGGTGGCCTACAAAGGTAAAGCAGAAACCTCATGATAGATCAGACATGAAAGTAATGATGCTAACTAAAATCTTTAAGTGACCTGGATGCAAAAGCATTAAAAAAATAAAATTCTGCAAACTTTTACAGAAACAAAGACTTTGATGGATCTTCTAGATCTCACTTCACTCTCAGTCCCTGATGAGACAGCTGTTGAGCCTGGACTGTTGAGAAAGGTCCTGCACTGACTGACAGAGAATGAGAAAGTCAGCGTGAGTCTGAAGCTCTTTCACCATTAGACCTCAAGAACATCAGCACCAACACCAAACTGTTCTGCTGCATCCAGGCTTCAAACTTAAAGAGAATAAAAAGTTCTGCAGGGAAAAGAAGAAGAAACAAAAACAGATAAGCTCACAAAAAACAACTGTTCATCTGTGAGGAGAAGGCAGCTGATGGGAGCTGTGACCAGAACCTTCTGTCATCGTGATGATGTGTGGACGAGAGGATGACGTTTTTCTGGAATTCCCGTGGGTCACGTGATTCCCCCGGAAATCCCACGGGATGGGAGTCATTTTTTAATTAATCCCATCATTGGGATGGGACAGGAAAAAAACACAACGGGAGAGGATAGGAGCGGGTACAACATTACAACAGGATTTTTTCTCTTGCCACAGAAAACCTTCACAAATGTTTCCTGATGGACACAAGCAAGAAGATTTATCACATCTTTTTTTAAATGCTGTTCCTTCTGAATCTCCAGTCCAGCTCTGTTGGACAGGCAAACATGTTCATGTGAAATCCATGAGCATGTAGATAGTGAAGTGAAGAAGTTACACCAACTGTTTTTTCAGATGTGTCGTCCTGTTTGGAGAAGGCTGACTCTGTGGTGTGTGAAAGAGGGGACATGAAATGTGTGTTCAGGAAATGCAGTCGGCAGTGCCAGGGTGAAGCAGAGGGTGAGCAGAGGTCCACACCATCACTATAAAGTTAAGGTAGATCCACCGCTGAGATAACAGTCTAAAGGACAAACCTTTAAAAAGCTCTGCCTCCACTGAGAAGCCTCTGAGTCTCATAGAAGAATCACCTCCTCGTTTCTACAAACTCTCAACATTAAACATCAACTTCAGATCAACCAGAGCTTAAAGTCCAACCTGCAGGAGGAAGAAGCTGTGGTTCATGTGGACTACAGAGAAACTACACCTGTGACCCAGGAGGAGGACAGGTGACCGAACACAGGGATGCTCTATCTAAGGGTGTTTTCACACCAACCACACCAAAGAAGTTTTGGCCCAGGGTTTGGTACGTTAGTATCAGTGTGAATGCAACCACCGCACTTTGGTGCGCACCAAATCAGCCGGTCCGAGACCTCCATGAAGGGGTGGTCTCGATCCACACATTTGGTGTGGTTTCACTGGTGTGAAACAAAGCGGTTCGAACCAATCTACTTTTGATGCATTACTTCCTGTTGAATCTTTTACCGGGGCATCGGTTACGCAGTTGGATAGTGCACTCGGTCAGTGATTGGGAGGTTGCAGGTTCAAGCCCAGCTCCGGATGACACATGGCGATGTGTCCTTGAGCAAGACACTTAACCCCAAGTTGCTCTCACTTCTGCATGTAAATGGGCATGAGAGGGCGTGAATGTGTTAGAGATACTGATGGATAACTAACATAGAAACTCTGAACCATCAGTGAGTGAATGGGTGTGAATGGGTGTGAATGGGTAGGTGTGACCTGTGGTGTAAAGCAGCTTTGAGTTGTCCAAGACTAGAAAAGCGCTACATAAGCTCAAGTCCATTCACCATTTGCTTACTCAGTTTGTTGATTTGTTTATTTTTGGTTGAGGATTACGCTGATTTATGAGGGTCCAGAAGGTCGCTGATGCCGTCTAAAACATGATAAAAAAACACACTTGAAAGAAAATGTAGAAGACAGCGAAATGTAAACATTGGTTGTTTGGTGTAGGAAATGGTTACCATGGTAGCCTCTTCTTTGGTCTCCTTCGTAGCAGGTTTGGTAACCAGTTACGTGCATATCGCCCCTGCTGTTTCAAACTGAGCAAATACACAAGTGGGCCCGGCACGGTTCGATGTTGCAAGTGTGAATGAAGGCCAGCAGGGGAGGGGGGCGAACCGCGCAGTAGTACGGTTTGAAACAAGTGGGCCTAATTTGAGAGTGCCCTGAGTGAAGAGAGAACAGGATCTTCTGTGTCAGGCTGCCTCAGGCATGATGCTGCTGCATGGACTCACCGGAGCCCAGTTTTAGGGTGCTTTCCCACGAGGGCTCATGTCCCACATCCAGTTGTGACTGAGCCCAAAGTCCAGTTCATTTTGGTAGTGTGAATGCAAACAAACCAGACCAGGGCCCACTTCGGGAGGTGGTCTTCAGTTTGATTGAAGAGGACTCAGTCATGGTTCGGTTCAGATGTGAAAGCCTGAGTACCAGGATATAGGACTGCTGCTCTGTGCCGTCGTGGTTGTTCGACTCCCTGAGTATATAGCTCTGCCTGTGTTGTGGTCACTGTTGATTCTAACAACTACAGGCTGTCTGCACTTTTTTAGAATGCCTTGTGGAAATCATTAGACTCTTGTAGATAAGTGGTCTGTTATCACTGTCCTTACAAAAGACTGCAAGTTGACGTGTAGAAAAAGCGATTTAAAGGCAAGTTTCAATGTCTCCTGCCTCTTCAGAAACCATCTCATCTGTTCAGAATGGGCCCATTTTATCCTCTGAGCTGCACAATAAACGTGGGAGTGTGAGGAAGGTCGCTGCTTGCGTCTCAAATGATGTAAAAACACCCATAAAAGCACCAAGGACTCCATTGCCGGTGCGTAAACACAGTCTTCACCAATATGAAAACACATTCAAAACTTTTCTATATATGTTTTTCCTTGTTTTGATTTACAATGAGGGTCGCTGATGCTGTCTCAAACCAGATACAAAAAAAACACATTAGAAGCTGAAAAAAGAAGATGAGAGCGAGAAGTAAACATTAGTTGTTTGGTGCAGGAAATGGTTACCATGGTAGCCTCTCCTTTGTTCTCCTCTGTAACAGGTTTGCATATCACCCCCTGCTGTTTCAAACTGAGTAAATACACAAGTGGGCCCGGGCACGGTTCAATTGGGGGGGGGGGGGGGGGGGGTGGAAACAAGTGTGCCTAATGTGAAAGGCCCTTAGACCACCTTTCCTGCTGTCACAAAAGTCCACAGCACAGAAACAGAGCTGCCTTCTATCTGACTCCATCAGTGCCATTACCTGTTTCAGAACATCAATGACTTCACTGAGACCTCACAGGAGAAGGAGCTCCTGATGCTTTTGGGAGGTTCTACGGAGCCTTACTGATCAGACTGAGGCATGGACTGATTTACAGACATGAGAGCGCTCATCACAAACCTGAAACATCCTGCTGTAGGAATTTGTGAGACCACAGAAGAAGAGATTCTTAAAGCTCTGGTTTGGGTCCTCCTTCACTCAGATCTGTGTCTGACACAATCAATGAGCACCAGGTGAATTCTCACCAAACTCTTTGTGTGTGTTTTACATTTTTTTTCTATTTTCTCTTTTAAGTTGTTGTCAAAGAATCAGGCTCCATCAGGGTCAGAGATCCTCCTTCTTCTGCAAAAACTGGTGTGACAGCTCATCCAACAGAATTTAGATTTGCCTGTCTGACAATGGACCAGAAAAGGGAGGAAACATCTCATAAAGTAACAATTTTCTGAAAATGTGATAAAGTTTGCACTTAATCAAAAATGTAATAAAACCAATTTTGTTGCTTTTTCAGGCGTTATTACATTTTCAGGAGATTATTCCATTACAGGGTGCTACACAGACTGAGGCCGAGTCTGAAATAGCATGCTGAAGTACTACATACTGCCTACTCATGGGTATACTGTATATTACATACTAGACAATTGCCCAAGTCCCTCCGATCCGAGGCCCAAGCAAGTCTCCAGTCATTTGATCTGAGTCTCAAGCAAGTCCCAAGTTTTTTTCTGTTGTGGGCAAGTCGAGTCATCTCAGGTTATGACGGGTTGAATGTTAGCTTTGCTAGCTTCAAAAGGATCGGGATCGTTAGCTACCTGGCTATCATTTGCAGGTTTCACTTACTTGGCCTCATGTGTCCTCAGGTGGTGGATAAAGTTTGATGTTGTGCCCTCTTTTTCGCTTATCGAAGCGTTGCAAAACTTGGCGATTTCCATCTGATTGAATTTTTTTATATGCAAAGAAAATAACTTTGAGCACAGAAGACATAGCGGTTCCTAATTTGAACCCGCCTCCTGTGCACCCTGCCCACTGATCATCACTGTAGCAGAAGCAGGTGTGTGGTAGGAACGTATGTGTGTAGTACTGTGTTGTGTGCGGGACAATAATAGGTGACGGACAAGTGTACTGTGAATGTATGGTGTAAGAGAGCTGTCAATAAAGACGTATGCGTAATTAATGATTCATATTTTTAATTTCAACAATTTCTGTGTCAATAATGTTTTCTCACACAAAAATCTGCGGTCATACACGTAAGTCTGTGAAATTGGGTTCAGATTAAAGTTGATTTTATACGAGTTCAAAGTCTTGTGAATACAACTCACTTTTCTACGACTACGAATTCCTCCCTTTGAATACGAATCCAAGATTACGAGTACGAATCGAAAAGTGGTGAAATGACGTCACTGAGGTCACAGGTCGCAGGAAAAACAATCGATCTCCTCTAACCGCGCATGCCCAAGCCGCAGCAGAGGCAAACATGGAGAGAGATGCGGACGGAGACAGCCTCCCGGGTGCCTCCAGCTCCAGAGAAACACAACAGGTAACGTTTATCATAACGTTTATATTGTATAAAATACATTACATTTAATATAAGTATTATTATTGCTTTGTGAGCAAGGTAAAGACTCGATACGGGCGGAGACGTGGATCATTCAGCCCAGAGAGGTTACTGTGGAGAAAAGGAGTCTGTACTCTCCATGTAACAATTTAAAAAGTCATTTATCTCATATCACAACTAGTCCGAGCTGGTTAAATAAGGCCGAAATTAGGCCAGCATAGTCCTCTTCAACAAACAAAGGTGGCGGTTTAACAGTCAGAACACAGCTCCTGTTTTAATTTCTTAGTCTTTTAAAATTGCAGTCGGTAATCCTGTTCAGAAACAATTATTTATATGAGGGTTAAGTGGTCCAGATAAAAAGAACAAATCAGATGGCGTAATGTCTCGAGTTCTTGCCAATATTAATCAGTAGAAAAAACAATCAAATGGCTCCATGTCTCAAGTTTCCATATGAATATTAATAATTCATGTACCACCCCAAAATAAATCATAACAAAACAAAAGCTCCTTGATCTGATCCTACTGAAGTCTGTACCCATCTACTTGCAGACAGCCTTTTACCATTCTGTATCCTCCTTTTTATGGACAGCACAGTATCATCAATTCACTATCTGATAAGTTGCTGTATGTAGATCCTGTGGACAACCCAAGTTCACGCATACGCACAGTATATAAATAAAAGCACAGGGACTTTCTTGGGAAACAGCTGCGTGGATCTGACTTTACAGAGATAAAATGCACTCCACAATTTCAGCTGGAATGTTTAATGTTGTGGAGGCAGCCGTAAAAATAAAGTAGCCACCAGTCCCTGTGAAAAACAAAATATAATTTTGATGCATTAAATACCTCTGTTTACATCATTTGGGCATATGTATTTGTTAAAAATATTTAAGTTTGCAAATAAGCTTTTCCAATGGTGTCCATCCAATTGTTACATTATGGCATCAATACAGTACTGTGTATTGTAAAACAACCATGTTAACAGTTTTACCCAATGCATCAAACTTGTATTTTGTTTTTCACAGGGACTGGTGGCTACTGAATTGTATGAACGCCTGATTTCAAGGATTGTGGATGTGTTGAGTCAACCACATTTGAATTTGGACTACTTTCAATACGTGGTAAATCAGGAAGCATTTATTTTTACAGCTGCCTCCACAACATTAAACATTCCAGCTGAAATTGTGGAGTGCATTTTATCTCTGTAAAGTCAGATCCACGCAGCTGTTTCCCAAGAAAGTCCCTGTGCTTTTTATTAGAGCTGGGGAAACGAGGACGACCAAAATTCATTTTTTCTGAGGAGCTTCTGTCGGCTCATCAACATGGCTTTACCAGTGTCCTGCATCGCCAAATCTGCTAGGTGTCAGCCAAAGCACAATCTTCGGCGTATCGTGAACTTGGGTTGTCCACATGATCTACATACACCAGCTTGTCATATAGTCAATTGCGTGATCCTGTGCTATCCATAAAAGGAAGTATCCCATATGCAGGATACAGAATGGTAAAAGGCTGCCTGCAAGCAGATGGGCACAGAGTTCAGTGGGATCGGATCAAGGAGTCTATGCACAGAGTCGATGCTCCAGGTGTTCTGGAGACGATGACACAACTGGGGTGCATCGTAAGGAGGTCATACTTCGTGCAGGGTCCTTTATCATTAGTCCATGTGGACACAAATCATAAGCTCATACGGTAAGGCATTTTATTTACGTAAGTTTTTGGTTGGGAGGAGGTGACTTTTCATTGCCATTTTTTTTGCTGTCAAGGTACAACATCATCATATTTGGAGCCATAGATGGGTATTCCAGAAAGGTATGCCATCTCTGTTCATAGTGCTGTATTGTTATTATTATTATTATGATTATATATTGAGTATTTAATCAAAATAAATGTAGCTTGAAAACACTGAACAAAAATGTTTGTGATTAACACAATGGTCAATAGTGAGGTAAAAGTCTGTGTTTATACATTTAGTGGTCATTATTTTACCCACATGGTTCAATGCAACAAAAAAAGAACCTTTGAAATTTGTGCTCATGCTTGGTGTTCTTGACTCTTATCTGTTCCTGTTTTAACCACTGTTGCTATGAGTTCTGAATCTCCCTAGGTATCAATTAAGATCATTTCTATCTTTTGTGTTTGAAGCCTTAGTGTTTGGCCTCTACAGATTCAAACACTCTGTCTTTCTATACAGATTTTCTATCTGGAACCAGCAACAAACAACCGCTCAGACACTGCACAGTCATTTTTTCTGAAGGCAGTGGAAAAGTATGGCTGGCCTTCCAGGTACACAATACAATAAACATGGGACATTGTTTCCATGGACTAATTACTCATTTCAGTAATATTAGATTTTGTTGAGATGATTATGACTGGACATTTCTCCAACGTATTTTCAAGGGTCAGGGGCGATGAAGGTGTTGAAAATGTTGCCATTGCTGAGACCATGTTCACTGTTAAAGGAACAGGAAGAGGGAGTTTCATATCTGGGCGGAGTGTACATAATCAGAGGTAACAACAATAATTGACTTAATTAACAGTATGTAAATAGAAAGAACATGAGAGATTTTTTTCATTGAGAGTTTGAGCTATTACTTCTAATTGGACAATGTCCTTTTTCTGATCTAGAATAGAGCGCTTGTGGCGAGATGTCTGGACCAGCGTGACCCGACTGTACTATGAAATTCTTCACAGTCTTGAGGAAGATGGCCTGCTCGACTTGACAGATGTGGTTCATCTGTATTGTGTCCACTTTGTTTTTCTTCCACGCCTGGCAGAGGCTCTTCACACCTTCACAGAGGGCTGGGACAACCATCCTTTAAGGTCTGAAGGTGGACTCTCCCCAAACCAGCTCTGGGTTTTGGGTCACATGAAGAACCCTAGTGACGTGAATGAAGATTTGCAGGTTTGTTGATGCTTATATTTGAAGCACTGTACAAAAGCAAAGTGAAGCTGACAAGTTTTGAACCTGAATATGTGAAGTCTAAAGTTTATGTAAAACAGTCTATTTTTATATACAATTAAAATGTGCCAATATTTTCCACATCATAGAAGGAGTAGAGCGTTCAAATTTAGGATAAAACTGTTTAGCTATTATAAATAAGTTTGTATATGTGTGATACTTGATTGATACTTTAAATATCAACGGTCTTGCTCCTGCATATTTATCCAGTTTGCTTTTACCATATGCACCCTGTAGAGCCCTCAGGTCCTCAGGTAGGGGTCTTTTAACTGTTCCCAGAGTTAAAACTAAAACATACAGGGAAGCTTCTTTTTGTTATTACGGCCCCCGTCTGTGGAACAGTCTACCTGAGGACCTGAGAGCACCTACTGTTCATATTTTAAAAGAAAACTCAAGACCTACCTTTTTAATCTGGCTTTTAGTTAATTGTATTTAATATTATTTGACATTATATTTTAACTTATTTTAACCCTTTTATTCTGTTTTATTTCTACCTTTCAGTTCAGATTTTTTATTTCTTTGTTAAATGCTTTTCCTTTAATGATCCTATTTTAGCTGATTTATTATGCACCTGATGTTACACTTTCTCATTTTACCATATTAATTTAACTTTTATTCTATACTGTTATACTATCTTATTTATCTATGTATTTACACATTTATTTATCTTACCCTCTAGTATTTTTAAGTTTTATTTTCATTTTAGCTCCTGTGTTTCCTCAATTTTAATTCAAGATAGAGTTTCCTCAGTCCTCTTATTCTGTTTTCTGTCAGAATTTCCTTTTTATGTCTTTGTGTGTTTGGGTGAGTGTGGATATTGAATGTGGTTTGGGGGAGGGGGGATTGTGGGGGTCTTATGTTTTCATTTTATGCAATTATGCAATTTCTGCTTTTTATTCCACTTAATATTTTATCTTTTTCTCATGTAAAGCACTTTGTATTCCAAAGTCCTGTATGAAAAGTGCTATACAAATAAAGTTTGATTAATTGATTGATTGATACTATCACATAATTAGAGCAAGTCAATCAAGCAAAATTTACAATACAGGTTTTGATTGCTGAAACCTTACACATTTTATTCTCTGGTTAAATGTTTTCTGTCGTTTGCACTCTTTTTTGTGTAGGTCAGTGAAATATTTCTAAATTCCTAGCCTCATAAGCTTAATTACCTAAGTTATAGTTTGGCTAAATTGTGATATCTACCTACTTCTACTCTCCTAACACTGCTGAGTCACTTTGTATAATCATGATAGAACCCTAAAATATGATTCGGGCAGTTATTCTATGAGGTTAACAAATGCTTTTCCATACAAAATAATCTTAAACAGAATATTTTTATTTCCAGAACATGGAGCTTTTTGGAACTGACTGGGAGATGTTTGATGCTGTTCAAGAGGAACCATATGGGATTCAAGTCCAGGAAACTGAGTGCCCTCTGACTCCTTACATCATGGAAACTGTTCAGTCCATGATAAATCCCTTGGCATCATCTGAGTCATTTGGCAGAGACATTTACATAACAATGGTTCAGTTTATTGCAAGGCTTAGACCAACACAAGAAACACCCGAGCTGTAACAGGATCTTGCAAAATATTTAATTTGTAAGAGGTTGAACAGTTGGAGGGAGGCAAGCGTCCCAAACATCTAGGTTGAAATGTATGTACATGTGCAGTACTGTGCAAAAGTTTTAGGCAAGTATAACAATTACAGTCGGTAAACAAATACATGCAAAGAATGAATAGAAGATAAACATAAATCTGATTAACATTTGGGGCCACCCTTTGCACTCAAAAATCATCGGTACACTTTCAGTTTTTCATGGATGTGGACTGGTAGGTTGTTCCAAGCATCATTGAGAGCTAACCAGATATTATGGGGTTGTAGACTTCAATTCCTTTCTCTTTATATGTTACCAAACCACCTTGATGTTGTCAGGGCTCTTTGAGGGCAACCTACCAGTCCAAATCCCTGAAAAACTGATAAAGTGTGCTTAGAAGAACTGGTGATTTTTAAAGGCAAAGTGTGGCTGCATCAAATGTTAATTTGATTTATATTTATCTTCTATTCATTATTTGCATGTTGTTTCTGGATAAAAAGTCCATAAAACAATTTTAATTTTTAAAAAATATTCTATGCTTATATTTGTTTACTTACTGTAATTGGTATACTTGCCTAAAACCTTTACATAGTGCTGAATGTGTTAAGACTTAGTTCAAACATAGGACATTTCCATTACAGTTAACAGAATTCACTTGTGAATTAACTTGGCATAAACCATCATAAACAGAAAAGCAATTGCTTTGTAACAGTGAATTGTCACTTGAATGATAAAAGAATAAAACCTTTAACATGCCACAGTTGCTTGGTCGTTTTCTTTAGATTGAGTGTTTACACCCTGTCAAAAGTTTGCCCGTGGCATAAGGCCAGTGTCATAATGTTTTTGAAGTCACTGTATGTTTTCAGATGAGCTGAGGGGAAGGTGACTGTGCGGCTGCAGGCGCTTACAGTTGGAAAACAAATAGTGTGTTGTGTGTCACAGTCATGGTGGAATTCCACATTAATCACAAAGTCCTTCTTTTCACTGAGCAGAACGGGCTTATGACGCTGTCCCGTCAACCACTGCATGATGTGTCCCACGGTCAAGCCTTCTGGAGGAATGCCATTGTTGCAGTTGCCATCTTGTTCTTAATGAAGAGATTAATACATTGTTAGTCTGAATGGAAAGTAAAACATTTTAGTTTTCAAGTTCATAAAATACTTTGCATACATACAACATACAAAAATCATATTGACCTTTTTGAGTATAACATTTGATAAATCAAAGCAGAAACAACAAGGATTTTGACAAATATGTGTTTGTTGGAGCAACTGTCCACACCTCTAGTTATTGTCAACTATAGCCGTCTATGTCTTGTTTCATGATAGTGTGTTGTCCTAGAGGTCAGAGTATATTTCATCTTGTCTGAAACATACCAGAGTCCTCAGTTTCCTGAAGGTAGTCCTGAAGAAAGTTCATGATGTTTACTTCCATCTGGTGCTTGGTAGATCCAATCTCACTGTAGACAGGGCGGCTCCTTTCTAGGAGGAAGGCTGCATCCACCTTAAAGAATAAGGAAATGCATTTCAGTCCTACATTTAACGTTGCACTTCTTGCAAAGGATGTCCATGCTCAATTAAAAACAGTCCTAAACATAAGGATATACCTTATCTTCTTCCCCTGGAACAAACAGTGGGAGGCAGAGGTCTTGATGGGTCATCATGATTTTTGGTAGGTTATAGAGCTGCAGGCCTTTTCTGATCTGGTCAAGCATTGGGATGACTCTCATGGTGGAGTGAAGTACAATAGCTCTAAATGGCAAAATGTTTTATCAGGAGAATCTATTTCAGAGGTAAAACTGTTAGATGTAGAGGGAAAAAACACACAAGAACTCTTCATGCATATGCCTGTGTGTGTATGGTGCTATAATTTGGTTACATGTCTAGAACTTCAACAAAACAACTTTGCATGAGACCAACACCATGCTACTTGTGTTCCTTGTTTAGATTTAACCAAAAATAAAGTAAATCAAATCAAAAAGTCCTGTAAAAATACATCATTGCCATCATTACAAAACAAAAAATGTTACCAAAATACCTTATCATGCTGTCTTTTTTTTCCACAGACACAATTCCCGTGTATCCGCAGGTAACAATGTTGTCAATCAGGTCACTGATGTTGTCATTACCAGCGCTGATTATCTGAAAACAGAATAAGTGTCAAGTCAAAAGTTACATTGCCTCATTGTTCTCTGCAGGCAACAAATCAAATCATTAATTTTAGAAGCTATATCAGAATGACATTAACATAATTACTGACTTTGTTAAAATTGTATTTACCCTCTCAATAAGCAGTGACAGTTCAGTATCTGTTACATCACTGGCAGACACTTGAACGCCATCAGAGTCGCCAGAGCAGAGATATCTGTAGCACCACAGGCGCATGAAGTTCGGGCAAGGTCCACCTTGTGCCAGACTAGCAGCCATGACTTCCCCAGCACTCCTAACCAAAACAAAACACACAACAAATACAGTGCTTCATTACAATTACAGTACAACATTTAATAGAACAGAGTAGTAAGCTGAAAGAAAACACAAGAAATTTCACTTCACACCTGAAGAAGTTAGTTATGGACATCCTTTGCAAGAGCCAGTTTTCAATCTCTGCCAGCATTTCTGCAAAACACAGGAAAATCCAAAAGGTCTCTTCTGTCGCTTCTTTTTTAAACATTTAATTAGCATTTCAGCCCCACTGTACCACCAGAGGCCCCCATGTGCAGATGATGTCTTTTCCTTTAAAGAATTGAGTGTGCACATTTTTGCTCTTACTGTAAAATTTAACATAGACAAACATTTTTACCTGTGAGGAATTCTCTGCTAAGGGCACCAGTATCGATGCCTGCTTCACCAAAGAATGTGACCCGAAGTCTACTTTTGGGTGTGATCTTCTTCTGGCGTTGCCACTGTTGCATGCCTCTGCTGAAGAGGTTAGTTCGTGACACACAGATGGAAAAGGTATTTGCGTCATCGACTTGACCTGAGATCCAATTCAAGATTTCATCAGAGCTGGAATCAAAACAAAAGACAAAAATTGAACATTAAAATAGACACCAATATGTATTTTCTGAGTGCTTTATTAACTAATTTATTTCTAATTAAACATTAAGCATTTGAAAAAAAAACCATGCAGTCTGTGTGATGTCATAGCTGTTTGGTGCTATTATTCAGGGGGTTATTAGGCGGGCACCGTACAGCAGTTGCCACACCTCCACTGGTGAAATTCTAAGGGTTGAGAGGAAGCCTCAGTGCAGGATAAGAGCAACATTTGTCACAAACAACACTGTGATCACACTCCAACAAGACAAAGCTTTTCAACAGACTGACATTGTATCACTTTAAAGGGTATATTATCCAGATAACATAATTTGCCACCAAAATTACCAAATGCACAATATTACCTTTGAAAGGCACTGATAGGAGTAACTGGTCCTGATGCAAGTGACTCATGGCTGTCATTGTGTGAAGGCCTGCACACATCAAGAAAACAGCTGGTCCTAAATTATTTTGAAATCAATAGTTGCACACATAAACAATTTTGCAAGGCAATCTCCTTAAATGTCATTTGTCAAAGACTGTCTTGGCTGTACATTAAAGTTGCACTGAAATCATTAATATTACCGTAATCCACATGTGGCTGCATGGATCTCAATGATGTCAACTTGAAATGCATTTTTGCACACAGGACATTTGGCTGTCTAAAAATAGAATTCACAGGGCAGATGAAGAAGCATTGTATTATTGTAGGGATACAATAAAAAATATATTAAAATAAAAAGTCAAGTGTCACATAACACTTCATTTTTCAATATCAACTATACAATGTGAAATGTAAAATTAAGACTAAAGACTAAACTGACTACCTCTTCACCAGAACAACACAAATCTACAAGTTCTTTCTTGCAGTCCTCGTGTGCACTGGAAGAATCTGAAGTGGAACCATTTTCTTGCAGGTCGTACACTGGGCTTTGGGCATGTTCTTGAACTCCTTTGCTTCAGGTGGTAATGGAAGCATATCGAGTTCTTCTTGTAAAGGACAAACAAAGTGTGCTTTCCATTCCCCTCACTGTTTTTAACTGATGCCCAGTGTAGCCACGTAGATCTGGTGGCACAACGATGAGTTTCCGCTGCCCACCTCCACCTAAAATTTAAATATTATACTAAATTATACTCAGCAAACCTGTATAAATAGTAATTACCCATCAAAAGAGTATTTTTGAAACAACATTAATCTACTGTATATACCTACACACCTGTAGATTTGTGCAGCATCCATCCACCACAGATATTTGCTAGTCTTGGGTATGCACTGATAAGCAAATCTGAAAACTTGAGAGATAAAAGCATGGTTAAAACTTCATTGCAATGACTTACTTCTATGAACCACTGAGCATTTCATCATGTAAATATAAGTTAAATTATGCATGAAGATGAATTCAAAGATGTGTGTTATTCTTAGATATGACTTGACACAAGGCAGTGAATGAATGGTAGCATACCTCTGAGTGTGTCGTGTTTTCAGAGATGGTAAGAGTGCGTTTTCCAAGGCCAGCCAGCATGAGGGGCAGTTCCTCTTTTGGTGTTTTTTCATGTTGTTTGTCAAGAAGAAATATGTTCACCCAGAAATTCTTACAATATTCTTTTGGTTTGTAAGCAGCAAAACGCCTTTTTCCTCGTGTCTCCTTATTGAAGAATCCAGGGAAAGATCTAAAAAGATAGCATAATATTATTGTCAAATTTTATATTACATCGACACAAAACAACCTAACTGAGAAGATGTCTACATTATGATGAAATAACTATGCTAAGTTACATTTTAATTCATTAGTTTACATGATGATGGTCTGACTTAAGAAAATATTCTAAGGGAAATAACAGAATCTAAAATATCTGCAGCTGTTTCATTTTGTTCTGCTTAAATCCAAATCAGGTGCATAGTCTGTCTGAATATTTGTCCAGACAAATGACTAACATATCCTACCGCGCAACTTCTTGTTTCACTCCTGGGCGTTGCACTGCCTGCTGTGGCCTCTCAGCTGACTGCACAGCCTCTCCTGCTTGTCCCTGAGCTAACAGCCTGACATTCCCTGACACACGGTTATTCAGCATTGACACCAAATTTTGTGCAGTGCTGATGATCTCTCTTAATTGGATCTGAGTGAGAAAAGGTGAAATTGAATAACAAATGTTATAGACATGAGTACTGCTGAAAAGAATGCAAGCAAACGATCACCTTATTTTCAAAGTTTGAGCTTGGGTTTACATCTACACCAAAAAGCAAGCCAGTGAGGACCCATGCAGACCCCACATGTGCACTTCTAATGTAGAGTTACTGACTGTTGTTGTGAAATAATTATCGCCTGGATTAATGGAAAGCCGCATCTTGACCTTTGTTTGTTGAAGAGGACTGTGCTGGCCTAATTTCGGCCTTATTTAACCAGCTCGGACTAGTTGTGATATGAGATAAATGACTTTTTAAGTTGTTACATGGAGAGTACAGACTCCCTTTTCTCCACAGTAACCTCTCTGGGCTGAATGATCCACGTCTCCCGCCCCGTATCGAGTCTTTACCTTGCTCATCAAAGCAATAATAATACTTATATTAAATGTAATGTATTTTATACAATATAAATGTTATGATAAACGTTACCTGTTGTGTTTCTCTGGAGCTGGAGGCACCCGGGAGGCTGTCTCCGTCCGCATCTCTCTCCATGTTTGCCTCTGCTGCGGCTTGGGCATGCGCGGTTAGAGGAGATCGATTGCTTTTCCTGCGACCTGTGACCTCAGTGACGTCATTTCACCACTTTTCGATTCGTACTCGTAATCTTGGATTCGTATTCAAAGGGAGGAATTCGTAGTCGTAGAAAAGTGAGTTGTATTCACAAGACTTTGAACTCGTGTAAAATCAACTTTAATCTGAACCCAATTTCACAGACTTACTTGTATGACCGCAGATTTTTGTGTGAGAAAACATTATTGACACAGAAATTGTTGAAATTAAAAATACGAATCATTATTTACGCATACGTCTTTTTTGACAGCTCTCTTACACCATATCTGCCTGTGTCAGGCCAACTGTAATAATCAGCCTTTGCATGTGAGACCCTGCACTCTGCAGTCAGCTGGCTACAGACCAAACACCCTCAGGCCCTCCTCCTCATCTCTGGGGACTTTAATCACACCTCTCCATCCTCCACTTTGCCCACTTTCACCCAGTATGTCACCTGCCACACCAGAGACAATAAAATACTGGACTTACTGTATGCAAACACCAAGGATGCATACAAGTCATCACCCCTCCCTCCCCTGTGGAGATCAGACCACAACCTGGTTTATCTCCAACCCGTGTACAAACCACTTTTCCACAGACAGCCAGCTGTGACCCGCGCAGTTAAGAGATGGTCTGAGGAGACTGAAAAGGCTCTGAGGGACTGTTTTGAGTCAACTGTGTGGAAGGAGTTCTGTGATCCTCACGGGGAGGACATCGACAACCTCACAGACTGTATAACAGATTACATTAACTTCTGTGTGGAGGACACTGTACTCACCAGGACTGTACGGTGCTTTTCCCATGTTCAGCATGGGAAAAGAAAGAACTAATACAATTTTGGACTATCTTCATTAGTTATCAGGCAGATCTCCATCTGTGAAGAGTGTCTGTCCTCAGTATCTGTGACAGATGTAGGACTTTCTTCATTTGGTACACTATAAAGGGGTTGCTTTAAATTTTACAGTATTATTATTCTGGCAACAAGATGCATGTCTAATGAGGAGGACTTCCTCATTAGAAGTGCATTCAAACTCATTAACCAAGGTAACTTTCCTGGATTTCATGGACTTTGGTATCCTGGGCATAATGTTACAAAGTACTTGCCACATGTGTTGTGCGATGATCCTCACACTCCGGGGAAAAGCTTTCTCACACTCCTCCAAGCTAGAGAGCTAGTTGTTCACCTTCTCTGTAACCTCATCAACTCTGAGCTCTGTCAGTATCTGTGTGCTTGAGCTCTGGATTTCACCCTTAACACCCATCTTCTCAGCCAATGTCTGTGCTATGATGCTGCCCATGTCTCCAAGACACTTAGACACCTGGTCCTTTGGCACAAACATAATGCTCGCACCATCACTCTCACACTGCAAGAGCTCAAAGATGTGTGTTGCTGCAACATCGATTAATTCCAAACACATCTCCGTCAGTTTGGGTTTTGTTCTCGGGTCCAGTGATCCAGCCTCTAGATTAAGCCACTGCATGGATGTCAGGTGGACGCCTGAGTAGGTCCTTGTTGACCAAAATGTTGGTCTGTGTACTTGCCTCTGTGTTGTTCATTGTTCTTGCTTTGATGTCCAATTAAGTCTGCACAATCCTGATCTTACTTATATAGACATATCAGAGTCTATGTCCATATATGGACTGATGGAATCACCAAAGCAGCACCAGAGGAACGTCCTTTGATCCAGAGGTCCAATCAGCAGCAAGGGGAGATCAAAGGAACATGTTCTGCCTCCTCCCCCTCGTTGCCATAGTAGCTGTTAAAGAATGGTGCTGCATTAGTCTGCCTGTGTCAGGCCAACTGTAATAATCAGCCTTTGCATGTGAGACCCTGCACTCTGCAGTCAGCTGGCTACAGACCAAACACCCTCAGGCCCTCCTCCTCATCTCTGGGGACTTTAATCACACCTCTCCATCCTCCACTTTGCCCACTTTCACCCAGTATGTCACCTGCCACACCAGAGACAATAAAATATTGAACTTACTGCATGCAAACACCAAGGATGCATACAAGTCATCGCCCCTCCCTCCCCTGTGGAGATCAGACCACAACCGGGATTATCTCCAGCCCGTGTACAAACCACTTTTCCACAGGCAGCCAGCTGTGACCCGCGCAGTTAAGAGATGGTCTGAGGAGACTGAAAAGGCTCTGACGGGAAGGTTTTGAGTCAACTGTGTGGAAGGAGTTCTGTGATCCTCACGAGGAGGACATCAACAACCTCACAGACTGTATAACGGATTACATTAACTTATGTGTGGAGGACACTGTACTCACCAGGACTGTACGGTGCTTTTCCCATGTTCAGGACTGTACGGTGCTTTTCCCATGTTCAGGACTGTACGGTGCTTTTCCCATGTTCAGCATGGGAAAAGAAGGAACTAATTCAATTTTGGACTACCTTCATTAGTTACCAAGCAGATATTCTTCAGAGAAGAGTGTGTGTCCTCAGTATCTGTGACAGATGTAGGACTATCTTCATTAGGTACCAAGCAGATCTTCTTCTGTGAAGAGTGTATGTCCTCAGTATCTGTGACAGATGCAGGACTATCTTCATTAGGTACCAAGCAGATCTTCTTCTGTGAAGAGTGTGTGTCCTCAGTATCTGTGACAGATGTAGGACTATCTTCATTAGGTACCAAGCAGATCTTCTAATGTGAAGAGTGTATGTCCTCAGTATCTGTGACAGATGCAGGACTATCTTCATTAGGTACCAAGCAGATCTCCGTTAGTAAAGAGTGTCTGTCCTCAGTATCTGTGACAGATGTAGGACTATCTTCATTAGGTACCAAGCAGATCTTCTAATGTGAAGAGTGTATGTCCTCAGTATCTGTGACAGATGCAGGACTATCTTCATTAGGTACCAAGCAGATCTCCGTTAGTAAAGAGTGTCTGTCCTCAGTATCGGTGACAGATGCAGGACTATCTTCATTAGGTACCAAGCAGATCTCCGTCTGTGAAGAGTGAAGAGTGTCTGTCAACCTCAGTATCTGTGACGGATGTAGGACTATCTTCATTAGGTAACAAGCAGATCTCGGTCTGTGAAGAGTGAAGAGTGTCAGTCATCCTCAGGATCTGTGACAGATGCAGGACTATCTTTAGTAGGTACCAAGCAATTCTCCGTCTGTGGAGAGTGTCAGTCATCCTCAGTATCTGTGTAAGATGTAGGACTATCTTCATTAGGTACCAAGCAGATCTCTGTCTGTGAAGAGTGTCTGTCCTCAGTATCTGTGACAGACGTAGGACTTTCTTCATTTGGTACACTATAAAGGGGTTGCTTTAAATTTTACAGTATTATACTGGCAACAAGATGCACGTTTAATGAGGAGGACTTCCTCATTAGAAGTGCATTCAAACTCATTAACCAGGTTCACTTTCCTGGTTTTCATGGACTTTGGTATCCTGGGCATAATGTTACAAAGTACTTGCCACATGTGTTGTGCGATGATCCTCACACTCCGGGGAAAAGCTTTCTCACACTCCACCAAGCTAGAGAGCTAGTTGTTCACCTTCTCTGTAACCTCATCAACTATGAGCTCTGTCAGTATCTGAGTGCTCGAGCTCTGGATTTCACCCTTAACACCCATCTTCTCAGCCAATGTCTGTGCTATGTTGCTGCCCCTGTCTCCAAGACACTTAGACACCTGGTCCTTTGGCACAAACATAATGCTCGCACCATCACTCTCACACTGCAAGAGCTCAAAGATGTGTGTTGCTGCAACATGGATTAATTCCAAACACATCTCCGTCAGTTTGGGTTTTGTTCTCGGGTCCAGTGATCCAGCCTCTAGATTAAGCCACTGTATGGATGTCAGGCAGACGCCTGAGTAGGTCCTTGTTGACCAAAATGTTGGTCTGTGTACTTGCCTCTGTGTTGTTCATTGTTCTTGCTCTGATGTTGGATTAAGTCTGCACAATCCTGATCTTACTTATATAGACATAACAGAGTCTATGAACATATATGGACTGATGGAATCACCAAAGAGGAACGTCCTTTGATCCAGAGGTCCAATCAGCAGCAAGGGAAGATCAAAGGAACATGTTCTGCCTCCTCCCCCTCGTTGCCATAGTAACTGTTAATGAATGGTGCTGCATTAGTCTGCCTGTGTCAGGCCAACTGTAATAATCAGCCTTTGCATGTGAGACCCTGCA
Organism: Scarus forsteni; assembly: GCA_036419115.1. Lineage (NCBI taxonomy): Eukaryota > Metazoa > Chordata > Actinopteri > Labriformes > Labridae > Scarus > Scarus forsteni. The sequence continues at coordinate 142,564 of JAZDUH010000478.1, forward strand.
CTCTGCAGTCAGATGGCTACAGACCAAACACCCTCAGGCCCTCCTCTTCATCTCTGGGGACTTTAATCACACCTCTCCATCCTCCACTTTGCCCACTTTCACCCAGTATGTCACCTGCCACACCAGAGACAATAAAATATTGAACTTACTGCATGCAAACACCAAGGATGCATACAAGTCATCGCCCCTCCCTCTCCTGTGGAGATCAGACCACAACCGGGATTATCTCCAGCCCGTGTACAAACCACTTTTCCACAGGCAGCCAGCTGTGACCCGCGCAGTTAAGAGATGGTCTGAGGTGACTGAAAAGGCTCTGACGGGACTGTTTTGAGTCAACTGTGTGGAAGGAGTTCTGTGATCCTCACGGGGAGGACATCGACAACCTCACAGACTGTATAACGGATTACATTAACTTATGTGTGGAGGACACTGTACTCACCAGGACTGTACGGTGCTTTTCCCATGTTCAGGACTGTACGGTGCTTTTCCCATGTTCAGCATGGGAAAAGAAAGAACTAATTCAATTTTGGAGTACCTTCATTAGTTACCAAGCAGATATTCTTCAGTGAAGAGTGTGTGTCCTCAGTATCTGTGACAGATGTAGGACTATCTTCATTAGGTACCAAGCAGATCTCCATCTGGGAAGAGTGTCTGTCCTCAGTTTCTGTGACAGATCTCAAACTATCTTCATTAGGTACGAAGCAGATCTCCCGTCTGTGAAGAGTGTCTGTCATACTCAGTATCTGTGACAGATGCAAGACTATCTTCAGTAGGTACCAAGCAGATCTCCATCTGCGAAGAGTGTATGTCCTCAGTATCTGTGACAGATGTAGGACTATCTTCATTAGGTACCAAGCAGATCTCCATCTGGGAAGAGTGTCTGTCCTCAGTTTCTGTGACAGATCTCAAACTATCTTCATTAGGTACGAAGCAGATCTCCCGTCTGTGAAGAGTGTCTGTCATACTCAGTATCTGTGACAGATGCAAGACTATCTTCAGTAGGTACCAAGCAGATCTCCGTCTGTGAAGAGTGTCAGTCATACTCAGTATCTGTGACAGATGCAAGACTATCTTCAATAGGTACCAAGCAGATCTCCATCTGCGAAGAGTGTATGTCCTCAGTATCTGTGACAGATGTAGGACTATCTTCATTAGTTACCAAGCAGACCTCCGTCTGTGAAGAGTGTCTGTCATCCTCAGTATCTGTGACAGATGTAGGACTATCTTCATTAGTTACCAAGCAGACCTCCGTCTGTGAAGAGTGTCTGTCATCCTCAGTATCTGTGACAGATGTAGGACTATCTTCATTAGTTACCAAGCAGACCTCCGTCTGTGAAGAGTGTCTGTCATACTCAGTATCTGTGACAGATGCAAGACTATCTTAAGTAGGTACCAAGCAGATCTCTGTCTGTGAAGAGTGTCTGTCCTCAGTATCTGTGACAGATGTAGGACTATCTTTATTAGGTACCAAGCAGATCTCCGTCTGTGAAGAGTGTCTGTCGTCCTCAGCAGAGGTGTAGTCGAGGGTATACGCCGGTATACGGCGTATACCCACTTATTTTTCTGTCAGCATTGCGTATACCCACTTCTAAACCCCCGCCCGGGAAACCGGGAAAGCTCACAAATGGTCGGCACACCTAGACGGCCAGTGGCCACAGTGCGCGCCACTGAAAATATCAATCAGCAGCCGACCCCATGCCAGACGAACACAAGCCTCCGCGATCGTGAACATCACGGCCGTGCAGCTGAGAAAATCAGACGGCCGGCGGCCACAGCGCGGTGCCTTGTGTTCGTCCGACTGGGGGAGGCTGAAAATATCAATCAGCACCACAACCCCCCCCCCCCCCCCCGCACTGATGAACGACATTCGGCCGGTCTGGTACAAAAGATTCCTGGGCAGATTTTCAGCCCCAGCACGTCTCTGAAAATGAGTATTTTCAAAAAAGTTAAATTATTTAGATACCATCACAAAAACGGCAATCATTATTGCGGCGCCCTGTCTGGAAGTGCAGGTGTGTGCCTTCTAAAATCAATCAGTCTGCCTCTCTGCTCCTCTGCTCCAGGCGCGCTCTCGGCTGCGCGCTGCTCAACGGCGCGCTCTGTAACTGCGCTCTCCTCGGCTGCTGTGCGCTACTCGGCTGCACGCTCACCTGCAGCGCAGGTGAATGGAGTTTGTGAAATCAGCGGCGTGTGCCGAGTTCTAGAAATAATAGATGCTGAGAATCAGTCATTTGGCTTGTGAGGAGCGAAGCGGAGAATGCAAAAGTTTGGAAGCGCATGGAAAGTGGACGTTTCAAACCATAAGGGGCTACTGATAAGAAGCCATCTCTCTGGTTTCTCTGCTGAAAAGGGAACTTTTGTGTTGGATTTCTGGCATTGGGTTTTGTGATCTCGATGTGTTTTTTTAGAAGGTTAAAGTTGGGTTTCTTCTGAGTTAATCAACAATAATGAAAATCTTTTTTTAAAAAACTTTATTTAAAATGCGTTAGTTGGGCTCAAAAAAGTAGGTATTTTCAAAATGTAGCCTAATCACTCACATTTTTATTAAATGTATGGGGAAAAAATATAGTTGGCTATGGCACATTTATGATGACTTAAAAGACAGTCTGGGTAACAATTGACTGATTAAAGACAGCAGCTTTATCATCACCAAGTTACTAAGCAGTTTTATAACGCAGCCACAGTGGAGCTAAAGCAGTAATAACACACTAATAGCCTAGTCTGAGAAATAAAGCTACTTTATTTAAAACAAATACTTTCTTAAATTAGACTACATTTTGTATTCACACGATATAAAAGTAAACTATAGATAAGGGAAAAACGTTAAAAAAGAGAGAAAAAAAAAACATGTTTCTGATTGATGTGATGTTTTGGTCCACCATTCAGTTGCTCAGAAAAATTTTGGCCCAAGGCCAAACTTATCTATCGACTCCTGCACTAGAGAGTAAACACTCATAGGCGCTAAGCCCGAGGGGATGCAGGGGCAGTCCCCCCTCCACAAAATAGTCCCCCAAAATCTTTTTTACATAACATTTTTCTCGTCGCACAGCGTGTTTTAAAGGTTCAATACAAAGTAACGCTACTTAAAAAACACATTGTCTGACAACTTAAGTTGTTAAAGATCACAACCCCCTCCTCAAAATGGTTTGGTCAAAACTTTCTCACGGCGACGGCGTGCAAGCGTTACTCAGAGGAGGATGAAGATGAAGACGGTGAAGGTAAGAAGCATACACACAGTAGATTAACATTACTTTTAATTGTTTAAGTTTGGCCTCAGAATGATATTGAAAGCTTGTCTTGGAGGATAAGGATGGTTATAGATTTAAATTAATATATAGCCTATATATAAATTAATTATAGATCAAGAGTTTGATGAATCAATGAGTTCTCGTCCTGTAGCTTACTCTTTGTCAGTGACACTTTTACATTATTCATCCATCAGTCGATCCATTATCTGACTTTATCCCCTTGAAAGTTTGGGATTCTTTCGATGATAGTAATTTTGTCAAAATAAAAATTCAGAGCTTGTCATGCCATGAGTTATCCAAAGTATTTACTTTGTGTTTTCTGAAGCTTATAAGGTGGTCTAATGAAGCACTAATGCTCGGATGTGAAGAGAAACATTGTGATATATTTTGCAGAAAGGATTTTCCCGCCTCTATAGTTGGTTTTTTTTTTTTGGCTGTGTTCCATCCGATTACGTCATTTTTTCTGTGTTTATATTTGTACGTATTCTGTCTTTGTGCAGGAAAGAAAAGATAGAGGACAATATCAGCCATACTCAAGAGATAAACACATAGACTATTTCATAGACACACCCATAGCAAGACAAATTTGCTCTGTAGTAGCCCATCTTTTCATCATAGTTTGTAATGAATGATGAATCTGTGAATTGTCCTGAGATTTTCTCTCCTCTCTGCCTGATGCAGCAGACTGTGACAGTCAGAGAGGACAGACAGGTGACATGCTGACATCCTCATCCTCTCATATATCACACAGATATCACACTGTATTAGAATTCACTTTAAGCAATTATTTTGCTTCTAATTCAGATTTATTTATTTAGAAAAAAAAGTAGTTATACCGTAACTTGGACTTAATATTTACTTTAAAACATCCAGTTTCTGATTACTTCTGACTTTTAAATTCCACTCCTATAATCCTGGAATTGAAACACTTTTTACATTATTATTTAAGTCAGGTGATTTTACACTCAATATTTCATTTAAAAGGTTTGTTAATTTAAGTTTTGTTATATATTCAGAGTTTGTTTTCTTTTTGACAGTTTAATGAAAGCATATGCTTTAAGAATAGTTTGATGTAGCTTGATTATTCATTAAAGTTTTTCTTCTAGTTTTAGAAACTGATTATCTCAATGTCACATGCACACGTACAGCTGTGAATACAGTACCAGTAGTTACATTGTTTGTTTATGACTTAAAAGACAGTCTGGGTAACAATTGACTGATTAAAGACAGCAGCTTTATCATCACGAATGGATAAACTTTGGAGCTAAAGCAGTAATAACACACTAATAGCCTAGTCTGAGAAATAAAGCTACTTTATTTAAAACAAATACTTTCTTAAATTAGACTACATTTTGTATTCACACGATATAAAAAGTAAACTATAGATAAGGAAAAACGTTAAAAAAAAGAGAGAGAGAAAAAAAAAACATGTTTCTGATTGATGTGATGTTTTGGTCCACCATTCAGTTGCTCAGAAAATTTTGGCCCAAGGCCAAACTTATCTATCGACTCCTGCACTAGAGAGTAAACACTCATGGCGCTAAGCCCGAGGGATGCAGGGGCAGTCCCCCCTCCACAAAATAGTCCCCCAAAATCTTTTTTACATAACATTTTTTCGTCGCACAGTAACGTGTTTTAAAGGTTCAATACAAGTAACGCTACTTAAAAACACATTGTCTGACAACTTGTTGTTAAAGATCACAACCCCCCCCCCAAATGTTTGGTCAAAACTTTCTCACGGCGACGCGCAAGCGGTTACTCAGAGGAGGATGAAGATGAAGACGGTGAAGGTAAGAAGCATACACACAGTAGATTAACATTACTTTTAATTGTTTAAGTTTGGCCTCAGAATGATATTGAAAGCTTGTCTTGGAGGATAAGGATGGTTATAGATTTAAATTAATATATAGCCTATATATAAATTAATTATAGATCAAGAGTTTGATGAATCAATGAGTTCTCGTCCTGTAGCTTACTCTTTGTCAGTGACACTTTTACATTATTCATCCATCAGTCGATCCATTATCTGACTTTATCCCCTTGAAAGTTTGGGATTCTTTCGATGATAGTAATTTTGTCAAAATAAAAATTCAGAGCTTGTCATGCCATGAGTTATCCAAAGTATTTACTTTTGTGTTTTCTGAAGCTTATAAGGTGGTCTAATGAAGCACTAATGCTCGGATGTGAAGAAACATTGTGATATATTTTGCAGAAAGGATTTTCCGCCTCTATAGTTGGTTTTTTTTTTTGGCTGTGTTCCATCCGATTACGTCATTTTTTTCTGTCTTTGTGCAGGAAAGAAAAGATAGAGGACAATATCAGCCATACTCAAGAGATAAACACATAGACTATTTGATAGACACACCCATAGCAAGACAAATTTGCTCTGTAGTAGCCCATCTTTTCATCATAGTTTGTAATGAATGATGAATCTGTGAATTGTCCTGAGATTTTCTCTCCTCTCTGCCTGATGCAGCAGACTGTGACAGTCAGAGAGGACAGACAGGTGACATGCTGACATCCTCATCCTCTCATATATCACACAGATATCACACTGTATTAGAATTCACTTTAAGCAATTATTTTGCTTCTAATTCAGATTTATTTATTTAGAAAAAAAAAGTAGTTATACCGTAACTTGGACTTAATATTTACTTTAAAACATCCAGTTTCTGATTACTTCTGACTTTTAAATTCCACTCCTATAATCCTGGAATTGAAACACTTTTTACATTATTATTTAAGTCAGGTGATTTTACACTCAATATTTAATTTAAAAGGTTTGTTAATTTAAGTTTTGTTATATATTCAGAGTTTGTTTTCTTTTTGACAGTTTAATGAAAGCATATGCTTTAGAATAGTTTGATGTAGCTTGATTATTCATTAAAGTTTTTCTTCTAGTTTTAGAAACTGATTATCTCAATGTCTAAGCTTGTTTGTTATTGTAAAGGTCTTAATTATAACGTTAGACAAGTTACTTAGCCTTAACTAACCTACATGATCTAGTTTATTTTTTATAGTTGATTTTTAAGTAAGTTAAAACACAAGAATGGGACAAATAGTTTGAGATTCAGCCTAAAACAATATTGAAGTCTAACCAGGCTGTATTTTCTTGTATAGGGACAGATGCAATGAAAAGAAAGAAACATATTTGACTTTTTTATAAAGAGGCCCAGATCAGGTCAGACAAGGCCCAGGCAGACCCCAGTCCAGAAAGCAGCAGCTCCCAGCCAGGGCTAGCCAGGGAAGACAATCACGAGGACAGACAAGGACCAAGTCTACCACCACCAGGTCAGAACATACAGAGGCAGTAAATTGCATCTCCAATTTATTGAAAAGTGAAGCCTTACACTGTAACAAAAGGTGAATTTGACAAATTAAGCCTCATTTTGAATGTTACTAGCTTGAAACAATAGATACATTTCTGTGTGGTATTTTATTGCCGTTCTATTTATTTTGTCTGTAGCCAATCCATGTTTTTTTTTTTTTTACAAAGCTACTGTTAACATTTTGTACATTTTTTGTTAAATTTGGTGTTTTATGTTAAATAAACTCTCCCAAGTATTTCACTCACTAATCTCCTATGCTTCATCTTAACTTGCTGAAAATATTTCACTTGGTGATGCAGATTGTTAATGTAAAAGAGGGGTCCCATGTCTTGCTGATGACTATTGTGATCACAGTAGTGTGTGTGAGAGAGAGACAGGGAGATGCATCATTTTTATTTTTTTGTTGTAGAAATCAATAATGACTGGCCTAACCTGTGGAGTGCAAAACAAATAGATGAATTCCAATCCAAGAACCCATGGTTGGGATCCAAAACACAAAAATTGGGTGAGTGAGTGTGTCAGTGTGTGTGTGTGGGGGACATGCACACGTGCAGCTGTGAATACAGTACCAGTAGTTACATTGTTTGTTTATGCTTCACAGGATGTCTGGTCTGTAGCAGTGTGAACTACATTGGGATCAACAAGGAGCAAAGTGTATCACTCTCAAAAGAATGGATGAACTTTGAAATTCAAGTGTCTGGCCAGGGAAGTAGAACAACAAATCTGTCAGTCTTGAGAAATAAGGTGAGGAAACATGTGTTGTCCAAGGCCCACAATCAGGCTGTGAAGGTGGCAGAGCAACAGAAAAAAGCTGCCATTGAGAATGCAATGGAGACTATGACTGAGTCCTACATGAAGGAAACTGAAGCTGTGTTTCGAACAGCCTACCATCTGGCCAAAAAGACCCGACCCTTTTCTGACCACGAGAGCCTCATTGAGCTTCAGGAACTAAATGGTGTAAAAATGGGCTCAATACTTCATTCACGTTACAGTGCAACACAAATTATAAAACATGGTGCTCGTGAGATGCAGAGCAAAATCGTCAGAAGCATTATGGCATCATCCAGTAAGTTAGCTGTCCTAATTGGCCAGGCATCTTCTTTAGGTCACAAAGCTATCATGACAGTTTCTATCAAAGCATCAATTCAAGAAGAAGATCCTGAGTTCATATTCCTGGAACTTGTTGAACTGGAAAATCAGAGAGCTGATGGCATAGTACAGGCATTACTTACCTGTTTAACTAATGCTGGCTTTACAGAGGAGTGGCTTAGTGAAAACTGGGTAACATTTGTATCTGATGGAGCCAGTGTAATGCTAGGAAAGAAATCTGGAGTAGCAACCAGGCTGACTTCAAGATTCCCAAAGCTTTTTGTATGGCACTGTATGAACCATAGACTTGAACTTGCTGTGTCAGATGCAGTTGATGGGGTAAACTCTGTCAATCACTTTAAAACTTTTGTCCAGAAGCTATACTCTCTGTATAGTGTTTCAAGCAAAAATGAAGGTGAACTTGTAAATGCAGCAGCTGAAGCAGGCTCTCAGCTTCTTCGCATTGGCAGAATCTTGGATGTCAGCTGGGTTGCCAGTAGCTTTCCGGACTGTTCGTGCTGTTTGAACATCCCTGGGAGCTCTTGTGCAGCACTTTAAAAATGCTTCCAGTGATGAGATGAGGTCCACCAAAGACAGGCAGATGTACAGAGGTTTGTTAGACCGTGTTCAAAGTCCAGAATTTATGTTGTGACCTTGGGCTCATGTATGACACTCTTCATGAACTAAGTCTCCAGTCACAGGAGCTTCAGTCTCGTTCTATAACTCTCCTCAGAGCAGAGCATCTGATGAAAGCAGCTCAATCAGAGTGATTCAGTCATTTAAAGAGAGTCCAGATGAGAAATATAGTGAGGCTTTAGAAGCAAAACAGACTGGGGAGTATCGGTCTATAGCCCTGAGAACAAATGCAAAGCTGAAGTCAATCAATCCAGGCGGTTTCTACAAAGTCTTGTAAACAATCTAGAAAGCGCTTGTCTTTTGAAGATGAGACCATACTGGACCTCCAGCATCCTTGACCAACGTAAGTGGCCATCAAAGCCAAACATTAGCCATGGTGAAGAACAAGTAAAAGCGACTGTGCAAAGCGTTTTAACGTGCACAGACCAAGCACTCAATGGGATCGCAGGACCTACTAGAAGACCCCAGTAGTGAGCCTGATGACCTAAAACCACTCATAAACTGTATGAAAACATTCCCCGTGAGTACAGCAGAGTGTGAGAGAAACTTCAGCCTAATGAATAATATATGCTCAGACAAGAGGGCTGTCCTGCTCATCACTTAATGATGATTAATATTAACGGCCCACCAACTTCCAAGTTTGATCCTGGAAAATATACAAGGACCTGGTTAAAGAGTCATCGTACTGCCTCTTCTGTGTGCTCTAGACAGTGCAGTGTGAAAACTCCTGCAGAAAGCAAATCTGTCTGGAATATACTGGAGTATGAGCAAAGGTCAGATGGTTATATGTGCTGGGTTGAGAAAGTGAATGCATATATTTTTTAATAGTTTTTGCATTTATTTTTCATATATTTGCATATATTTAAGTCCTGGGAGCTCTAGCACTTGTTCGTTTTTGATTTGTTTGAGTTTTTTTGGATTGCATATGGTTGTGAATGTGGGCCGCATGCATGCATGCATGTGCCTCCGAGCATGCAAGCATGCATGCGTGTGTGTATGGGTATGTATGTGTGTGTGAGAGCGTACTTTATTTTCCTTTGTATTTTATTCACATGTCCTGGTGTAAGTGTCAGCACCCTAGTTGTACTATACGACACAAATGATGTAAATCTAAATTATTTTTTTTATTTTTGTTCATTGTAACATATTTTTTTGAAAGATTCTGTTCAGCTATTGAAAACTAAATAATTTATTTCAACTTTATGACAGTGCGCTTTTAAGTTTATCTGAATGGTTTTGATGTTTGGAGGAGAATGATTTGTGTTTTATTTAACCCTTGTGCATCCCTTTAAAGGCCCAATATGTAGGATTCCATTTATTCTGCTCTCTAGCTCCCTCTGTGGTCGTTGGTGTAACTGCACTGTCGTAAAACCCAGCGCAGCACAACAGTGTGCATTTGTTTACATAGAGGAAGGAGCAGCGAGCGAAGGACCTCCAGAGAGACATATAAACCATGTGGACTGATAAGGTACAGTCTGAGCATGTTCATTTCCTAATATATCGTTTTTCAAGCATTAGCAGTCAGTAGCTAGCTCAGTGTTTGCATGTGTATTCTGTAAGTTTGCCCGCAGCTTTTAGCCTGGGGGCGAGTGGCTGATGCATAATGGCGACCTAGGAGGGACTCGTTTGTTACCTGCTAGTAGAAAACTTTCGTGTTACAAACTTTGTAAACTACGTTGAGGCCCTCTGAGACATGACTGTGGTAGGATGACTCTCTGCTCTCTGCAAAGCTGCTAAATATGAGGCAGAAAAACACTGATAATGACGGAGACAGAGCGATGACACAGCTGAGCTAGACCATCATCTACAGTTTATGAAACACGTAAAGAATAAACTCCATCAGCTGTGAAAAAAACTGTTTTTATTCAGAGTAAATATGCAGGATATCAGACATGATTGAAGAATATTCTCTTGTGTCAATACTTCAGTGTTTGCTAACTTGTAAAATAAAACTGGCCCAAATCTCCCCCTTATTTACTGTATTATACAGAAAAGAGCTGAAGTGGAAATGAAAGAACTGGCAGCAGGTTTCTGGATCATTGAAGGCTCGGTCCATTTTGAATCTTCATCAGAATAACGGCTTTCTGAAGGTCTTGATGTAACTGTGTTCTTCTGTGTCTTTAAAATCCTATAAACTCCAGCTCTGGGATATTTTTGATTGTAGTTCTGTTGATACCTTGAAAAAGAAAAGAAATTTATTTTACAGTTTTTTATTTCACATCTGTTTAGTTTGTAGTTGTCAAATACCAAGTATTTCGAGTACATTTTGTTGTGTATGAAGATTAGATGGATTGCAATGAGTAAACCTGTTTGTTATTTCACCATGAAAGAATAAAATCTTTATGAATCCCCCCCCCCCCCCCCCAAAAAGGCACATTGTTACTGTAAATGTGACAGGTATAGAAGAGAGATCAGAAATAAAATACAGTATTTATTACACTATTTGATTTACAGGTTTACAGAAGCACACTGCATTGTACCTATTATCATTTAATACAGACTGACAAAAATAATAATACTAATAATAATCTTCACACAGGTCTTTTTTAACTATTTGGATAGATCAAGCACACAAAGGTTCATTAATGACAGTAAAGTGAAACCATAATCATAAACTTTGAGCCCTGCAGACATTTGAGAAAACATACCTCCTGTTTTCTGACTCCTGTGGTGGTGTTAGTGTCTCCTGTCTGAAGCTGATGCTGATCACCTGAGCTGATACCTGAAATAAATACTGAGGTCAGTGAACTGGACAGAATATATAATCGTCATCTCATGCACCTGCTTTACGTTTTTTATGTAATCATCTCCAATATTACAGAATAATAGGACATGAGCTAACTTCAGATCATCTGATTGTTGGTTGACAGCCTCTGAAGTGTTCAACACTCAACATCACTGCTGTACTAATCATAATAATATTATCAAATTCTAAATCTAATCGATCATAACTCATAACAATAGCATGTGAGGCTAACACACATGCTAACAGTAACGACCGAGCCTCGTTACAGTAAGGGCGCATTTCTTTCTTATTTCTTTGATCAGTAAAGTGACAGAATAAAACCCCAGCACCTCACATCAAGTAACAAACATATAAAGACTTCTTTACTCACCCTCACAGCAACAGAAGAGCTCACAGTCTGACTTCAGCCTGTTGATTCACGTAGTTCAAAACATCACTAAAAGTCCGTCCAGTCTTCTCTCTGGTCTGGCTTTTTACTCATTTTTTCCTCCTCTTTCTTTCCCAGTCCTCATCCGTCACAGTCCTCTTTCATATCATAGCCTCAGCTTTCATAAAAACAGGACACACGCGTCTGTGATCCTCTGTTTAAATCGGCCATAAGCTGAACTCCTCCGGAGCCGTACAGCAGTTGAACCGCTTTACGGCAGTAAGCCCCGGCTCGTGCCCAAGAGTTACTGAGCGCCAGCGAAGCTGTCACGGCTGCACAGGGGGAGAGAGGGAGTGACTATTCGCATTATTTACTGACTCTCCACTGTTAGAAGGCCTTGAAAACAGTTAAGATAAGGGGCTCTAATTTCGTGGCGCAGCGCAGGGGGCGCAGGCCTGGCGCACCCCACGCAGTGTTAATTTCGTGCGGCGCACCGCCGTGCGCTGCCAATTTCACAATTTGGTAGACCGTCTGCGCAGAGATGGGTGTGACGGCGCACCAGGGGGGAGGTGAAGGCGCACCTGGGGGAGGTGACGACAGATTCGAGTGGCGCAGTGACAATTTCGTGCCAAAAAACAGTGCAGAAAGTGTGCTGAAAGCACGCCAGCTCCAACCTGGTCTAACCTCGGCGCAGGGCGGAGTGCACCCTCCGCAGCTGTAATTTGGTGACAAGCGCACAAGTGCGCACGCCTCAGAGGCAGGTTTCCAGAGTGTCAGGCACATTTTAATGCAATAAACAATCACAGCAATCACTATTTAATGTAACCGTCTGAACCAGCATATACATTTGTATCTATATTAACTGTCCCGTCACGTCTGATGTCGGATTAAAGCCGTTTGTCATCATGGAAACTTAACCTGGCAGCTGGAAGTTTGATGCACATTTTACAAGTCAACAATAAACAGCCTTAACATCTGATACTGAGTATATATCTGGCTTCTCTCATTTCATTAAATTCAAAGAAAAGAGGGAGAAAAAAGACGAAGAAAAAGGAGAGAAAATAAATGTCTGTCACTCAGGATTTACCCGTGATTTCCCATATTCCTCTATTTTAGTCTTTATTTTTAACTTGATCTAAAAAGATAGAGTAGGCTACATCATTGCAAGGAGGATGAGGAGGAGACACCGGGAGAGTATACAGTATATCACTAAAGGCTCTGCTATTTGGCGATGACAAACCAGGAATGCAGGTGGATCACAAGTATTATGAATGGATAAGCCAGCGGGTGTGAAACTGTCTCTTATTTTTTTTACTCCTGTTAATGACAAAAATACCAAAAAATACAAAAAGTGATCTTTTTTCATTAAATTGCATTAAAAATGTCATTATTTTGAATTATTTTATCAGAGCCTGGGAGTGTCAAAATAGGCATTTAAATTGATTTGGATGAATGTTAATTTTTTTCATGCAGGGTCAGATGTTGTATAAAATAACCCAAATATGTCCCTATGGTTAAAATACATCAGCCTAGAAAAACTGCCATAAAAGTGTATATATGAATATAACACTCTTTTTTTTTTACATAACCACTCTTAGTTACTTAAGCAGTAACTAAACATAACACATTTTTATTTTGTTCCAGAGTGTTAACTTCTTATATGCCAGTTTTGTGAAAATGTTGACTTTTAAAAAATGCAAAAAAAACACAAATTAATTATCTTCCATCCTAAGGGCCACATAGTGTGTAATGCCAGGACTTTAGAGATATTTGATATTAACTTTAGAGAGGTCAACAAAAGTAAATACATATTTGTTCCCACAAAACAGCAAAAGGTTATATTAGTATGACCTTGACAAACAATTATGGATGACCTGCGGCTGTGGACCTGCTCGATCTGATGTGCTCTATCTCGCATCAGCCACCAACTGAAACACCATCATTTGATCAGTTTTAGATCAGATAACTCATTTTAATGGTAGTTCAGCTAGATGCTGATATATTAATTAACATCAGTCTTCTCTGGATTAAATTTATTATTGATCTTAATGTTAACATCAGGCTGATTTCTCTATCTGTGGTTGTACTGATTTTCATGGACAGTAACTTTCTTTACAACCACATAGACATGAGGGCCCTCTTGAAAACAAGATCACACGTCTCAAGGGGCTAATCTTTGATAAAATTATATTCATCAGAGACAAATATGACATGGACAGGTCTATGATTGGCCCACGGATCTGTCAGTACCTTCAATTCTTGCTTTTGTCCACTTGTTTCTGCACACCTCCCTTTTTACGATCACATACCAAACATGAGACTGGATCTGCTCACGATCTCCAGGTCTTAAACAGGTTTGTTCCTGCTACTGTTACTGTAAGCTCTCTGAAGAAACACCTTCCTGTAGTTAAGTTGGCCCAGTGCTGCTCATGAAGGATTCCTGTTGGACTTTGGAAATATGAGAATATGTGTATTTTATATTTATACAGGTGTGTATGTGTGTAACCGTAAAACAAAGAGTTTGTCTTCAGCCTGCTCGATCATACAGTGTTTTGAGATAACGCTTGTTATGAAATGGTGCTATAAAGATAAAGACTGATTGATTGATTGATAGATTGGTTTACGAATGATAGATTGACTGATTGGTTGATAGATTGATTGATGGATTGACAAAGAGTCCCAGCTGACTGGTGCAGGCCATGTCTGTATTTGTGGGGGACTAAGTTATCCTAGTCCTTGACTCCCATCCAAATAAGGGACCACATGCTGTGTCTTCTGGTCCACATAATCCTCTGTGTCTCCATCTGAGCTGATTTCATCAGAGGGTCTTCCTCATCTCCCAGTCCAAGGAGGTTGAGGACTTCAGCAGTGCTGTTGCTGTGTCTGCTCAACTTGACCAGACAGAATGAAATTAGACCCAAACTGATGGACACACATAAATGTGTTTATCTTTGTGCAGACAAAGCTAAACTTTTTCAGGCTGTTGTTTGGGGTCACTGGGGTCAGCTTTGGAAGTTTAAGGTGCAAGATGTTTTTAATATTGGACAAAGAGCACGTGTAAACATGGGTCTGTGAGTGGGTACATGCTGAGGTCAGACTTTTAGCCTGAATGAAAAAGTAAGCATATGTAGATGCCCCCCTCCAAGCCCCTGCCTTACCCACACACACACACACACACACACATGCACACACACACCCACACACCAACACATCCCCACATACACAAAAAAACACCCATGCACACACATACCCGCATAAGCTTCACTTATATTGTAAACACTGAAAAAACAATTTTATCATTTTACATTGAAATGACCATAATTGGAGGGCTGCATTTTGGCTCCTCCCATATTCACACATATGCACAAAGTTTTGTCAACACACACATGCACACCACACTATGACATCCCTAGAACACAACCAAATCAAAATAATTGTAAATGTTTATTGAATTGGCTTTTCAGTGCATGATTTTATACAATAAGGGAAATATTCTGTCATGAGCTCTCAGTCTTTGATATACAGTATCTGAGAAAATAACACTATCTCGTGTGGAACAAAAAGATATATATTTTGAAGGGTTATCAACACCAAGAAATGAAAATAACACAAATAATAAAATATCATACTGCAATTGCAGTGTATTAAAAAACTGTGGTTTGAATGGGAGTCAATGCAATAAAAAATACCCTTAGGGACTTCTGTGGGGCTTTTTTATTTTTAAGTGTGTTAAAGACTTAAAAAAATAATAATTGCTGAAATATCAAAAAGCTTCAGAAAATACACAACCTGACCAAATTTGATGCCATTTACATCAACACAACCAAAGTTATCCACAAAGAGTGTCCAAAAAGGTAAAAAATACCCCTAGGGATGCACAAGGGTTAAGGTTAAACATTAACATGAATGCATTGTCAACTTCAGATTTAGTATTTTATGTAAATAAATGTTCAAAAAATAACCGAAACACCATGTTTGCCTCATGATGAATACATTTTACATTCATCCATTCTGCTTGTGTGACCAGTAGTGACTACAAACTGCTCCTAATTAAGTCATGATAATTTTATAATAGTGAGCAAGTAGAAATGACAGATTTTTGGTTAAATAGAGTAGTCTTACATGTCACTGGTTCTAAAACCGTCTTTTTTTCTGTACTACTTAAAAAAAAGGCCAAAATTTAGAGTATAACCACTTCTCAAGGGACCACTACACCACTGCTGAGATCTGTCACAGAAACTGAGGACAGACACTCTTCACAGACAGAGATCTGCTTGGTACCTAATGAAGATAGTCCTACATCTGTCACAGATACTGAGGACACACACTCTTCACTGAAGAATATCTGCTTGGTAACTAATGAAGGTAGTCCAAAATTGAATTAGTTCTTTCTTTTCCCATGCTGAACATGGGAAAAGCACCATACAGTCCTGGTGAGTACAGTGTCCTCCACACAGAAGTTAATGTAATCCGTTATACAGTCTGTGAGGTTGTCGATGTCCTCCCCGTGAGGATCACAGAACTCCTTCCACACAGTTGACTCAAAACAGTCCCTCAGAGCCTTTTCAGTCTCCTCAGATCATCTCTTAACTGTGCGGGTCACAGCTGGCTGCCTGTGGTTTGTACACGGGCTGGAGATAAACCAGGTTGTGGTCTGATCTCCACAGGGGAGGGAGGGGTGATGACTTGTATGCATCCTTGGTGTTTGCATACAGTAAGTCCAGTATTCTATTGTCTCTGGTGTGGCAGGTGACATACTGGGTGAAAGTGGGCAAAGTTGAGGATGGAGAGGTGTGATTAAAGTCCCCAGAGATGAGGAGGAGGGCCTGAGGGTGTTTGGTCTGTAGCCAGCTGACTGCAGAGTGCAGGGTCTTACATGCAAAGGCTGATTATTACAGTTGACCTGACACAGGCAGACTAATGCAGCACCATTCTTTAACAGTTACTATGGTAACGAGGGGGAGGAGGCAGAACATGTTCCTTTGATCTTCCCTTGCTGCTGATTGGACCTCTGGATCAAAGGACGTTCCTCTGGTGCTGCTTTGGTGATTCCATCAGTCCATATATGGAAATAGACTCTGATATGTCTATATAAGTAAGATCAGGATTGTGCAGACTTAATTCAACATCAGAGCAAGAACAATGAACAACACAGAGGCAAGTACACAGACCAACATTTTGGTCAACAAGTACCTACTCAGGCGTCCGCCTGACATCAATGCATTGGTTTAATCTAGAGGCTGGATCACTGGACCAGAGAACAAAACCCAAACTGACGGAGATGTGTTTGGAATTAATCGATGTTGCAGCAACACACATCTTTGAGCTCTTGCAGTGTGAGAGTGATGGTGCGACCATTATGTGTGTGCCAAAGGACCAGGTGTCTAAGTGTCTTGGAGACATGAGCAGCATCATAGCACAGACATTGGCTGAGAAGATGGGTGTGAAGGGTGACATCCAAAGCTCGAGCACACAGATACTGACAGCGCTCATAGTTGATGAGGTTACAGAGAAGGTGAACAACTAGCTCTCTAGCTGGGAGGAGTGTGAGGATCATCGCACAAAACATGTGGCAAGTACTTTGTAACATTATGCCCAGGATACCAAAAACTATGAAATCCAGGAAAGTGACCCTGGTTAATGAGTTTGAATGCACTTCTAATGAGGAAGTTCTCCTCATTAGACGTGCATCTTGTTGCCAGAATAATAATACTGTAAAATATAAAGCAACCCCTTTATAGTGTTCCAAATGAAGAAAAGCCTACGCCTGTCACAGATACTGAGGACAGACACTCTTGACTGATGGAGATCTGCTTGGTATCTTATGAAGATAGTCCTACATCTGTCACAGATACTGAGGACATACACTCTTCACTGAAGAAGATCTGCTTGGTAACTAATGAAGGTAGTCCAAAATTGAATTAGTTCTTTCTTTTCCCATGTTCAGGAGTGTACGGTGCTTTTCCCATGCATGGGAAAAGCACCGTACAGTCCTGAACATGGGAAATGCACCGTACAGTCCTGAACATGGGAAAAGCACCGTACAGTCCTGATGGGTACAGTGTCCTCCACACAGAAGTTAATGTTATCCGTTATTCAGTCTGTGAGGTTGTCGATGTCCTCCCCGTGAGGATCACAGAACTCCTTCCACACAGTTGACTCAAAACAGTCCCTCAGAGCCTCTTCAGTCTCCTCAGACCATCTCTTAACTGCGCGGGTCACAGCTGGCTGCCTGTGGAAAAGTGGTTTGTACACGGGCTGGAGATAAACCAGGTTGTGGTCTGATCTCCACAGGGGAGGGAGGGGTGATGACTTGTATGCATCCTTGGTGTTTGCATACAGTAAGTTCAGTATTTTATTGTCTCTGGTGTGGCAGGTGACATACTGGGTGAAAGGGGGCAAAGTGGAGGATGGAGAGGTGTGATTAAAGTCCCCAGAGATGAGGAGGAGGGCCTGAGGGTGTTTGGTCTGTAGCCAGCTGACTGCAGAGTGCAGGGTCTCACATGCAAGGGCTGATTATTACAGTTGGCCTGACACAGGCAGACTAATGCAGCACCATTCTTTAACAGTCACTATGGCAACGAGGGGGAGGAGGCAGAACATGTTCCTTTGATCTTCCCTTGCTGCTGATTGGACCTCTGGATCAAAGGACGTTCCTCTGGTGCTGCTTTGGTGATTCCATCAGTCCATATATGGACATAGACTCTGATATGTCTATATAAGTAAGATCAGGATTGTGCAGACTTAATTCGACATCAAAGCAAGAATCAATCAATCAATCAATCAATCAATCTTTATTTGTATAGCGCCAATTCATAACAATTGTTATCTCAAGACACTTTACAATAGAGCATAAAGCTCTTCATATTATGGATACACGTATATGCATAGATACATATATACATATAAAATACACATATACATATATATACAAATATATACATCCAACACCAAGCATGAATCCATATAGCCAATCATGAATCTCTCCATCATGGCGGCAAGAAAAAACCTTCTGTTAAACAGCAGGAAATCTTGAATGTGGGTCCCAGTCTCATGATGAACAGCAAATCCACATGATGCTGTGTCAGGTGTGAGGCCAAAAGAAGGAAGGTAAGAGGAGACAAGTGGACTAGAATAATAACTAAAGTTAGTGACAGGATCATGGACCATCGACCTGTCATCTGATTTATTAGAGGTCAGCCTCTTGATATCAATGATATTCTTGCTGAAAATTAGAATTTATGATAGTGACAAACTCATGGGTGCCCAGACCACAAGGTCATCCCTACCATATTTGTCTCCATTAAATATTAATTTGTTAAAGGCCTCTTGAGATGTGACATCCCATTTTCAAGAGGGACCTCATGCCTATGTGGTAATTAAAAATAGATACTGTAGATGTATTGATCATGGATATGGAGATCATGCTAATATCTACATTAACAGCCACAGTGATAATGGGAATGGAGTGTTCTTAATAAAATGGCCAAATATGTGTCATGTTTATAATTGTAGTTTTGAGGCTTCGTGACTCCATACCAGCAGGAAGTCTCCACCAAGGATCCCAGGCCACCTACAAGACAAGAGCCAGAGACGAGTACAGGAGCAAACAAAAGGGGCAAAAGCAGATGTTGAGAGAGAGTGAGAGTGATAAAGCCCAATGTGCCAGATCTCCCCCCCTGGCAGTCTAGGCCTATTGCATCTGGACTATTAGTGTGTCTCAAATCGCATACTTCCATACTCAAATACTCAAAATTTTGAGTATACTGCGTCAAAATGAAAAACAATATGCATAGTGTGCGAAAAATGAGAATGCAAAAGTACCCGGATGATGTACTCAAATCTGCCCGGTTTTTGAGTATGCAGCTGTGGACATTCAACGTACTCATTTCCTGCGGCAACGATGGCAGTGGTGAGCTGTGGCTCTGCACTGACGACGGTGGATGTGACTGCGCTGTTCAAATGTAAGTTATAAACACGTTTTTTACACCAAGCACCTTAAGCTGTTGTCCTTTTGAGTGCATTTTTTGTGTTCGTTGTTTTTTTTTTTTTGTTTTGTGCCACGAATAGTCGGCTATCAGTTATGCTAACACTAGTTGGACTAGCAGCTATCTCGAATGCTAACGCTAGTTGGGCTATCGGCTGCCGGGGTCCGAGCATTACCCTGAATAATCGGGTAAATAAAAATAACCAGCGGATTAGACCCTGCACAGGGACTAGATGATCAGAAGCACCACTCGGACATCTCTGTTTATTGGTGTATTTTAATTGTCGCGGCGCCCCTCGTAGCTCTCGGTTGCCTCAGTCAGCTGCAGATACCTGTAAACACAGGTATCGGTAAAACACATATACCCGTGACTCTACACCGCTGTTTGCGATGTTGTTAATATGGGATTAATGTTCGCCTTCGCTGTAGAGGATACTGATGTTAGAAGTGCGGGGAGGGCTTTATCAGACATAAATACTCGTTAGATACGGCAGCTAATAGCAACCTTTAGCTTGGCAGATAGCCTGTGAATAAAGCCAGTATCAGCTACGGAGGTTTATCTGCAGCACATCATGTCATTACTGTCATGTTTCCCCTTCCCGATGTCTGTAAGGTTAAATGTTTTGCTCTTTCTAGGGACGGATGAGTAAACCAGCGGCCTGATCGCCTGGAGGGTTGCTGCCTGTTCACGGGGAGGCATAATGCCACAGATACCTGCTATGAGTAAGTGAAAGCTGAGGTTATAATAAAACACTATTGTTATGGTTTGTATTTAACTTTTTGTATAAAATCCTGTAGGGGGTTCATTGCAGAAAGGGGGCTGGAGGGGAAATTCACCCCAGCCCTTGTCAGTAAAAACATGGGAAAACTTTGGTTGGTTTGCTGTGATGTGATCAACAAGTGGATTCTGTATGATGTGAGTATAGTAATAATTACATATTTTTTTTCTGTATTGTGTTGTCCTTCCTGCACAGGACCTGAAATGCCCAAAACCCAAAGATGGACCTCCACCTGGTCTTTGGGGTACCAAAAGCTCTCTCCACCACACATCTGGCTCTGGACAGGTGACCATTAAATTGCTGGTTTTCGACAGGCTGCCCGTGGGGGGTGATGAGGGCACTGCTTGAGGCAAGGGTAGCCCCCATCACCAAGGATGCAGATGCCTGGCAGAGGATACTTCAGCTGCAGGTAAATGGGGCTGTGCTTCAGCACCCTCGTGTTGTGTGCTGACCTAGGAAGCCCACAAAAATGTCCTGAAATTTTGTGATCACACAGCCTGAAACTGAACTGAATACAAAAATTTAATGTGCAGGTAACATGCTGCATGCTGGGCTGATGGCTTCACCCACACATGGCAGCAATCAATGCTGCCAACAACCCCTCTTTAGGCTGCTGATCCAGCCAACCAGGTGAAACCTGCACCCAGTTGAAGTCGGTCCTCTGCTGATGGTCCCTTTGGGTGCCGAGGGGAACCATCAGATCCCCAAAGGACTCCCTGGTGAGGCGAAGTCTGGCCGCAGGTCACTGTCCCCATCGAAGAACATCGGCAGGAGTGTCACTGTGGCGCTAAGCTTACAGTGCAGCCTGGGGTTTGGAGGCTGGGGAAATGCAGCACTAATGTCTTCAAATAAAATTAAATTAATATTAATGGTGGTGTGTTTTTGTTCTATTCTTTGTGGTACATTTAACATGCTGATCTAACACTGATGCTTCAATATTAACCCTTTACTACCAGCTCAACTGCAGAGAATAAGACATAAAGCTATCTATATCGATATATTTCATAAATTTATATTCTATTTCTCATATATATATACGTATATATATATACATATGTATATATATGTGTGTGTGTGTGTATATATATACGTATATGTGTATATGTATATATACACACACACACACACATATATATATATATATATATATATATATATATAGATAGATAGATAGATAGATAGATAGATATAGATATATATAATTTATATGATAAGAACTTTTAGCATTTTAAATCCAAAACAAAGAAATCCGTCTTTTTAGTTTGTTCGCGGTTCTGTCTGTATCCTAAGACATTGATAGATACAAATGGGTTTTTTTTTACACAAATATTTTTAAATATATCGACGTCTGCCAAACAGTTGAGCTGGGAGCTGGAGGTTATGTCATGGGTGTAAACAATACACCTGTTTAACTACTGTAATACTATAACTTTTGTATAATAACTTATACAGAGTTATCTTTATATTGTATAACAGGGGCATGTTTAAAATTCTAAGTGGAAATTTGTTTAAAAAAATATAATGACCCGTAATGAAATGCTTTGCTGTCTGTAAATGAACGATACACGGGGTGCATCTTCAGTCAGTAGGAGGAGGACATGACGTTAGCGCAGATTTCGGCGCAGCAAAGCACGATAAATACTCACTTTACTATTGGATATTAACATTATATATTAAGATATGATGTGATACAAAATATATTTGTTAAATGATTTATAATTCTTTGAAAATTTGCGGGCAAATGATGGCGGTATTAGACGCTTAAGCGCTGCAAGTCGGTCACAATTAGGCATAGAAGAAGAAGAGGTCCACATCGTGTCGTCATTTCCGGCGAGTACGCCGCTCGGCAGTATGCGATTTGAGACAGTACTACACTCTCAAAATTCGCGCACTCGTGCTTAGTACACTCAATTTGAAAATTTTGAGTACACAGTATGGAAGTATGCGATTTGAGACACACTATATGAGTGTAATTTATGAGCTAATTTCTAAATTATAAGCTGGTCCCAATAAACAAGAACAATGAACAACACAGAGGCAAGTACACAGACCAACATTTTGGTCAACAAGGACCTACTCAGGCGGACTATTGCCTTGTTTGTGGACCAGCTGAAATCCATACAGTGGCTTAATCTAGAGGCTGGATCACTGGACCCGAGAACAAAACCCAAACTGACGGAGATGTGTTTGGAATTAATCGATGTTGCAGCAACACACATCTTTGAGCTCCTGCAGTGTGAGAGTCATGGTGTGAGCTTTATGTTTGTGCCAAAGGACCAGGTGTCTAAGTGTCTTGGAGACATGGGCAGCCTCATAGCACAGACATTGTCTGAGAAGAAGGGTGTTAGGGTGACATCCAGAGCTCGAGCACACAGATACTGACAGCGCTCATAGTTGATGAGGTTACAGAGAAGGTGAACAACTAGCTCTCTAGCTTGGAGGAGTGTGAGAAAGCTTTTCCCCGGACAGTGAGGATCATCGCACAAAACATGTGGCAAGTACTTTGTAACATTATGCCCAGGATACCAAAGTCCATGAAATCCAGGAAAGTGACCCTGGTTAATGAGTTTGAATGCACTTCTAATGAGGAAGTCCTCCTCATTAGACGTGCATCTTGTTGCCAGTATAATACTGTAAAATTTAAAGCAACCCCTTTACAGTGTACCAAATGAAGAAAGTCCTACATCTGTCACAGATACTGAGGATGACTGACACTCTTCACAGATGGAGATCTGTTTGGTACCTACTGAAGATAGTCTTACATCAGTCACAGATACTGAGGATGGCAGACACTCTTCACAGATGGAGATCTGCTTGGTAATTAATGAAGGACGTCAGATATCTGTCACAGATACTAAGGACAGACACTCTTGACAGAAGGAGATCTGCTTGGTACCTCATGAAGATAGTCTTACATCTTTCACAGATACTGAGGATGACAGACAGTCTTCACAGACGGAGATCTGCTTGGTACCTAATGAAGATAGTCCTACATCTTTCACAGATACTGAGGATGACAGACACTCTTCACAGACGGAGATCTGCTTGGTACCTCATGAAGATAGTCCTACATCTTTCACAGGTACTGAGGATGACAGACGCTCTTCACAGACGGAGATCTGCATGGTAACTAATGAAGATAGTCCTACATCTGCCACAGATACTGAGGATGACAGACACTCTTCTCAGACGGAGATCTGCTTGGTAACTAATGAAGATAGTCCTACATCTGTCACAGATACTGAGGACAGACACTCTTGACAGATGGAGATCTGCTTGGTAACTAATGAAGGAAGTCAGACATCTGTCACAGATACTAAGGACAGACACTCTTGACAGATGGAGATCTGCTTGGTAACTAATGAAGATAGTCCTACATCTGTCACAGATACTGAGGATGACAGACATTCTTCACAGAAGGAGATTTGCTTGGTACCTCATGAAGATAGTCCTACATCTTTCACAGGTACTGAGGATGACAGACACTCTTCACAGACGGAGATCTGCTTGGTACCTAATGAAGATAGTCCTACATCTTTCACAGATACTGAGGATGACAGACACTCTTCACAGACGGAGATCTGCTTGGTACCTAATGAAGATAGTCCTACATCTTTCACAGATACTGAGGATGACAGACACTCTTCACAGACGGAGTTCTGCTTGGTACCTCATGAAGATAGTCCTACATCTTTCACAGGTACTGAGGATGACAGACACTCTTCACAGACAGAGATCTGCTTGGTACCTAATGAAGATAGTCCTACATCTTTCACAGATACTGAGGATGACAGACACTCTTCACAGACGGAGATCTGCTTGGTACCTTATAAAGATAGTCCTGCATCTCTCACAGATACTGAGGATGACAGACACTCTTCACAGACGGAGATCTGCTTGGTACCTCATGAAGATAGTCCTACATCTCTCACAGATACTGAGGATGACAGACACTCTTCATAGACAAAGATCTGCTTGGTACCTAATGAAGATAGTCCTTCATCTGTCACAGAAACTGAGGACAGACACTCTTCACAGACGGAGATCTGCTTGGTACCTAATAAGGTTGTCCTAAATCTGTCACAGAGACTGAGGATGACTGACACTCCTCCCAGATGGAGATCTGCTTGGTACCTAATGAAGATAGTCCTACATCTGTCACAGATACTAAGGGCAGACACTCTTCACAGACGGAGATCTGCTTGGTACCTTATGAAGATAGTCCTACATCTTTCACAGATACTAAGGGCAGACACTCTTCACAGACGGAGATCTGCTTGGTACCTTATGAAGATAGTCCTACATCTGTCACAGATACTGAGGATGACAGACATTCTTCACAGATGGAGATCTGCTTGGTACCTAATGAATATAGTCCTGCATTTGTCACAGATACTGAGAATGACAGACATTCTTCACAGACGGAGGTCTGCTTCGTACCTAACAAAGTTAGTCCTACATCTGTCACAGATACTGAGGATGACTAAAACTCTTCACAGACGGAGATCTGCTTGGTACCTAATGAAGATTTTCCTACGTCTGTCACAGATACTGAGTGCAGACACTCTTCACAGACAGAGATCTGCTTGGTACCCAATGAAGATAGTCCAACATCTATCACAGATACTGAGGAGAGACACTCTTCACAGACGGAGATCTGCTTGGTACCTAATGAAGATGGTCCTTCATCTGTCACAGATACTGAGGATGACAGACACTCTTTACAGACGGAGGTCTGCTTGGTACCTACTGAAGATAGTCCTACATCTGTCACAGATACTGAGGATGACAGACAGTCCTCACAGACGGAGGTCTGCTTGGTACCTAATGAAGATAGTCCTACATCTGTCACAGATACTGAGGACACACACTCTTCACTGAAGAATATCTGCTTGGTAACTAATGAAGATAGTCCAAAATTGAATTAGTTCTTTCTTTTCCCATGCTGAACATGGGAAAAGCACCGTACAGTCCTGGTGAGTACAGTGTCCTCCACACAGAAGTTAATGTAATCCGTTATACAGTCTGTGAGGTTGTCGATGTCCTCCCCGTGAGGATCACAGAACTCCTTCCACACAGTTGACTCAAAACAGTCCCTCAGAGCCTCTTCAGTCTCCTCAGACCATCTCTTAACTGCGCGGGACACAGCTGGCAGCCTGTGGAAAAGTGGTTTGTACACGGGCTGGAGATAAACCAGGTTGTGGTCTGATCTCCACAGGGGAGGGAGGGTGATGACTTGTATGCATCCTTGGTGTTTGCATACAGTAAGTCCAGTATTTTATTGTCTCTGGTGTGGCAGGTGACATACTGGGTGAAAGTGGGCAAAGTGGAGGATGGAGAGGTGTGATTAAAGTCCCCAGAGATGAGGAGGAGGGCCTGAGGGTGTTTGGTCTGTAGCCAGCTGACTGCAGAGTGCAGGGTCTCACATGCAAAGGCTGATTATTACAGTTGGCCTGACACAGGCAGACTAATGCAGCACCATTCTTTAACAGTTACTATGGCAGGGGAGGAGGCAGAACATGTTCCTTTGATCTTCCCTTGCTGCTGATTGGACCTCTGGATCAAAGGACGTTCCTCTTTGGTGATTCCATCAGTCCATATATGGACATAGACTCTGATATGTCTATATAAGTAAGATCAGGATTGTGCAGACTTAATTCAACATCAGAGCAAGAACAATGAACAACACAGAGGCAAGTACACAGACCAACATTTTGGTCAACAAGGACCTACTCAGGCGTCCGCCTTACATCCATGCAGTGGCTTAATCTAGAGGCTGGATCACTGGACCCGAGAACAAAACCCAAACTGACGGAGATGTGTTTGGAATTAATCGATGTTGCAGCAACACACATCTTTGAGCTCTTGCAGTGTGAGAGTGATGGTGCGAGCATTATGTTTGTGCCAAAGGACCAGGTGTCTAAGTGTCTTGGAGACATGGGCAGCATCATAGCACAGACCTTGGCTGAGAAGGTGAGTGTTAAGGGTGACATCCAGAGCTCGAGCACACAGATACTGACAGAGCTCATAGTTGGTGAGGTTACAGAGAAGGTGAACAACTAGCTGTCCAGCTTGGAGGAGTGTGAGAAAGCTTTTCCCCGAGTGTGAGGATCATCACACAAGACATGTGGCAAGTACCTTGTAACATTATGCCCAGGATATTAAAATCCATGAAATCCAGGAAAGTGACCCTGGTTAATAAGTTTGAATGCACTTCTAATGAGGAAGTCCTCCTCATTAGACGTGCATCTTGTGCCGGAATAATAATACTGTAAAATTTAAAGCAACCCCTTTATAGTGTACCAAATGAAGAAAGTCCTACGTCTGTCACAGATACTGAGGACAGACACTCTTCACAGACAGAGATCTGCTTGGTACCTAATGAAGATAGTCTTACATCAGTCACAGATACTGAGGATGACAGACACTCTTCACAGATGGAGATCTGCTTGGTACCTTGTGAAGATAGTCCTACATCTGTCACAGATACTAAGGGCAGACACTCTTCACAGACGGAGATCTGCTTGGTACCTAATGAAGATAGTCCGACATATGTCACAGATACTGAGGTTGACAGACACTCTTCACTCATCACAGACGGAGATCTGCTTGGTAACTAATGAAGATAGTCTGAGATCTGTCACAGAAACTGAGGACAGACACTCTTCACAGACGGAGATCTGCTTGGTAACTAATGAAGACAGTCTTACATTTGTCACAGATACTGAGGACAGATAATCTTCACAGACGGAGATCTGCTTGGTACCTTATGAAGATAGACCTACATCTGTCACAGTTACTGAGGATGACAGAAACTCTTCACAGACGGAGATCCGCTTGGTACCTTATGAAGATAGTCCTACATATGTCACAGATACGGAGGATGACAGACACTCTTCACAGACGGAGATCTGCTTGGTACCTACTGAAGATAGTCCTCCATCTGTCACAGATACTGAGGATGACAGACACTCTTCACAGATGGAGATCTGCTTGGTACCTACTGAAGATAGTCCTACTTCTGTCACAGATACTGAGGATTACAAACACTCTTCACAGATGGATATCTGCTTGGTTAAAAATTAAGATAGTCCTACATCTGTCAATGATACTAAGGATTACAAACACTCTTCACAGATGGAGATATTCTTGGTAACAATGAAGATAGTCCTACATCTGTCACAGACACTGAGGATTACAAACACTTATCAAAGATGGACATCTGCTTGGTAACTAATGAAGATAGTCCGACATCTGTCACAGATACTGAGGATTACAAACACTCTTCAGAGACGGAGATCTGCTTGGTAACGAATGAAGATATTCCTACATCTGTCACAGATACAGAGGATTACAGACACTCTTCACAGATGGAGATATTCTTGGTACCAATGAAGATAGTCCTACATCGGTCACAGATACTGAGGATTACAAACGCTCTTCACAGATGGAGATCTGCTTGGTACCTAATGTAGATAGTCCTACATCCATCACAGATACTGAGGATTACAAACACTCTTCAAAGATGGACATCTGCTTGGTTACTAATGAAGATAGTCCTACATCTGTCAGAGATACTGAGGACAGACACTCTTCACAGATGGAGATCTGCTTGGTAACGAATGAAGATAGTCCTACATCTGTCACAGATACTGAGGACTGACACTCTTCACAGATGGAGATCTGCTTGGTTACGAATGAAGATAGTCCTACATCTGTCACAGATACTGAGGATTACAGACACTCTTCACAGATGGAGATCTGCTTGGTTACTAACGAAGATAGTCATACATCTGTCACAGATACTGAGGAGGACAGACACTCTTGACACATGGAGATCTTCTTGGTACCTAAGGAAGATAGTCCGACATATGTCACAGATACTGAGGTTGACAGACACTCTTCACTCATCACAGACGGAGATCTGCTTGGTAACTAATGAAGATAGTCTGAGATCTGTCACAGAAACTGAGGACAGACACTCTTCACAGATGGAGATCTGCTTGGTAACTAATGAAGATAGTCCTACATCTGTCACAGATACTGAGGATTACAAACAATCTTCACAGATAGAGATCTTCTTGGTTACTAATGAAGATAGTCCTACATCTGTCACAGATACTGAGGACTGACACTCTTCACAGATGGAGATCTGCTTGGTTACGAATGAAGACAGTCCTACATCTGTCAAGGATACTAAGAATTACAAACACTCTTCACGGATGGAGATATTCTTGGTACCAATGAAGATACTCCTACATCTGTCACAGACACTGAGGATTACAGACACTTTTCAAATATGGACATCTGCTTGGTACCTAATGAAGATAGTCCTACATCTGTCACAGATATTAAGGATAACAAACACTCTTCAGAGACGGAGATCTGCTTGGTAACAAATGAAGATAGTCCTACATCTGTCACAGATATTGAGGATTACAGACACTCTTCACAGATGGAGATCTGCTTGGTAACGAATGAAGATAGTCCTACATCTGTCACAGATACTGAGGACTGACACTCTTCACAGATGGAGATCTGCTTGGTTACGAATGAAGATAGTCCTACATCTGTCACAGATACTGAGGATTACAGACACTCTTCACAGATGGAGATCTGTTGGTTACTAATGAAGATAGTCCTACATCTGTCACAGACACTGAGGATTACAGACACTTTTCACAGATGGAGATCTGCTTGGTTACCTAATGAAGATAGTCCTACATCCATCACAGATACTGAGGATTACAGACACTCTTCAAATATGGAGATCTACTTGGTAACTAATGAAGATAGTCCTACATCTGTCACAGATACTGAGGATTACAGAAACTCTTCACAGATGGAGATATTCTTGGTACCAATGAAGATAGTCCTACATCTGTCACAGATACTGAGGATGACAGACACTCTTCACTATTCACAGACGGAGATCTGCTTGGTAACTGATGAAGATAGTCCGACATATGTCACAGATACTGAGTACAGACAGTCTTCACAGATGGAGATCTGCTTGGTACCTAAGGAAGATAGTCCTATATCTGTCACAGATACTAAGGACAGACACTCTTCACAGATGGAGATCTGCTTGGTAACTGATGAAGATAGTCCTACACCTGTCACAGATACTGAGGATGACAGACACTCTTCACTATTCACAGACGGAGATCTGCTTGGTAACTGATGAAGATAGTCCGACATATGTCACAGATACTGAGTACAGACAGTCTTCACAGATGGAGATCTGCTTGGTACCTAAGGAAGATAGTCCTATATCTGTCACAGATACTAAGGACAAACACTCTTCACAGATGGAGATCTGCTTGGTTACTAATGAAGATAGTCCTACATCTGTCAGAGATACTGAGGACAGACACTCTTCACAGATGGAGATCTGCTTGGTAACGAATGAAGATAGTCCTACATCTGTCACAGATACTGAGGACTGACACTCTTCACAGATGGAGATCTGCTTGGTTACGAATGAAGATAGTCCTACATCTGTCACAGATACTGAGGATTACAGACACTCTTCACAGATGGAGATCTGCTTGGTTACTAACGAAGATAGTCATACATCTGTCACAGATACTGAGGAGGACAGACACTCTTGACACATGGAGATCTTCTTGGTACCTAAGGAAGATAGTCCGACATATGTCACAGATACTGAGGTTGACAGACACTCTTCACTCATCACAGACGGAGATCTGCTTGGTAACTAATGAAGATAGTCTGAGATCTGTCACAGAAACTGAGGACAGACACTCTTCACAGATGGAGATCTGCTTGGTAACTAATGAAGATAGTCCTACATCTGTCACAGATACTGAGGATTACAAACAATCTTCACAGATAGAGATCTTCTTGGTTACTAATGAAGATAGTCTTACATTTGTCACAGATACTGAGGACAGATAATCTTCACAGACGGAGATCTGCTTGGTTACTAATGAAGATAGTCCTACATCTGTCACAGATACTGAGGATTACAAACAATCTTCACAGATAGAGATCTTCTTGGTTACTAATGAAGACAGTCCTTCATCTCTCACAGATACTGAGGACAGACACTCTTCACAGACGGGAGCTCTGCTTGGTACCTAATGTAGATAGTCCTACATCTGTCAAGGATACTAAGAATTACAAACACTCTTCACGGATGGAGATATTCTTGGTACCAATGAAGATACTCCTACATCTGTCACAGACACTGAGGATTACAGACACTTTTCAAATATGGACATCTGCTTGGTACCTAATGAAGATAGTCCTACATCTGTCACAGATATTAAGGATAACAAACACTCTTCAGAGACGGAGATCTGCTTGGTAACGAATGAAGATAGTCCTACATCTGTCACAGATATTGAGGATTACAGACACTCTTCACAGATGGAGATCTGCTTGGTAACGAATGAAGATAGTCCTACATCTGTCACAGATACTGAGGATTACAGACACTCTTCACAGATGGAGATCTGCTTGGTACCTAATGAAGATAGTCCTACATCTGTCACAGATACTGAGGACTGATACTCTTCACAGATGTAGATCTGTTGGTTACTAATGAAGATAGTCCTACATCTGTCAAAGACACTGAGGATTACAGACACTTTTCACAGATAGAGATATGCTTGGTACCTAATGAAGATAGTCCTATATCTGTAACAGACACTGAGGATTACAAACACTCTTCAGAGATGGAGATCTGCTTGGTTACTATTGAAGATAGTCCTACATCTGTCACAGATACTGAGGATTACAGAAACTCTTCACAGATGGAGATATTCTTGGTACCAATGAAGATAGTCCTACATCTGTCACAGATACTGAGGATGACAGACACTATTCACAGATGCAGATCTGCTTGGTAACTGATGAAGATAGTCCTACATATGTCACAGATACTGAGTACAGACAGTCTTCACAGATGGAGATCTGCTTGGTACCTAAGGAAGATAGTCCTATATCTGTCACAGATACTAAGGACAGACACTCTTCACAGATGGAGATCTGCTTGGTAACTAATGAAGATAGTCCTACACCTGTCACAGATACTGAGGATGACAGACACTCTTCACAGACGGAGATCTGGTTGGTAACTGTTGAAGATAGGCCTACTTCTGTCACAGATACTGAGTACAAACACTCTTCACAGATGGAGATCTGCTTGGTACCTAAGGAAGATAGTCCTATATCTGTCACAGATACTAAGGACAAACACTCTTCACAGATGGAGATCTGCTTGGTTACTAATGAAGATAGTCCTACATCTGTCACAGATAGTAAGGATTACAAACACTCTTCACAGACTGAGATCTGCTTGGTACCTAATGAAGATAGTCCTACATCTGTCACAGATACTGAGGATTACAAACACACTTCACAGATGGAGATCTGCTTGGTTACTAATGAAGTTAGTCCTACATCTTTCACAGATACTGAGGACTGACAATCTTCACAGATGGAGATCTGCTCGGTAACGAATGAAGATAGTCCCACATCTGTCACAGATACTGAGGATTACAAACACACTTCACAGATGGAGATCTGCTTGGTTACTAATGAAGATAGTCCTACATCTTTCACAGATACTGAAGATTGACACTCTTCAGAGATGGAGATCTGCTTGGTTACCTAATGAAGATAGATCTACATCCGTCACAGATACTGAGGATTACAGACACTCTTCACAGATGGAGATATTCTTGGTACCTAATGAGGATAGTCCTACATCTGTCACAGACACTGAGGACTACAGACACTCTTCACAGATGGAGATCTGCTTGGTTACTAATGAAGATAGTCCTACATCTGTCACAGATACTGAGGACTGACACTCTTCACAGATGGAGATCTGCTTGGTACCTGATGAAGATAGTTCTACATCTGTCACCGATGCTGAGGATTACAAACACTCTTCACAGATGGAGATCTGCTTGGTTACTGATGAAGATAGTCCTACATCTGTCACAGATACTGAGGATTACAAACACTCTTCACAGATGGAGATCTGCTTGGTTACTGATGAAGATAGTCCTACATCTTTCACAGATACTGAGGATTACAAACACTCTTCACAGACTGAGATCTGCTGGGTTACTAATGAAGATAGTCCTACATCTGTCACAGATACTGAGGACTGACAATCTTCACAGATGGAGACCTGCTTGGTAACGAATGAATATAGTCCTACATCTTTCACAGATACTGAGGACTGACAATCTTCACAGATGGAGATCTGCTTGGTAACTAATGAAGATAGTCCTACATCTTTCACAGATACTGAGGATTGACACTCTTCAGAGATGGAGATCTGCTTGGTACCTAATGAAGATAGTCCTACATCTGTCACAGACACTGAGAACTGATACTCTTCACAGATGAAGATCTGCTTGGTACCTAATGAAGATAGTCCTACATCTTTCACAGATACTGAGGACTGACACTCTTCACAGATGGAGATCTGCTTGGTACTGAATGAAGATAGTCCTACATCTGTCACAGATACTGAGGACTGATACTCTTCACAGATGTAGATCTGTTGGTTACTAATGAAGATAGTCCTACATCTTTCACAGATACTGAGGACTGACAATCTTCACAGATGGAGATCTGCTTGGTACTGAATGAAGATAGTCCTACATCTGTAACAGACACTGAGGATTACAAACACTCTTCAGAGATGGAGATCTGCTTGGTTACTATTGAAGATAGTCCTACATCTGTCACAGATACTGAGTATTACAGACACTCTTCACAGATGGAGATCTGCTTGGTACCTAATGAAGATAGTCCTACATCTGTCACAGATACTGAGGATTCCAAAAGACCTCAGTCTCCTATTGAAGATAGTCCTACATCTGTCACAGATACTGAGTATTACAGACACTCTTCACAGATGGAGATCTGCTTGGTACCTAATGAAGATAGTCCTACATCTGTCACAGATACTGAGGATTCCAAAAGACCTCAAGTCCAGTCTATTGTTAAGGTGAACACCCAGGTATCTGTAGGAGTTCACAGTCTCGATGTCCAAACCCTGGATGCTAACCGGTGTTGGGTGGGGGGGTCTACACCTAAGGAAGTTCACTACCAGCTCCTTGGTCTTCCCCATGTTGATCTGGAGGTGGTTCTGTCGACACCAGTCCACAAAGTCCTGCGTCAGTCCTCTGTACTCCTGCTCATCCTCCTCAGTGATGAGGCCGACGATCGCAGAGTCTTCAGAGAACTTCTGCAGGTGGCAGCTGTCCGTCCTGTACGTTAAGTCCGCAGTGTACAGGGTGACGAGGAACAGCACCAGAACCGTTCCCTGCGGGGCCCCTGTACTGCAGACCACCATGTCAGACACACAGTCCCTAGTAGTAGTAGTAGTCCTGGATCCAACCCGACAGGTGGTGGTTCACCCCTGTGTGCTCCAGCTTGTCCCTCAGTAGAAGAGGCTGGATGGTGTTGACAGCACTGGAGAAATCAAAGAACATGATCCTCACAGAGTTCTCAGGCTTCTCCGGGTGAGACAGAGCCCTGTTCATGAGGAGGAAGATGACAGCATCATCCACCCCGATGCCAGGCTGGTAGGCAAACTGAAGCAGATCCATCGATGAGCTCACCAGAGGCCGGAGGTGGGAATGAACCAGCCTCTCCAGTGTCTTCATCAAATGAGACGTCAGTGCCACCAGCCTGTAGCTGTTCAGGTCCTTGGGGTGTTTTTTTGGCACTGGTACCAGACAGGATGTCTTCCACAGCTGTGGTACCCTCCCCAGCATCAGACTCATGTTGAAGATGTGCTCCACAATCCCACACAGCTGGTCTGCACAGGACTTGAGGAGCCTGGAGCTGATGCCATCCAGACCTGCAGCCTTTTTGGTCTTTAGTTTCCTGAGCTCATGTCTCACCTGGGCGGATGTGAGGGACAGGCTTGAGGAGGGGGGCTGGGTGTTAGAAGGTGTGTATCGGGTTGTTGGACTCCTGGCAGGAGTAGCAGTGGGGGGTGGTTGAGGGCTGGACATCATGGAATGCAGGGAGGAGGTTAGGGTGCGACAGTGACCTTCAGATGCAGATGAGGGTCGTTGCGGCAGGGCTGGCAAGGCGGCGGGAGGGGCAGGTGGCTGATCAAACCCCCTGAAGAACAGGTTTAGATCGTTCACCCACCTCTGGTCCCCCACAGCCCCTCCAGACTCCACTGTTGTTGTTCTGCTGCAGCTGGTCCTCCATCTTCCTCCTGTAGCTGTCCTTCCCCTCTCGGATCTTCCTCCTCAGCTCCCTCTGCACAGACTTCAGCTCCTCCTTGTCTCCTGACTTAAAGGCTCTCTTCTTCTCCTTCAGGAGAGCCTTTATCTCAGGATTAATCCAGGGCTTGTTGTTGGAGAAGCACCGTACAGTCCTGGTGGGTAAAGAGTTCTCCACACAGAAGTTAATGTAATCCGTTTTACAGCCCGTGAGGTTGTCGATGTCCTCCCCGTGAGGATCACAGAGCTCCTCCCACACAGTTGACTCAAAACAGTCCCTTAGAGCCTCTCCCGGCCGTCCAACACCCTCACCCCACCTGGTCCATCTGCACCTGTCTCAGCACAGGTGGAGCGCCCGAGAGCTGGGGGCTTCAGCGCGCGCTCCTCACCTCCGCGTCCTCTCCTCCCTGCCACCACGCTGATCATTGGCGATTCAATAACCATGTACATCAAATTTTTTAACGCCATCACACACTGTTCCCTGGTGCCACCGTTCCTGTCATCCTGGACAAACTCCTCCACCTACTCCCCTCCCTTCCCTCCTCTGTCTCAATGATAGTTGTGCATGTGGGCTCAAACGACACATCCCGCAAGCAGTCTGAGGTCACCTAGACTGATTTTAACTTGCTTTTTAACATTTTAAAGAACACTGGAAAGAGTTTTTATCTCTGGCCCCATCCCCACACTCATTCGCGGAGCAGAGCGTTTTAGCAGGATTCTTAGTCTCCATACCTGGCTCCAGGCCACTTGCCCCGCCCACAACTTCCATTTCATTGACAATTTTAATCTCTTCTGGGACAGAGCATCGCTTTTTATACACGACGGGATCCACCCCAACAGGCGGGGTAGCCAAATGCTGTCATCTAACATTCAATTCAAGATCCACTCCTCATCTGTCTGACAGTCTGCACCCAGCAGCTCATTTTCCCACACTCAGGTCACTAACCCCCCCTCCTCACAACAACATCTGGTCACCCCAAAGCAGTCCTGTTAACCCCGCCCACTCACCTGCCCATTCCCACCTGCCCCCGACCCCCACATCAGCACCACCAGTGAATCTTTTATCCCACTACACACCACCTCCTCACGTCCTCACCCCCGTCCAGTCAGAAACTGCACCCCCTCCAACCTCATCCACGTCCCCCTGCTCCCCCGGCTACCCCGCTCTGCTTTTAACAGTAAACCTGTGAACTTTGGACTTTTAATCATCAGATCAATCAACAACAAAACCTTTTTATGCCATGATTTTATTTCCCAAAACAACCTGGACTTTTTTGTTTTAACAGAAACTTGGCTCACCCCGGACAATTACACCTCCCTCATCGTAGCCACCCCCCCGACTTTACTCACCTCCATCAACCCCGGCTGTCAGGTCGGGGAGGGGGGGTGGCTGTCATTCACAAGAAGGCTTTTAAATGCACCCCAATCACTTTCAGCACTTTTAATTCCTTTGAGCACCTTGCTTTTATTATTAAGTTGAAAGACCCTGTCTTAGTTTTAATAATCTATAGACCCCCCAAACACAGCACTGTTTTTATCCATGAGTTCTCTTAGTTTTTATCCCATTTTTTATGTAATTATGACAGTATTCTTATTTTAGGTGATTTTAACATACAAGTCTGTTGTCCCTCTCAGCCCATGACTGATGATTTTATTGAAATTCTTGACTCTTTTAACCTAACCCAGGCAATACATGAACCAACCCATGCAAAAGGACACTGTCTAGATTTAGTCATTTTTACTGGTCTTAGCCCTGGTGAGTTTTTAACAAAGGATGTCTGTGTGTCAGATAACAAGCTGGTTTTATTCTCAGTGGTTTTATCCCATCCTCCTTTTATTGACCATGCTCCTGTTCATCGAAGGGTTTTTAATTCAACGTCTGCTAGCAAGTTTATGGAGCATTTTATTTCTGCATCTTTGACTGCCTTTAACCCAGATCTTAATCCAGTTTTTAACACAGAAGAGCTTGTCTCTCTTTTTAATCACACATGTCAGACCATCCTGGACTCTGTTGCTCCCTCAAAAGTGAAAAGGTTAAAAAAAGACCCCCAGCCGTGGCTTTCAGAGTCTGCCCAGGAACTGAAGAAAATTTGCAGAAGAAATGAACGTAAATGGAAAAAGACTGGGTTGGTAGTTTTTCATGGCATCTGGAAAGATGCCATGAAAAACTACCAAAAGGCAGTTAAAGACGCAAGGGCAGCATTTTATTCTGACTTGATTTTAGCCAATCATTCTAAGCCTAGAGTTTTATTTAAAGTTTTAGACTCCCTTACTAAACCCTCCCCCTCCCATTTTACTGATGCTTCTCAAGACACCTGTGAGAAGTTTTTAACCCACTTTTTAAACAAGGTTAAGGACATTAGGCATCAAATCACTCCTCCTGAATATCCCGTGCTTTTAAGTAGGGAAGTCCTTTGTAATTTTAGCAGTTTTGAGCCGGTGTCCTTATCCTTTTTATCTGACATTTTAGCCCACATGAAACCAGCTACGTGCAGTCTTGATTTTATTCCTACTAGATTTCTCAAAGAGGTTTTTAACACAGTTGGGCCCAGCATTTTATCCATTATTAATAGTTCTTTGTCAGAGGGAGTATTTCCTTCTGCTTTTAAACACGCTGTGGTCCAACCTCTTTTAAAGAAACCAAACCTTGACCCCACTGATTTTAACAATTTTAGACCCATTTCAAAACTTCCATTTTTATCCAAACTTTTAGAGAAGGTGGTTTCTACACAGCTTTTACGTTTTATTTCTGAAAATAACCTCTTTGAGAAGTTTCAGTCTGGTTTTAGAGCAGGTCACAGCACTGAGACGGCCCTCCTCAGAGTGACCAATGACCTTCTTTTAGCAGCAGACAGAGGGGAGGGCTCAAGTTTAATTCTTTTAGATCTCAGTGCAGCTTTTGATACGGTGGATCACGCCATTTTAATTTAGCGTCTTAAAAACTGGGTGGGTATCAGAGGCACTGCACTTAGCTGGTTTCAGTCTTATCTTTTAGAGCGAACCTTTGCAGTCACCATAGGCAACCACAGCTCCTCTACTGCTGCCGTTGCCTATGGTGTACCGCAGGGTTCAGTTTTAGGTCCAATTTTATTTTCTATTTACATGCTGCCCCTTGGCCAACTAATTCAGCGCCACCAAGTCTCCTACCACTGCTACGCAGAGGACACACAGATATACCTTCCTCTGATACCTGAGGACCCACAGGGCCTAGCTGCCGTCTCAGGGACATCAACAGTTGGATGGCAGAAAACTTTCTTCAGTTAAATAATTCAAAATCCGAAATAATCCTCTGTACCATTCAAAACTCCCCCCTCATACAGTCTTGCCTTGCTCCACTATCAGTAAACATCACCCCTCTGCCAGAAATTTAGGAGTCATTTTCGATTTGGATCTCACCTTCTCCACCCACATCAATAAAACCATCCAGTCCTGTTTCTTTCATTTACGATCCATTTCAAAAATAAAACACATACTCACCCCTCCAGACCTCCAAAAAAATCCCCCATTCATTTATTTTCTCCAGGCTCGACTATTGCAACTCCCTCCTCACTGGTTTAAATAAAAAATCTCTCTCTCGCCTCCAACTGGTCCAGAATGCAGCAGCTAGGCTTTTAACTGGTTTTAACAGACGGCATCATATCACTCCAGTTTTAGCCTCCCTCCACTGGCTTCCTGTGAGTTTTAGAATTGATTTTAAGATTTTATTGATTACTTTTAAAGCAATCATGGGGCTGGCCCCCAATTATTTATCGGAGCTTTTAATACCATATGTGCCTGCCCGCAGCCTCAGATCCTCTGGTGAAAGCCTGCTGGTCGTTCCAAAGTCGAGACTCAAAACTAAGGGTGATAGAGCTTTCTCCATCTGAGCTCCTCGACTTTGGAACGACCTGCCAGAGGAGATAAGGCGTGCGGCGTCTGTTGCTTCTTTTAAGTCCCTTTTAAAGACTTACATATACAGACTTGCTTTTATGTGATGCCGTCTATTACTGTCTTTTACTGTATTTTACCATCTTTTAATGTCTTTTATCTCTATCTTATTTTGTTTTACTGTTTGTTTTTCTTTACCTTCTTTTACTCCTTTTCGTTAATTTATTAATACCATTATGTGCTATTAATTATGATTTTAACTTTTTAATGATTCACCTTTTTAAACTTTTTTATAGATAATTTTTAGACCTTTCTAATTGTCTTAACGCTTGCTCATGTTTATCACTACATTTTATCATCGCCACTTATTTTTTATTATTTTGTAATTGTATCATCATTGTTCATTTCATCTTTTTATATTTTCTGACCTGATTTGTGCTTTCATCCCTTTTTAATTGCGTTTCCTATTCTTGCTGATCTTGTGGTTTTTATGTTTGGTCCTCATGGTCTCTTTTTATGCTGCATGGTTCTTGTATTGTCTGGGTTCCTATAAAGTACTATAAATTATGGAAAGGACCTTTCCACCTCATGTCTTTTTACATTGTGTCTCTCTGTTAGTCTTGATTTAAGCTGTTTTTGTTTTTACTTCATTGTGCTCATTGTTTATTTGTATTTTATTATTTTGTGCTGAATGCTTGTCAAAGCACTTTGTAAACTATGTTTTTAAAGTGCTATACAAATAAATTATTATTATTATTATTATTCAGTCTCCACAGACCATCTCTTAACAGCCAACTGTGTGTCACAGCTGGCTGTCTGTGGACAAGTGGTCTGTACATGGGCTGGAGATAAACCAGGTTGTGGTCTGATCTCTCCCGTGGAGGAAGTGGTGATGACTTGTATGCATCCTTGGTGTTTGCATACAGTAAGTCCAGTATTTTATTGTCTCTGGTGTGGCAGGTGACATACTGGGTGGAAGTGGGCCAAGCAGAGGATGAAGAGGCGTGATTAAGGTCCCCAGATATGAGGAGGAGGGCCTGAGGGTGTTTGGTCTGTAGCCAGCTGACTGCAGAGTGCAGGGTCTCACATGCAAAGGCTGATTATTACAGTTGGCCTGACACAGGCAGACTAATGCTGCACCATTCTTTAACAGTTACTATGGCAACGAGGGGGAGGAGGCAGCAGAAAATGTTCCTTTG
The DNA here is from genome assembly GCA_036419115.1 of Scarus forsteni. Taxonomy (NCBI): domain Eukaryota; kingdom Metazoa; phylum Chordata; class Actinopteri; order Labriformes; family Labridae; genus Scarus; species Scarus forsteni. The sequence goes on from JAZDUH010000478.1 coordinate 182,042, forward strand.
ATCTTCCCTTGCTGCTGATTGGACCTCTGGATCAAAGGACGTTCCTCTGGTGCTGCTTTGGTGTTCCCATCAGTCCATATATGTACATAGACTCTGATATGTCTATATAAGTAAGATCAGGATTGTGCAGACTTAATTCGACAATCAGAGCAAGAACAATGAACAACACAGAGGTAAGGACACAGACCAACATTTTGTCAACAAGGACCTACACAGGCCACTTATTGCCTCGTTTGTGGACCAGCAGACATCCATACAGTGGCTCAATCTAGAGCATTATGTTTGTGCCAAAGGACCAGGTGTCCAAGTGTCTTGGAGACATGGGCAGCATCATAGCACAGACATTGACTGAGAAGATGGGTGTAATGGGTGACATCCAGAGCTCGAGCACACAGATACTGACAGAGCTCATAGTCGATGAGGTTACAGAGAAGGTGAACGAGGAGCTCTCTAGCTTGGAGGAGTGTGAGAAAGCTTATCCCCGGAGTGTGAGGAACATCGCACAAAACATGTGGCAAGTACTTTGTAATATTATGCCCAGGATACCAAAATCCAGGAAATCCAGGAAAGTGACCCTGGTTAATGAGTTTGAATGCACGTCTAATGAGGAGGACTTCCTGCCAAGGCCTGGGTCCTCCAAAGCATTCAAGCTACTCATGGATTCAGAATTACTCAAAATCTCATCACTCAAATCAGCCAAGACAATCTTGACTGAAGATTGTCTTGGCTGATGCCCAAAATGATCATTTACATTTATCACAAATTGAAGTAAATGTGCATGGAGCTCAGACGAAGGGTGCAGGGCGCAGAGCCAGAGAGTAGGTCACTGACGCCAGCCTTTTTAAAGCACATGTGGGTCACCCAAGGCACACAGGTCCTGGGAGAGGGGCCAGAGGAAGCGTGACTCAAGGACAACTATGACGAGTAACAAAATTGGATCCAGTTTTCTCTTGCTTGGGCCTGGGTAAACGGGCATTTAAAACGTGTCCCTTTGGCATATAGGACTATCTTCATTAGTTGTAACTAATGAAGATACTCCAACATCTGTCACAGATACTGAGGATGACAGACACTCTTCACAGATGGAGATCTGCTTGTTTACAAATGAAGGTAGTCCTACATCTGTCACAGATACTGAGGATCACAGACACTCTTCATAGATGGAGATAAGCTTGGTAACTAATGAAGATAGTCCTACATCTGTCACAGATACTGAGGATCACAGACACTCTTCACAGATGGAGATCTGCTTGGTAACTGATGAAGATAGTCCTACTTCTGTCACAGATACTGAGGATTAAAGTTACTCTTCACAGATGGAGATCTGCTTGGTAAGTAATGAAGATAGTCCTACATCTGTCACTCAAACTGAGGACTACAGTTACTCTTCACAGATGGAGATCTGCTTGGTACCTAATGAAGATAGTCCTACATCTGTCACAGATACTGAGGATGACTGACACTCTTCACAGACGGAAGAGTTTCAGTCATCTGTAACAGATACTGAGGACTACAGTTACTCTTTACAGATGGACATCTGCTTGGTAACTAATGAAGATAGTCCTACATCTGTCACAGATACTGAGGACAGACACTCTTCACAGATGGAGATCTGCTTGGTAACTATTGAAGATAGTCTTGGTGCTTGGACTCTGTTCATCAGTGTAGTGACCATGTCCGTCAGTGCAGTGATTCTGTCTATCAGAGAAGTGACTGTTAATCAGTGTTGTGACTCTGTTTCTTGGTGCTTGGACTCCATTCATCAGTGCAGACACTTTTTTTCTTGGTGCTTGGACTCTGTTCATCAGTGTAGTCACTCTGTTTCTTGGTGCCTGGACTCTGTTCATCAGTGTAGTGACTCTGTTTCTTGGTGTTCTCGACTCTGTTCATCAGTGTAGTGACTCTGTTTCTTGGTGCTTGGGCTCTTCATCAGTGCAGACACTCTGTTTCTTGGTGCTTGGACTCTGTTCATCAGTGTAGACACTCTATGTCTTGGTGCTTTGACTCTGTTCATCAGTGTAGTGACTCTGTTTCTTGGTGCCTGGACTCTGTTCATCAGTGTAGTGACTCTGTTTCTTGGTGTTCTCGACTCTGTTCATCAATGTAGTCACTCTGTTTCTTTGTGCTTGAACTCTGTTCATCATTGTAGTGACTCTGTTTCTTGGTGCTTGGACTCTGTTCATCAGTGTAGTGACTCTGTTTATCAATGTACTGACTGTTAATCAGTGTTGTGACTCTGTTTCTTGGTGCTTGGACTCTGTTAATCAGTGTAATGACTCTGTGTTTCTTGGTGCCTGAACTCTGTTCATCAGTGCAGACAATCTGTTTCTAGGTTCTTGGACTCTGTTCATCAGTGTAGTCACTCTGTTTCTTGGTGCTTGGACTCTGTTCATCAGTGCAGACACCCTGTTTCTTGGTGCTTGAACTCTGTTCATCAGTGTAGAGACTCTGTCTCTTGATGCCTGGACTCTGTTCATCAGTGTAGACACTCTGTTTCCTTGTACTTGGACTCTGTTCATCAGTGTAGTGACTCTGTTTCTTGGTGCTTTGACTCTGTTCGCAGGTGTAGTGACTCTGTTTCTTGGTGCTTGGACTCTGTTCATCAGTGTAGTCACTCTGTTTCTTGGTGCTTGGTCTCTGTTAATCAGTGTAGACAATCTGTTTATTGGTGCTTGAACTCTGTTCATTAGTGTAGTCACTCTGTTTCTTGTTGCTTAGACTCTGTTCATCAGTGCAGACACTCTGTTCCTTGGTGCTTGGACTCTGTTCATCAGTCTAGACAATCTGTTTCTTGGTGCTTGGACTCTGTTCATCAGTGTAGTCACTCTGTGTCTTGGTGCTTGGACTCTGTTCATCAGTGTAGTGACTCTGTTTCTTGGTGCTTGGACTCTGTTCATCAGTGCAGACTCTCTGTTTCTTGGTGCTTGGACTCTGTTCATCAGTGCAGACACTCTGTTTCTTGGTGCTTGGACTCTGTTCAGCAGTGTAGTGACTCTGTTTCTTGGTGCCTGGACTCTGTTCATCTGCGTACTCATTCTGTTTCTTGGTTCCTGGACTCTGTTCATCAGTGTAGTGCCTCTGTTTCTTGGTGCCTGGACTCCGTTCCTCAATGCAGACACTCTGTTTCTTGATGCTTGAACTCTTCATCAGTGTAGTCACTTTGTTTCCTTGTACTTGGACTCTGCTCATCAGTGCAGACACTCTATTTCTTGGTGCTTGGACTGTGTTCATCAATGCGGACACTCTGTTTCTTGGTGCCTGGACTCTGTTCATCAGTGTAGTTACTTTCTTTCTTGGTGCTTGGACTCTGTTCCACAGTGTATAGCTCTGTTTCTTAGTGCTTGGACTCTGTTCATCAGTGTAGTCACTATGTTTCTTGGTTCCTGTTCTCTGTTAATCAGTGCTGTGACTCTGTTTCTTGGTGCTTGGACTCTGTTCATCAGTGTAGACACTCTGTTTCTTGGTGCTTGGACTCTGTTCATCAGTGTAGTCACTCTGTGTCTTGGTGCTTGGACTCTGTTCATCAGTGTAGTGAATCTGTGCCTTGGTGCTTGGACTCTGTTCATCAGTGTAGTCACTCTGTTTCTTGGTGCTTGGACTCTGTTCATCAGTGTATTCACTCTGTTTCTTGGTGCTTGGACTCTGTTCATAAGTGTAGCCACTATGTTTCTTGGTTCCTGTTCTCTGTTCATCAGTGTAGTGACTCTGTTTCTTGGTGCCTGGACTCTGTTCATCTGTGTAGTCATTCTCTTTCTTGGTGCTTGGACTCCATTCATCAGTGCAGACTCTGTTTCTTGGTGCTTGGACTCTGTTCATCAGTATAGACACTCTGTTTCCTGGTGCTTTCACTCTGTTCATCAGTGTCGTCATTCTCTTTCTTGGTTCCTGGACTTTGTACATCAGTGTAGTGACTCTGTTTCTTGGTGCCTGGACTCTGTTCATCAATGCAGACACTCTGTTTCTTGGTGCTTGGACTCTGTTCATCAGTGTAGTCACTTTGTTTCTTGGTGTTTTAACTCTGTTCATCAGTGCAGACAATCTGTTTCTTGGTGCTTGAACTGTGTTCATCAGTGCAGACACTCTGTTTCTAGGTGCTTGGACTCTGTTCATCAGTGTAGACAATCTCTTTCTTGGTGCTTGGACTCTGTTCATCAGTGTAGACAATCTGTTTCTTGGTGCTTGGACTCTGTTCATCAGTGTAGTGAATCTGTTTCTTGGTGCTTGGACTCTGTTCATCAGTGTAGTCACTCTGTGTCTTGGTGCTTGGACTCTGTTCATCAGTGTAGTGAATCTGTGCCTTGGTGCTTGGACTCTGTTCATCAGTGTAGTCACTCTGTTTCTTGGTGCTTGGACTCTGTTCATCAGTGTAGTGACTCTGTTTCTTGGTGCCTGGACTCTGTCCATCAGTGTATTCACTCTGTTTCTTGGTGCCTGGACTCTGTTCATCTGCGTACTCATTCTGTTTCTTGGTTCCTGGACTCTGTTCATCAGTGTAGTGCCTCTGTTTCTTGGTGCCTGGACTCCGTTCCTCAATGCAGACACTCTGTTTCTTGATGCTTGAACTCTTCATCAGTGTAGTCACTTTGTTTCCTTGTACTTGGACTCTGCTCATCAGTGCAGACACTCTATTTCTTGGTGCTTGGACTGTGTTCATCAATGCGGACACTCTGTTTCTTGGTGCCTGGACTCTGTTCATCAGTGTAGTTACTTTCTTTCTTGGTGCTTGGACTCTGTTCCACAGTGTATAGCTCTGTTTCTTAGTGCTTGGACTCTGTTCATCAGTGTAGTCACTATGTTTCTTGGTTCCTGTTCTCTGTTAATCAGTGCTGTGACTCTGTTTCTTGGTGCTTGGACTCTGTTCATCAGTGTAGACACTCTGTTTCTTGGTGCTTGGACTCTGTTCATCAGTGTAGTCACTCTGTGTCTTGGTGCTTGGACTCTGTTCATCAGTGTAGTGAATCTGTGCCTTGGTGCTTGGACTCTGTTCATCAGTGTAGTCACTCTGTTTCTTGGTGCTTGGACTCTGTTCATCAGTGTAGTGACTCTGTTTCTTGGTGCCTGGACTCTGTCCATCAGTGTATTCACTCTGTTTCTTGGTGCTTGGACTCTGTTCATAAGTGTAGCCACTATGTTTCTTGGTTCCTGTTCTCTGTTCATCAGTGTAGTGACTCTGTTTCTTGGTGCCTGGACTCTGTTCATCTGTGTAGTCATTCTCTTTCTTGGTGCTTGGACTCCATTCATCAGTGCAGACACTCTGTTTCTTGGTGCTTGGACTCTGTTCATCAGTATAGACACTCTGTTTCCTGGTGCTTTCACTCTGTTCATCAGTGTCGTCATTCTCTTTCTTGGTTCCTGGACTTTGTACATCAGTGTAGTGACTCTGTTTCTTGGTGCCTGGACTCTGTTCATCAATGCAGACACTCTGTTTCTTGGTGCTTGGACTCTGTTCATCAGTGTAGTCACTTTGTTTCTTGGTGTTTTAACTCTGTTCATCAGTGCAGACAATCTGTTTCTTGGTGCTTGAACTGTGTTCATCAGTGCAGACACTCTGTTTCTAGGTGCTTGGACTCTGTTCATCAGTGTAGACAATCTCTTTCTTGGTGCTTGGACTCTGTTCATCAGTGTAGACAATCTGTTTCTTGGTGCTTGGACTCTGTTCATCAGTGTAGTGAATCTGTTTCTTGGTGCTTGGACTCTGTTCATCAGTGTAGTCACTCTGTGTCTTGGTGCTTGGACTCTGTTCATCAGTGTAGTGAATCTGTGCCTTGGTGCTTGGACTCTGTTCATCAGTGTAGTCACTCTGTTTCTTGGTGCTTGGACTCTGTTCATCAGTGTAGTGACTCTGTTTCTTGGTGCCTGGACTCTGTCCATCAGTGTATTCACTCTGTTTCTTGGTGCTTGGACTCTGTTCATAAGTGTAGCCACTATGTTTCTTGGTGCTTCCTGTTCATCTGTTCATCAGTGTAGTGACTCTGTTTCTTGGTGCCTGGACTCTGTTCATCTGTGTAGTCATTCTCTTTCTTGGTGCTTGGACTCCATTCATCAGTGCAGACACTCTGTTTCTTGGTGCTTGGACTCTGTTCATCAGTATAGACACTCTGTTTCCTGGTGCTTTCACTCTGTTCATCAGTGTAGTCATTCTCTTTCTTGGTTCCTGGACTTTGTACATCAGTGTAGTGACTCTGTTTCTTGGTGCCTGGACTCTGTTCATCAATGCAGACACTCTGTTTCTTGGTGCTTGGACTCTGTTCATCAGTGTAGTCACTTTGTTTCTTGGTGTTTTAACTCTGTTCATCAGTGCAGACACTCTGTTTCTAGGTGCTTGGACTCTGTTCATCAGTGCAGACACTCTGTTTCTAGGTGCTTGGACTCTGTTCATCAGTGTAGTCACTCTGTTTCTTGGTGCTTGGACTCTGTTCATCAGTGTAGTCACTCTGTTTCTTGGTGCTTGGACTCTGTTCATCAATGTAGTGACTCTGTTTCTTGGTGCCTGGACTCTGTTCATCAGTGTAGACTCTGTTTCTTGGTGCTTGGACTCTGTTCATAAGTGTAGCCACTATGTTTCTTGGTTCCTGTTCTCTGTTCATCAGTGTAGTGACTCTGTTTCTTGGTGCCTGGACTCTGTTCATCTGTGTAGTCTTTCTCTTTCTTGGTGCTTGGACTCTGTTCATCAATGCAGACACTCTGTTTCTTGGTGCTTGGACTCTGTTCATCAGTGTAGACACTCTGTTTCTTGGTGCTTGGACTCTGTTCATCAGTGTAGTCACTTTGTTTCTTGGTGCTTGGACTCTGTTCATCAGTGTAGTGCCTCTGTTAATCAATGTAATGACTGTTAATCAGTGTTGTGACTCCGTTTCTTGGTGCTTGGACTCTGTTCATCAGTATAGACACTCTGTTTCCTGGTGCTTTCACTCTGTTCATCAGTGTAGTCATTCTCTTTCTTGGTTCCTGGACTTTGAACATCAGTGTAGTGACTCTGTTTCTTGGTGCCTGGACTCTGTTCATCAGTGTAGTCACTTTGTTTCTTGGTGCTTTAACTCTGTTCATCACTGCAGACACCCTGTTTCCTGGTGCTTGGACTCTGTTCATCATTGCAGACACTCTGTTTCTTGCTGCTTGGACTCTGTTCATCATTGTAGACAATCTGTTTCTTGCTGCTTGGACTCTGTTCATCATTGTAGACAATCTGTTTCTTGGTGCTTGGACTCTGTTCATCAGTGTAGACACTCTGTTTCTTGGTGCTTGGGCTCTGTTCATCAGTGTAGTGACTCTGTTTCTTGGTGCTTGGACTCTGTTCATCAGTGTAGACAATCTGTTTCTTGGTGCTTTAACTCTGTTCATCAGTGTAGACAATCTGTTTCTTGGTGCTTGTTCTCTGTTCATCAGTGCAGACAATCTGTTTCTTGGTGCCTGGACTCTGTTCATCAATACAGACACTCTGTTTCTTGGTGCTTGGACTCTGTTCATCAGTGTAGAAAATCTGTTTCTTGGTGCCTGGGCTCTGTTCATCAGTGTAGTCACTCTTTTTCTTGGTGCCTGGACTCTGTTCATCAATACAGACACTCTGTTTCTCGATGCTTGAACTCTGATCATCATTGTAGTGACTCTGTTTCTTGGTGCTTGGACTCTGTTCATCAGTGTAGTGCCTCTGTTTATCAATGTAATGACTCTGTTCATCAGTGTTGTGACAATCCGTTTCTTGGTGCTTGACTCTGTTCATTAGTATAGACACTCTGTTTCTAGGTGCTTGGACTCTGTTCATCAGTGTAGTCATTCTGTTTCTTGGTGCTTGGACTCTGTTCATCAGTGTAGACACTCTGTTTTTTGGTGCCTGGACTCTGTTCATCAGTGTAGTCACTTTGTTTCTTGGTGCTTTAACTCTGTTCATCAGTTTAGTGCAGACAATCTGTTTCTTGGTTCTTGGACTCTGTTCATCAGTGCAGACACTCTGTTTCTTGGTGCTTGGACTCTGTTCATCAGTGTAGTCACTCTGTTTCTTGGTGCTTGGACTCTGTTCATCAGTGTAGACAATCTGTTTCTTGGTGCTTGGACTCTGTTCATCAGTGTAGACACTCTGTTTCTTGGTGCCTGGACTCTGTTCATCAGTGCAGTGACTCTGTTTCTTGGTGCTTGGACTCTGTTCATCAGTGCAGACAATCTGTTCCTTGGTGCTTGGACTCTGTTACATCACTGTAGACAATCTGTTAATTGGTGCTTGGTCTCTTTTCATAAGTGTACACACTCTGTTTCTTGGTGCTTGGACTCTGTTCATCAGTGCAGACACTCTGTTTCTTGGTGCCTAGACTCTTTTCATCTGTGAAGTGACTCTGTTTCTTGGTGCCTGGACCCTGTTCATCAGTGTTGTGACTATGTTTCTTGGTGTCTGGACCCTGTTCATCAAAGCAGACTCTGTTCCTTGGTGCTTGGACTCTGTTCATCAGTAGAAAATCTGTTTCTTGGTGCTTGACTCTGTTCATCAGTGCAGACACTCTGTTTCTGGTGCTTGGACTCTGTTCATCAGTCTAGACAATCTGTTTCTTGGTGCTTGGACTCTGTTCATCATTGTAGACACTCTGCTTCTAGGTGCTTGGACTCTGTTCATGAGTGAAGTCAGTCTGTTTCTTGGTGCTTGGACTCTGTTCATCATTGTAGACACTCTGCTTCTATGGTGCTTGGACTCTGTTCATCAGTGTGAACTCTGTTTCTTGGTGCTTGGACTCTGTTCATCAGTGTAGTGACTCTGTTTCTTTGGTGCTTGGACTCTGTTCATCAGTGAAGTCACTCTGTTTCTTGGTGCTTGAACTGTGTTCATCAGTGTAGTCACTCTGTTTCTTGGTGCTTGGACTCTGTTCATCAGTGTAGACATTGTTTCTTGGTGCTTGGACTCTGTTCATCAGTGTAGACAATCTGTTTCTTGGTGCTTGGACTCTGTTCATCAGTGTATACTCTGTTTCTTGGTGCTTGGACTCTGTTCATCAGTGTAGTGCCTCTTTTTATCAATGTAATGACTGTTAATCACTATTGTGACTCCGTTTCTTGGTGCTTGGACTCTGTTCATCAGTGTAGTCACTCTGTTTCTTGGTGCTTGGACTCTGTTCATCAGTGCAGACAATCTGTTTCTTGGTGCTGGGTCTCTGTTCATCAGTGTAGTGACTCTGTTTCTTGGTGCTTGGACTCTGTTCATCAGTGTTGTGACTATGTTTCTTGGTGCCTGGACCCTGTTCATCAAGTGCAGACTCTCTGTTTCTTGGTGCTTGGACTCTGTTCATCAGGGTGGAAAATCTGTTTCTTGAGTGCTTGGACTCTGTTCATCAGTGTAGTGACTCTGTTTCTTGGTGCCTGGACTCTGTTCATCAGTGCAGACACTTTGTTTCTTGGTGCTTGGACTCTGTTCATCAGTGTAGTCACTCTGTTTCTTGGTGCTTGGACTCTGTTCATCATTGTAGTCACTTTGTTTCTTGGTGCTTGGACTCTGTTCATCAGTGTAGTCATTCTGTTTCTTGGTGCTTGGACTCTGTTCATCAGTGCAGACACCCTGTTTCCTGGTGCTTGGATTCTGTTCATCAGTGTAGTCACTCTTTTATTTTTGGTGCCTGGACTCTTCATCAGTGTTGCCACTTTGTTTCTGAGTGCCTGGACTCTGATCATCATTGTAGTCACTCTGTTTCTTGGTGCCTGGACTCTGTTCATCAGTGTAGTCACTTTGTGTCTTGGTGCTTGGACTGTGTTCATCAGTATAGACAATCTGTTTCTTGGTGCTTAAACTCTGTTCATCAGTGTATAGCTCTGTTTCCTGGTGCTTAGACTCTGTTCATCAGTGTAGTCACTCTTTTTCTTGGTGCTTGGACTCTATTCATCAGTGTAGTCGCTCTGTTTTTTGGTGCCTGGACTCTGTTCATCGGTGCAGACACTCTGTTTCTTGGTGCTTGGACTCTGTTCATCATTGCAGATAATCTGTTTCTTGGTGCTTGGACACTCTTCATCAGTGCAAACACTCTGTTTCTTGGTGCCTGGACTCTTCATCAGTGTAGTCGACTCTGTTTCTTGGTGCTTGGACTCTGTTCATCAGTGTAGTCACTTTGCTTCTTGGGACGTGGTCTCTGTTCATCAGTGTAGTGACTCTGTTTCTTGGTGCTTGGACTCTGTTCATCAGTAGACACCCTGTTTCTTGGTGCTTGGACTCTGTTCATCAGTGTAGTCACTTTGTTTCTTGGTGCTTGGACTCTGTTCATCAGTGTAGTCACTTTGTTTCTTGGTGCTTGGACTCTGTTCATCAGTGTATAGCTCTGTTTCTTGGTGCTTGGACTCTGTTCATCAGTGTAGAAAATCTGTTTCTTGGTGCTTGGACTCTGTTCATCAGTGCAGACACCCTGTTTCTTGTGCCTGGACTCTGTTCATCAGTGTAGTCACTCTGTTTCTTGGTGCTTGGACTCTGTTCATCAGTGTAGTCACTCTGTTTCTTGGTGCTTGGACTCTGTTCATCATTGCAGACAATCTGTTTCTTGGTGCTTGGACTCTGTTCATCATTGTAGACAATCTGTTTCTTGGTGCTTGGACTCTGTTCATCAATGCAGACACTCTGTTTCTTGGTGCCTGGACTCTGTTCATCAGTGTAGTGACTCTGTTTCTTGGTGCTTGGACTCTGTTCATCAGTGTAGACACTCTGTTTCTTGGTGCCTGGACTCTGTTCATCAGTGTAGTCACTTTGTTTCTTCGTGCTTGGACTCTGTTAATCAGTGTAGTGACTCTGTTTCCTGTTGCCTGGACTCTTTTCTCAGGTGTAGTGACTCTGTTTCTTGGTGCCTGGACTCTGTTCATCAGTGTAGTCACTCTGTTTCTTCGTGCTTGAACTGTGTTCATCAGTGTAGACACATTGTTTCTTGGTTCCTGGACTCTGTTCATCTGTGTAGTGACTCTGTTTCTTGGTGCTTGGACTCTATTCATCAATGCAAACGCTCTGTTTCTTGGTGCCTGGACTCTGTTCATCAGTGTAGACACTTTGTTTCTTGGTGCTTGGACTCTATTCATCAGTGTATAGCTCTGTTAATTGGTGCTTGGACTCTGTTCATCAGTGTAGTCACTTTGTTTCTTGGTGCCTGGACTCTGTTCATCAGTGTAGTCACTATGTTTCTTCGTGCCTGGACTCTGTTCATCAGTGTAGTTACTTTCTTTCTTGGTGCTTGGACTCTGTTCCTCAGTGTATAGCTCTGTTTCTTAGTGCTTTGACTCTGTTCATCATTGCAGACAATCTGTTTTTCTTGGTGCTTGGACTCTGTTCATCATTGTAGACAATCTGTTTCTTGGTGCTTGGACTCTGTTCATCAGTGTAGACAATCTGTTTCTTGGTGCCTGGACTGTGTCCGTCAGTGTAGTGACTTTGTTTCTTCGTGCTTGGACTCTGTTCATCAGTGTAGACAATCTGTTTCTTGGTGCCTGGACTCTGTTCATCAGTGTAGTCACTTTGTTTCTTCGTGCTTGGACTCTGTTAATCAGTGTAGTGACTCTGTTTCCTGTTGCCTGGACTCTTTTCTCAGGTGTAGTGACTCTGTTTCTTGGTGCCTGGACTCTGTTCATCAGTGTAGTCACTCTGTTTCTTCGTGCTTTGATTCTGTTCATCAGTGTAGTCACTTTGTTTCTTCGTGCTTGGACTCTGTTCATCAGTGCAGACAATCATTTTCTTGGTGCTTGGACTCTGTTCATCAGTGTAGTCACTTTGTTTCTTGGTGTCTGGACTCTGTTCATCAGTGTAGTGACTCTGTTTCTTGGTGCCTGGACTCTGTTAATCAGTGTAGTGACTCTGTTTATTGGTGTTTGGACTCTGTTCATCAATGCAGACACTCTGTTTCTTGGTGCCTGGACTCTGTTCATCAATGTAGTGATTCTGTTTCTTGGTGCCTGGACTCTGTTCATCAGTGTAGAAACTCTGTTTCTTGGACATCTGTTTAGTACCTTATGGAGAAAGTCCTACATCTGTTACACATACTGAGGATGACAAAAACTCTTCTTGAGATCTACTTGGTAACTAATGGAGATAGTCCTACATCTGTCACAGATACTCTGGTGTTTACTCTGTTCACAAATGCAGATCTGCTTGGTAACTACTGAAGATAGTCCTCCATCTGTCACAGATATTCTGGACTACAGCTTTCTTCACAGATGGAGATCCGCTTGGTTTCTGAAGATAGTCCTACATCTGTCACAGATACTGAGGAAGTCAGTTACTCTTCACAGATGGAGATCTGCTTGGTAACTAATGAAGATATTCCTACTCTGTCACAGATACTCTTGACTACAGTCACTCTTCACAGATGTAGATCTGTTTAACTAATGAAGATAGTCCTACATCTGTCATCAGATACTGTAGGAAGACAGTTACTCTTCACAGATGGAGTTCTGCTTGTTCAACTAATGAAGACATCTGTTTCTTGGTGCCTGGACATCTGTTCATCAGATACTGTAGGAAGACAGTTATTCTTCACAGATGAAGATCTGCTTGGTCTAATGAAAATAGTCCTACATCAGTGTAGACATACTGAGTACTGCAGTTTCTTGGTGCCTGGACTGCTTGTTCATCTAATGCAGAGACTCTAGTTTACATCTGTCACAGATACTGGTACTGCAGTTACTCTTCATCCGCTTGGTAACTAATGAAGACAGTCCTCATCTGTGCAGATACTGATGACTCTGTTCACTCTTGTAGTCACTCTGTCTCTTGATGAAGATAGTCCTACATCTGTCACAGATACTGAGGATTACAGTTACTCTTCACAGATGGAGATCTGCTTGGTAACTAATGAAGATAGTCCTACATCTGTCACAGACATACTGAGTACTACAGTTACTCTTCACAGATGGAGATCTGCTTGGTAACTAATGAAGATAGTCCTACATCTGTCACAGATACTGAGGATTACAGTTACTCTTCACAGATGGAGATCTGCTTGGTAACTAATGAAGACAGTCCTACATCTGTCACAGATACTTGAATACAGTTACTCTTCACAGATGGAGATCTGCTTGGTAACTAATGAAGACAGTCCTCCATCTGTCACAGATATTCTGGACTACAGTTACTCTTCACAAATGGAGATCTGCTTGGTAACTAATGAAGATAGTTCTACATCTGTCACAGATACTGACTGTTACTCTTCACAGATTGAGATCTGCCTGGTCACTAATCAAGACAGTCCTACATCTGTCACAGATACTCTGGACAACAGTTACTCTTCACAGATGGAGATCTGCTTGGTAACTAATGAAGATAGTTCTACATCTGTCACAAATACTGAGGAAGACAGTTACTCTTCACAGACAGAGATCTGCTTGGTAACTAATGAAGATAGTTCTACATCTGTCACAGATACTGAGTACTGCAGTTACTCTTCACAGATGGAGATCCGCTTGGTAACTAATGAAGTTAGTCCTATATCTGTCACAGATACTGAGGACTACAGTTACTCTTCACAGATGAAGATCTGCTTGGTAACTAATGACGATAGACCTACATCTGTCACAGATACTGAGGACTACAGTTACTCTTCACAGATGGAGATCTGCTTGGTAACTAATGAAGATAGTCCTACATCTGTCACAGATACTGAGGAAGACAGTTACTCTTCACAGATGGAGATCTGCTTGGTAACTAATGAAGATAGTCCTACATCTGTCACAGATACTGAGGAAGACAGTTACTCTTCACAGATTGAGATCTGCTTGGTAACTAATGAGGATATTCCTACATCTTTCACAAATACTCTTGAATACAGTTACTCTTCCCAGATGGAGATATGCTTGGTATCTAATGAGGATAGTCCTACATCTATCACAGATACTCTTGACTACAGTTACTCTTTACTGATCGAGATCTGCTTGGTAGCTAATAAAGATATTCCTACATCTATCACAGATACTCTTGACTACAGTTACTCTTCACAGACGGAGATCTGCTTGGTAACTAATGAAGATAGTCCTACATCTGTCACAGATACTAAGGGCAGACACTCTTCACAGACGGAGATCTGCTTGGGAACTAATGAAGATAGTCCTACATCTGTCAGAGATACTGAGTACTGCAGTTCCTCTTCACAGATGGAGATCCGCTTGGTAACTAATGAAGGTAGTCTACATCTGTCACAGATACTGAGTACTGCAGTTACTCTTCACAGATGGAGATGCTGAACATGAAGATAGTCCTACATCTGTCACAGATACTGAGGAAGTACAGTTACTCTTCACAGATGTAGATCTGCTTGGTAACTAATGAAGATAGTCCTACATCTGTCACAGATATGACTACAGTCACTCTTCACAGATGAAGATCTGCTTGGTAACTAATGAAGATAGTCCTACATCTGTCACAGATACTGAGGAAGACAGTTACTCTTCACAGATGGAGATCTGCTTGGTAACTAATGAAGATAGTCCTACATCTGTCACAGATACTGAGGACTGCAGTTACTCTTCACAGTTGGAGATCTGCTTGGTAACTAATGAAGATAGTCCTACATCTGTCACAGATACTGAGGAAGACAGTTACTCTTCACAGATGGAGATCTGCTTGGGACTAATGAAGATAGTTCCTGACACAGGCAGACTAATGCAGCACCATTCTTTAACAGTTACTATGGCAACGAGGGGGATGAGGCAGAACATGTTCCTTTGATCTTCCCTTGCTGCTGATTGGACCTCTGGATCAAAGGACGTTCCTCTGGTGCTGCTTTGGTGATTCCATCAGTCCATATATGGACATAGACTCTGATATGTCTATATAAGTAAGATCAGGATTGTGTAGACTTAATTCGACATCAGAGCAAGAACAATGAACAACACAGAGGCAAGTACACAGACCAACATTTTGGTCAACAAGGACCTACTCAGGCGTCCCCTGACATCCATGCAATGGCTTAATCTAGAGGCTGGATCACTGGACCAGAGAACAAAACCCAAACTGACGGAGATCGTTTGGAATTAATCAATGTTGCAGCAACACAGATCTTTGAGCTCTTGCAGTGTGAGAGTGATGGTGCGAACATTATGTTTGTGCCAAAGGACCAGGTGTCTAAGTGTCTTGGAGACATGCTCAGCCTCATAGCACAGACATTGGCTGAGAAGATGGGTGTTAAGGGTGACATCCAGAGCTCGAGCACACAGATACTGACAGAGCTCATAGTTGATGAGGTTACAGAGAAGGTGAACAACTAGCTCTCTAGCTTGGAGGAGTGTAAAGCTTTTCCCCGGAGTGTGAGGATCATCGCACAAAACATGTGGCAAGTACTTTGTAACATTATGCCCAGGATACCAAAGTCCATGAAATCCAGGAAAGTGACCCTGGTTAATGAGTTTGAATGCACTTCTAATGAGGAAGTCCTCCTCATTAGACGTGCATCTTGTTGCCAGTATAATACTGTAAAATTTAAAGCAACCCCTTTATAGTGTACCAAATGAAGAAAGTCCTCGTCTGTCACAGATACTGAGGACAGACACTCTTCACAGATGGAGATCTGCTTGGTACCTAATGAAGATAGTCCGACATTGTTTATTGTTTATTTAAAAGGATCCCCATTAGTTGCTACCAAAGCAGCAACTAGTCTTCCTGTTGTCCATACAATCAACAGTCATACATAACTGAAACATTAAGAGACAGCAAACACTTTATAATAATACAATCAACACCCCCACCCCCACCCCAACACACATACACATCAATAAGTTATCATGAGTATCAAGATGTCAGAGAAACAATTTAATAAAGGAAACAAAGACAGCCTGGCTTCACCAAAAATATGTTTTTATAGCAGCTAATTCTATAATTTAAGTTCATAGTAATAAATTGTATCCATTCCTAGTTTAATTTGTAGTATTGACAATTATTTTGTGAAAACAAAAAAACTATTGAGAAGTAGATCCACATAACAAATAAATAACCTGCATTTCTAGAATTTATAACTCATGAATATGTAATCAGCCTAAGTATGCAAATATAAGTTATTTAATTTCTTTTTGAAGTTAATTTTACTGTTTGATTTTCTAAGGGAACAAGGCAATTTATTCCACTGAGAAGCTGCTCTGTATAGAAATGTTTTCTGCATCGCGCATGTTCTTGGCATAGGTACCACTACATGATCATGTGTCACCTGTCTTGTTGTATGATTGTGTCTGTTATTGATATAAAAGATCTTTGAATGCAGATATTTTGGCTTAAAGGTTGTACATATCTGATAAAAAAATACAAGGAGATTAGAATACAATCTTTCCCTGACTTTCTGCCATGCGAGAGCCTGATGCATATAATCAATGCTCGCTCTTGTGAACACAGCGTCTGCACGAGCTGGAGCTTATTCAAGTCATAATTTGATGCACTTGACCAGATAATGGAACAGTAATCAAGCTGAGATAAAACCAATGACTGTAAGACCTGTCTGATAGAATGATCGGTCATGAAATATGCACATCTTCAAATAGCAGACACAGTTCTCCCCATTTTTGTTACAATACCATCAATGTGATGTGACCAATGCAACTGTTCATCAAGGACAACACCCAAAAGTTTGACCTCACGGACCTGCTCCAATGTGACACCCTTTAAGGTCAGGGACAGAGGTAGTCTCTTTTAATCCATGATTTGAACCAAAAATGATGCACTTGGTTTTACTGACATTTAAGAACAATTTGTTGTTATGTACCCAGTTAGCTACACAGTGAAGATCTTTTTGTAATATCTCATTTAACTGGTTAACGCTGTGAGCAGCCCTATAAATTGTGGAATCATCAGCATAAATAGTAATAGAAGAATTATTTAATACACACGGTAGATCATTAATAAATATGGAGAAGAGGTGGACCCAGACAGCTTCCTGAGGAACTCCACACACTAGACTATTTGTTCTTGAGAAACTGCCATTAAAATATACCAACTGAGTTCTGTTAGTTAAGTAACTCTCTAGCCATCTAACTGCCCCTACTTCAAAACCATATGCGTTAAGTTTATTTAATAACAGTTTGTGATCAATCACATCGAAGGCAGCACTAAAGTCCAGCAGAACAGCACCAACAATTTTCTTTTGATCAATTTGGCATAGCTAATCATCAGTCATTTGTGTAAGTGCAGAACAGGTTGAGTGGCCAGCCCTATAGGCATGTTGAAACTCAGAGCCAAGATCATTGGTGTAAAAGTATTGTGAAATTTGGGATGATACAAGTTTCTCCAGAATTTTACTAAGAGTAGGGAGAATGCTGACTGGTCGACTATTAGCACCAGATAAGGTAGTTCTATTATTTTTAGGGATAGGTATAATTTTAGCCGCTTTCCATGTTTGTGGGAACACATTTTCTTTTAAACTGAGATTAAAGATATAACATACAGGTTCGGCAATGTAATCAGCAATTATTCTTATCAATTTACCATCCAAATTATCCAGACCATGCTGTAGATTATTATTTACTGATTGTAGAAGCTTTTTCACTCCATCAAGTTGTATTGGTCTGAAATTAAATGTACACTTTCTATTTTTCATAATAACTTCCTTAATTAGTTCAGTGGATAATTTGTTATTAGGATAATTCATATTCTGCCTCAAACTACACACCTTATCAATAAAGAAATCATTGAAATAATTAGCGATGTCCAAAGGTTTTGTCATAAATTTACCCTCAACCTCTACAAAAGTAGAACAATTATCCTTGGACTTTCCTAATATGTTATTAAAAGTTTGCCAAAGTTTCTTTCCATCATGCCGTTCTTCATAAATTTTATTGCGATAGTATATTTTTTTCTTCTGATTGTTCATTTTTGTTACCTTGTTCCTAAGTTCTCTGTACTTTTTCCACATTGCTGCACTACCTAATTTTATTGCAGTTTGTTTTATTTCATCCCGATTGGCTATGCATGTTTTTAATTCATTATCAAGCCATGGGGCAACTGTCTTCTTAATAGTAAATTTTTTAATTGGTGCATGTTTATCAATAACTGTTTGTAACAATTCTAGGAATAATCTAAGTGCATCGTTTATGTTTTTCTGAGAGTAAATAATATCCCATTTTAGGTTTTTTAATGTCTACAAAGAATTTATCTTTGCAAAAGTATTTATATGACCTTTGCATTAGAACCCTGGGCCCAACCTTGGGTATCTTGGCTCTCCTTACCACAGCCACCATATTGTGGTCACTAAAACCCACAGGGATAGACACAGCTTTTGAGCAAAGTTCATTAGCATTAGTATATATATGATCAATGCATGTGGAAGACAGTACTCCGGAGATATTAGAGGTAATCCTCGTCAGACAGTTTACTATCTGAGCCAAACTACATACTTTCATTGTAGAGAGCAATCTTTCTTTCAGAGTGCAGGATGAGAGCCAATTAATATTGAGATCCCCTAATAAATATATTTCTCTATCAGTGTCAGTTGTTTTTAAAGCATTTCACAGATGTCGTCAGTGTATTGTACAGTGGAACTAGGAGGTCTATAACAACAACCCACAATTATTGGTTTTATATGAGGTAAGTGAATTTGTAGCCAGAGAATCTCAATAGAATAGACCATAAGGTCATGCCTGACTTTGCATGGGATGTGGCTTTGTACATAAATTGCCACTCCCCCTCCATGCTTATTTCTATCATGCCTAAAAATGCAATATCCAGGTACAGCCACTTCAGAATCATTGACAGTAGCATCTAAATGAGTTTCAGAAATGGCCATGATATTTAAGTTATTATTACTGAGCAAAGTGGAAACTTCTTGAACTTTGTGTAACAAACTGCAAATATTAAGGTGAGCTATTCTTAAGCCTTTCTTTGGCAAAACTAGTTCACTTTTTAACCTCAATCTTGTATGTTGTTGTGTATACATTATGTTAAATGTTAATGACGAATCTGGACATACCTATTCTGACACTGAAAACATGTTTTCAAAATTCTAATTGCCACTCTCCGGCCGTGGGGTACTGCTACGAGGATGAATGATAAGTTTATCATGCCTCAAGAAGGCAATGTCCCCTCTCTGACGTGCAGCTCTCATCTTCGGCAGAAGCTCTTTTCTTTTCAGTCAGACAGCCTCTGTGTAGTCCTCGTTAATAAATATTTTGGTGCCTCTGAGGCTCTTTGCTCGCTGCAATACAGCAAGCTTGTCTTTATACCTCAAAAACTTGACTATCACTGCTCGACGAGGTGTTCCCCGTGCGGTGCACCCGTTTCACCTCAACCTCCCTCTGAAGCTGCAGCTTCTCCGAGAGGAGCCCTCGAACCTTCCCCTCCGCTTCAGCCAAGGTCTCACCTGGTGACTCTTCAATCCCGTCGATAACCAGATTATTCTGCTTGGTCTGCCCCTCTAGATATTCCATTTTATCTGTGATTGTGAGTAGGCTGTCGCATATTTTCATTACATCAGCTTGCAATGAGATTTGAATATCATTTTGCTTTGCAATATTAATTTTGATATCGTCCACTTCCTTCTGTGTGAATTGGATGCTGGTTTTGATCTCCTGAAGCTCTTGAGATAGTGTGTCAAGTCTAGTGTTAGAAGAGTCAAGGATAAGCTTGACAAAGCTTTTAAAGTTTTCTTGTTGTTGTTGTACCAATGTGCTAAACATCTCCTTCTGATGAAGAAGTAGCTCGTTCACTTGAGTGAGCGAGACATACTCCTCATCGAGTTTCATGTCAGATTTCGGCTTTGGAGGCATTTTACGGCTCGTTAGCTGCTGTATAGTCTTTGGCTTGGACATATGTCACAGATACTGAGGATGACAGACACTCTTCCCAGATGGAGATCTGCTTGGTAACTAATGAAGATAGTCTTACATATGTCACAGATACTGAGGTTGACAGATACTCTTCACTCTTCACAGACAGAGATCTGCTTGGTATCTAATGAAGATAGTCCTACATCTGTCACAGATACTGAGGATGACAGACACTCTTCCCAGATGGAGATCTGCTTGGTATCTAATGAAGATAGTCCTACATCTGTCACAGATACTGAGGACAGACACTCTTCCCAGATGGAGATCTGCTTGGTACCTTATGAAGATAGTCCTACATCTGTCACAGATACTGAGGACAAACACTCTTCCCAGATGGAGATCTGCTTGGTATCTAATGAAGATAGTCCTACATCTGTCACAGATACTGAGGACAGACACTCTTCACAGATGGAGATCTGCTTGGTACCTTATGAAGATAGTCCTACATCTGTCACAGATACAGAGGATGACAGACACTCTTCACTCTTCACAGATGGAGATCTGCTTGGTAACTTATGAAGATAGTCCTACATATGTCACAGATATGGAGGATGACAGACACTCTACGCGGATGGAGATCTGCTTGGTACCTACTGAAGATAGTCAAACATCCTTCACAGATACAAAGGACAAACACTCTTCCCAGATGGAGATCTGCTTGGTATCTAATGAAGATAGTCCTACATCTGTCTTAAATACTGAGGATGTCTGACACTCTTCACAGAAGGAGATCTTCTTGGTACCTAATAAGGTTGTCCTAAATCTGTCACAGATACTGAGGATGACTGACACTCTTCACAGATGGAGATCTTCTTGGTACCTAATGAAGATAGTCCTTCATCTTTCACAGATACTGAGGATGACAGACACTCTTCACAGATGGAGATCTGCCTGGTACCTAAGGAAGATAGTCCTACATCTGTCACAGATACTGAGGATGACAGACACTCTTCACAGATGGAGATCTGCTTGGTAACTAATGAAGATAGTCCTACATCTGTCACAGATACTGAGGATGACTGACACTCTTTACAGATGGAGATCTGCTTGGTACCTAAGGAAGATAGTCCTACATCTGTCACAGATACTGAGGATGACAGACACTCTTCACAGATGGAGATCTGCCTGGTAACTAATGAAGATAGTCCAAAATTGAACTAGCCAAAACAGTACCTCAGAGCCTCTTCAGTCTCCTCAGACCATCTCTTAACTGCGTGGGTCACAGCTTGCCGCCTGTGGAAAAGTGGTTTGTACACGGGCTGGAGATAAACCAGGTTGTGGTCTGATCTCCACAGGGGAGGGAGTGATGACTTGTATGCATCCTTGGTGTTTGCATACAGTAAGTCCAGTATTTTATTGTCTCTGGTGTGGCAGGTGACATACTGGGTGAAAGTGGGCAAAGTGGAGGATGGAGAGGTGTGATTAAAGTCCCCAGAGATGAGGAGGAGGGCCTGAGGGTGTTTGGTCTGTAGCCAGCTGACTGCAGAGTGCAGGGTCTCACATGCAAAGGCTGATTATTACAGTTGGCCTGACACAGGCAGACTAATGCAGCACCATTCTTTAACAGTTACTATGGCAACGAGGGGGAGGAGGCAGAACATGTTCCTTTGATCTTCCCTTGCTGCTGATTGGACCTCTGGATCAAAGGACGTTCCTCTGGTGCTGCTTTGGTGATTCCATCAGTCCATATATGGACATAGACTGTGATATGTCTATATAAGTAAGATCAGGATTGTGCAGACTTAATTCAAAATCAGAGCAAGAACAATGAACAACACAGAGGCAAGTACACAGACCAACATTTTGGTCAACAAGAACCTACTCAGGCGTCTGCCTGACATCCATACAGTGGCTTAATCTAGAGGCTGGATCACTGGACCCGAGAACAAAACCCAAACTGACGGAGATGTGTTTGGAATTAATCGATGTTGCAGCAACACACATCTTTGAGCTCTTGCAGTGTGAGAGTGATGGTGCGAGCATTATGTTTGTGCCAAAGGACCAGGTGTCTAAGTGTCTTGGAGACATGGGCAGCCTTATAGCACAGACATTGGCTGAGAAGATGGATGTTAAGGGTGACATCCAGAGCTCGAGCACACAGATACTGACAGAGCTCAGAGTTGATGAGGTTACAGAGAAGGTGAACAACTAGCTCTCTAGCTTGGAGGAGTGTGAGAAAGCTTTTCCCCGGAGTGTGAGGATCATCGCACAAAACATGTGGCAAGTACTTTGTAACATTATGCCCAGGATACCAAAGTCCATGAAATCCAGGAAAGTGACCCTGGTTAATGAGTTTGAATGCACTTCTAATGAGGAAGTCCTCCTCATTAGACGTGCATCTTGTTGCCAGAATAATAATACTGTAAAATTTAAAGCAACCCCTTTATAGTGTACCAAATGAAGAAAGTCCTACATCTGTCACAGATACTGAGGATGACTGAAACTCTTCACAGACTGAGATCTTCTTCGTACCTAATGAAGATAGGGTAACACTTTATATTAAGGTGCTTGTAATAAGCCTTAATAAGCAATAATTAAGAAGTTAATAAGCCTGAATAAGGACTTATTAGTTGCTTATTAGCATTAATAAGGCTATATAAGTGTTTCTAAAATGCTTTGCTCTGTATTTATTGGTGTCATTAACTTACTGAAGGTACTTGTAATAAGCCTTAATAAGCAGTAATTAAAAAGTTTATAAGCCTTATAAGGGACTTATTAAGTGCTTTTTAGCATTAATAAGGTTATAAAAGGTTTATAAAATGCTTTATTCTGTATTTAATTATGGTAAAAACATTCTGAAGCTGTTAGTAATAACCACTAAGTATATGTTAATAATCCATTTAATAAGGCCTTATTAAATGCTTTTCACCGTTAACAACGCTATGCAAGTGTTTATAAAATATTTATTAATATATTTAACACTATTTAAACTATTATATTTCAATATGTCTTTAATAAGCCTCTCGCAAAGGATTTAGTGACTTATCAACATTATTTTGATGTTAACTGGCATTACTAATACTTGAGTAATGATGGTACTGCCTTATAAAGGCCAATAAACCCTCATATTATGCTCCCATTAATAGTTACCAATGTTGCTCTGCAGCTCCAGGATCTTAAGTGAAAACAGTGCTTTATTAGGATTAATAAAGTCATTATTATACACTTAGTAACAGTTAACTATGCTGCTCTGCAGCTACTGGATCTAAAGTGGGAACAGTGCTTAATTAGGATTAATAAAGTCATTATTATACACTTAGTATCAGTTAACTATGCTGCCCTGCAGCTACTGGGTCTGAAGTGAGAACAGTGCTTAATTAGGGTTAAAAAGACTTATTAGGATTAACAAAATCATTACAATGAAGAGATGACATTACAACATATGTTTAGCTCACAAAAGATTTAATTCAACTTAGAAAAGCATCTGCCTTTTTCGAACCACTTCACCACCAATATAAAAGAATACTGGGAATTAGAATATTTTCTGAAACCCTGCGACTTCAAAATGATTTGGGATTTAGATATGTTGTAGGGAAACAAAAAAATAAACTGAAATGGACAGCGCACTGTTGAACCAAGCTATCACTCTTTAACTTCTCCCCTTTCCCCTGCTGTTTACCTGTTACACATGTACAATTGCAAATATCGTTGAAGTCATGGAATTTCAGATTGGGAATTCCCTTAGAATAAGGCAGGTGGTTTGCAAAATAGACCAGATAGCAAAAGACTCAAGGCAATTTTACAGATACAAAAATATAGAACTATTAACTCAAACTCAAGATGTGCATGAGAAATACTGTCTGCACTGCAACTTTGCTTTTTGCTGAATATACTATTAAATATGTGAACTCACATGATGAAGTATGAGAAATGGTCGAATTTGATTGTCCAAAATTTCAAAACCTGGGTTTCTGGCAAAACATAAACAGAGACAAGAACCTCAAGGTTAATAACAAAATAAAAGGACAAACAATACTGCATACAAAAGAACATCCAGTCACTCAAAACTGCCTTTGCCAAGAGGCAGAAGTTCCCTGGACCTTTTCAGTGCCTGGACCTTGTTCTCAATTTCTGAACTGTTACGAATGGCATCCAAACATTTGCCAGCAAAATCGCCAAGTTTGTACTTTGAAGTGTGCTGCCCCTTTAGTTCAGCATACCCCTTTGGGGCAGCGATGGCAAGCTCAGCAATAGGTGCATTTAATGTAATAGTGTTGCGGTCTACTCCGACCTTCCTGCATGCAGCCATAATTGACTTCTTCTTTTTGTAGATCCTCAGGACTTTAGCATAGCGCTCTATGACTTCCCCTGGACCACGTGCTAAGATAATAAAAAAAGAAGTAAAGCTGGCATTAGTCTCAGTGAAATCAACGGTACAATGTGCAGTTCCATCACATTAAAACTTGCTCCCTTTGTAGCACTATACGTATTCTGCAACCCTTACACATTTTAACAGAAAATGTGTATCAGATAGGATAAAACTGCAAAACAGATACGCAGTCCATTGTGAGAATATTTTAACATTTTTAACAGTAGTGTCTAAAATAAATCTGTCCAAGCATCTGCTAAAAAAAAATCAGCTTCAGATTAATTTAGAACCGATATTAACTCAAAAAGTGAGAAACACATTGAGGATGAATGAATTTGAACTAAACAATGTCTTAGAGAAAAACTGTGCTTTTAACCACAAGAATATGTTCAAGATGTATGAATTTGTGAAAGATTGAAACCAAACAAGCAAGTATGGGGAGAGATTTGTCTTAAAAAAGATGCACACAAACATATCCACGATTTTGAGATGTTCTTCAGATCCACAAATATATACAAGATTTCCAAATATATTTTTCAGCTTCACAAATATACCCATGATTTTCACATGTACTTTTAAAGTTTGTGAGAGCACTTATGATCATTTATGATTTGTATATCTTAAATTGTACTTGTGTTGTGAATTATCTCTGAATACGTTTGTGGAACGACCGGCACATACATTTCTTTTTGAGACAAATGCAACTCTGTTTCACAGAGATTCTCTCCCACTCAGGATGAGAATATTCATGTATGTGGAAAGTCCTGCCCCCTCCACCCACTAGGTGGCAGTGTTGCTGTCTTTGGCTTACTGCGGTTCATTAAGAAGGAAACTCTTTACAGAACAGCTGAACAACTGAAGCCAGAAACAAAAGCAGCCTAACATGGTCTGACAGTAGTAATTTCTGGCCTTTGCAATGATTTGAAATATGTCTTTTGTATGTGTTAAATATTTATTCATTTTTCTTGATAAAACGTTGTTGATCGTGAACAGATGATAACTGTAAACACCCCAGGCGCAGCATTGCTCCAGACCGCTGACATCTCCAGCCTGCTGACTGGGCAAATTCAGAAAGATTTTCACAGATTCAACCCTCTTTTCACTCACTGCCCGTGGACAGTAAGCTACAGCAGTTAGTTTACTTTGGTATGTAAGATTAGATGTACAATCATTTTTTTTTTCCACACAGGCAAACAAAGATTTTCCAACTAATACATAGCATTTTATATCAATTCAGTTAAGAAAAGCAGTCTTTACCTATTAATTAACAGCAATTAATATTTTAAGAAATTGTACTTATTAAAGTAAAAACAACTGCTGTAGCTTACTGTCCACGGGCAGTGAGTGAAAAGAGGGTTGAATCTGTGAATATCTTTCTGAATTTGCCCAGTCAGCATTCTGGAGATGTCAGCGGTCTTGAGCAATGCTGCGCCTGGTGTGCTTATGTACATCTGTTAGTGATTGCCAAAGTTTTAAGAATGACAAATAAATATTACATATACAAAAGACATATTCCAGAGAATGGCAAGGGCCAGAAATTACTACTGGCGGACCATGTTAGGCTGCTTTTGTTTCTAACTTCAGTCGTGTTTCTGTTCTTTAAGGAGTTCCCTTCTTATTAAACAGCAATGAGCCAAAGCAGGCTGTTTGACGGCTGTTTGACGGCCACCGTTATACAAAGATAGCAACACTGCCACCTAGTAGGCGGAGAAGGCGAGGCTCTCAACACGTGAATATTGTCATCCTGTGTGAGTGAGAATCTTTGTGAAACTGCGTTATGTTTGTCTCAAAAAGAAATGTATGGGCCAGTTGATCCACAAACATTCTTTAAACAATTCACATGCCAAACTGAAGATTAACAAATGATAAATTATGATAAATGCTCTCACAAACTTTAAAATACATGTGAAAATCGTGGATTTATTTGTGAAGCCTACAAACACATGTGAAAATCATGGATGTTTGTGTGCGTCTTTTTAAGACAAATCTCTCCCCATAAGCAAGCATTTGGAGTAAGGATTGGCATGATAAATTGATGATTGATTAATTGATAGTTAAGGATTTCATTGATTAAGTTCATTTTTAATTGATTAATCAAATACTGGTTCTGTT
This sequence comes from Scarus forsteni, assembly GCA_036419115.1. Lineage (NCBI taxonomy): Eukaryota > Metazoa > Chordata > Actinopteri > Labriformes > Labridae > Scarus > Scarus forsteni. The sequence goes on from JAZDUH010000478.1 coordinate 208,200, forward strand.
TCTTAGTGTGAGTCGTTCTCGACTTAGTGGCTTTTGTGATATTTGAATCAGGCTACACGTGGCATTACCTCTTGCAAAACACTTTCGAGTGTTTCTCTTGCTTTCTTTCTCCCTTATTTGTTTCTTCCCTTTCTTCTTCTTAGCCTTTTTTGACCTCCTCCTTTTCTTCTTCTTGCCATTGTCTGAAGATGTGGCAGAGCTTGAGGAATCCAAGGAGTTGTCGTCAGTGAAAGAGTAACTCTCCAGCTGACGCAGATGAATTAGAAGAAGTTGGCATGGCAGATGAGTCAGGAGAGGGCTCATCATTTACGATGCTGGAGGCTTGTGATGCTGTATAAAGACAACACAATGAGGCACTGCTATCACACAGTTTACATGTTAAATGTATGTTAAATGTGTCCACATAGACTGTAAGGGGTACTGTTGGGATACTTAGGGTAGTGTCCTTTGTGTTTCAGAAAAACAAAGCACATATCAACAGTATCCCATCAAAGATGTATTTTTTAACACACACCAGCCAGGCTCCAGCCCAATTCCCTCTTCAATGGGCACCCATCCCACAGTATCAGCAATGTACTTAGGTGTTATCGGCTTTTTCTCCCCATCTCTCTGTTGCCAAACCAAAGCAAATATAGTTTCAGGTGGAATAGTCCTCTGACGTTATGCAGGTATAGGTAATTAGGTAAATTAGGCATATTAAAAAGTTTGTGTAGGCTACAACCATAATACCAATGTTGGTTTACATGGCCAATAAATTTAGATTGGTAATGATTTCTAAAACAATTTAAAATTAAAGAGCAAAGTTTTCAATATTTGACCAATCTGATCAATCTGCAACAATTGACTGACTGATTGAATAGTAGTCATGTGCAGTAAAACAGTTAATTAAGGAGGCATTGTTGTACATTATATCCAGAAACTTAACAACTGTATTCAAGGAGAGCTGTGGATAAATTACGTATTTATCAAAAGAATTAATAAAAATGCCAGTCACAGCCAATGGGAGCATGACACAACAAAGGACAGTCAAAACAGAAGAACAAAAGCTGCAGCTTGAGACTTCCTTTACTTTATGCGGAGTTTCAGGGATGCTGCAAAATTTTACCAACCCCTCTCACCTGCTGGATGCAGAGCGCAACCATTACAGTCAATATGTGTGATTCTATGTTGTCCAGCTGTGTTGCAGCTGTGTGTGGATCAGATCTGCAAGGCTTTTATTCTTGCCATCAGCCACTGCACAAACGCATCAATTTAGCACTCTTGATAATCAATTTAATGCTCAGGATGCAAACATCAAAAATAGTTTAGTGGTTCTCTTGGGGTGCCCTGAGCTAAAAAAGTTTAGGAACCCCTGGTGTATAGTCCTGGTGGATTTAGGTGATAAATCATTATAATAATATTGTGCCTAACATGTTAAATTTGTCAGCCTCCCTCCCCCCTCTCTCTAACAGTAATTATGAACTTACATTCTGACAGTTGCTCTCTTAAAAAGTCTCTCTCTCTGGTCAGCTCGATGATCTTGTCTTCCTGAGATGCTATTTTTTGTTTGGCCAATTCCAGCTCATGTTTTTGCTTCTGGGAAATGAGGCTGGAAGTGGGAGCTATTTGAACGACACCTGGGGTTGGAAAAGAAATAAAAAGATAAATTATTATTAATCGACATGATAGATTGTGCATTGCTAACCTCTACGCGTGGTGGTAAAAGGTGGAACTTACAACATTGAATACAATAAGTATAGTAAAAAAAATAATATAACACAGTAAAAAAAAATGTAAAAAAGTAAGTTTAAAATGTAAACAGGGTAATTATAATGAAACTTTGAGTCACTTGTACCTCTGATGCTGGTTAAGGCAATGTTATTGTTTATGTCATTGTTAAACAGAAGCGGGTAGGGATTTCTACTTAATTGTTTCTTTTTGTGTGGACATACTGTCGTAAACTGCAGCACAATTTTTGTCAAACTTTTTAATAAATACTTTAAAACTGGATACATAATTTAATATTACATTCTGGAGACCTTCTCACAGATTAACAGTAACCTTAATCCTCAACACTAACATTGTAGCACTGAAGTAGTAATCTGCTATAAATTTAAGGTGTATTTTACACGATACATGAATCATAGCCTATTATTTCAAATGAATGGTGGATAACATAAAATTATTCAAACTGTGGCTTATATTTTCTAGGCTCAGAAATATGCTTTTTTTTAGCATAAAGGAATCATCTTTTGAATTACTTGACAACTATTTGATGAACTTTATGTCTTATATTGGAGATTCACAGGTGATGTATAATTGTGACATGAACTTCAACCTGAAATTTCTACTGCACTTTGAAAATATTTGGGGCCATGTAACATGCAGCTACTTTATAATATTAATAATGTGAAAATGAAATTTAATATTTCAATGTGACTTCCCAAAGTAGCTTAGCTAGCTTGTTGGCAAGCTACATCACGATAATTAAGGTTGGCAATGTTATGTCTTTACTTACCAAAAGAGTCATCCTCAGTCTCAAAAACGATCCGCTTTTCAATGTTTTTTTTCCTCGAACGTGTCTGGACCCGACTGACTGGCTGACTGCGGGGTCCAGACACAGACGGTACCTCGTCCACCTCCTCCATGTCCACACACGTTGTTTTCAGTAGTTAGAACGTGGGTTAGAAACACATAGCGAGGCTCTTTAGCGACAACTTCCTCCTTTGCCTTCAAAATAAAACCTCTTCATAGAAAATCGGCTATAAGCGCAGTATAAACATCCGTTTTTATACTATCTTTAAAAAATTACTAATTATGTTTGCTATGTAAAGACTTCTTTTTGAAGGAAGGTCAATTAGAAAAACATTTAAACTGATTAAATACCTTCAGAAAAGAAAACTTCTCATGGAAAAAGTCTCATGCTGCAAATGTCACCAGTGGATGAAACTGACCAAAGGCAGCGGACAGGACCATTATAAATGGTAAGAACTTAGTGTATTGTGCTTCATAATGAACTCAATAAAAAAAAGAAACATTTATCTTAATTAAATTTATTTATTTCTGTCTATTGTGTTTGTACAGTCAAACCCTTTGTACTATTTGTTCAACTGGGTTTTTCTTAAGAGCTTGCATCATCCTTTTTTAAATATAGTTAAATGTTTTAAAAGTAGCTCAACTCTTTTATGCAACTCAAAATATGTCAGTAACCTAATAACAAAAAATTCAAACTGGTTTTCTCTTGAGGACCTGCCAGAGATCTATCCACCGGGGGATCAGGACTGTGAAATCAATCCGAGATAGGTCCATTTTTCACAGGTCCCGACTCTCCCTTTATCAGTGGATGCAGTTCATATACCGGTAATACATTAACAAATCTATATTTCATAGAGAAAAAAGCATGTATGTGTATAAAAATGCAAACTAACTTGAAATTTGTCTATGTGTACATAGTTTTGCGCAGGGTCTCCGACTGCGACAAGTCGATATGATGCAGGATCAAATAGCAGCGAGTTCTGCAACCTTGTCAAGAATGTCACAAAAGTTGCATGAAGTCTGCAGAGGAGCTGTGGAAAAGATGCGAATAAAAAAAGGGCAGCTCCTTGGTGGACAACAAGAATTTGTTGTTATTGATGAAAGTCTGTTTCGCCACAAGAGAAAAGTAAGTTGATTTGTAATGTAGGCTTCTATGTTTTTTGACTATATAATCAGAAAACGTTTACCCTTTAAAGTCCTGTTTTTCTGTCTTCCTGTCTAAAACCAAACTATTCCATCACCTTTAAGAGATACAAGCTAAAATGTAGTATACAGAAAAAGGGCGAAAAGATCAGTATGCAGCATGCACTTTATGAAAAACACATTTTTTCTAACATCACAACATGTAAACATGTTCTAGTAGGACCCCAAAATACAAGTATAAACCTGAAGATGAAACTTCCACATTAAGAAATAGGACTGCCAGTTAAGTACCATATCATTTTTTTGACTATGCTTTACGCATGGACTTTTTACTCTACAGAACAGAGCTTTGCGAGTACCTCTATCTGATTAGATGAATCGTATTTTAGTTTGGTTTCACACAGAGTGCAGATTACTCTGATTACTTGTTGACCAAGCATTTTTTGGTGATTTTGTCACAGTGGTGAGCTATTTACAATTTCAGTTTTGGTTATACCCAGTGTTGGGCAAGTTACTTTAAATTAGTAACTTGGTTACAGTTACTAGTTACTTATTTCAAAAGAAACTCAGTTACTTTAAGTTTCTAGTTACTTTCAAGGTAAGTAGTTACTATAGAAAGTAACTTTAATATTTTTTTTACTTTAAATTTTCTTATTAATGTGTTGCCTCCCAAACAGGATAACCAGAGAGGCTGCCAGTCCTCTGGCTTGCTTAATGTGAAGAATAATTTGACCTTTGTACATATTTTATGTATTCAACTTTTGTACATATTGTATATATTCTTTTCATGTATTTGACTCTTTATCCTGTCATATAATCATGCTTGTAATCCTTGTCTAGCTTTTGCATACTTCTGACACCTCACGCACCCACATACCTTAGACATATCTTACATGCCATATATGCTGATTCACTAAAACTCTGTATCTGACCTCGTGTGGAGGCTGTCTTTCGACCTCTTATCTGTTGAGGGACACCTTCCACACCAGCTCAGTCTGGCTCATTCCAAGACAGTGAGGTACGAAGATCAACACACACACACACCTTTCTTGACACTCTCATAAATAGAGACAGAACATGACACATCTTTAGTTTTTCAACATCCAGCATCTTGTTGACATGTTGTAAACTCCGGCGCTGTATTAAACCTCATCATTTTTGCCTTCAGTTGTCTCATCATCATTTTTCCTTTTTGGAGTTATGTCAGGGGTTTTTGGTACGGACCTTACTGAGCTTTTTGAATTATGAAGGGACAAAATCCTGACACTTAAGTTCTATCCTACCACAAGCGCAATGCGCCACTTTGCGACCTGGATGTGCAATGACAGTGTAGTAGTCTGAGTGCAAGTGAATCATAAAATGAATGAAAATTAACAAAAAATTATGTCTCTTTTCCTCTCATTTATTTTATCCTACTGTTTTAATTTATTTCTATTGCTTCCAACCCACTACAAATGCACACACATTATTTTGGGGTTGATGTGGCATAGTGCTTGATAAAACAACTGTAAAATTTGATCATTGTATCCAGTATCCCTACAATGAAGCAGTTGATCAACAAAACACAACATACACTATGTTGAAACTTTTGATAGGCATATTTATTGTAGCCATTGAAACATGTAGAAAGTATACTTTTGGCAGTGCAAAAATTAAACTGTGCCGCAGACCATTTAGCAGCTGTAAGAATCAATAATAGTGCAAAACTGATTCAATAGATATTTTCAGCATAAAGTAGCATACAGTGAGGTTTATCCATTCTTTGTAACATTGACTTAAAATAGCTAAACTCAACCAACTGGAGACCTCATCTTCAGTACCTTCGGGGTCTTTTTCAACTAGCTTGGTAGATGCGTGGTGTTTCTGAAGATGTTTCATCAGATTAGAATTGCTAGTCTTTGGCATGGATAGAGTTTTCAAACCCCCACATAGATTTCAGGTCACCACAATATTCCTCTTGTCTTTCACTGTCAGAAAGGAAAAATAATGTGCATTCTTCTACGAGAGAAATCCCACACCTAGACTGTTGTTGACTGCGGAACAGCCTACGCTGCAGCGGAGGCTCTGCAGCCACAGCTCTGGCTGTGCAGCGGAGGCCGTTTCACGGCGCTATGAGAACTAGAGCCTTATTTAGCGGTGTTTTTGTGTGAAAGTAACGCACTGAAAATTCTCTAAATAAAGCGTGAATGCAGACCGATATCAGACTTTTTCTGTGGGAGTCCGTTTATTTGTGTTTTTGGTCAAGTAAAATATGGCCCCGTCTGACTGCAGCGGAACTCTGCATACGAGCAGAACCGAAGCAGGAAGAGGGAGTTAGGTCCTAGCGCCCTGGGTTTCTTCTCCACATAAACACTGCTGTAGAGGTAATTTCTGCCCTAACCCTTGTGATAGGACCCAACTTGTTCAATCCCGGAATATCACTTTAAGGCTTATTACAGGCACCTTCAGTATGCCAATAACATTAATAAACACAGAATAAAGTATTATAAACACATATATAGCCTAATTAATGCCAATAAGCAGTTAAAAAGTCCTTTATTAATGGTTATTAAGTACTTAAGTACTGCTTATTAAGGCTTTTTACAAGCACCTTCGGTATGTTAATAACATTATTAAATGCAGAATAAGGTATTTTATTAACACTTATATAGCCTTATTAATGCTAAAAAGCAGTTAGTAAGTTCTGCTTGGTACCTTATGAAGATAGTCTTACATCTGTCACAGATACTGAGGATGACAGACACTCTTCACTCTTCACAGATGGAGATCTGCTTGGTACCTTATGAAGATAGTCCTACATCAGTCACAGATACTGAGGATGACAGACACTCTTCACAGACGGAGATCTGCTTGGTACCTACTGAAGATAGTCCTACATCTGTCACACATACTGAGGACAGACACTCTTCACAGACGGGAGATCTGCTTCGTACCTAATGAAGATAGTCCTACGTCAGTCACAGAAACTATTCACATATGGAGATCTGCTTGCTACCAACTGAAGATAGTCCTGCATCTGTCACAGATACTGAGGATGACAGACACTCTTCACAGACGGAGATCTGCTTGGTACCTAACAAAGTTAGTCCTACATCTGTCACAGATACTGAGGTTGACAGACACTCTTCACAGACGGTGATCTGCTTGGTACCTAACGAAGATAGTCTTACATCTGTCACAGATACTGAGGATGATAGAAACTCTTCACTCTTAACAGAAGGAGATTTGCTTGATACCTTATAAAGATAGTCCTACACATGTCACAGATACGGATAAAGACTTCAACTCTTCACAGATGGTGATCTGCTTGGTAACTAATGAAGGAAGTCCTACACCTTTCACAGATACTGAGGACAGACACTCTTCACTGAAGAAGATCTGCTTGGTAACTAATGAAGATAGTCCTACATCTGTCACAGTTACTAAGGACAGACACTCTTCACTGAAGAAGATCTGCTTGGTAACTAATGAAGGTAGTCCAAAATTGAATTAGTTCTTTCTTTTCCCATGCTGAACATGGGAAAAGCACCGTACAGTCCTGGTGAGTACAGTGTCCTTCACACAGAAGTTAATGTAATCCTATACAGTCTGTGAGGTTGTCGATGTCCTCCCCGTGAGGATCACAGAACTTCTTCCACACAGTTGACTCAAAACAGTCCCTCAGAGCCTCTTCAGTCTCCTCAGACCATCTCTTAACTGCGTGGGTCACAGCTGGCTGCCTGTGGAAAAGTGGTTTGTACACGGGCTGGAGATAAACCAGGTTGTGGTCTGATCTCCACAGGGAGGGAGGGTGATGACTTGTATGCATCCTTGGTGTTTGTGATACAGTAAGTCCAGTATTTTATTGTCTCTGGTGTGGCAGGTGACATACTGGGTGAAAGTGGGCAAAGTGGAGGATGGAGAGGTGTGATTCAAGTCCCCAGAGATGAGGAGGAGGGCCTGAGGGTGTTTGGTCTGTAGCCAGCTGACTGCAGAGTGCAGGGTCTCACATGCAAAGGCTGATTATTACAGTTGGCCTGACACAGGCAGACTAATGCAGCACCAGTCTTTAACAGTTACTATGGCAACGAGGGGGAGGAGGCAGAACATGTTCCTTTGATCTTCCCTTGCTGCTCAAAGGACGTTCCTCTGGTGCTGCTTTGGTGATTCCATCAGTCCATATATGGACATAGACTCTGATATGTCTATATAAGTAAGATCAGGATTGTGCAGACTTAATTCAACATCAGAGCAAGAACAATGAAGAACACAGAGGCAAGTACACAGACCAACATTTTGGTCAACAAGGACCTACTCAGGCATCCGCCTGACAGCCATACAGTGGCTTAATCTAGAGGCTGGATCACTGGACCCGAGAACAAAACCCAAACTGACGGAGATGTGTTTAGAATTAATCGATGTTGCAGCAACACACATCTTTGAGCTTTTGCAGTGTGAGAGTGATGGTGCGAGCATTATGTTTGTGCCAAAGGACCAGGTGTCTAAGTGTCTTGGAGACATGGGCAGCCTCATAGCACAGACATTGGCTGAGAAAATGGGTGTTAAGGGTGACATCCAGAGCTCATAGTTGATGAGGTTACAGAGAAGGTGAACAACTAGCTCTCTAGCTTGGAGAAGAATGAGAAAGCTTTTCCCCGGAGTGTGAGGATCATCAGACAAAACATGTGGCAAGTACTTTGTAACATTATGCCCAGGATACCAAAGTCCATGAAATCCAGGAAATGACCCTGGTTAATGAGTTTGAATGCACTTCAAATGAGGAAGTGCACCCCATTAGAGGTGCATCTTGTTGCCAGTATAATACTGTAAAATTTAATGCAACCCCTTTATAGTGTACCTAATGAAGAAAGTCCTACGTCTGTCACAGATACTGAGTACAGACACTCTTCACAGATGGAGATCTGCTTGGTACCTAATGAAGAGTGTCAGTCATCTGTCACAGATACTGAGGATGACAGACACTCTTCACTCTTCACAGATGGAGATCTGGTTGGTACCTAATGAAGATAGTCCTACATCTGTCACAGATACTGAGGATGACCGACACTCTTAGACGGAGATCTGTTTGGTACCAAATGCCAAGATACTGTCTGTCCTCAGTATCTGTGACAGATGTCGGAGCCTACATTTGTCACAGATACTGAGGACAGACACTCTTCACAGATGGAGATCTGTTTGGTACCTACTGAAGATAGTCCTGCATCTGTCACAGATACTAAGGGCAGACACTCTTCAAAGATGGAGATCTGCTTGGTAACTAATGAAGATAGTCCTACATCTGTCACACATACTGAGGATGACAGACACTCTTCACAGATGGAGATCTGCTTGGTACCTACTGAAGATAGTCCTGCATTTGTCACAGATTCTGAGGACACACACTCTTCACTGAGGAAGATCTGCTTGGTAACTAATGAAGGTAGTCCAAAATTGAATTAGTTCTTTCTTTTCCCATGCTGAACATGGGAAAAGCACCGTACAGTCCTGGTGAGTACAGTGTCCTTCACACAGAAGTTAATGTAATCCGTTATACAGTCTGTGAGGTTGTCGATGTCCTCCCCGTGAGGATCACAGAGCTCTTCCCACACAGTTGACTCAAAACAGTCCCTCAGAGCCTCTTCAGTCTCCTCAGACCATCTCTTAACTGTGCGGGTCACAGCTGGCTGCCTGTGGACAAGTGGTTTGTACATGGGCTGGAGATAAACCAGGTTGTGGTCTGATCTCCACAGGGGAGGGAGGGGTGATGACTTGTATGCATCCTTGGTGTTTGCATACAGTAAGTCCAGTATTTTATTGTCTCTGGTGTGGCAGGTGACATACTGGGTGGAAATGGGCCAAGTGGAGGATGGAGAGGTGTGATTAAGGTCCCCAGAGATGAGGAGGAGGGCCTGAGGGTGTTTGGTCTGTAGCCAGCTGACTGCAGAGTGCAGGGTCTCACATGCAAAGGCTGATTATTACAGTTGGCCTGACACAGGCAGACTAATGCAACACCATTCTTTAACAGTTACTATGGCAACGAGGGGGAGGAGGCAGAACATGTTCCTTTGATCTTCCCTTGCTGCTGATTGGACCTCTGGATCAAAGGACGTTCCTCTGGTGCTGCTTTGGTGTTCCCATCAGTCCATATATGTACATAGACTCTGATATGTCTATATAAGTAAGATCAGGATTGTGCAGACTCAATTCGACAATCAGAGCAAGAACAATGAACAACGCAGAGGTAAGTACACAGACCAACATTTTGGTCAACAAGGACCTATTCAGGCCACTTATTGCCTTTTGTGGACCAGCTGACATCCATACAGTGGCACAATCTAGAGGCTGGATCACTAGACCTGAGAACAAAACCCAAACTGACGGAGATGCAGCACTATGTTTGTGCCAAAGGACCAGGTGTCCAAGTGTCTTGGAGACATGGGCAGCATCATAGCACAGACATTGACTGAGAAGATGGGTGTCATGGGTGACATCCAGAGCTCGAGCACGCAGATACTGACAGAGCTCATAGTCGATGAGGTTACAGAGAAGGTGAACGAGGAGCTCTAGCTTGGAGGAGTGTGAGAAAGCTTATCCCCGGAGTGTGAGGAACATCGCACAAAACATGTGGCAAGGACTTTGTAATATTATGCCCAGGATACCAAAATCCATGAAATCCAGGAAAGTGACCCTGGTTAATGAGTTTGAATGCACGTCTAATGAGGAGGACTTCCTGCCAAGGCCTGGGTCCTCCAAAGCATTCAAGCTACTCATGGATTCAGATTTACTCAAAATCTCATCACTCAAATCAGCCAAGACAATCTTGACTGAAGATTGTCTTGGCTGATGCCAGCCTTTTTGAAGCAGACATGGGTCACCCAAGGCAAACAGGTCCTGGGAGAGGGGCCAGATGAAGGGTGACTCAAGGACCACTATGACGAGTAACAAAATTGGATCCAGTTTTCTCTTGCTTGGGCCTGGGTCAACGGGCATTTAAACCGTGTCCCTATGGCATGTAGAATCTGTATGGTTCGTTCTTCGTTATTCTGTTTCAAAACAAAATCAAAAAATGAAAAACTGACTTGTTTTTTGTTTCTCTGTTTTAAAACTAAAACAGAAAAACGGAATAACAGAAAACAGAAAAACGACATTTTTCTGTCCTGGTTTTAAAAATGGAAAAACAAAAAATAAAAAAAATAACAAGATTCTGTTTGTATTCTTTCTTTTTGTGAATTTTGGCTATTGCAGTATTGAGGAAAATTAATGAAGGCGGCTTTTAACAGCTTTATATAAAATTAGACAAATAACTCACAGTGAAGGTTTATACAGATATGTTCCTGAGTTTTTTGATAGCAGGTGGCTGAGGATGGACTGCACTCGATCTCATCCGCTGCATTTGCAAGACTCCTTGAGTGTGTGAGACAGCATCAGTCAGTGCACAGTCTGCTGCTGTCCGATCTTCTCACAGATAAACCAAGAAACATCAGAGCAGATGATGAAAATAAGCTTTTTTTCTCGTGCTTTTCACCTGCTCCGCCCGCTATGACTCATTTCATGTGTAACGGCCTTGTGCCTTTCTCTTCTGCAGGGCTCTCTCATCAGTAAAGAGGCATTTAGGATCATTAGAAATAAAATAGCCCTTACCCATAATTACTTCAGTGTCGGCTCACTTAATGTGACATCAGGTGTAAAAACACCAGATTGTGCTATGGGAACTTCTTGCGCAGCATGTTTTTGGTTTCTTCGTGTTATTTAGACCCTTTTCACGTCAGCCTTGAAACTCTTTCACCACCACAGACACTTTGGTTAATCAGATGCACTGATTAGTTTCATAACTTAAAAAAAACTCATCCATGTTTAAAATCAATATATCCCACAAAGAATTTAAACAAAATCTTATATGTTTATTTTTCGTTTTTCCATTTTAAAACCAGAACAAGTAAAACGTTGTTTTCTGTTTTCTGTTATTCCGTTTTTCTGTTTTGGTTTTAAAACAGGAAAACAAAAGAACAAGACCGCTGTTTTTTTTTATTTTGTTTTGAAAAAGAATAACGAAAGAACTAACCATACACAGATTATGTAGGACTATCTTCATTAGTTGTAACTGATGAAGATAGTCCAACATCTGTCACAGATACTGAGGATGACAGACACTCTTCAGAGACAGTCTGCTTGGTAGCTAATGAAGATAGTCCTACATCTGTCACAGATACTGAGGACAGACACTCTTCACAGATGGAGATCTGCTTGGTACCTAATGAAGATAGTCATACCTCAGTCACAGAAACTCAGGATGACAGACACCATTCACAGATGGAGATCTGCTTGGTACCTACTGAAGATAGTCCTGCATCTGTCACAGATTCTGAGGATGACAGACACACTTCACAGACGGAGATCTGCTTGGTACCTAATGAAGAGTGTCAGTCATCTGTCACAGATACTGAGTACAGAAACTCTTCACAGATGGAGATCTGTTTGGTAACTGATGAAGGAAGTCAGACATATGTCCCAGATACTGAGGATGACAGACACTCTTCCCAGATGGAGATCTGCTTGGTAACTAATGACGATAGTCCTACATCTGTCACAGATACTGAGGACAGACATTCTTCACAGACGGAGATCTGCTTGGTACCAAATGCCAAGATACTGTCTGTCCTCAGTATCTGTGACAGATGTCGGACACTACATCTGTCACAGATAATGAGGACAGACACTCTTCACAGACGAAGATCTGCTTTGTACCTACTGAAGATAGTCCTGCATCTGTCACAGATACTGAGGACAGACACTCTTCACAGACGGAGATCTGCTTGATACCTCATGAAGATAGTCCTTCATCTCTCACAGATACTAAGGGCAGACACCCTTCACAGACGGAGATCTGCTTGGTACCTAATGAAGATAGTCCTACATCAGTCACAGATACTGAGGACAGACACTCCTCACAGATGGAGATCTGCTTGGTACCTAATGAAGATAGTCCTACATCTGTCACAGATACTGAGGATGACAGACACTCTTCACATATGGAGATCTGCTTGGTAACTAATGAAGGTTGTCCAAAATTGAATTAGTTCTTTCTTTTCCCATGCTGAACATGGGAAAACCACCGTACAGTCCTGAACATGGGAAAAGCACCGTACAGTCCTCGTGAGTACAGTGTCCTCCACACAGAAGTTAATGTAATCCAAAACAGTCCCTCAGAGCCTCTTCAGTCTCCTCAGACCATCTCTTAACTGCGCGGGTCACAGCTGGCTGCCTGTGGAAAAGTGGTTTGTACACGGGCTGGAGATAAACCAGGTTCTGGTCTGATCTCCACAGGGGAGGAAGGGGTGATGGCTTGTATGCATTCTTGGTGTTTGCATACAGTAAGTCCAGTATTTTATTGTCTCTGGTGTAGCAGGTGACATACTGGGTGAAAGTGGGCAAAATGGAGGATGGAGAGGTGTGATTCAAGTCCCCAGAGATGAGGAGGAGGGCCTGAGGGTGTTTGGTCTGTAGCCAGCTGACTGCAGAGTGCAGGGTCTCACATGCAAAGGCTGATTATTACAGTTGGCCTGACACAGGCAGACTAATGCAGCACCATTCTTTAACAGTTACTATGGCAATGAGGGGGAGGAGGCAGAACATGTTCCTTTGATCTTCCCTTGCTGCTGATTGGACCTCTGGATCAAAGGACGTTCCTCTGGTGCTGCTTTGGTGATTCCATCGGTCCATATATGGACATAGACTCTGATATGTCTATATAAGTAAGATCAGGATTGTGCAGACTTAATTCGACATCAGAGCAAGAACAATGATCAACACAGAGGCAAGTACACGGACCAACATTTTGGTCAACAAGGACCTACTCAGGCGTCCGCCTGACATCCATACAGTGGCTTAATCTAGAGGCTGGATCACTGGACCCGAGAACAAAACCCAAACTGACGGAGATGTGTTTGGAATTAATCGATGTTGCAGCAACACACATCTTTGAGCTCTTGCAGTGTGAGAGTGATGGTGCAAGCATTATGTTTGTGCCCAAGGACCAGGTGTCTAAGTGTCTTGGAGACATGGGCAGCATCATAGCACAGACATTGGCTGAGAAGATGGGTGTTAAGGGTGACATCCAGAGCTCGAGCACACAGATACTGACAGAGCTCAGAGTTGATGAGGTTACAGAGAAGGTGATCAACTAGCTCTCTAGCTTGGAGGAGTGTGAGAAAGCTTTTCCCCGGAGTGTGAGGATCATTGCAAAAAACATGTGGCAAGTACTTTGTAACATTATGCCCAGGATACAAAAGTCCATGAAATCCAGGAAAGTGACCCTGGTTAATGAGTTTGAATGCACTTCTAATGAGGAAGTCCTCCTCATTAGACGTGCATCTTGTTGCCAGTATAATACTGTAAAATTTAAAGCAACCCCTTTATAGTGTACAAAATGAAGAAAGTCCTATGTTTGTCACAGATACTGAGGACAGACACTCTTCACAGACAGAGATCTGCTTGGTACCTAATGAAGATAGTCCTACATCTGTCACAGATACTGAGTGCAGACACTCTTCACAGATGGAGATCTGCTTGGTACCTTATGAAGATAGTCCTATATCTGTCACAGATACTGAGGACAGACACTCTTCACAGACGGAGATCTGCTTGGTACCTACTGAAGATAGTCCTGCATCTGTCACAGATTCTGAGGATGACAGACACTCTTCACAGATGGAGATCTGCTTGGTACCTACTGAAGATAGTCCTGCATCTGTCACAGATACTGAGGATGACTGACACTCTTCACAGATGGAGATCTGCTTGGTACCTACTGAAGATAGTCCTGCATCTGTCACAGATACTGAGGATGACTGACACTCTTCACAGATGGAGATCTGCTTGGTACCTACTGAAGATAGTCCTGCATCTGTCACAGATGCTGAGGATGATAGACACTCATCACAGACGGAGATCTGCTTCATACCTAATGAAGATAGTCCTACATCTGTCACAGATACTGAGGACAGACACTCTTCACAGACAGGGATCTGCTTGGTATGTAATGAAGAAAGTCCGACATCTGTCACAGATAATGAGTATGACAGACGCTCTTCACAGACGGGACATCTGCTTGGTACCTAATGAAGATAGTCCTACATCAGTCACAGAAACTGAGGATGACTAACACTATTCACAGATGGAGATCTGCTTGGTACCTACTGAAGATAGTCTTGCATCTGTCACAGATACTGAGGATGACAGACACTCTTCACTCTTCACAGACGGAGATCTGCTTGGTAACTAATCAATCAATCTTTATTTGTATAGCGCCAATTCATAACAAGTGTTATCTCAAGACATTTTACAATAGAGCATAAAGCTCATCAGTTTATGGAGACACATATATGCATAGATACATATATACATATAAAATACACATATACATATATATACAAATATATACATCCAACACCCAACATGAATCCAAATAGCCAATCATGGATCCCTCCATCATGGCAGCAAGAAAAAACCTTCTGTTAAGCAGCAGGAAATCTTGAATGTGGATCCCAGTCCCATGATGAACAGCAAATCCACACGTTGCTGTGTCGGGTGTGAGGGCAAAAGAAGGAAGGTAAGAGGAGACAAGTGGACCAGAATTAGAACTAAAATTAGGGACAGGTTCATGTACCATCAACCTGTCGTCTGATTTATTAGAGGGTAGCCTCTTGAGATGCTACATCTCATTTTCAAGAGGGTCCTCTTGTCTGAATGGTTGTGGTGATCATTTTCTAGAAGTATAATCTTAGATATTCTTACTGAAAATAAGAATTTATGGTAGTGACGAACTCATGGGTGCCCAGACCACAAGTGCATCCCAACCATATTTGTCTCCATTAAATATAAGTGTGTTAAAGGCCTCTTGAGATGTGACATCCCATTTTCAAGAGGGACTTCATGACTATGTGGTAATAAAGAATAGATACTGTAGGTGTAACGATCATAGATATGGAGATCATGCTAATAACTACATGAACAGCTACAATGATAATGGGAATGGAGTGTTCCTAATAAAATGGCCAACTATGTGTCATGTTTATAACTGTAGTTTTGAGGCTTCATGACTCCACAGCAGCAGGCAGTCTCCACCAGGGATCCCAGGCCACCTACAAGACAAGAGCCAGAGACGAGTACAGGAGCAAACAAACGGGGCAAAAGCAGATGCTGAGAGAGAGAGAGAGAGAGAGAGAGAGAGAGAGAGAGAGAGAGAGAGAGAGAGACAGAGAGAGAGAGAGAGAGAGAGTGAGAGAGAGACAGAGAGAGAGCCCATTGTGCCAGACTGCCCCCCCCCCCCCCCCCGGCAGTCTAGACCATTTACATGTAAACTATCAGTCTAATTTATGAACTAATTTATTTATTTATTTATAAACTATGAGCTATGAGCTGGTCCCTAATTGAATGCTTTATCAAAGAGGAAAGTTTTAAGTCTAACCTTAAAGGTAGAGAGAGTGTCAGACTCCCGAACTGTGGTCGGTTAATTGTTCCAGAGAAGAGGAGCCTGATAGCTGAAGGCTCTACCTCCCATACTACTTTTGGAGATTAATGGTACCACAAGTAGGCCGGCATTTTGGGAGCGTAATGTTCTAGAGGGGTTGTACGGCAATACAAGCTCTTTAAGATAGACTGGTGCCTGTCCACTGAGAGCTTTGTAGGTGAGGAGAAGAATCTTGAATTCTATTCTATATTTAATGGGAAGCCAATGCAGAGAAGCTAAAACAGGAGTAATGTGGTCTCTTCTCCTAGTTCTAGTCAGTACACGTGCTGAAGCATTTTGGACCAGCTGAAGCATCTTAAGTGACTTGCTGGGACAGCCTGAAAGCAGAGAATTACAATAGTCCAGTCTAGAGGTAACAAAAGCATGGACTAGCTTTTCAGCATCGCTCTGGGACAGGATAGGCCTGATTTTAGCGATGCTCGAAGATGAAAAAAGGCTGTTTTTGAAATTTGCTTTATGTGGGAGTTAAAGGATAAATCCTGATCAAATAGTACTCCTAGATTTCTAACAGTTGTGCTTGGTGCCAGGCTAATGCCATCTATGGCAGTTAAATCACTAGAAAAGGATTCTCTAAGGTGTCGAGGGCCCAGCACAATGACCTCTGTCTTGTCTGAGTTAAGAAGAAGAAAATTTCTGGCCATCCAGGTTCTGATGTCCTTTAAACAGGCATCTAGTTTGTCTAACTGGTTTGTCTCACCTGGCTTCAGTGATACATAAAGCTGTGTATCATCGGCGTAGCAGTGAAAATTAACAGAGTATTTCCTCATGATATCACCAAGGGGAAGCATATATAAAGAAAAGAGAATTGGACCTAGCACTGAACCTTGAGGAACCCCGTAACTTACTTTAGTGTACACAGAGGACTTGTTGTTCACGTGTACAAACTGATATCTATTGGATAAGTAGGACTTAAACCAATTAAAGGCAGTCCCTGTAATCCCAAGTAACATCTCTAATCTCTGTATAAGAACACCATGATCAATGGTGTCGAAAGCAGCACTTAGAACTAACAAAACAAGAACAGAGAGAAGTCCTTCATATGAAGCTGAAAGTAGATCATTGGTTACTTTAACTAGAGCAGTCTCTGTGCTGTGATGAGCTCTAAATCCTGACTGAAAGTCCTCAAGCAGGCTATTGTCTTGAAGGAAGTCACCTAGCTGATCAGCTACTACTTTCTCCAGGATCTTTGAGGCAAATGGAAGGTTAGAAATAGGCCTGTAGTTAGCTAATGTTCCTGAATCGAGGTTAGGTTTTTTTAAGGAGGGGTTTGATTACTGCTGTTTTAAAAGACTGTGGTACGTAGCCTGTTGATAGAGATATATTTACTGTCTCCAGCAACAATGGACAAACTAGAAGGAAGACCTCCTTGAACAATTTAGTTGGAATCGGGTCTAAAAGGCAGGTTGATGATTTAGAGGAGGAGACCAGAGAATGTAGCTCCTGAAGGCTAATCGTAGAGAAACTGTCTAACTCAGGTCTAACTACTACTACATTTAGAGGTACGACAGGTTCAGCTGGAGATAGAGAGTTGCTAATTTTATCTCTAATTTTCAGAATTTTATCATTGGAAAAGCTCATAAAGTCCTCACAGCTTAGGGTTAGAGGAATCACAGGCTCAACTGAGCTCTGACTCTGTGTCAGCCTGGCTACAGTGCTGAAGAGGTATCTAGGGTTGTTTCTATTTTCTTCAATAAGTGAGGAGTAGTAGGCAGCTCTAGCATGTTTTAAGGCTCTCATGTAGTTATTATGACTCTCTCGCCAAAGTATGGGTGACTCTTCGAGAGGGGTCCAGCTGCAGACCTCCACTCTCAGCCGGCTGCTCCGACAGTGAATCGGAAACCACCTCCCAGACGGACAGACGTAAATATCAGAACATAGTTCAATAGGTAATAGACAGCGGCGCATTTTTACGTGGCAGTTGTTGACAGAAATCATAGAAGCATAACATTATTATACGTAGATTGGTATAAGAAATCATATCGTGTAATATAACATGATGCCAACAATATTTATTATAATACATCGTCAAAGGTGAAGATCTCAACATCAACACATTATAAATATCCACATTTATTACAATGCATTTCACTCACATAATTCAACTCAATAATTTTGAACTATACTTACAGGTACTCATATAACTCACAACTCGTAAAAACTCACAACAACTCTCTCTAACTCATAACAACCCACACTCCAACTCACAAATTATATACATGATATACGTATATACTGCCTATACCTCACCAACTCAGCATAATACACTTTCTTCAACAGGAAATAGAATTACTGGCACAAGCAGCCTTTCACAGGAGAACTGCTGGCATAAATACAGAAGAGGGAGAAAATCCGAAGCAGCAGACTGCTTCTACAAAAAATTTCAGAGAGAATGACAGCTTTTCAGAACTGCTTTTTGAATCATATGCTGTAGACTGAGGGCTGACTTTTGCAGAATGCTTGTGAAGTGTTATTTCACCCCTGTGACTCGGACTCTGTGCGTTCTGGAATGTTATAGACGTTTTTTTAAAATATATTACTCTAACTGATAAAAGGGGAGGCAACCTGGCTGATTTGAGAATGTTTTTTAGCAAGGTGAAGGGAGTGAACCAAGGCTGACTTTAGAGATGTTGCTGGCATTCCTTTTTCCTGAGCTGACTGAAATGATAAAATAAAACATTGACGGCTGAGTTTTGGAGATGTCTTTGACTGAGCGTCTTACAATGAACATAGTCCTACATCTGTCACAGATACTGAGGTTGACAGACACTCTTCACTCTTCACAGATGGAGATCTGCTTGGTACCTAATGAAGATAGTCCTACATGAGTCACAGAAACTGAGGATGACTAACACTATTCACAGACAGAGATCTGCTGGTATGTAATGAAGAAAGTCCCACATCTGTCACAGATGTTGAGGAGGACAGACACTCTTCACAGACGGGGATCTGCTTGGTACTTAACAAAGTTAGTCCTACATCTGTCACAGATACTGAGGATGACAGACTTTCTTCACAGATGGAGGTCTGCTTGGTACCTAATGAAGATAGTCCTACATCTGTCACAGATACTGAGGATGACGGACACTTTTGACAGATGGAGATGTGCTTGGTACCCAATGCCAAGATACTGTCTGTCCTCAGTATCTGTGACAGATGTCGGACTCTACATCTGTCACGGATACTGAGGACAGACACTCTTCACAGACAGAGATCTGCTTGGTATGTAATGAAGAAAGTCCCACATCTGTCACAGATAATGAGTATGACAGACGCTCTTCCCAGACGGGAGATCTGCTTGGTACCTAATGAAGATAGTCCTGCATCTGTCACAGATACTGAGGATGACAGACACTCTTCACAGACAGAGATCTGCTTGGTACCTAATGAAGATAGTCCTACATCTGTCACAGATACTGAGGATGACTGACACTCTTCACAGACAGAGATCTGCTTGGTACCTAACAAAGTTAGTCCTGCATCTGTCACAGATACTGAGGATGACTGACATTCTTCACAGATGGAGATCTGCTTGGTACCTAACAAAGTTAGTCCTACATCTGTCACAGATGCTGAGGATGACTGACATTCTTCACAGATGGAGATCTGCTTGGTACCCAATCACGATAGTCCTACATCTGTCACAGATACTGAGGATGACAGACACTCTTCGCAGATGGAGATCTGCTTGGTACCTACTGAAGATAGTCCTACATCTGTCACAGACAGTGGTGTGGTGGTCCCTTGAGAAGTGGGTATACTCTAAATTTTGGCCTTTTTTTTAAGTAGTACAGAAAAAAAGACGGTTTTAGAACCAGTGACATGTAAGACTACTCTATTTAACCAAAAATCTGTCATTTCTACTTGCTCACTATTATAAAATTATCATGACTTAATTAGGAGCAGTTTGTAGTCACTACTGGTCACACAAGCAGAATGGATGAATGTAAAATGTATTCATCTTGAGGCAAACATGGTGTTTTGGTTATTTTTTGAACATTTATTTACATAAAATACTAAATCTGAAGTTGACAGTGCATTCATGTTAATATTTAACCTTAAATAAAACACAAATCATTCTCTTCCAAACATCAAAACCATTCAGATAAACTTAAAAGTGCACTGTCATAAAGTTGAAATAAATTATTTAGTTTTCAATAGCTGAACAGAATCTTTCAAAAAAATATGTTACAATGAACAAAAATAAAAAAATAATTTAGATTTACATCATTTGTGTCATATAGTACAACTAGGGTGCTGACACTTACACCAGGACATGTGAATAAAATACAAAGGAAAATAAAGTACGCTCTCACACACACATACATACCCATACACACACGCATGCATGCATGCATGCTCGGGGGCACATGCATGCATGCATGCGACCCACATTCACAACCATATGCAATCCAAAAAAACCCCAAACAAATCAAAAACGAACAAGTGCTAGAGCTCCCAGGACTTAAATATATGCAAATATATGAAAAATAAATGCAAAAACTATTAAAAAATATATGCATTCACTTTCTCAACCCAGCACATCTAACCATCTGACCTTTGCTCATACTCCAGTATATTCCAGACAGATTTGCTTTCTGCAGGAGTTTTCACACTGCACTGTCTAGAGCACACAGAAGAGGCAGTACGATGACTCTTTAACCAGGTCCTTGTATATTTTCCAGGATCAAACTTGGAAGTTGGTGGGCCGTTAATATTAATCATCATTAAGTGATGTGCAGGACAGCCCTCTTGTCTGAGCATATATTATTCATTAGGCTGAAGTTTCTCTCACACTCTGCTGTACTCACGGGGAATGTTTTCATACAGTTTATGAGTGGTTTTAGGACATCAGGCTCACTACTGGGGTCTTCTAGTAGGTCCCGCATCCCATTGAGTGCTTGGTCTGTGCACAAGTTAAAACGCTTGCACAGTCGCGCTACTTGTTCTTCACCATGGCGAATGTTTGGCTTCGATGGCCACTTACGTTGGTCAAGGATGCTGAGGTCCAGTATGGTCTCATCTTCAAAAGACAAGCGCTTCTCTAGATTGTTTACAAGACTTTGTAGAAACCGGCCTGGATTGATTGACTTCAGCTTTGCATTTGTTTTCAGGGTTATAGACCGATAATCCCCAGTCTGTTTTGCTTCTAAAGCCTCACTATATTTCTCACCTGGACTCTCTTTAAATGACTGAATCACTCTGATTGAGCGTTTCATCAGATGCTCTGCTCTGAGGAGAGTTATAGAACGAGACTGAAGCTCCTGTGACAGGAGACTTAGTTCATGAAGAGTGTCATACATGAGCCCAAGGTCACAAATAAATTCTGGACTTTGAACACGGTCTAACAAACCTCTGTACATCTGCCTGTCTTTGGTGGACCTCATCTCATCACTGGAAGCATTTTTAAAGTGCTGCACAAGAGCTCCCAGGGATGTCCAAACAGCACGAACAGTCCGGAAGCTACTGGCAACCCAGCGTACATCCAAGATTCTGCCAATGCGAAGAAGCTGAGAGCCTACTTCAGCTGCTGCATTTACAAGTTCACCTTCATTTTTGCTTGAAACACTATACAGAGAGTATAGCTTCTGGACAAAAGTTTTAAAGTGATTGACAGAGTTTACCTCATCAACTGCATCTGACACAGCAAGTTCAAGTCTATGGTTCATACAGTGCCATACAAAAAGCTTTGGGAATCTTGAAGTCAGCCTGGTTTCTTTCTTTCTTTCTTTCTTTCTTTCTTTCTTTCTTTATTAAGATCCCCATTAGCACTTGCAAAAGCATTGGCTATTCTTCCTGGGGTCCAACACACAAAGTCAGACAAAATACACACAACACAAACAAGCAAAGTCGACAACAAAAAATACACAGCTCCTCATAAAGTATACAAACATATACATAAAGAAGTAAACAAAAATGGTCTTTCATTTGCAAACATGGTGCAGTAAGGAGGTTAAAAATACAATTTGGCACATCAAACTTACTGTCACCCGTCATTTACACACTCAATAAACTCCAAGGGAAAAAAAGAGGTGAAAATACATTTCATAACATTTATTGCTAATCATTAAATGTTATTAGGTACTGTTTCAACAGAGATTTAAACCTTTCCTTGGTATTTGCCTGAATGATCTCCAGTGGTAATGAATTCCATCCAATCATGGCTCTGTATAGAACTGATTTTTGGATTACACCTGATCTCACTCTTGGTAGGATGAACCTGTTTTCAATTGCACTTCTAGTTTGGTAGTGATGTTGAGCAAACTGAGAAGATATTCTTAGGTATAATAACTTTGGAGATTGGGACATGATTATACACCTAAGAAAATATAACAAACCATAAGTGAATCTTTGTCTCACAGTAAGCCAGCCAAGGCTACTGTACATTTCAGATACATTGGTTCTATAAGAGCATTGCAGGGCACAACGAGCTGCTTTATTCTGAGCCACTTGCAATTTTTTTAAATATGTCATTGAAGCACTGGACCAAATTATAGAACCAAAATCCAGCTGAGACAGAACCAAGGAATTCAGAACCTGTTTAATAATATCTGGAGGTAAACTTTTTGACACTCTTCTCACAACTGAAACGCCTCTACCCATTTTACTGACAACATTATTGATATGCTTCACCATGAGAGATGATGATCCAAAGTTATACCCAATAATTTAGTTTCACACACCTGCTCAATGGGTTTGTTGTTAATAACTAATTTTAGTGTCTGTTCAGATTTTAACTGATATTTTGAACCAAATATAATGGACTTTGTCTTACATACATTAAGAATCAATTTATTACTTGTAATCCATTCTGCCACCGATTTTAATTCCATCTGTAAAATATTATTTAATTCCCCTAATGAAGTAGCTGCAGCATATATTGTTGAGTCATCTGCATACATGGTCACATGGGCATTATTCAAAGCTAGAGGTAGATCATTTGTAAAGACAGAAAATAGTAGTGGTCCTAAGCAGCTACCTTGAGGCACTCCACATGCAACCGGTTTCAGTGTTGACATACTTCCATTGAAGAAAACAGTCTGCCACCTGTTTGTCAGGTAGCTCTCCATCCATTTTAAAGCACTCACAGTAAATCCATAATGTTTCAGCTTACCTAATAATAAAGAGTGATCAATAACATCAAATGCTGAGCTGAGATCCAGTAGCACTGCTCCCACTATGTTCCTGTTATCTTGCTCCCTCTGCCAATCATCCACCATTTGTGTCAGAGCTGTACACGTTGAATGACCAGGCCTATAGGCATGTTGATAACCAGTGTTCAAATCATTGACATCAAAATAAGTTTGTATTTGATCAAAGATAATTCTCTCCATTATCTTTCCTAAAGCTGGCAACAAGCTTATGGGACGGCTGTTTTGACCACAGAAAGGTGCAGCTGGATTCTTTGAAAGTGGAATTACCTTTGCTATTTTCCATGCATAAGGACAAATACATTTATCAACACCTAAATTAATAATATGACACACTGGAACAGCAATTATATCTGAAACCATTTTAAGAAATTTGACGTCTAGGTTATCTATTCCAGATGGTCTGTCTTTACATTTATTAATCAAACTTTCCACCTCTAATACTGTTACTTTTTCAATTTTAAATTCACATTTCTTATTTTCCATTATTAAATCTTTAATCATTTTAATAGAAGTATCAGGTATTGATTGCATTTTACTTCTTAAATTGTTGACTTTATCATAGAAATAGTCATTAAAATAATTAGCAATTTCTACTGGTTTTGTCAAAAATCTTCCTTCAACCTCAAGAAATGTTGGACAGGATGTAGGTCTTCTCCCTGTTAAGTTATTTACTACACCCCACAGCTTTTTCTTATCATTCTTTACACTCATGATCTTATTCTTAAAGTACAGTTGTTTCTTCTTTTTATTTATTGCTGTGACATAATTCCTAAGTTTTTTATAAATTTGCCAATCTGACTGGTAGCCTGATATGGCTGCTACTTTTTTTGCTTCATTTCTTTGTTTCATGAGTTCCTTTAACTCTTCATCTATCCAGGGTGATTTAACATTTCTAACTGTGTGCTTTCTAAGTGGTGCATGTTTCTCAATTACTTGCAAAAATAACTCATTGAAAACTTCAAGTGCATCATCTGGATAATCCTTTTGCAGTACAGGATCCCAACAAATATCATAAACATCTTCTTTAAAGGATGTTTCACTAAATGTCCTCATTGACCTTCTAAAAAGAACTCTTGGTCCTGTTTTTGGAACCTTAGCTTTCCTAACCATTAACACTAAATTATGATCACTACACCCGACTGGAATAGACATTGTATTTGAACATAAATAACTACAATTTGTAAAGATGTGATCAATAACAGTTGAAGATTTTGTCCCATCTCTCCTAAAACACACTCTTGTAGGTTTATCAACCATTTGAACTAAGTTACATGCATTAGTAATTGCCTGTAGTTTCTCCCTGAGTGGACAGTTAGGAGCATTCCAGTCAATGTTCAAATCACCTAAGAAATATATTTCATTATCGAGGTCACATACAGTATCTAGCATTTCACACATATGGTCCAAGTAAAGTGAGTTTGCATTTGGAGTCTATAGCAGCATCCAATAAGGAGCGGCTTTAAATGTGGCAAATTAATTTGCAACCAAAGTACTTCAACATCGACATGCATCAAGTCATACCTAATCTTTACTGGTATATGAGTTTGAATGTAAACTGCTACTCCGCCATATGCATTTCTGTCCCTCCTATAAATACTATAACCCGGAATACTCACAGCAGCATCACTAAATGTGTCATCCAGGTGAGTTTCAGCTATTGCTAACACATGAATTCCACTAGATAATATATCTTCTATCTCAGGTACTTTGTTTCTTAGGCTACAAATATTTAAATGTGCAACTTTCAACCCCTTCCTTGGCAACTTACAAGAAATTATGATGGAGGATTAAATTTTACCTCACTTCCTTTTTCTTTTAATCTGGGAGCCATAATGGGACATACATTAAACATATTCAACACATACAGACACACATACAAAACAGAAAAATTCTAACACAAATTTTCCAACCATGTGACCTTTAGCTAAAAACAGAGCACGTTGGCGGCTCTTTTTCCAATGAAACAATAATCATAGTCATAAATGGAATGGATTATGGTTATATAATACCCAATAGTAAACTTTCAAAATCAAATATTTAAATACATTTATATTTCCTTCAATTTAAACCCTCATCATTAGCCCTGAACATCATTTCATGTAATCCATATCTAAGTACTATGCATCATTATATTTCTAATTAATAATTACTCTAATTATTTCCACTAATAATGATATCTATTTGGATTATAACCATCCTTTGTTTTCTTTCTCACCGTAAATAGTATCTAATGAGCACATTTTAATCAGTTAACAATTCATTCATTTCAAGCTTTGACTGCAGGGCTGATTTTCTCAATATAAAAAGCTTCTGCTTCACTGCAGTCCTTGAAAAGTTGTGTTTTCCCATTGAAGGTGAGGATGAGTGTAGCCGGAAACAATAGTCCATTTCTCACATCAGCCTGGCGTAGTTTCATCCGTATGTCTTTGAACTGAGCCCTTTTCCGAGCAATTTCAGGAGTTAAATCAGGAAATATTTTTACTTTCATGTCCCGGAAGATCAGCTCGCCTCTTTTCCTTGCCAGCTTTAGGATTGCCTCTTTTGCTTGATATTTGTGCATTTTCACAATCATTGGCCTGGGGTTCCCCTTGGATATCGAACCGATTCTGTGTGCAATCTCAACAGTTGACTCGCACTGCAGCTCTCCTTTGAACACCTCCTTAAAAAAATTCGACATGAAGTTTGTGGGATCACCTTTTTCGATATCACTCTTAAGCCCAAACACGCGCAGATTCATCTTTCTGCTGTGCATTTCCATCCTCTCTATCTTGTCTTTGAGCTCTTTGTTTTCTATCACCAAAGTATTGTTCACTGCTTCAAGTGTAGAGACACGCGAGTCCAAGCTCCCCAGCGTCTCCTCCACCTCACCGAGCCTCACACTGCAGGAGTCTAGTTCAGTCTTTAAACTTTCGAGTTGTGGCTGAAGTTTATCAAAGGCAGCACTTATTTCTTCCCTCATAATTGAGCGGATCAGAGCCGACAACTCAGAATGGCTCACCTGCGTTGACCCACATTCCATGACGCTGCCCTCCTCAAGCTCTTTTCCACACAGCGTTTGTTCACTCAGCGGACTGTCGCGGTGCTCCGGTAACTCCACAGCGGTCCTACTTGCAATTTTTCCTTGTTTCATTACACAAGCATCAGTTCAGTTTTATCACAGTAACGAATTAATCCAGTTAATCATTCCAACAGTGACTTTTTCAGGAAAGTTTAACGAGAGAGCCACCGCTCAGACTTTTCACCTGCCACTTCCGCGCATGCTCTTAAGTGGCAGCATTACACTCCATCAGATACAAATGTTACCCAGTTTTCACTAAGCCACTCCTCTGTAAAGCCAGCATTAGTTAAACAGGTAAGTAATGCCTGTACTATGCCATCAGCTCTCTGATTTTCCAGTTCAACAAGTTCCAGGAATATGAACTCAGGATCTTCTTCTTGAATTGATGCTTTGATAGAAACTGTCATTCAGTTCCTGATGCTCAATGAGGCTCTCGTGGTCAGAAAAGGGTCGGTTCTTTTTGGCCAGATGGTAGGCTGTTCGAAACACAGCTTCAGTTTCCTTCATGTAGGTGTCACTCATAGTCTCCATTGGATTCTCAATGGGAGCTTTTTTTCTGTTGCTCTGCCACCTTCACAGCCTGATTGTGGGCCTTGGACAACGCATGTTTCCTCACCTTATTTCTCAAGACTGACAGATTTGTTGTTCTACTTCCCTGGCCAGACACTTGAATTTCAAAGTTCATCCATTCTTTTGAGAGTGATACACTTTGCTCCTTGTTGATCCCAATGTAGTTCACACTGCTACAGACCAGACATCCTGTGAAGCATAAACAAACAATGTAACTACTGGTACTGTATTCACAGCTGTACGTGTGCATGCCCCCCCCCCCCCACACACACACACACACACACACACACACACACACCGACACACACTCACTCACCCAATTTTGTGTTTTTGGATCCCAACCATGGGTTCTTGGATTGGAATTCATCTATTTGTTTTGCACTCCACAGGTCAGGCCAGTCATTATTGATTTCTACAACAAAAAAAATAAAAAATGATGTATCTCCCTGTCTCTCTCACACACACTACTGTGATCACAATAATCATCAGCAAGACACGGGACCCCCTCTTTACATTAACAATCTGCATCACCAAGTGGAAATATTTTCAGCAACTTAAAGGGCAACTTCGGTATTTTTCAACCTGGGTCCTATTGCTCCAAGTGTATGTGTGTATACGATTGACGGGTACAACTCGTTTTAAAATTGGCTCAGTATCAAGGGAGCGGATGCAGCCGGCAGCCGCAAAGCTAGATAGGGGGGCAACTGCATCCCGTATAAGTTTGAGCATTAAAAGTGTTTATTTCGCCACAGACCGGTTGCGATCGCCGGTGCTAGCTCTCTAATTAGCATTGTAAGCATTGCGTTTTCCTTCACGTCCTCTGACGCGTGTGTGGCGTCATCTGTGAGCTTGTTGCCGGAAGAAAACAGAGGAGCCATGCAGCGTGCCGCTCAGAGTGGAGCTGCTTATCCCGGAGGACAGTTGGAAGTTTTACTGCATCAGTATCATGGCTGAATATTTACCAGATTTCGAGAGTGAAGACGAGCCTTTTCATCACGACGGCCACCCGTATTTATTTGAGCCAGAGTATACGGACGAGGAGCTGCTACAAACTCAAGAGCTAACGAGGATAGCAACAGAGGGCCAACGAGCAGACGAGGGTGAAGCAGCGCCGGCACGTACGCTCTAGATTTGTCTCTGACACACACATTTACTGTTGCCATAAATCCTCTTCACTTTTTCCTCTCGTCCAGCCAGTACAGACTTGTGGCCTACTGTGTTACAATGCTAATTAGAGAGCTAGCACCGGCGATCGCAACCGGTCTGTGGCGAAATAAACACTTACACAATACATACAATACTTATACGTATTGTATGCATAAAGACATATTAGTTATACTTACTTTATGGATAGTTGACCATTTGGTCCCTGTGGTTTTGGTCGCCTCCTCCAATTTATTTTGGGTACATGAAAAAAGGTATCCAGCACTGCCCTGTTGATCAGAGGGGGGAGATCCTCTAATGCAGTTACACAGCGTCGGGTACTTCCTGTATCATCCCACGACACATCGAGACCACGAATTGGGCAACGGGTCCCACTCGTTACAACACAGACATTCTTCCTCTGTGGGCATAGAGTCACAGCAACCACAGGAGCACCACCAGTCCTCAGAAATTTGCGTTCGTGCCGGCGCTGCTTCACCCTCGTCTGCTCGTTGGCCCTCTGTTGCTATCCTCGTTAGCTCTTGAGTTTGTAGCAGCTCCTCATCCGTATACTCTGGCTCAAATAAATACGGGTGGCCGTCGTAATGAAAAGGCTCGTCTTCACTCTCGAAATCTGGTAAATATTCAGCCATGATACCGATGCAGTAAAACTTCCAACTGTCCTCCGGGATAAGCAGCTCCACTATGAGCGGCATGCTGCATTGCTCCTCTGTTTTCTTCCGGCAACAAGCTCACAGATGACGTCACACAGGTCAGAGGACGTGAAGAAAACGCAATGCTTACAATGCTAATTAGAGAGCTAGCACCGGCGATCGCAACCGGTCTGTGGCGAAATAAACACTTTTAATGCTCAAACTTATACGGGATGCAGTTGCCCCCCTATCTAGCTTTGCGGCTGCCGGCTGCATCCGCTCCCTTGATACTGAGCCAATTTTAAAACGAGTTGTACCCGTCAATCGTATACACACATACACTTGGGGCAATAGGACCCAGGTTGAAAAATACCGAAGCTGCCCTTTAAGATGAAGCATAGGAGATTAGTGAGTGAAATACTTGGGAGAGTTTATTTAACATAAAACACCAAATTTAACAAAAAATGTACAAAATGTTAACAGTAGCTTTGTAAAAAACGAAAAAAAAAAAAAACATGGATTGGCTACAGACAAAATAAATAGAACGGCAATAAAATACCACACAGAAATGTATCTATTGTTTCAAGCTAGTAACATTCAAAATGAGGCTTAATTTGTCAAATTCACCTTTTGTTACAGTGTAAGGCTTCACTTTTCAATAAATTGGAGATGCAATTTACTGCCTCTGTATGTTCTGACCTGGTGGTGGTAGACTTGGTCCTTGTCTGTCCTCATACTGTCTTCCCTGGCTAGCTCCTGGCTGGGAGCTGCTGCTTTCTGGACTGGGGTCTGCCTGGGCCTGGTCTTGTCTATACTGACTTCTTCTGCTTTCTGGACTGGGGTCTGCCTGGGCCTTGTCTGGGCCTGATCTGGGCCTCTTTATAAAAAAGTCAAATATGTTTCCCTTTCTTTTCATTGCTATCTGTCCCTATACAAGAAAAAGACAGCCTGGTTAGACCTCAATATTGTTTTAGGCTGAATCTCAAACTATTTGTCCCATTCTTGTGTTTTAACTTACTTAAAAATCAACTACCAGCTACTATAAAAATAAACTAGATCATGTAGGTTAGTTAAGGCTAAGTAACTTGTCTAACGTTATAATTAAGACCTTTACAATAACAAACAAGCTTAGACATTGAGATAATCAGTTTCTAAAACTAGAAGAAAAACTTTAATGAATAATCAAGCTACATCAAACTATTCTTAAAGCATATGCTTTCATTAAACTGTCAAAAAGAAAACAAACTCTGAATATATAACAAAACTTAAATTAACAAACCTTTTAAATTAAATATTGAGTGTAAAATCACCTGACTTAAATAATAATGTGGTAGAGTTTCAATTCCAGGATTATAGGAGTGGAATTTAAAAGTCAGAAGTAATCAGAAACTGGATGTTTTAAAGTAAATATTAAGTCCAAGTTACGGTATAACTACTTTTTTTCTAAATAAATAAATCTGAATTAGAAGCAAAATAATTGCTTAAAGTGAATTCTAATACAGTGTGATATCTGTGTGATATATGAGAGGATGAGGATGTCAGCATGTCACCTGTCTGTCCTCTCTGACTGTCACAGTCTGCTGCATCAGGCAGAGAGGAGAGAAAATCTCAGGACAATTCACAGATTCATCATTCATTACAAACTATGATGAAAAGATGGGCTACTACAGAGCAAATTTGTCTTGCTATGGGTGTGTCTATCAAATAGTCTATGTGTTTATCTCTTGAGTATGGCTGATATTGTCCTCTATCTTTTCTTTCCTGCACAAAGACAGAATACGTACAAAATATAGACACAGAAAAAATGACGTGAATCGGATGGAACACAGCCAAAAAAAAAAAAAAAACTATAGAGGCGGAAAATCCTTTCCGCAAAATATATATCACAATGTTTCTCTTCACATCCGAGCATTAGTGCTTCGTTAGACCACCTTATAAGCTTCAGAAAACACAGAAAGTAAATACTTTGGATAACTCATGGCATGACAAGCTCTGAATTTTTATTTTGGCAAAAAAAAACTTTCAAAGGGTAAAGTCAGATAATGGATCGACTGATGGATGAATAATGTAAAAGTGTCACTGACAAAGAGTAAGCTACAGGACGAGAACTCATTGATTCATCAAACTCTTGATCTATAATTAATTTATATATAGGCTATATATTAATTTAAATCTATAACCATCCTTATCCTCCAAGACAAGCTTTCAATATCATTCTGAGGCCAAACTTAAACAATTAAAAGTAATGTTAATCTACTGTGTGTATGCTTCTTACCTTCACCGTCTTCATCTTCATCCTCCTCTGAGTAACCGCTTGCACGCGCCGGTCGCCGTGAGAAAGTTTTGACCAAACCATTTTGAGGGGAGGGGGGTTGTGATCTTTAACAACTTAAGTTGTCAGACTATGTGTTTTTAAGTAGCTGCATTTGTATTGAACCTTTAAAAACACGTTATCAAAGCATTTGAGAAAAATGTTATTTAAAAAGATTTTTGGGGGACTATTTTGTGGAGGGGGACTCGCCCCTGCATCCCTCGGGCTTAGCGCCCATGAGTGTCTACTCTCTAGTGCATGAGTCGATAGATAAGTTTGGCCTTGGGCCAAAATTTTTCTGAGCAACTGAATGGTGGACCAAAACATCACATCAATCAGAAACATGTTTTTTTTTTTTTTTTTTTTACGTTTTTCCCTTATCTATAGTTTATTTTTATATCGTGTGAATACAAAATGTAGTCTAATTTAAGAAAGTATTTGTTTTAAATAAAGTAGCCGTATTTCTCAGACTAGGCTATTTGTGTGTTATTACTGGTTTAGCTCCACTGTGGCTTTATAAAACTGCTTAGTAACTTGGTGATGATAAAGCTGCTGTCTTTAATCAGTCAATTGTTACCCAGACTGTCTTTTAAGTCATCATAAATGTGCCATAGCCAACTATATTTTTTCCCCATACATTTAATAAAAATGTGAGTGATTAGGCTACATTTTGAAAATAACTACTTTTTGAGCCCAACTAACGATTTTAAATAAAGATTTTTAAAAAAGATTTTCATGATTGTTGATTAACTCAGAAGAAACCCAACTTTAACCTTCTAAAAAAACACATCGAGATCACAAAACCCAATGCCAGAAATCCAACACAAAAGTTCCCTTTTCAGCAGAGAAACCAGAGAGATGGCTTCTTATCAGTAGCCCCTTATGGTTTGAAACGTCCACTTTCCATGCGCTTCCAAACTTTTGCATTCTCCGCTTCGCTCCTCACAAGCCAAATGACTGATTCTCGGCATCTATTATTTCTAGAACTTGGCACACGCCGCTGATTTCACAAACTCCATTCACCTGCGCTGCAGGTGAGCGCAGAGTAGCGCAAGAGCAGCCGAGGAGCCGGCAGCAGCTGGGGTGATTGTGGTGCTGATTGATATTTTCAGCCTCCCCAGTCGATTCACAAGGCCGCCGCCGCCTGATTTTGTCAGCTGCGCTGCCGTGATGTTCACGATCGCGAGGCTTGTGTTCGCCTGGCATGGGGTCGGCTGCTGATTGATATTTTCAGCGGCGCTGCACTGTGGCCACTGTCCGCCTAGGTGTGCCGACCATTTGTGAGCTTTCGGTTTCGGCGGGGTTTAGAAGTGGGTATACGCAATGCTGACAGAAAATAAGTGGGTATACGCCATATACCGGCATATACCCTCGACTACACCTCTGCCCTAAACTGGTCCTCAGATGATCGCAGGGCCACACAGAGAGACAGCCCACCATTCACACTCACACTCATACCTGAGTTTACAGTCACAAATTGACTTAAATGAGAATGTTTCTGGTCTGTGGGAAGAAGCCGGAGTGCCTGGAGAGAACCCACACATGCACGGGACGAACATGCAAACTTCTTACAGAAAAGGCCTTGCCAGACCCGGGGGTCGGACTGGGTATCTTCTTGCCATGAGGCACGTGCACTACCTGCTGCGCCACCGTGGTGGAATGTCTCAATGACAGCTGCTTCTTGTTTTTATCATTTTGTTTAATCATGTTTTTCTTACATTTAAATTTTCAGAATAAACACTCCAGTTTTGTCAATCTTTGTGGTCTGAAGGTCTTCTCTGCTTTTTTTTTCATGTGGTAAGTTTCAGAAATCCACATTAGGTTTCATCAAGTCAACATTATTTACACCTTTGATCAGTGTATATAATTTTAGAGGTTGGTCTTAATCTCATAAGGTATAATTGGTGTTTATAGTTGATATAATAAGATATATCTTAATTCATTTCAGAAGAACGGTGTGGACTCTGTTGAATGAAAACTATTCATGTGCTAAAAAAGTGAAATCCAGTCACAAATGGCAAATTTTGATCACTTGCTGATTTTGCTGTTCACTCACTCAGTAGGGTATTTAATTAGATGTGAACAGCCTCTAACGGCATGTTCCCACCAAAAGTGTCGTGAATTTTATTCACGCGTTGATATTACATACAAAGTCAATTTAAAGACGCGAATTGACGCTGCATCGCGGGCGTGCATTTAGCGGCATCAAGCGCTGAGCGCTTCCAGTGAAAAATGCTCACCGCTCAACATTTGACGCCGAGTTGAAATAATTGAACTTTTGGAGCGAGTGAGTGTGTTGATGCGCCGACAGCCTATCAGCCTATCAGGATTCTGGGGTTTTGGCGCACTACTGATCTTCACTCAGCGACAAATGGAGGAGAGGCTGATCATCGCGTCGCTGCCCACCTAGAGATCTATGATGTGTCCTGTCCTTTATACAAGGACAGGCGCAGGAAAGACCAGGCCTGGGTGAGCATCAGCCAGGAACTCAGAGAACCAAGTAAGGTTTTTTTCTCTGTCCTGCTCGCATTGCATCACTTTTTTTCAGTCTGTTGTACAGTTGAAGTTATAACTGCATAACCCCAGCATGGCTGGCTTTACTGACATAACTTCACCTGTCTTGTTCATTCAACAATTAATAAAGGCAGCTATTTAAAATGAATTGATTTACGTACATTATGTTTTTACAGCTGAAAGGTGTAAAACAAAGTGGAAGAGCCTCAGGGATACATACACGAGAGAGAGAAAAAAGCTCCCAAGAGTGGGGCAGCAGCAGGGACAGGAAGGAAGTGGAAGTACCTGGGGTCTTTTTCTCGACCCCCTTTATTGCTCCACGGGCAACAAGTGGGAACATGGAGCAGGGGGTCGAGGAGGATTAGACCCCCAGAGTAGGGAGTCGGAGGAAGAAGGAGAGACAGCAGGCCCGTCCCAGAGAGGTTTGTTTAAAAAATACACCATCATGTAGGAGGATGCCTGCTGTCAGACTCAGCAAATGTTTTTATTTTTCACAGCCTCAACTAATCAACATTTAAAGAAAAAAAATTTGGATACTTGGTATTACTGTGACTGAACTGTTTGATTTGAGTGTATTATTATGTGTTTGTAAAATTCATACATTTTTGTCATAAACGCAGAAGAAGAATTTCCTGAGGAGGAGCCTGCTGTCTCCACACCGGCTCCACCAACTTCCCCGACTCCCGGCCCTTCTTCTTCTGCCCCTGCTGCTGCCCCCGCCTCATTGTTGACACCTCGGAGTGGTATGTACATGACTAATTTTGGCCTTTTATTTTTTTTTACATCAGGTGCAAAGATTTTGCATCATCACACACACATTGATTTTATGCATTGTGTTTCTTTGACATTCAGGAAGGAAGAGAACCAAAAGGGTGCAGGAGGATGAGGACCGCAGAAACATGGAGATCCAGAGGCTGCTCCTGGAAGAACTCCAGGAAATACGCAACCAGAGGCTGCAGCGAACCAGCAGGACCAGCCTCATCCTCCTGCACCACAACCTGTCCGCCTCGAGGATCAATTATTCCTCGATAGCCTCGCTCCTTCCCTGGAGAAATTGGAGCCCCAGGTGAAGGCCCTTGTAAAATTCAAAATTCATAAACTTGTTTATGAAGCTAGCACAGTTGTGCTCAATCTGGAACCAGCCGAGTAGCTTATTAGCTCGTGGGGTTCCAATTTCTGCAGGGAACGAGCTGGCTATCAAGGAATAGTGGCCCCAAGTATGTGTCACTGGGGCTCTTCTGTTTTTTTTTTTTGTTTTTTTTATTAAAGAATTTTATATTTTTATATGATTTCGATTATTTTTAAATATACTTTTTCTAATAAATGTATTAACTGCATTGCTTTTGCTGTCTTTTATCATATCTCTATAGACAATTATCAGACTTAAGATTTGTTATATAAGTAAATATGTTTATAAAAAAGTCTATGACCACTTGATTTTAATTTCCAAAACTGCCAAGGGTCAGACATTCAACCTGGATCTGTCATAAAAACACAACTAATTTAATATAAAGCAGAAACAGTATGGCTGCTTCTGCAAAAGTTGCCTTTAAAGTGAGTTCTAGCCGACATTACAGATGCAGGACATGCAGAAGCTGTTTGATTTTTCCTTTTTATTGATACCTGTGATTTCCTGGATGAAAAGGGGAGAGCTGGAGATGTTGAGTGGATCTGGAAGAAAGAGGAGTTGATGCAGAGGACGATGGGACAAACAGAAGAATCCTGACCATTGCTGCTGTGCAATGAGGAGGGTTGTGATGTTTTAAAAATGACAGCTGACATCAAGAACGTAACAGAAATTGGTTTTGGCAGACATATTGCCATTTTATCAATGATTAGTTTTTGAAAATTAACTAGCTATGTTATTGTTTTTTATAAATAAAAGATTATGCAATTTTTAAATATTAATTACAACATAATAGGCCTGTCACGATAATAAATTCTGCTGGACGATAATTGCGCTACAAATATTGCAGATAATATTATTGTCTATATTATTTTGGCACAGTTTTTAAGTTAATGCAATGATAAAATATGGCACAATAGCAATAAAGTTTAATTTTTCAAGATTGGAATGTCAAAGCTTTAAAATAGCTCTATTAGACAAATGCACAGAGTGAACTCCTCTCATCCAGTGTGTATGTTAGAGAGAGGAGGAGGAGGAAAACAAACACGCACATACCTGTCAGTAGATCAAGGCCGCAAAATTAATGAGCTTGTTTTTATTCATTCATTAAATGATTTATTGATTGTGACAGGCCTACAACCTAAATTGTAATACATCTGCTAAAAGGCTATATAATACATAAAACATGCCGTGCTGACATTCATGCTTTAATTTTATTTCTGGGACTGTGTGGTGATTCTGCAGGACGTTTGCTCTTTAGGATGTTTGGGTGGCTCTGAAAAGAGCTGCTGGAGGTGTGCTCATGCACTAAATGTTGGCCTGCCACTGGACTGCTCTGCAGAGAAGTAGGACGAGAAGGTCTCCCGCACCCTGATGGCCTCTCGTCCCTGAGTTGTTGGCTGAAACTCTGCCAAGACCTGGCAGCGCCTCCACGCTCCACCTGGACTGATGCCCTCACCGCAGGCGAGTGGTCGACATCCTCAGGAAGTTGTGGAGCACGCATGTTGCCTTGACGCACTTCTCTGCGACATCTGGTTGGACCTCCAGAGCACGCACAGCCGCCACTGAGATGCCAGGATACCAAAGGCACACTCAACCACCAGCCGTGTCCGTGACAGGCGGTAGTTGAATACCCTTTGGTCCCTGGCAAGGGTGCGCCGGGAATGGCCTCATAAGGTTTCTCCGAGGAAAAGCCTCATCAGCCACAAAGACGCGGCGGCTGGGGTCCCCTGTGGTCAGCTCCAGGCAGCAGATGGTCAGCAGGCAGCTGGAGGGTGCCAGAGCGAGGGCCTGACCAAAAGCAGAGTTGGCCAGGATGCCACCATCGCTGGTCCTCCTGCACTTCTCGACATCTACCACCCGGAAGCAGTAGTTGGCATCCACCACAGCCAAGAGGACGATGGAAAATGTCCCCTTGTAGTTAAAAAACTGGGACCCAGAGTTGTCAGGAGCTTTGATCCTGACATGCTTCCCATCCAAAGCACTGCAGCAGAGAGGAAAGTTCCACCGCTCCTCAAACCTCTCCGCGATGGACCTCCACTCCTCAGTGGTGGGAACAGCCATGAACTCCCCCACAAGGCAGTCCCAAATGGCAGACACAACATCTGGCACGATCCCTGACACACTGGAAACACCAACACGGAAGCTATTGGCGATAGTCCGGTATGAGTCACCAGTGGCCCGGTATCTACAATAGAGAAAAAGTAATTTAATATTTGCTGTATACAGATTCTTACACATTATTGCTTAGTTGGATCATTCTAGGAAAGCTTGCAATTTTGTGTCCCTCTGTCTAAACTCTGAAATGAATACATAAATAAAATAGATAAAAAGCAGGGAAAACCCAAATAAGAAAATAAAAACTTTAATATTAAAGCACAAGTGTTTTTTCACTAATTTTGAATGGATTTAAAAAGCAAACATGTCAAAAAAATATTCTGATATGTCACATTAAATTTATGACTGTCATCTATCTCCATATCACCTTTAAAAAACTACATTACACATACAAACTTGAACAAGCTGTATAACCATTTCAATTACTGTGTCAATCCTGTTACCGAGGTGTCAACCCTTTTACTTGTACAATAATCTAATGTTAAAAAAAAATAAAGTGAACTTGCTCATTTCGTGTAAAGTAATAGGAAACAGTGGCTCCAAAAAAAAAATTGGGATATTATAATTTTGTTTTAAAATTTTTTTCTTTAATCAAAGATACTGTGAAAACGGTGACTGTGATTTGGGCGTATTTATCAATAGGAAAAAAGTTAAATCTTTAATATTCTAACTCTAAAACCACATTGTTGAAACAAGGGGCTTTTATCTTTCATTTGATATCATAGTAGCTCAACATAAAATTTTAAACTTTTTAAAAATACATTTATATGTTGTAACAGGGCTGACGAACAAGGCTGACGACCATTCATGTGCAAGCTGTTTTAAATGTGCAAAAAAACTAAAAACAAACATTCCTGAGAAGGCACGACACATTTTTTAGATAAGGATTCACTTAATTTAAAAAGTGAATTCAAAATTTTCAAAAATGAGAAGTGAAAATGGCGCTCTTTCATAGTTGTGACACCACACACACCAAACACAGGTATAGCTATTACCAAATAATTGACTTATCTATGTTTTCATTCATGATTTTTCTGATGTACCGGTTGGAGTCTTGCTAATTTGACAAACTGCTAAACCGAGACTCACCGGAGACAAATGGACAGGCGCTCTGCAGCTGGAATGGAGCACCTGTAGTTGGTATCCAGGCGGGAGATCCTGGCACCAACCCGGGATAGCAGGTCTTCAAACTGGGCAACAGTCAGCCTGAAGTACCGCTGGAACCGCCGCCGCCCAGACGCACCGTCTGGTGGAACTCACCGAGCTCACACCGCCTCCGTAGGGTAGCATGCATCCAGTACCGGCGTCGGCGCCTAGCCTGAAGCTGACATCTCTACAGCAGGTACAGAGCAGTGATGGTGGTAATCGGAGCCATGTTCAACGATGAAATGATATGATGAAATGATAATGGCGGATTTATGACGTGGCGGGCGAGCAAGTAGCGATGAGCGCTATATTTGTACTAGCCAATTCGAAGGTCGAGGGCGATTCAAAATGCACGATCGAGCGCGGTATTATTTGCTTTTTGTGAACAATTGACTTTTGGGGTTCTGACTACTTTTGGGGTTCTAACACTGACTTTTGGGGTTCTGACTAGTTTTGCGGTTCTGACACTGACTTTTGGGGTTCTGACTACTTTTGGGGTTCTTACACTGACTTTTGGGGTTCTGACAACTTTTGGGGTTCTAACACTGACTTTTGGGCTTCTGAAACTGACCTTTGGGGTTCTGAGACTGAATTTTGGGGTTCCAACAATGTTGGGGTTCTGACACTGACTTTTGGGGTTCTGAAATTGTCTTTTGGGGTTCTGACACTGACTTTTAGGGTTCTGACACCGACTGTTGGTGTTCTGCCAGTCAGAACCCCGACACTGACTTTTGGGGATCTGACACTGACTTTTGGTTTTCTGACACTGACTTTTGAGGTACTGACTCTGACTTTTGGGGTTCTGACGAATTTGGTGTTCTGACACAGACTTTTGGGGTTCTGACTCTGGGTTTTGGGGTTCTGACTACTTTTGGGGTTTTGACTCTTTTTTTTTGGGTTCTGACGCTGACATTTGGGGTTCTGACTAATTTGGGGTTCTGGCACTGACTTTTTGGGTACTGACTACTTTTGGGGTTCTGACACTGACTTTTGGGGTTCTGAGACTGACTTTTGGGGTTCTAACACTGATTTTTGGGGTTCTGACTACATTTGGGGTTCTAACACTGACTTTTGGGGTTCTGACTACTTTTGGGGTTCTAACACTGACTTTTGGGGTTCTGACGACTTTGGGGTTCTGACGACTTTTGGGGTTCTGACTACTTTGGGGTTCTTACACTGACTTTTGGGGTTCTGACTACTTTTGGGGTTCAAACACTGACTTTTGGGGTTCTGATTACTGTTGGGGTTCTGACACTGA
This sequence comes from Scarus forsteni, assembly GCA_036419115.1. Lineage (NCBI taxonomy): Eukaryota > Metazoa > Chordata > Actinopteri > Labriformes > Labridae > Scarus > Scarus forsteni. The sequence continues at coordinate 247,413 of JAZDUH010000478.1, forward strand.
CTTTTGGGGTTCTGACTACTGTTGGGGTTCTTGGGGTTCTGACTAATTTGGGGTTCTGACACTGACTTTTGGGGTTCTGACTACTTTTGGGGTTCTAACACTGAGTTTTGGGGTTCTAACACTGACTTTTGGGGTTCTGACACTGACTTTTGCGGTTCTGACTACTTTTGGGGTTCTAACACTGACTTTGGGGGTTCTAACACTGACTTTTGAGGTACTGACTCTGACTTTTGGGGTTCTGACGACTTTTGGGGTTCTGACGACTTTTGGGGTTCTGACACTGACTGTTGGGGTTCTGACTACATTTGGGGTTTTTGAGGCTCTTACTAATTTAGGGTTCTGACTACTTTTGGGGTTCTAACACTGACTACTTTTGGGGTTCTAACACTGAATTTTGGGGTTCTGATTACTTTTGGGGTTCTAACACTGACTCTCGGGGTTCTGACACTGACTTTTGGGGTTCTAACACTGACTTTTGGGGTTCTGACTACTTTTGGGGTTCTAACACTGACTTTTGGGGTTCTGAATACTTTTGGGGTTCTAACACTGACTACTTTTGGGGTTCTAACACTGACTTTTGGGGTTCTGAGACTGACTTTTGGGGTTCTAACACTGACTTTTGGGGTTCTGACTACATTTGGGGTTCTAACACTGACTTTTGGGGTTTAAACACTGACTTTTGGGGTTCTGACTACTTTTGGGGTTCTAACACTGACTTTTGGGGTTCTGACTACTTTTTGGGTTCTAACACTGACTTTTGGGGTTCTGACTACTTTTGGGGTTCTGGCACTGACTTTTGGGGTTCTGACTACTTTTGGGGTTCTAACACTGACTACTTTTGGGGTTCTAACACTGACTTTTGGGGTTCTGATTACTTTTGGGGTTCTAACACTGAATTTTGGGGTTCTGACACTGACTTTTGGGGTTCTAACACTGACTTTTGGGGTTCTGACTACTTTTGGGGTTTAAACACTGACTTTTGGGGTTCTGACTACTTTTGGGGTTCTAACACTGACTTTTGGGGTTCTGAATACTTTTGGGGTTCTAACACTGACTACTTTTGGGGTTCTAACACTGACTTTTGGGGTTCTGAGACTGAATTTTGGGGTTCTAACACTGACTTTTGGGGTTCTGAGAACATTTGGGGTTCTAACACTGACTTTTGGGGTTTTAACACTGACTTTTGGGGTTCTGACTACTTTTGGGGTCCTGACACTGAATTTTGGGGTGCTGAGACTGAATTTTGGGGTTCTAACACTGACTTTTGGGGTTCTGACTACTTTTGGGGTTCTAACACTGACTTTTGGGGTTCTGACTACTTTAGGGGTTCCTACACTGACTTTTGGGGTTCTAACACTGACATTTGGGGTTCTGACTACTTTTGGGGTTCTGACACTGACTGTTAGGGTTCTGACTACATTTGGGGTTTTTGAGGTTCTGACTAATTTAGGGTTCTGACACTGACTTTTGGGGTTCTGACTACTTTTGGGGTTATAACACTGACTTTTTGGGTTCTGACTACTTTTCGGGTTCTGACACTGACTTTTGGGGTTTTAACACTGACTTTTGGGGTTCTGACTACATTTGGGGTTCTAACACTGACTTTTGGGGTTCCGACTACTTTTGGGGTTCTAACACTGACTTTTGGGGTTCTGACTACTTTTGGGGTTCTAACACTGACTTTTGGGGTTCTGACTACTTCTGGGGTTCTAACACTGAGTTTTGGGGTTCTGACTACTTTTGGGGTCCTGACACTGACTTTTGGGGTTCTGAGACTGAATTTTGGGGTTCTAACACTGACTATTGGGTTTCTGACTACTTTCGGGGTTCTAACACTGACTTTTGGGGTTCTGACTACTTTAGGGGTTCCTACACTGACTTTTGGGGTTCTAACACTGACATTTGGGGTTCTGACTACTTTTGGGGTTCTGACACTGACTGTTGGGGTTCTGACTACATTTGGGGTTTTTGAGGTTCTGACTAATTTAGGGTTCTGACACTGACTTTTGGGGTTCTGACTACTTTTGGGGTTCTAACACTGACTTTTTGGGTTCTGACTACTTTTGGGGTTCTGACACTGACTTTTGGGGTTCTGAAACGGACTTATGGGGTTCTGACACTGACTTTTGGGGTTCTGACTACTTTTGGGGTTCTTACACTGACTTTTGGTGTTCTGACTACTTTTGGGGTTCGAACACTGACATTTGGGGTTCTGACTACTGTTGGGGTTCTGACACTGACTTTTGGGGTTGTGACTACTGTTTGGGTTCTTGGGGTTCGGACTTATTTTTCGTTCCTACACTGACTTTTGGGGTTCCAACACTGACTTTTGGGGTTCTGACTACTTTTGGGGTTCTAACACTGACTTTTGGGGTTATTACTACATTTGGGGTTCTAACACTGACTTTTGCGGTTCTGACTACTTTTGGGGTTCTGACACTGACTTTGGGGGTTCTGACTCTGACTTTTGGGGTTCTGACTACTTTTTGGGTTCTAACACTGACAATTGGGGTTCTGACTACATTTTGGGCTTTTGAGGTTCTGACTAATTTAGAGTTCAGACTACTTTTGGGGTTCTAACACTGACTTTGGGGGATTCTGACTTCTTTTGGGGTTCTGACACTGACTTTTGGGGTTATAACAATGACTTTTGGGGTTCTAACACTGACTTTTGGGGTTCTGACTACTTTTGGGGTTCTGACACTGACTTTTGGGGTTATAACAATGACTTTTGGGGTTCTAACACTGACTTTTGGGGTTCTGACTACTTTTGGGGTTTTAACACTGACTTTTGGGGAATTGAATACTTTGGGGTTCTAACACTGACTACTTTTGGGGTTCTAACACTGACTTTTGGGGTTTTTACTACTTTTGTGGTTCTGACATTGACTTTTGGGGTTCTAACACTGACTTTTGGGGTTCTGATGACTTTTGGGGTTCTAACACTGACTTTTGGGGTTCTGACTACTTTTGGGGTTCTAACACTGACTTTTGGGGTTCTGAATACTTTTGGGGTTCTAACAGTGACTACTTTTGGGGTTCTAACACTGACTTTTGGGGTTCTGACTACTTTTGGGGTTCTGACACTGAGTTTTGGGGTTCTAACACTGACGTTTGGGGTTCTGACTACTTTTGGGGTTCTGACACTGAGTTTTGGGGTTCTAACACTGACTTTTGGGGTTCTGACTACTTTTGGGGTTCTAACACTGACTTTTGGGGATCTGAATACTTTTGGGGTTCTAACACTGACTACTTTTGGGGTTCTAACACTGACTTTTGGGGTTCTGACTACTTTTGGGGTTCTAACACTGACTTTTGGGGTTCTGACTACTTTTGGGGTTCTAACACTGACTTTTGAGGTTCTGAATACTTTTGGGGTTCTAACAGTGACTACTTTTGGGGTTCTAACACTGACTTTTGGGGTTCTAACACTGACTTTTGGGGTTCTGACTACTTTTGGGGTTCTAACACTGACGTTTGGGGTTCTGACTACTTTTGGGGTTCTGACACTGACTTTTGGGGTTCTAACACTGACTTTTGGGGTTCTGACTACTTTTGGGGTTCTAACACTGACTTCTGGGGTTCTAACACTGAGTTTTGGGGATCTGAATACTTTTGGGGTTCTAACTGTGACTACTTTTGGGGTTCTAACACTGACTTTTGGGGTTCTGACTACTTTTGTGGTTCTAACAGTGACTTTTGGGAATCTGAATACTTTTGGGGTTCTAACAGTGACTACTTTTGGGGTTCTAACACTGACTTTTGGGGTTCTGACTACTTTTGGGGTTCTAACTGACTACTTTTGGGGTTCTAACACTGACTTTTGGGGTTCTGACTACTTGACTAATTTGGGGTTCTGTAACTGACTTTTGGGGTTCTAACACTGACTTTTGGGGTTCTGACTACTTTTGGGGTTCTGAGACTGACTTTTGGGGTTCTAACACTGACTTTTGGGGTTCTGACTACTTTTGGGGTTCTAACACTGACTTTTGGGGTTCTGACTCTGAGTTTGGGGTTCTGAATGACTTTTGGGGTTCTACTCTGACTACTTTTGGGGTTCTAACACTGACTTTTGGGGTTCTGACTACTTTTGGGGTTCTGAGACTGACTTTTGGGGTTCTAACACTGACTTTTCGGGTTCTGACTACTTTTGGGGTTCTAACACTGACTTTAGGGGTTCTGACTACTTTTGGGGTTCTAACACTGACTTTTGGGGTTCTGACTCTGAGTTTGGGGTTCTGACTCTGACTTTTCAGGTTCTGACTCTGACAGTTCAAACTGATTTGGGGTTCTGACACTGAGTTCTGACTCTGACTTTTTGGGTTTCAGAAACTGACAGTCAGACTGACTGAACCCAAAATGACAGTTCAGAACCCCAAAGTGATCAGTCAGTGAACCCAAAGTCAGTGAACCCCAAAGTCAGGAACCCCAAAGTCAGAACCCCAAAGTCAGTGTTAGAACCCCAAAAGTCAGTGAAAGTAGTGTTAGAACCCCAAAGTCAGTGGGGAACCCCAAAGGTCAGTGATCGGTTGAAAGGAACCCCAGAGTCAGTGAGCAGTGTTCAGAGACAGTGTTGAACCCCAAAAGTCAATCAGGAAAGGGGTTGAACCCAAAGTGTCAGGGTGAACCCCAGGTGTCAGGCAGTGAGAACCCCAAAGGTCAGAACCCCAAAGTCAGTCAGAACCCCAAAGTCAGTCAGGAACCCCAAAGTCATCAGAACCCCAAAAGTCAGTCAGAACCCCAAAGTCAGTGTCAGAACCCCAAAGTCAGAACCCCAAAAGTTAGAAGTCAGTCAGAACCCCAAGTCAGTCAGTGTTCTGACAAGTCAAGTGAGAAGGTCCCAGTCAACCCAGAGACAATCAAAGTCAGTCAGTGTCAGAACCCAAGAACCAAGAACAAAGACCCCCAGAGAACAGTGTTGAATTCCCCAAAAGTCCCAGAGTAGTCAGAACCCAAAAAGTCAGAACCCCCAAGGTCCCACCGTTCCTGTCATCCTGGACAAACTCCTCCACCTACTCCCCTCCCTTCCCTCCTCTGTCTCAAAGATAGTTGTGCATGTTTTAGCAGGATTCTTAGTCTCCATACCTTGCTCCAGGCCACTTGCCCCGCCCACAACTTCCAATTCATTGACAATTTTAATCTCTTTTGGGACAGAGTTACGTTTCTTCTGACAGGATCCACCCCAACAGGCGGGGTAGCCAAATGCTGTCATCTGACATTCAATTCAAGATCCACTCCTCACGTGTCTGACAGTCTGCACCCAGCAGCTCATTTCCCCACACTCAGGTCACTGCCCCCCTCTCCTCACAACAAGATCTGGTCACCCCAAAGCAGTCCTGTTAACCCGCCCACTCACCTGCCCATTCCCACCTGCCCCGCCCCCCACATCAGTACCACCAGTGAATCCTTTATCCCAGTCCACACCACCTCCCCCCGTCCTCACCCCGTCCAATCAGAAACTGTACCCCCTCCAACCTCATCCACATCCCCCTGCTCCCCCGGCTACCCCGCCCTGCTTTTAACAATAAACCTGTGAACTTTGGACTTTTAAATATCAGATCAATCAGCGACAAAACCTTTTTATGCCATGATTTTATTTTCCAAAACAACCTGGACTTTTTGTTTTAACAGAAACTTGGCTCACCCGGACAATTACACCTCCTCATCAAGCCACCCCCTGACTTTACTCACTTCCATCAACCCCGGCTGACAGGGAGGTGACTGTCATTCAGAAGAAGGCTTTTAAATGCACCCCATCACCATCAGCACTTTTAATTCCTTTGAGCACCTTGCTTTTATTATTAAGTTGAAAGACCCTGTCTTAGTTTTAATAATCTATAGACCCCCAAACACAGCACTGTTTTTATCCATGAGTTCTCTGAGTTTTTATCCCATTTTTTATGTAATTATGACAGTATTCTTATTTCAGGTGATTTTAACATACACGTCTGTTGTCCCTCTCAGCCCATGACTGCTGATTTTATTAAAATTCTTGACTCTTTTAACCTAACCCAGGCAATACATGAACCAACCCATGCAAAAGGACACTGTCTAGATTTAGTCATTTTTACTGGTCTTAGCCCTGGTGAGTTTTTAACAAAGGATATCTGTGTGTCAGATAACAAGCTGGTTTTATTCTCAGTGGTTTTATCCCTTCTTTTATTGACCATGCTCCTGTTCATCGAAGGGTTTTTAATTCAACGTCTGCTAGCAAATTTATGGAGCATTTTATTTCTGCATCTTTGACTGCCTTTAACCCAGATCTTAATCCAGTTTTTAACACAGAAGAGCTTGTCTCTCTTTTTAATTACACATGTCAGACCATCCTGGACTCTGTAGCTCCCTCAAAATTGAAAAGGTTAAAAAAAGACCCCCAGCCGTGGCTTACAGAGTCCACGCAGGAACTGAAGAAAATTTGATGAAGAAATGAACGTAAATGGAAAAAGACTGGTCTGGTAGTTTTTCATGGCATCTGGAAAGATGCCCTGAAAAACTACCTAAACAGATTAAAGATGCAAGGGCAGCATTTTATTCTGATTTGATTTTAGCCAATCATTCTAACCCTAGAGTTTTATTTAAGGTTTTAGACTCCCTTACTAACCCCTCCCCCTCCCATTTTAGTGATGCTTCTCAAGACACCTGTGAGAAGTTTTTAACCCACTTTTTAAACAAGGTTAAGGACATTAGGCATCAAATCACTCCTCCTGAATATCCCGTGCTTTTAAGTAGGGAAGTCCTTTGTAATTTTAACAGTTTTGAGCCGGGGTCCTTATCCTTTTTATCAGATATTTTAGCCCACATGAAACCAGCTACGTGCAGTCTTGATTTTATTCCTACTAGATTTCTCAAAGAGGTTTTTAACACAGTTGGGCCCAGCATTTTATCCATTATTAATAGTTCTTTGTCAGAGGGAGTATTTCCTTCTGCTTTTAAACACGCTGTGGTCCAACCTCTTTTAAAGAAACCAAACCTTGACCCCACTGATTTTAACAATTTTTAGATGAATTTCAAGACTTCCCTTTTTATCCAAACTTTTTAGAGAAGATGGTTTCTACACAGCTTTTAAGTTTTATGTCTGAAAATAACCTCTTCGAGAAATTTCAGTCTGGTTTTAGAGCAGGTCACGGCACTGAGACGGCCCTCCTCAGAGTGACCAATGACCTTCTTTTATCCGCAGACAGAGGGGAGGGCTCAGTTGTAATTCTTTTAGATCTCAGTGCAGCCTTTGATACTGTCGACCACACCATTTTTATTGAGCGTCTCAAAAACTGGGTGGGTATCGGAGGCACTGCACTTAGCTGGTTTCAGTCTTATCTTTTGGAGCGAACCTTTGCGGTCACCATAGGCAACCACAGCTCCTCTACTGCTGCCGTTGCCTATGGTGTACCGCAGGGTTCAGTTTTAGGTCCAATTTTATTTTCTATTTACATGCTGCCCCTTGGCCAACTAGTTCAGCGCCACCAAGTCTCCTACCACTGTTACGCAGACGACACACAGATATACCTTCCTCTGAGACCCTGCTGTCTCAGGGACATCAACTGTTGGATGGCAGAAAACTTTCTTCAGTTAAATAATTCAAAATCCGAAATAATCCTCTGTACCATTCAAAACTCCCCCCTCATACAGTCTTGCCTTGGTCCACTATCAGTAAACATCACCCCCTCTGCCAGAAATTTAGGAGTCATTTTCGATTTGGATCTCACCTTCTCCACCCACATCAATAAAACCATCCAGTCCTGTTTCTTTCATTTACGATCCATTTCAAAAATAAAACACATACTCACCCCTCCAGACCTCCAAAAAATCACCCATTCATTTATTTTCTCCAGGCTCGACTATTGCAACTCCCTCCTCACTGGTTTAAATAAAAAATCTCTCTCTCGCCTCCAACTGGTCCAGAATGCAGCAGCTAGGCTTTTAACTGGTTTTAACAGATGGCATCATATCACTCCAGTTTTAGCCTCCCTCCACTGGCTTCCTGTGAGTTTTAGAATTGATTTTAAGATTTTACTGATTACTTTTAAAGCAATCATGGGGCTGGCCCCCAATTATTTATCGGAGCTTTTAATACCATATGTGCCTGCCCAGCCTCAGATCCTCTGGTGAAAGCCTGCTGGTGGTTCCAAAGTCGAGACTCAAAACTAAGGGTGATAGAGCTTTCTCCATCAGAGCTCCTCGACTTTGGAAGCGACCTGCCAGAGGAGATAAGGCGTCGCGAGTCTGTTGCTTCTTTTAAGTGCCTTTTAAAGACTTACATATACAGACTTGCTTTTATGTGATGCCGTCTATTACTGTCTTTTACTGTATTTTACCATCTTTTAATGTCTTTTATCTCTATCTTATTTTGTTTTACTGTTTGTTTTTCTTTACCTTCTTTTACTCCTTTTCGTTAATTTATTAATACCATTATGTGCTATTAATTATGATTTTAACTTTTTAATGATTCACCTTTTTAAACTTTTTTATAGATAATTTTTAGACCTTTCTAATTGTCTTAACGCTTGCTCATGTTTATCACTACATTTTATCATCGCCACTTATTTTTTATTATTTTGTAATTGTATCATCATTGTTCATTTCATCTTTTTATATTTTCTGACCTGATTTGTGCTTTCATCCCTTTTTAATTGCGTTTCCTATTCTTGCTGATCTTGTGGTTTTTATGTTTGGTCCTCATGGTCTCTTTTTATGCTGCATGGTTCTTGTATTGTCTGGGTTCCTATAAAGTACTATAAATTATGGAAAGGACCTTTCCACCTCATGTCTTTTTACATTGTGTCTCTCTGTTAGTCTTGATTTAAGCTGTTTTTGTTTTTACTTCATTGTGCTCATTGTTTATTTGTATTTTATTATTTTGTGCTGAATGCTTGTCAAAGCACTTTGTAAACTATGTTTTTAAAGTGCTATACAAATAAATTATTATTATTATTATTATTCAGTCTCCACAGACCATCTCTTAACAGCCAACTGTGTGTCACAGCTGGCTGTCTGTGGACAAGTGGTCTGTACATGGGCTGGAGATAAACCAGGTTGTGGTCTGATCTCTCCCGTGGAGGAAGTGGTGATGACTTGTATGCATCCTTGGTGTTTGCATACAGTAAGTCCAGTATTTTATTGTCTCTGGTGTGGCAGGTGACATACTGGGTGGAAGTGGGCCAAGCAGAGGATGAAGAGGCGTGATTAAGGTCCCCAGATATGAGGAGGAGGGCCTGAGGGTGTTTGGTCTGTAGCCAGCTGACTGCAGAGTGCAGGGTCTCACATGCAAAGGCTGATTATTACAGTTGGCCTGACACAGGCAGACTAATGCTGCACCATTCTTTAACAGTTACTATGGCAACGAGGGGGAGGAGGCAGAAAATGTTCCTTTGATCTTCCCTTGCTGCTGATTGGACCTCTGGATCAAAGGACGTTCCTCTGGTGCTGCTTTGGTGTTCCCATCAGTCCATATATGTACATAGACTCTGATATGTCTATATAAGTAAGATCAGGATTGTGCAGACTTAATTCGACAATCAGAGCAAGAACAATGAACAACACAGAGGTAAGGACACAGACCAACATTTTTGTCAACAAGGACCTACACAGGCCACTTATTGCCTCGTTTGTGGACCAGCAGACATCCATACAGTGGCTCAATCTAGAGCATTATGTTTGTGCCAAAGGACCAGGTGTCCAAGTGTCTTGGAGACATGGGCAGCATCATAGCACAGACATTGACTGAGAAGATGGGTGTAATGGGTGACATCCAGAGCTCGAGCACACAGATACTGACAGAGCTCATAGTCGATGAGGTTACAGAGAAGGTGAACGAGGAGCTCTCTAGCTTGGAGGAGTGTGAGAAAGCTTATCCCCGGAGTGTGAGGAACATCGCACAAAACATGTGGCAAGTACTTTGTAATATTATGCCCAGGATACCAAAATCCAGGAAATCCAGGAAAGTGACCCTGGTTAATGAGTTTGAATGCACGTCTAATGAGGAGGACTTCCTGCCAAGGCCTGGGTCCTCCAAAGCATTCAAGCTACTCATGGATTCAGAATTACTCAAAATCTCATCACTCAAATCAGCCAAGACAATCTTGACTGAAGATTGTCTTGGCTGATGCCCAAAATGATCATTTACATTTATCACAAATTGAAGTAAATGTGCATGGAGCTCAGACGAAGGGTGCAGGGCGCAGAGCCAGAGAGTAGGTCACTGACGCCAGCCTTTTTAAAGCACATGTGGGTCACCCAAGGCACACAGGTCCTGGGAGAGGGAGCCAGAGGAAGCGTGACTCAAGGACAACTATGACGAGTAACAAAATTGGATCCAGTTTTCTCTTGCTTGGGCCTGGAGTAAGCGGGCATTTAAAAGCGTGTCCCTTTGGCATGTAGGACTATCTTCATTAGTTGTAACTAATGAAGATACTCCAACATCTGTCACAGATCCTGAGGATGACTGACACTCTTCACAGATGGAGATCTGCTTGTTTACAAATGAAGGTAGTCCTACATCTGTCACAGATACTGAGGATCACAGACACTCTTCATAGATGGAGATAAGCTTGGTAACTAATGAAGATAGTCCTACATCTGTCACAGATACTGAGGATCACAGACACTCTTCACAGATGGAGATCTGCTTGGTAACTGATGAAGATAGTCCTACTTCTGTCACAGATACTGAGGATTAAAGTTACTCTTCACAGATGGAGATCTGCTTGGTAAGTAATGAAGATAGTCCTACATCTGTCACTCAAACTGAGGACTACAGTTACTCTTCACAGATGGAGATCTGCTTGGTACCTAATGAAGATAGTCCTACATCTGTCACAGATACTGAGGATGACTGACACTCTTCACAGACGGAAGAGTTTCAGTCATCTGTAACAGATACTGAGGACTACAGTTACTCTTTACAGATGGACATCTGCTTGGTAACTAATGAAGATAGTCCTACATCTGTCACAGATACTGAGGACAGACACTCTTCACAGATGGAGATCTGCTTGGTAACTATTGAAGATAGTCTTGGTGCTTGGACTCTGTTCATCAGTGTAGTGACCATGTCCGTCAGTGCAGTGATTCTGTCTATCAGAGAAGTGACTGTTAATCAGTGTTGTGACTCTGTTTCTTGGTGCTTGGACTCCATTCATCAGTGCAGACACTTTTTTTCTTGGTGCTTGGACTCTGTTCATCAGTGTAGTCACTCTGTTTCTTGGTGCCTGGACTCTGTTCATCAGTGTAGTGACTCTGTTTCTTGGTGTTCTCGACTCTGTTCATCAGTGTAGTGACTCTGTTTCTTGGTGCTTGGGCTCTTCATCAGTGCAGACACTCTGTTTCTTGGTGCTTGGACTCTGTTCATCAGTGTAGACACTCTATGTCTTGGTGCTTTGACTCTGTTCATCAGTGTAGTGACTCTGTTTCTTGGTGCCTGGACTCTGTTCATCAGTGTAGTGACTCTGTTTCTTGGTGTTCTCGACTCTGTTCATCAATGTAGTCACTCTGTTTCTTTGTGCTTGAACTCTGTTCATCATTGTAGTGACTCTGTTTCTTGGTGCTTGGACTCTGTTCATCAGTGTAGTGACTCTGTTTATCAATGTACTGACTGTTAATCAGTGTTGTGACTCTGTTTCTTGGTGCTTGGACTCTGTTAATCAGTGTAATGACTCTGTGTTTCTTGGTGCCTGAACTCTGTTCATCAGTGCAGACAATCTGTTTCTAGGTTCTTGGACTCTGTTCATCAGTGTAGTCACTCTGTTTCTTGGTGCTTGGACTCTGTTCATCAGTGCAGACACCCTGTTTCTTGGTGCTTGAACTCTGTTCATCAGTGTAGAGACTCTGTCTCTTGATGCCTGGACTCTGTTCATCAGTGTAGACAGACTGTTTCTTGGTGCTTGGAGTCTGTACATCAGTGTAGTGAGTCTGTTACTTGGTGCTTTGACTCTGTTAATCAGTGTAGTGACTCTGTTTTCTTGGTGCTTGGACTCTGTTCATCAGTGTAGTCACTCTGTTTCTTGGTGCTTAGTCTCTGTTAATCAGTGTAGACAACTCTGTTCTTGGTGCTTGGACTCTGTTCATCAGTCTAGACAATCTGTTTCTTGGTGCTTGGACTCTGTTCATCAGTGTAGTCACTCTGTTTCTTGGTGCTTGGACTCTGTTCATCAGTCTAGACTCTGTTTCTTGGTGCTTGGACTCTGTTCATCAGTGTAGACTCTCTGTTTCTTGGTGCTTGGACTCTGTTCATCAGTGTAGTGACTCTGTTTCTTGGTGCTTGGACTCTGTTCATCAGTGTAGTGACTCTGTTTCTTGGTGCCTGGACTCTGTTCATCTGCGTACTCATTCTGTTTCTTGGTTCCTGGACTCTGTTCATCAGTGTAGTGCCTCTGTTTCTTGGTGCCTGGACTCCGTTCCTCAATGCAGACACTCTGTTTCTTGATGCTTGAACTCTTCATCAGTGTAGTCACTTTGTTTCCTTGTACTTGGACTCTGCTCATCAGTGCAGACACTCTATTTCTTGGTGCTTGGACTGTGTTCATCAATGCGGACACTCTGTTTCTTGGTGCCTGGACTCTGTTCATCAGTGTAGTTACTTTCTTTCTTGGTGCTTGGACTCTGTTCCACAGTGTATAGCTCTGTTTCTTGGTGCTTGGACTCTGTTCATCAGTGTAGACACTCTGTTTCTTGGTGCCTGGACTCTGTTCATCAGTGCAGTGACTCTGTTTCTTGGTGTCTGGACTCTGTTCATCAATGCAGACAATCTGTTCCTTGGTGCTTGGACTCTGTTCATCAGTGTAGTCACTCTGTGTCTTGGTGCTTGGACTCTGTTCATCAGTGTAGTGAATCTGTGCCTTGGTGCTTGGACTCTGTTCATCAGTGTAGTCACTCTGTTTCTTGGTGCTTGGACTCTGTTCATCAGTGTAGTGACTCTGTTTCTTGGTGCCTGGACTCTGTCCATCAGTGTATTCACTCTGTTTCTTGGTGCTTGGACTCTGTTCATAAGTGTAGCCACTATGTTTCTTGGTTCCTGTTCTCTGTTCATCAGTGTAGTGACTCTGTTTCTTGGTGCCTGGACTCTGTTCATCTGTGTAGTCATTCTCTTTCTTGGTGCTTGGACTCCATTCATCAGTGCAGACTCTGTTTCTTGGTGCTTGGACTCTGTTCATCAGTATAGACACTCTGTTTCCTGGTGCTTTCACTCTGTTCATCAGTGTCGTCATTCTCTTTCTTGGTTCCTGGACTTTGTACATCAGTGTAGTGACTCTGTTTCTTGGTGCCTGGACTCTGTTCATCAATGCAGACACTCTGTTTCTTGGTGCTTGGACTCTGTTCATCAGTGTAGTCACTTTGTTTCTTGGTGTTTTAACTCTGTTCATCAGTGCAGACAATCTGTTTCTTGGTGCTTGAACTGTGTTCATCAGTGCAGACACTCTGTTTCTAGGTGCTTGGACTCTGTTCATCAGTGTAGACAATCTCTTTCTTGGTGCTTGGACTCTGTTCATCAGTGTAGACAATCTGTTTCTTGGTGCTTGGACTCTGTTCATCAGTGTAGTGAATCTGTTTCTTGGTGCTTGGACTCTGTTCATCAGTGTAGTCACTCTGTGTCTTGGTGCTTGGACTCTGTTCATCAGTGTAGTGAATCTGTGCCTTGGTGCTTGGACTCTGTTCATCAGTGTAGTCACTCTGTTTCTTGGTGCTTGGACTCTGTTCATCAGTGTAGTGACTCTGTTTCTTGGTGCCTGGACTCTGTCCATCAGTGTATTCACTCTGTTTCTTGGTGCCTGGACTCTGTTCATCTGCGTACTCATTCTGTTTCTTGGTTCCTGGACTCTGTTCATCAGTGTAGTGCCTCTGTTTCTTGGTGCCTGGACTCTGTTCCTCAATGCAGACACTCTGTTTCTTGATGCTTGAACTCTTCATCAGTGTAGTCACTTTGTTTCTTGTACTTGGACTCTGCTCATCAGTGCAGACACTCTATTTCTTGGTGCTTGGACTGTGTGTTCATCAATGCGGACACTCTGTTTCTTGGTGCCTGGACTCTGTTCATCAGTGTAGTTACTTTCTTTCTTGGTGCTTGGACTCTGTTCCACAGTGTATAGCTCTGTTTCTTAGTGCTTGGACTCTGTTCATCAGTGTAGTCACTATGTTTCTTGGTTCCTGTTCTCTGTTAATCAGTGCTGTGACTCTGTTTCTTGGTGCTTGGACTCTGTTCATCAGTGTAGACACTCTGTTTCTTGGTGCTTGGACTCTGTTCATCAGTGTAGTCACTCTGTGTCTTGGTGCTTGGACTCTGTTCATCAGTGTAGTGAATCTGTGCCTTGGTGCTTGGACTCTGTTCATCAGTGTAGTCACTCTGTTTCTTGGTGCTTGGACTCTGTTCATCAGTGTAGTGACTCTGTTTCTTGGTGCCTGGACTCTGTCCATCAGTGTATTCACTCTGTTTCTTGGTGCTTGGACTCTGTTCATAAGTGTAGCCACTATGTTTCTTGGTTCCTGTTCTCTGTTCATCAGTGTAGTGACTCTGTTTCTTGGTGCCTGGACTCTGTTCATCTGTGTAGTCATTCTCTTTCTTGGTGCTTGGACTCCATTCATCAGTGCAGACACTCTGTTTCTTGGTGCTTGGACTCTGTTCATCAGTATAGACACTCTGTTTCCTGGTGCTTTCACTCTGTTCATCAGTGTCGTCATTCTCTTTCTTGGTTCCTGGACTTTGTACATCAGTGTAGTGACTCTGTTTCTTGGTGCCTGGACTCTGTTCATCAATGCAGACACTCTGTTTCTTGGTGCTTGGACTCTGTTCATCAGTGTAGTCACTTTGTTTCTTGGTGTTTTAACTCTGTTCATCAGTGCAGACAATCTGTTTCTTGGTGCTTGAACTGTGTTCATCAGTGCAGACACTCTGTTTCTAGGTGCTTGGACTCTGTTCATCAGTGTAGACAATCTCTTTCTTGGTGCTTGGACTCTGTTCATCAGTGTAGACAATCTGTTTCTTGGTGCTTGGACTCTGTTCATCAGTGTAGTGAATCTGTTTCTTGGTGCTTGGACTCTGTTCATCAGTGTAGTCACTCTGTGTCTTGGTGCTTGGACTCTGTTCATCAGTGTAGTGAATCTGTGCCTTGGTGCTTGGACTCTGTTCATCAGTGTAGTCACTCTGTTTCTTGGTGCTTGGACTCTGTTCATCAGTGTAGTGACTCTGTTTCTTGGTGCCTGGACTCTGTCCATCAGTGTATTCACTCTGTTTCTTGGTGCTTGGACTCTGTTCATAAGTGTAGCCACTATGTTTCTTGGTTCCTGTTCTCTGTTCATCAGTGTAGTGACTCTGTTTCTTGGTGCCTGGACTCTGTTCATCTGTGTAGTCATTCTCTTTCTTGGTGCTTGGACTCCATTCATCAGTGCAGACACTCTGTTTCTTGGTGCTTGGACTCTGTTCATCAGTATAGACACTCTGTTTCCTGGTGCTTTCACTCTGTTCATCAGTGTAGTCATTCTCTTTCTTGGTTCCTGGACTTTGTACATCAGTGTAGTGACTCTGTTTCTTGGTGCCTGGACTCTGTTCATCAATGCAGACACTCTGTTTCTTGGTGCTTGGACTCTGTTCATCAGTGTAGTCACTTTGTTTCTTGGTGTTTTAACTCTGTTCATCAGTGCAGACAATCTGTTTCTTGGTGCTTGAACTGTGTTCATCAGTGCAGACACTCTGTTTCTAGGTGCTTGGACTCTGTTCATCAGTGTAGTGAATCTGTTCCTTGGTGCTTGGACTCTGTTCATCAGTGTAGTCACTCTGTGTCTTGGTGCTTGGACTCTGTTCATCAGTGTAGTGACTCTGTTTCTTGGTGCCTGGACTCTGTCCATCAGTGTATTCACTCTGTTTCTTGGTGCTTGGACTCTGTTCATAAGTGTAGCCACTATGTTTCTTGGTTCCTGTTCTCTGTTCATCAGTGTAGTGACTCTGTTTCTTGGTGCCTGGACTCTGTTCATCTGTGTAGTCATTCTCTTTCTTGGTGCTTGGACTCTGTTCATCAATGCAGACACTCTGTTTCTTGGTGCTTGGACTCTGTTCATCAGTGTAGACACTCTGTTTCTTGGTGCTTGGACTCTGTTCATCAGTGTAGTCACTTTGTTTCTTGGTGCTTGGACTCTGTTCATCAGTGTAGTGCCTCTGTTAATCAATGTAATGACTGTTAATCAGTGTTGTGACTCCGTTTCTTGGTGCTTGGACTCTGTTCATCAGTATAGACACTCTGTTTCCTGGTGCTTTCACTCTGTTCATCAGTGTAGTCATTCTCTTTCTTGGTTCCTGGACTTTGAACATCAGTGTAGTGACTCTGTTTCTTGGTGCCTGGACTCTGTTCATAAATGCAGACACTCTGTTTCTTGGTGCTTGGACTCTGTTCATCAGTGTAGTCACTTTGTTTCTTGGTGTTTTAACTCTGTTCATCAGTGCAGACAATCTGTTTCTTGGTGCTTGAACTCTGTTCATCATTGCAGACACTCTGTTTCTAGGTGCTTGGACTCTGTTCATCAGTGTAGACGATCTGTTTCTTGGTGCTTGGACTCTGTTCATCAGTGTAGACAATCTGTTTCTTGGTGCTTGGACTCTGTTCATCAGTGTCGTGACTCTGTTTCTTGGTGCTTGGACTCTGTTCATCAGTGTAGACAATCTGTTTCTTGGTGCTTGGACTCTGTTCATCAGTGTAGTCACTTTGTTTCTTGGTGCTTGTTCTCTGTTCATCAGTGCAGACAATCTGTTTCTTGCTGCTTGAACTCTGTTCATCAGTGCAGACACTCTGTTTCTAGGTGCTTGGACTCTGTTCATCAGTGTAGACAATCTGTTTCTTGATGCTTGGACTCTGTTCGTCAATGCAGACACTCTGTTTCTTGGTGCTTGGACTCTGTTCATCAGTGTAGTCACTTTGTTTCTTGGTGCTTGGACTCTGTTCATCAGTGTAGTGCCTCTGTTTATCAATGTAATGACTGTTAATCAGTGTTGTGACTCCGTTTCTTGGTGCTTGGACTCTGTTCATTAGTATAGACACTCTGTTTCCTGGTGCTTTCACTCTTTTCATCAGTGTAGACATTCTCTTTCTTGGTTCCTGGAATTTGTACATCAGTGTAGTGACTCTGTTTCTTGGTGCCTGGACTCTGTTCATCAGTGTAGTCACTTTGTTTCTTGGTGCTTTAACTCTGTTCATTAGTGCAGACAATCTGTTTCTTGGTGCTTGAACTCTGTTCATCAGTGCAGACACTCTGTTTCTAGGTGGTTGGACTCTGTTCATCAGTGTAGACAATCTGTTTCTTGGTGCTTGGACTCTATTCATCAGTGTAGACAATCTGTTTCTTGGTGCTTGGACTCTGTTCATCAGTGTAGACACTCTGTTTCTTGGTGCCTGGACTCTGTTCATCAGTGCAGTGACTCTGTTTCTTGGTGTCTGGACTCTGTTCATCAATGCAGACAATCTGTTCCTTGGTGCTTGGACTCTGTACATCACTGTAGACAATCTGTTTCTTGACGCATGGACTCTGTTCATCAGTGTACACACTCTGTTTCCTTGTACTTGGACTGTGTTTATCAATGCAGACACTCTGTTTCTTGGTGCCTTGACTCTGTTCATCAGTGTGGTCACTCTGTTTCTTGGTGCCTGGATTCTGTTCATCAGTGTTGTGACTATGTTTCTTGGTGTCTGGACCCTGTTCATCAAAGCAGAAACTCTGTTCCTTGGTGCTTGAACTCTGTTCATCACTGTAGTCATTTTGTTTCTTGGTGCTTGAACTCTGTTCATCAGTGCAGACACTCTGTTTCTAGGTGCTTGGACTCTGTTCATCAGTCTAGACAATCTGTTTCTTGGTGCTTGACTCTGTTCATCATTGTAGACACTCTGCTTCTAGGTGCTTGGACTCTGTTCATGAGTGAAGTCAGTCTG
The DNA here is from genome assembly GCA_036419115.1 of Scarus forsteni. Classification (NCBI taxonomy): domain Eukaryota; kingdom Metazoa; phylum Chordata; class Actinopteri; order Labriformes; family Labridae; genus Scarus; species Scarus forsteni. The sequence continues at coordinate 265,313 of JAZDUH010000478.1, forward strand.
TTTCTTGGTGCTTGGACTCTGTTCATCATTGTAGACACTCTGCTTCTAGGTGCTTGGACTCTGTTCATCAGTGAAGTCACTCTGTGTCTTGGTGCCTGGACTCTGTTCATCAGTTTAGTGACTCTGTTTCTTTGTGCTTGGACTCTGTTCATCAGTGAAGTCACTCTGTTTCTTGGTGCTTGAACTGTGTTCATCAGTGTAGTCACTCTGTTTCTTGGTGCTTGGTCTCTGTTCATCAGTGTAGACAATCTGTTTCTTGATGCTTGGACTCTCGTCGTCAATGCAGACACTCTGTTTCTTGGTGCTTGGACTCTGTTCATCAGTGTAGTCACTTTGTTTCTTGGTGCTTGGACTCTGTTCATCAGTGTAGTGCCTCTTTTTATCAATGTAATGACTGTTAATCACTATTGTGACTCCGTTTCTTGGTGCTTGGACTCTGTTCATCAGTATAGACACTCTGTTTCTTGGTGCTTGGACTCTGTTCATCAGTGTAGACAATCTGTTTCTTGGTGCTGGGTCTCTGTTCGCAGGTGTAGTGACTCTGTTTCTTGGTGTTTGGACTCTGTTCATCAGTGTTGTGACTATGTTTCTTGGTGTCTGGACCCTGTTCATCAATGCAGACTCTCTGTTCCTTGGTGCTTGGACTCTGTTCATCAGGGTGGAAAATCTGTTTCTTGATGCTTGGACTCTGTTCATCAGTGCAGACACTCTGTTTCTTGGTGCTTGAACTGTGTTCATCAGTATAGTCACGCTGTTTCTTGGTGCTTGGACTCTGTTCGCAGGGGTAGTGACTCTGTTTCTTGGTGTTTGGACTCTGTTCATCAGGGTAGAAAATCTGTTTCTTGAAGCTTGGACTCTGTTCATCAATGCAGACTCTCTGTTTCTTGGTGCTTGGACTCTGTTCATCAGTGTAGACAATCTGTTTCTTGGTGCTTGGACTCTGTTCGCAGGTGTAGTGACTCTGTTTCTTGGTGTTTGGACTCTGTTCATCAATGCAGACACTCTGTTTCTTGGTGCCTGGACTTTGTTCATCAGTGTAGTCACTTTGTTTCTTGGTGCCTGGACTCTGTTCATCAGTGTAGTCATTGTTTCTTGGTGCCTGGACTCTGTTCATCAGTGTAGACAATCTGTTTCTTGGTGCCTGGACTCTGTTCATCAGTGTATAGCTCTGTTAATTGGTGATTGGACTCTGTTCATCAGTTTAGTCACTCTTTTTCTCTGTGCCTGGACTCTTCATCAGTGTAGTCACTTTGTTTCTTGGTGCTTGGACTCTGTTCATCAGTGTAGTCACTCTGTTTCTTGGTGCTTGGTCTCTGTTCATCAGTGCAGACACCCTGTTTCTTGGTGCCTTCACTCTGTTCATCAGTGTAGTCACTTTGTTTCTTGGTGCTTGGTCTCTGTTCATCAGTTTAGTCACTCTTTTTCTCTGTGCCTGGACTCTTCATCAGTGTAGTCACTTTGTTTCTTGGTGCTTGGACTCTTCATCAGTGTAGTCACTTTGTTTCTTGGTGCTTGGTCTCTGTTCATCAGTGTAGTGACTCTGTTTCTTGGTGCTTGGTCTCTGGTCATCAGTATAGACACCCTGTTTCTTGGTGCTTGAACTCTGTTCATCAGTGTAGTCACTTTGTTTCTTGGTGCTTGGTCTCTGTTCATCAGTGTAGTCACTTTGTTTCTTGGTGCTTGGACTCTGTTCATCAGTGTAGTCACTCTGTTTCTTGGTGCTTGGTCTCTGTTCATCAGTGCAGACACCCTGTTTCTTGGTGCTTGGACTCTGTTCATCAGTTTAGTCACTCTTTTTCTCTGTGCCTGGACTCTTCATCAGTGTAGTCACTTTGTTTCTTGGTGCTTGGACTCTGTTCATCAGTGTAGTCACTCTGTTTCTTGGTGCTTGGACTCTGTTCATCAGTGCAGACACTCAGTTTCTTGGTGCTTGGACTCTGTTCATCATTGTAGACAATGTGTTTCTTGGTGCTTAAACTCTGTTCATCATTGTAGACAATCTGTTTCTTGGTGCTTGGACTCTGTTCATCAATGCAAACACTTTTTCTTGGTGCTTGGACTCTGTTCATCAGTGTAGTGACTCTGTTTCTTGGCGCTTGTACTCTGTTCATCAATGCAGACACTCTGTTTCTTGGTGCTTGGACTGTGTTCATCATTGCAGATAATCTGTTTCTTGGTGCTTGGACACTCTTCATCAGTGCAAACACTCTGTTTCTTGGTGCCTGGACACTGTTCGCAGGTGTAGTGACTCTGTTCCTTGGTGCGTGGACTCTGTTCATCAGTGTATTGACTCTTTTTCTTGGTGCTTGAACTGTGTTCATCAGTGCAGACACATTGTTTCTTGGTGCTTGGACTCTGTTCATCAGTGCAGACACCCTGTTTCTTGGTGCTTGGACTCTGTTCATCAGTGTAGACAATCTGTTTCTTGGTGCCTGGACTATGTTCATCAGTGTAGTTACTTTCTTTCTTGGTGCTTGGACTCTGTTCCTCAGTGTATAGCTCTGTTAATTGGTGCTTGGACTCTGTTCATCAGTGTAGAAAATCTGTTTCTTGGTGCCTGGACTCTGTTCATCAGTGCAGACACCCTGTTTCTTCGTGCCTGGACTCTGTTCATCAGTGTAGTTACTTTCTTTCTTGGTGCTTGGACTCTGTTCCTCAGTGTATAGCTCTGTTTCTTAGTGCTTTGACTCTGTTCATCATTGCAGACAATCTGTTTTTCTTGGTGCTTGGACTCTGTTCATCATTGTAGACAATCTGTTTCTTGGTGCTTGGACTCTGTTCATCAATGCAGACACTCTGTTTCTTGGTGCCTGGACTCTGTTCATCAGTGTAGTGACTTTGTTTCTTCGTGCTTGGACTCTGTTCATCAGTGTAGACAATCTGTTTCTTGGTGCCTGGACTCTGTTCATCAGTGTAGTCACTTTGTTTCTTCGTGCTTGGACTCTGTTAATCAGTGTAGTGACTCTGTTTCCTGTTGCCTGGACTCTTTTCTCAGGTGTAGTGACTCTGTTTCTTGGTGCCTGGACTCTGTTCATCAGTGTAGTCACTCTGTTTCTTCGTGCTTTGATTCTGTTCATCAGTGTAGTGACTCTGTTTCTTGGTGCCTGGACTCTGTTCATCAGTGTAGTCACTCTGTTTCTTCGTGCTTTGATTCTGTTCATCAGTGTAGTCACTTTGTTTCTTCGTGCTTGGACTCTGTTCATCAGTGTAGTCACTCTGTTTCTTGGTGCTTGAACTCTGTTCATCAGTGTAGTCACTCTGTTTCTTGGTACTTGGTCTCTGTCCATCAGTGTAGACAATCTTGGTGGTTGGACTCTGTTCGCAGGTGTAGTGACTCTGTTTATTGGTGTTTGGACTCTGTTCATCAATGCAGACACTCTGTTTCTTGGGGCCTGGACTTTGCTCATCAGTGTAGTCACTATGTTTCTTGGTGCCTGGACTCTGTTCATCAATGCAGACACTCTGTTTCTTGGTACTTGGTCTCTGTCCAGCAGTGTAGACAATCTTGGTGGTTGGACTCTGTTCGCAGGTGTAGTGACTCTGTTTATTGGTGTTTGGACTCTGTTCATCAATGCAGACACTCTGTTTCTTGGTGCCTGGACTTTGCTCATCAGTGTAGTCACTTTGTTTCTTGGTGCTTGGACTGTTCATCAGTGTAGTGACTCTGTTCCTTGTTGCTTGGAGTCTTTTCATCAGTGTAGACACTCTGTTTCTTGGTGCCATGACTCTTTTCATCAGTGTAGACACTCTGTTTCTTGATGCTTGGACTCTGTTCATCATTGTAGACACTCTGTTTCTTGGTGCTTGGTCTTTGTTCATCAGTGTAGACAATCTGTTTCTTGGTGCCTGGACTCTGTTCATCAGTGTAGTATCTCTGTTTCTTGGTGCTTGGTCTTTGTTCATCAGTGTAGACACTCTGTTTCTTGGTGCCTGGACTCTGTTCATCAATGCAGAGACTCTGTTTCTTGGTGCCTGGACTCTGTTCATCAATGCAGAGACTCTTTTTCTTGGTGCCTGGACTCTGTTCATCAGTGTAGTCACTCTGTTTCTTGGTGCCTGGACTCTGTTTATCAGTGTAGTCACTCTGTTTCTTGGTGCCTGGACTCTGTTCATCAATGCAGACACTCTGTTTCTTGGTGCCTGGACTCTGTTCATCAATGTAGTGATTCTGTTTCTTGGTGCCTGGACTCTGTTCATCAGTGTAGAAACTCTGTTTTTTGGACATCTGTTTAGTACCTTATGGAGAAAGTCCTACATCTGTTACACATACTGAGGATGACAAAAACTCTTCAAAATTGAGATCTACTTGGTAACTAATGGAGATAGTCCTACATCTGTCACAGATACTCTGGACTACAGTTACTCTTCACAAATGCAGATCTGCTTGGTAACTACTGAAGATAGTCCTCCATCTGTCACAGATATTCTGGACTACAGCTACTCTTCACAGATGGAGATCCGCTTGGTAACGAATGAAGATAGTCCTACATCTGTCACAGATACTGAGGAAGACAGTTACTCTTCACAGATGGAGATCTGCTTGGTAACTAATGAAGATATTCCTACATCTGTCACAGATACTCTTGACTACAGTCACTCTTCACAGATGGAGATCTGCTTGGTAACTAATGAAGATAGTCCTACATCTGTCACAGATACTGAGGAAGACAGTTACTCTTCACAGATGGAGATCTGCTTGGTAACTAATGAAGACAGTCCTACATCTTTCACAGATACTGAGGAAGACAGTTATTCTTCACAGATGAAGATCTGCTTGGTAACTAATGAAAATAGTCCTACATCTGTCACACATACTGAGTACTGCAGTTACTCTTCACAGGTGGAGAGCTGCTTGGTAACTAATGAAGATAGTTCTACATCTGTCACAGATACTGAGTACTGCAGTTACTCTTCACAGACGGAGATCCGCTTGGTAACTAATGAAGACAGTCCTACATCTGTGACAGATACTGATGAAGACAGTTACTCTTCACAGATGAAGATCTGCTTGGTAACTAATGAAGATAGTTCTACATCTGTCACAGATACTGAGGATTACAGTTACTCTTCACAGATGGAGATCTGCTTGGTAACTAATGAAGATAGTCCTACATCTGTCAGACATACTGAGTACTGCAGTTACTCTTTACAGGTGGAGATCTGCTTGGTAACTAATGAAGATAGTCCTACATCTGTCACAGATACTGAGGATTACAGTTACTCTTCACAGATGGAGATCTGCTTGGTAACTAATGAAGACAGTCCTACATCTGTCACAGATACTCTTGAATACAGTTACTCTTCCCAGATGGAGATCTGCTTGGTAACTAATGAAGACAGTCCTACATCTGTCACAGATACTCTTGAATACAGTTACTCTTCCCAGATGGAGATCTGCTTGGTAACTAATGAAGATAGTCCTACATCTGTCACAGATACTCTTGACTACAGTTACTCTTCACAGATTGAGATCTTCTTGGTAACTAATGAAGACAGTCCTACATCTGTCACAGATACTCTTGAATACAGTTACTCTTCCCAGATGGAGATCTGCTTGGTTACTAATGAAGATAGTCCTACATCTGTCACAGATACTGAGGAAGACAGTTACTCTTCACAGATGGAGATCCGCTTGGTAACTAATGAAGATAGTTCTACATCTGTCACAGATACTGAGTACTGCAGTTACTCTTCACAGATGGAGATCCGCTTGGTAACGAATGAAGATAGTCCTACATCTGTCACAGATACTGAGGAAGACAGTTACTCTTCACAGATGTAGATCTGCTTGGTAACTAATGAAGATATTCCTACATCTGTCACAGATACTCTTGACTACAGTCACTCTTCACAGATGGAGATCTGCTTGGTAACTAATGAAGATAGTCCTACATCTGTCACAGATACTGAGGAAGACAGTTACTCTTCACAGATGGAGATCTGCTTGGTAACTAATGAAGATAGTCCTACATCTGTCACAGATACTGAGGACTGCAGTTACTCTTCACAGTTGGAGATCTGCTTGGTAACTAATGAAGATAGTCCTACATCTGTCACAGATACTGAGGAAGACAGTTACTCTTCACAGATGGAGATCTGCTTGGGAACTAATGAATATAGTTCTACGTCTGTCACAGATACTGAGGAAGACAGTTACTCTTCACAGATGTAGATCTGCTTGGTAACTAATGAAGATCGTCCTACATCTGTCACAGATACTGAGGAAGACAGTTACTCTTCACAGATGGAGATCTGCTTGGTAACTAATGAAGATAGTCCTACATCTGTCACAGATACTGAGGACTGCAGTTACTCTTCACAGATGGAGATCTGCTTGGTACCTAATGACGATAGTCCTGCATCTGTCACGGATACTGAGGACATACATTCTTCACTGAAGAATATCTGCTTGGTAACTAATGAAGGTAGTCCAAAATTGAATTAGTTCTTTCTTTTCCCATGCTGAACATGGGAAAAGCACCGTACAGTCCTGGTGAGTACAGTGTCCTCCACACATAAGTTAATGTAATCCGTTATATAGTCTGTGAGGTTGTCGATGTCCTCCCCGTGAGGATCACAGAACTCCTTCCACACAGTTGACTCAAAACCTTCCCGTCAGAGCCTTTTCAGTCTCCTCAGACCATCTCTTATCTGCGCGGGTCACAGCTTGCTGCCTGTGGAAAAGTTGTTTGTACACGGGCTGGAGATAAACCAGGTTGTGGTCTGATCTCCACAGGGGAGGGAGGGGTGATGACTTGTATGCATCCTTGGTGTTTGCATACAGTAAGTCCAGTATTTTATTGTCTCTGGTGTGGCAGGTGACATACTGGGTGAAAGTGGGCAACGTGGAGGATGGAGAGGTGTGATTAAAGTCCCCAGAGATGAGGAGGAGGGCCCGAGGGTGTTTGGTCTGTAGCCAGCTGACTGCAGAGTGCAGGGTCTCACATGCAAAGGCTGATTATTACAGTTGGCCTGACACAGGCAGACTAATGCAGCACCATTCTTTAACAGTTACTATGGCAACGAGGGGGATGAGGCAGAACATGTTCCTTTGATCTTCCCTTGCTGCTGATTGGACCTCTGGATCAAAGGACGTTCCTCTGGTGCTGCTTTGGTGATTCCATCAGTCCATATATGGACATAGACTCTGATATGTCTATATAAGTAAGATCAGGATTGTGTAGACTTAATTCGACATCAGAGCAAGAACAATGAACAACACAGAGGCAAGTACACAGACCAACATTTTGGTCAACAAGGACCTACTCAGGCGTCCGCCTGACATCCATGCAATGGCTTAATCTAGAGGCTGGATCACTGGACCAGAGAACAAAACCCAAACTGACGGAGATGCGTTTGGAATTAATCAATGTTGCAGCAACACAGATCTTTGAGCTCTTGCAGTGTGAGAGTGATGGTGCGAACATTATGTTTGTGCCAAAGGACCAGGTGTCTAAGTGTCTTGGAGACATGCTCAGCCTCATAGCACAGACATTGGCTGAGAAGATGGGTGTTAAGGGTGACATCCAGAGCTCGAGCACACAGATACTGACAGAGCTCATAGTTGATGAGGTTACAGAGAAGGTGAACAACTAGCTCTCTAGCTTGGAGGAGTGTGAGAAAGCTTTTCCCCGGAGTGTGAGGATCATCGCACAAAACATGTGGCAAGTACTTTGTAACATTATGCCCAGGATACCAAAGTCCATGAAATCCAGGAAAGTGACCCTGGTTAATGAGTTTGAATGCACTTCTAATGAGGAAGTCCTCCTCATTAGACGTGCATCTTGTTGCCAGTATAATACTGTAAAATTTAAAGCAACCCCTTTATAGTGTACCAAATGAAGAAAGTCCTACGTCTGTCACAGATACTGAGGACAGACACTCTTCACAGATGGAGATCTGCTTGGTACCTAATGAAGATAGTCCGACATTGTTTATTGTTTATTTAAAAGGATCCCCATTAGTTGCTACCAAAGCAGCAACTAGTCTTCCTGTTGTCCATACAATCAACAGTCATACATAACTGAAACATTAAGAGACAGCAAACACTTTATAATAATACAATCAACACCCCCACCCCCACCCCAACACACATACACATCAATAAGTTATCATGAGTATCAAGATGTCAGAGAAACAATTTAATAAAGGAAACAAAGACAGCCTGGCTTCACCAAAAATATGTTTTTATAGCAGCTAATTCTATAATTTAAGTTCATAGTAATAAATTGTATCCATTCCTAGTTTAATTTGTAGTATTGACAATTATTTTGTGAAAACAAAAAAACTATTGAGAAGTAGATCCACATAACAAATAAATAACCTGCATTTCTAGAATTTATAACTCATGAATATGTAATCAGCCTAAGTATGCAAATATAAGTTATTTAATTTCTTTTTGAAGTTAATTTTACTGTTTGATTTTCTAAGGGAACAAGGCAATTTATTCCACTGAGAAGCTGCTCTGTATAGAAATGTTTTCTGCATCGCGCATGTTCTTGCATAGGTACCACTACATGATCATGTGTCACCTGTCTTGTTGTATGATTGTGTCTGTTATTGATATAAAAGATCTTTGAATGCAGATATTTTGGCTTAAAGGTTGTACATATCTGATAAAAAATACAAGGAGATTAGAATACAATCTTTCCTGACTTTCTGCCATGCGAGAGCCTGATGCATATAATCAATGCTCGCTTCTGGCGAACAGCGCAGAGCTAGACGTGCAGCTTTGTTCTGCACGAGCTGGAGCTTATTCAAGTCATAATTTGATGCACTTGACCAGATAATGGAACAGTAATCAAGCTGAGATAAAACCAATGACTGTAAGACCTGTCTGATAGAATGATCGGTCATGAAATATGCACATCTTCAAATAGCAGACACAGTTCTCCCCATTTTTGTTACAATACCATCAATGTGATGTGACCAATGCAACTGTTCATCAAGGACAACACCCAAAAGTTTGACCTCACGGACCTGCTCCAATGTGACACCCTTTAAGGTCAGGGACAGAGGTAGTCTCTCTTTTAATCCATGATTTGAACCAAAAATGATGCACTTGGTTTTACTGACATTTAAGAACAATTTGTTGTTATGTACCCAGTTAGCTACACAGTGAAGATCTTTTTGTAATATCTCATTTAACTGGTTAACGCTGTGAGCAGCCCTATAAATTGTGGAATCATCAGCATAAATAGTAATAGAAGAATTATTTAATACACACGGTAGATCATTAATAAATATGGAGAAGAGGAGTGGACCCAGACAGCTTCCTGAGGAACTCCACACACTAGACTATTTGTTCTTGAGAAACTGCCATTAAAATATACCAACTGAGTTCTGTTAGTTAAGTAACTCTCTAGCCATCTAACTGCCCCTACTTCAAAACCATATGCGTTAAGTTTATTTAATAACAGTTTGTGATCAATCACATCGAAGGCAGCACTAAAGTCCAGCAGAACAGCACCAACAATTTTCTTTTGATCAATTTGGCATAGCTAATCATCAGTCATTTGTGTAAGTGCAGAACAGGTTGAGTGGCCAGCCCTATAGGCATGTTGAAACTCAGAGCCAAGATCATTGGTGTAAAAGTATTGTGAAATTTGGGATGATACAAGTTTCTCCAGAATTTTACTAAGAGTAGGAGAATGCTGACTGGTCGACTATTAGCACCAGATAAGGTAGTTCTATTATTTTTAGGGATAGGTATAATTTTAGCCGCTTTCCATGTTTGTGGGAACACATTTTCTTTTAAACTGAGATTAAAGATATAACATACAGGTTCGCAATGTAATCAGCAATTATTCTTATCAATTTACCATCCAAATTATCCAGACCATGCTGTAGATTATTATTTACTGATTGTAGAAGCTTTTTCATCAAGTTGTATTGGTCTGAAATTAAATGTACACTTTCTATTTTTCATAATAACTTCCTTAATTAGTTCAGTGGATAATTTGTTATTAGGATAATTCATATTCTGCCTCAAACTACACACCTTATCAATAAAGAAATCATTGAAATAATTAGCGATGTCCAAAGGTTTTGTCATAAATTTACCCTCAACCTCTACAAAAGTAGAACAATTATCCTTGGACTTTCCTAATATGTTATTAAAAGTTTGCCAAAGTTTCTTTCCATCATGCCGTTCTTCATAAATTTTATTGCGATAGTATATTTTTTTCTTCTGATTGTTCATTTTTGTTACCTTGTTCCTAAGTTCTCTGTACTTTTTCCACATTGCTGCACTACCTAATTTTATTGCAGTTTGTTTTATTTCATCCCGATTGGCTATGCATGTTTTTAATTCATTATCAAGCCATGGGGCAACTGTCTTCTTAATAGTATATTTTTTTAATTGGTGCATGTTTATCAATAACTGTTTGTAACAATTCTAGGAATAATCTGAGTGCATCGTTTATGTTTTTCTGAGAGTAAATAATATCCCATTTTAGGTTTTTAATGTCTACAAAGAATTTATCTTTGCAAAAGTATTTATATGACCTTTGCATTAAAACCCTGGGCCCAACCTTGGGTATCTTGGCTCTCCTTACCACAGCCACCATATTGTGGTCACTAAAACCCACAGGGATAGACACAGCTTTTGAGCAAAGTTCATTAGCATTAGTATATATATGATCAATGCATGTGGAAGACAGTACTCCGGAGATATTAGAGGTAATCCTCGTCAGACAGTTTACTATCTGAGCCAAACTACATACTTTCATTGTAGAGAGCAATCTTTCTTTCAGAGTGCAGGATGAGAGCCAATTAATATTGAGATCCCCTAATAAATATATTTCTCTATCAGTGTCAGTTGTTTTTAAAAGCATTTCACAGATGTCGTCAGTGTATTGTACAGTGGAACTAGGAGGTCTATAACAACAACCCACAATTATTGGTTTTATATGAGGTAAGTGAATTTGTAGCCAGAGAATCTCAATAGAATAGACCATAAGGTCATGCCTGACTTTGCATGGGATGTGGCTTTGTACATAAATTGCCACTCTTCCTCCATGCTTATTTCTATCATGCCTAAAAATGCAATATCCAGGTACAGCCACTTCAGAATCATTGACAGTAGCATCTAAATGAGTTTCAGAAATGGCCATGATATTTAAGTTATTATTACTGAGCAAAGTGGAAACTTCTTGAACTTTGTGTAACAAACTGCAAATATTAAGGTGAGCTATTCTTAAGCCTTTCTTTGGCAAAACTAGTTCACTTTTTAACCTCAATCTTGTATGTTGTTGTGTATACATTATGTTAAATGTTAATGACGAATCTGGACATACCTATTCTGACACTGAAAACATGTTTTCAAAATTCTAATTGCCACTCTCCGGCCGTGGGGTACTGCTACGAGGATGAATGATAAGTTTATCATGCCTCAAGAAGGCAATGTCCCCTCTCTGACGTGCAGCTCTCATCTTCGGCAGAAGCTCTTTTCTTTTCAGTCAGACAGCCTCTGTGTAGTCCTCGTTAATAAATATTTTGGTGCCTCTGAGGCTCTTTGCTCGCTGCAATACAGCAAGCTTGTCTTTATACCTCAAAAACTTGACTATCACTGCTCGACGAGGTGTTCCCCGTGCGGTGCACCCGTTTCACCTCAACCTCCCTCTGAAGCTGCAGCTTCTCCGAGAGGAGCCCTCGAACCTTCCCCTCCGCTTCAGCCAAGGTCTCACCTGGTGACTCTTCAATCCCGTCGATAACCAGATTATTCTGCTTGGTCTGCCCCTCTAGATATTCCATTTTATCTGTGATTGTGAGTAGGCTGTCGCATATTTTCATTACATCAGCTTGCAATGAGATTTGAATATCATTTTGCTTTGCAATATTAATTTTGATATCGTCCACTTCCTTCTGTGTGAATTGGATGCTGGTTTTGATCTCCTGAAGCTCTTGAGATAGTGTGTCAAGTCTAGTGTTAGAAGAGTCAAGGATAAGCTTGACAAAGCTTTTAAAGTTTTCTTGTTGTTGTTGTACCAATGTGCTAAACATCTCCTTCTGATGAAGAAGTAGCTCGTTCACTTGAGTGAGCGAGACATACTCCTCATCGAGTTTCATGTCAGATTTCGGCTTTGGAGGCATTTTACGGCTCGTTAGCTGCTGTATAGTCTTTGGCTTGGACATATGTCACAGATACTGAGGATGACAGACACTCTTCCCAGATGGAGATCTGCTTGGTAACTAATGAAGATAGTCTTACATATGTCACAGATACTGAGGTTGACAGATACTCTTCACTCTTCACAGACAGAGATCTGCTTGGTATCTAATGAAGATAGTCCTACATCTGTCACAGATACTGAGGATGACAGACACTCTTCCCAGATGGAGATCTGCTTGGTATCTAATGAAGATAGTCCTACATCTGTCACAGATACTGAGGACAGACACTCTTCCCAGATGGAGATCTGCTTGGTACCTTATGAAGATAGTCCTACATCTGTCACAGATACTGAGGACAAACACTCTTCCCAGATGGAGATCTGCTTGGTATCTAATGAAGATAGTCCTACATCTGTCACAGATACTGAGGACAGACACTCTTCACAGATGGAGATCTGCTTGGTACCTTATGAAGATAGTCCTACATCTGTCACAGATACAGAGGATGACAGACACTCTTCACTCTTCACAGATGGAGATCTGCTTGGTAACTTATGAAGATAGTCCTACATATGTCACAGATATGGAGGATGACAGACACTCTACGCGGATGAAGATCTGCTTGGTAACTACTGAAGATAGTCAAACATCCTTCACAGATACAAAGGACAAACACTCTTCCCAGATGGAGATCTGCTTGGTATCTAATGAAGATAGTCCTACATCTGTCTTAAATACTGAGGATGACAGACACTCTTCACAGATGGAGATCTTCTTGGTACCTAATAAGGTTGTCCTAAATCTGTCACAGATACTGAGGATGACTGACACTCTTCACAGATGGAGATCTTCTTGGTACCTAATGAAGATAGTCCTTCATCTTTCACAGATACTGAGGATGACAGACACTCTTCACAGATGGAGATCTGCCTGGTACCTAAGGAAGATAGTCCTACATCTGTCACAGATACTGAGGATGACAGACACTCTTCACAGATGGAGATCTGCTTGGTAACTAATGAAGATAGTCCTACATCTGTCACAGATACTGAGGATGACTGACACTCTTTACAGATGGAGATCTGCTTGGTACCTAAGGAAGATAGTCCTACATCTGTCACAGATACTGAGGATGACAGACACTCTTCACAGATGGAGATCTGCCTGGTAACTAATGAAGATAGTCCAAAATTGAACTAGCCAAAACAGTACCTCAGAGCCTCTTCAGTCTCCTCAGACCATCTCTTAACTGCGTGGGTCACAGCTTGCCGCCTGTGGAAAAGTGGTTTGTACACGGGCTGGAGATAAACCAGGTTGTGGTCTGATCTCCACAGGGGAGGGAGGGGTGATGACTTGTATGCATCCTTGGTGTTTGCATACAGTAAGTCCAGTATTTTATTGTCTCTGGTGTGGCAGGTGACATACTGGGTGAAAGTGGGCAAAGTGGAGGATGGAGAGGTGTGATTAAAGTCCCCAGAGATGAGGAGGAGGGCCTGAGGGTGTTTGGTCTGTAGCCAGCTGACTGCAGAGTGCAGGGTCTCACATGCAAAGGCTGATTATTACAGTTGGCCTGACACAGGCAGACTAATGCAGCACCATTCTTTAACAGTTACTATGGCAACGAGGAGGCAGAACATGTTCCTTTGATCTTCCCTTGCTGCTGATTGGACCTCTGGATCAAAGGACGTTCCTCTGGTGCTGCTTTGGTGATTCCATCAGTCCATATATGGACATAGACTGTGATATGTCTATATAAGTAAGATCAGGATTGTGCAGACTTAATTCAAAATCAGAGCAAGAACAATGAACAACACAGAGGCAAGTACACAGACCAACATTTTGGTCAACAAGAACCTACTCAGGCGTCTGCCTGACATCCATACAGTGGCTTAATCTAGAGGCTGGATCACTGGACCCGAGAACAAAACCCAAACTGACGGAGATGTGTTTGGAATTAATCGATGTTGCAGCAACACACATCTTTGAGCTCTTGCAGTGTGAGAGTGATGGTGCGAGCATTATGTTTGTGCCAAAGGACCAGGTGTCTAAGTGTCTTGGAGACATGGGCAGCCTTATAGCACAGACATTGGCTGAGAAGATGGATGTTAAGGGTGACATCCAGAGCTCGAGCACACAGATACTGACAGAGCTCAGAGTTGATGAGGTTACAGAGAAGGTGAACAACTAGCTCTCTAGCTTGGAGGAGTGTGAGAAAGCTTTTCCCCGGAGTGTGAGGATCATCGCACAAAACATGTGGCAAGTACTTTGTAACATTATGCCCAGGATACCAAAGTCCATGAAATCCAGGAAAGTGACCCTGGTTAATGAGTTTGAATGCACTTCTAATGAGGAAGTCCTCCTCATTAGACGTGCATCTTGTTGCCAGAATAATAATACTGTAAAATTTAAAGCAACCCCTTTATAGTGTACCAAATGAAGAAAGTCCTACATCTGTCACAGATACTGAGGATGACTGAAACTCTTCACAGACTGAGATCTGCTTGGTAACTAATGAAGATAGTCCTACATCTGTCACAGATACTGAGGATGACAGACACTCTTCACAGACGGGAGATCTTCTTCGTACCTAATGAAGATAGGGTAACACTTTATATTAAGGTGCTTGTAATAAGCCTTAATAAGCAATAATTAAGAAGTTAATAAGCCTGAATAAGGACTTATTAGTTGCTTATTAGCATTAATAAGGCTATATAAGTGTTTCTAAAATGCTTTGCTCTGTATTTATTGGTGTCATTAACTTACTGAAGGTACTTGTAATAAGCCTTAATAAGCAGTAATTAAAAAGTTTATAAGCCTTATAAGGGACTTATTAAGTGCTTTTTAGCATTAATAAGGTTATAAAAGGTTTATAAAATGCTTTATTCTGTATTTAATTATGGTAAAAACATTCTGAAGCTGTTAGTAATAACCACTAAGTATATGTTAATAATCCATTTAATAAGGCCTTATTAAATGCTTTTCACCGTTAACAACGCTATGCAAGTGTTTATAAAATATTTATTAATATATTTAACACTATTTAAACTATTATATTTCAATATGTCTTTAATAAGCCTCTCGCAAAGGATTTAGTGACTTATCAACATTATTTTGATGTTAACTGGCATTACTAATACTTGAGTAATGATGGTACTGCCTTATAAAGGCCAATAAACCCTCATATTATGCTCCCATTAATAGTTACCAATGTTGCTCTGCAGCTCCAGGATCTTAAGTGAAAACAGTGCTTTATTAGGATTAATAAAGTCATTATTATACACTTAGTAACAGTTAACTATGCTGCTCTGCAGCTACTGGATCTAAAGTGGGAACAGTGCTTAATTAGGATTAATAAAGTCATTATTATACACTTAGTATCAGTTAACTATGCTGCCCTGCAGCTACTGGGTCTGAAGTGAGAACAGTGCTTAATTAGGGTTAAAAAGACTTATTAGGATTAACAAAATCATTACAATGAAGAGATGACATTACAACATATGTTTAGCTCACAAAAGATTTAATTCAACTTAGAAAAGCATCTGCCTTTTTGAACCACTTCACCACCAATATAAAAGAATACTGGGAATTAGAATATTTTCTGAAACCCTGCGACTTCAAAATGATTTGGGATTTAGATATGTTGTAGGGAAACAAAAAAATAAACTGAAATGGACAGCGCACTGTTGAACCAAGCTATCACTCTTTAACTTCTCCCCTTTCCCCTGCTGTTTACCTGTTACACATGTACAATTGCAAATATCGTTGAAGTCATGGAATTTCAGATTGGGAATTCCCTTAGAATAAGGCAGGTGGTTTGCAAAATAGACCAGATAGCAAAAGACTCAAGGCAATTTTACAGATACAAAAATATAGAACTATTAACTCAAACTCAAGATGTGCATGAGAAATACTGTCTGCACTGCAACTTTGCTTTTTGCTGAATATACTATTAAATATGTGAACTCACATGATGAAGTATGAAAAATAGTCAAACGCACTTGTCCAAAATTTCAAAACCTGGGTTTCTGGCAAAACATAAACAGAGACAAGAACCTCAAGGTTAATAACAAAATAAAAGGACAAACAATACTGCATACAAAAGAACATCCAGTCACTCAAAACTGCCTTTGCCAAGAGGCAGAAGTTCCCTGGACCTTTTCAGTGCCTGGACCTTGTTCTCAATTTCTGAACTGTTACGAATGGCATCCAAACATTTGCCAGCAAAATCGCCAAGTTTGTACTTTGAAGTGTGCTGCCCCTTTAGTTCAGCATACCCCTTTGGGGCAGCGATGGCAAGCTCAGCAATAGGTGCATTTAATGTAATAGTGTTGCGGTCTACTCCGACCTTCCTGCATGCAGCCATAATTGACTTCTTCTTTTTGTAGATCCTCAGGACTTTAGCATAGCGCTCTATGACTTCCCCTGGACCACGTGCTAAGATAATAAAAAAAAGTAAAGCTGGCATTAGTCTCAGTGAAATCAACGGTACAATGTGCAGTTCCATCACATTAAAACTTGCTCCCTTTGTAGCACTATACGTATTCTGCAACCCTTACACATTTTAACAGAAAATGTGTATCAGATAGAGATAAAACTGCAAAACAGATACGCAGTCCATTGTGAGAATATTTTAACATTTTTAACAGTAGTGTCTAAAATAAATCTGTCCAAGCATCTGCTAAAAAAAAATCAGCTTCAGATTAATTTAGAACCGATATTAACTCAAAAAGTGAGAAACACATTGAGGATGAATGAATTTGAACTAAACAATGTCTTAGAGAAAAACTGTGCTTTTAACCACAAGAATATGTTCAAGATGTATGAATTTGTGAAAGATTGAAACCAAACAAGCAAGTATGGGGAGAGATTTGTCTTAAAAAAGATGCACACAAACATATCCACGATTTTGAGATGTTCTTCAGATCCACAAATATATACAAGATTTCCAAATATATTTTTCAGCTTCACAAATACACCCATGATTTTCACATGTACTTTTAAAGTTTGTGAGAGCACTTATGATCGTTTATGATTTGTATATCTTAAATTGTACTTGTGTTGTGAATTATCTCTGAATACGTTTGTGGAACGACCGGCACATACATTTCTTTTTGAGACAAATGCAACTCTGTTTCACAGAGATTCTCTCCCACTCAGGATGAGAATATTCATGTATGTGGAAAGTCCTGCCCCCTCCACCCACTAGGTGGCAGTGTTCTTTGGCTTACTGCGGTTCATTAAGAAGGAAACTCTTTACAGAACAGCTGAACAACTGAAGCCAGAAACAAAAGCAGCCTAACATGGTCTGACAGTAGTAATTTCTGGCCTTTGCAATGATTTGAAATATGTCTTTTGTATGTGTTAAATATTTATTCATTTTTCTTGATAAAACGTTGTTGATCGTGAACAGATGATAACTGTAAACACCCCAGGCGCAGCATTGCTCCAGACCGCTGACATCTCCAGCCTGCTGACTGGGCAAATTCAGAAAGATTTTCACAGATTCAACCCTCTTTTCACTCACTGCCCGTGGACAGTAAGCTACAGCAGTTAGTTTACTTTGGTATGTAAGATTAGATGTACAATCATTTTTTTTTTCCACACAGGCAAACAAAGATTTTCCAACTAATACATAGCATTTTATATCAATTCAGTTAAGAAAAGCAGTCTTTACCTATTAATTAACAGCAATTAATATTTTAAGAAATTGTACTTATTAAAGTAAAAACAACTGCTGTAGCTTACTGTCCACGGGCAGTGAGTGAAAAGAGGGTTGAATCTGTGAATATCTTTCTGAATTTGCCCAGTCAGCATTCTGGAGATGTCAGCGGTCTTGAGCAATGCTGCGCCTGGTGTGCTTATGTACATCTGTTAGTGATTGCCAAAGTTTTAAGAATGACAAATAAATATTACATATACAAAAGACATATTCCAGAGAATGGCAAGGGCCAGAAATTACTACTGGCGGACCATGTTAGGCTGCTTTTGTTTCTAACTTCAGTCGTGTTTCTGTTCTTTAAGGAGTTCCCTTCTTATTAAACAGCAATGAGCCAAAGCAGGCTGTTTGACGGCTGTTTGACGGCCACCGTTATACAAAGATAGCAACACTGCCACCTAGTAGACGGAGGGGCGGGGGCTCTCAACACGTGAATATTGTCATCCTGTGTGAGTGAGAATCTTTGTGAAACTGCGTTATGTTTGTCTCAAAAAGAAATGTATGTGCCAGTTGATCCACAAACATTCTTTAAACAATTCACATGCCAAACTGAAGATTAACAAATGATAAATTATGATAAATGCTCTCACAAACTTTAAAATACATGTGAAAATCGTGGATTTATTTGTGAAGCCTACAAACACATGTGAAAATCATGGATGTTTGTGTGCGTCTTTTTAAGACAAATCTCTCCCCATAAGCAAGCATTTGGAGTAAGGATTGGCATGATAAATTGATGATTGATTAATTGATAGTTAAGGATTTCATTGATTAAGTTCATTTTTAATTGATTAATCAAATACTGGTTCTGTTTCTTAGTGTGAGTCGTTCTCGACTTAGTGGCTTTTGTGATATTTGAATCAGGCTACACGTGGCATTACCTCTTGCAAAACACTTTCGAGTGTTTCTCTTGCTTTCTTTCTCCCTTATTTGTTTCTTCCTTTCTTCTTCTTAGCCTTTTTGACCTCCTCCTTTTCTTCTTCTTGCCATTGTCTGAAGATGTGGCAGTGCTTGAGGAATCCAAGTAGTTGTCGTCAGTGAAAGAGTAACTCTGCAGCTGACGCAGATGAATTAGAAGAAGTTGGCATGGCAGATGAGTCAGGAGAGGGCTCATCATTTACGATGCTGGAGGCTTGTGATGCTGTATAAAGACAACACAATGAGGCACTGCTATCACACAGTTTACATGTTAAATGTATGTTAAATGTGTCCACATAGACTGTAAGGGGTACTGTTGGGATACTTAGGGTAGTGTCCTTTGTGTTTCAGAAAAACAAAGCACATATCAACAGTATCCCATCAAAGATGTATTTTTTAACACACGCCAGCCAGGCTCCAGCCCAATTCCCTCTTCAATGGGCACCCATCCCACAGTATCAGCAATGTACTTAGGTGTTATCGGCTTTTTCTCCCCATCTCTCTGTTGCCAAACCAAAGCAAATATAGTTTCAGGTGGAATAGTCCTCTGACGTTATGCAGGTATAGGTAATTAGGTAAATTAGGCATATTAAAAAGTTTGTGTAGGCTACAACCATAATACCAATGTTGGTTTACATGGCCAATAAATTTAGATTGGTAATGATTTCTAAAACAATTTAAAATTAAAGAGCAAAGTTTTCAATATTTGACCAATCTGATCAATCTGCAACAATTGACTGACTGATTGAATAGTAGTCATGTGCAGTAAAACAGTTAATTAAGGAGGCATTGTTGTACATTATATCCAGAAACTTAACAACTGTATTCAAGGAGAGCTGTGGATAAATTACGTATTTATCAAAAGAATTAATAAAAATGCCAGTCACAGCCAATGGGAGCATGACACAACAAAGGACAGTCAAAACAGAAGAACAAAAGCTGCAGCTTGAGACTTCCTTTACTTTATGCGGAGTTTCAGGGATGCTGCAAAATTTTACCAACCCCTCTCACCTGCTGGATGCAGAGCGCAACCATTACAGTCAATATGTGTGATTCTATGTTGTCCAGCTGTGTTGCAGCTGTGTGTGGATCAGATCTGCAAGGCTTTTATTCTTGCCATCAGCCACTGCACAAACGCATCAATTTAGCACTCTTGATAATCAATTTAATGCTCAGGATGCAAACATCAAAAATAGTTTAGTGGTTCTCTTGGGGTGCCCTGAGCTAAAAAAGTTTAGGAACCCCTGGTGTATAGTCCTGGTGGATTTAGGTGATAAATCATTATAATAATATTGTGCCTAACATGTTAAATTTGTCAGCCTCCCTCCCCCCTCTCTCTAACAGTAATTATGAACTTACATTCTGACAGTTGCTCTCTTAAAAAGTCTCTCTCTCTGGTCAGCTCGATGATCTTGTCTTCCTGAGATGCTATTTTTTGTTTGGCCAATTCAGCTCATGTTTTTGCTTCTGGGAAATGAGGCTGGAAGTGGGAGCTATTTGAACGACACCTGGGGTTGGAAAAGAAATAAAAGATAAATTATTATTAATCGACATGATAGATTGTGCATTGCTAACCTCTCTGGTGGTAAAGGTGGAACTTACAACATTGAATACAATAAGTATAGAATAAAAAATAATATAACACAGTAAAAAAAATGTAAAAAAGTAAGTTTAAAACGTAAACAGGGTAATTATAATGAAACTTTGAGTCACTTGTACCTCTGATGCTGGTTAAGGCAATGTTATTGTTTATGTCATTGTTAAACAGAAGCGGGTAGGGATTTCTACTTAATTGTTTCTTTTGTGTGGACATACTGTCGTAAACTGCAGCACAATTTTTGTCAAACTTTTTAATAAATACTTTAAAACTGGATACATAATTTAATATTACATTCTGGAGACCTTCTCACAGATTAACAGTAACCTTAATCCTCAACACTAACATTGTAGCACTGAAGTAGTAATCTGCTATAAATTTAAGGTGTATTTTACACGATACATGAATCATAGCCTATTATTTCAAATGAATGGTGGATAACATAAAATTATTCAAACTGTGGCTTATATTTTCTAGGCTCAGAAATATGCTTTTTGTAGCATAAAGGAATCATCTTTTGAATTACTTGACAACTATTTGATGAACTTTATGTCTTATATTGGAGATTCACAGGTGATGTATAATTGTGACATGAACTTCAACCTGAAATTTCTACTGCACTTTGAAAATATTTGGGGCCATGTAACATGCAGCTACTTTATAATATTAATAATGTGAAAATGAAATTTAATATTTCAATGTGACTTCCCAAAGTAGCTTAGCTAGCTTGTTGGCAAGCTACATCACGATAATTAAGGTTGGCAATGTTATGTCTTTACTTACCAAAAGAGTCATCCTCAGTCTCAAAAACGATCCGCTTTTCAATGTTTTTTTTCCTCGAACGTGTCTGGACCCGACTGACTGGCTGACTGCGGGGTCCAGACACAGACGGTACCTCGTCCACCTCCTCCATGTCCACACACGTTGTTTTCAGTAGTTAGAACGTGGGTTAGAAACACATAGCGAGGCTCTTTAGCGACAACTTCCTCCTTTGCCTTCAAAATAAAACCTCTTCATAGAAAATCGGCTATAAGCGCAGTATAAACATCCGTTTTTATACTATCTTTAAAAAATTACTAATTATGTTTGCTATGTAAAGACTTATTTTTGAAGGAAGGTCAATTAGAAAAACATTTAAACTGATTAAATACCTTCAGAAAAGAAAACTTCTCATGGAAAAAGTCTCATGCTGCAAATGTCACCAGTGGATGAAACTGACCAAAGGCAGCGGACAGGACCATTATAAATGGTAAGAACTTAGTGTATTGTGCTTCATAATGAACTCAATAAAAAAAAGAAACATTTATCTTAATTAAATTTATTTATTTCTGTCTATTGTGTTTGTACAGTCAAACCCTTTGTACTATTTGTTCAACTGGGTTTTTCTTAAGAGCTTGCATCATCCTTTTTTAAATATAGTTAAATGTTTTAAAAGTAGCTCAACTCTTTTATGCAACTCAAAATATGTCAGTAACCTAATAACAAAAAATTCAAACTGGTTTTCTCTTGAGGACCTGCCAGAGATCTATCCACCGGGGGATCAGGACTGTGAAATCAATCCGAGATAGGTCCATTTTTCACAGGTCCCGACTCTCCCTTTATCAGTGGATGCAGTTCATATACCGGTAATACATTAACAAATCTATATTTCATAGAGAAAAAAGCATGTATGTGTATAAAAATGCAAACTAACTTGAAATTTGTCTATATGTACATAGTTTTGCTCAGGGTCTCCAACTGCGACAAGTCGATATGATGCAGGATCAAATAGCAGCGAGTTCTGCAACCTTGTCAAGAATGTCACAAAAGTTGCATGAAGTCTGCAGAGGAGCTGTGGAAAAGATGCGAATAAAAAAAGGGCAGGTCCTTGGTGGACAACAAGAATTTGTTGTTATTGATGAAAGTCTGTTTCGCCACAAGAGAAAAGTAAGTTGATTTGTAATGTAGGCTTCTATGTTTTTTGACTATATAATCAGAAAACGTTTACCCTTTAAAGTCCTGTTTTTCTGTCTTCCTGTCTAAAACCAAACTATTCCATCACCTTTAAGAGATACAAGCTAAAATGTAGTATACAGAAAAAGGGCGAAAAGATCAGTATGCAGCATGCACTTTATGAAAAACACATTTTTTCTAACATCACAACATGTAAACATGTTCTAGTAGGACCCCAAAATACAAGTATAAACCTGAAGATGAAACTTCCACATTAAGAAATAGGACTGCCAGTTAAGTACCATATCATTTTTTGACTATGCTTTACGCATGGACTTTTTACTCTACAGAACAGAGCTTTGCAGTACCTCTACCTGATTAGATGAATCGTATTTTAGTTTGGTTTCACACAGAGTGCAGATTACTCTGATTACTTGTTGACCAAGCATTTTTGGTGATTTTGTCACAGTGGTGAGCTATTTACAATTTCAGTTTTGGTTATACCCAGTGTTGGGCAAGTTACTTTAAATTAGTAACTTGGTTACAGTTACTAGTTACTTATTTCAAAAGAAACTCAGTTACTTTAAGTTTCTAGTTACTTTCAAGGTAAGTAGTTACTATAGAAAGTAACTTTAATATTTTTTTTACTTTAAATTTTCTTATTAATGTGTTGCCTCCCAAACAGGATAACCAGAGAGGCTGCCAGTCCTCTGGCTTGCTTAATGTGAAGAATAATTTGACCTTTGTACATATTTTATGTATTCAACTTTTGTACATATTGTATATATTCTTTTCATGTATTTGACTCTTTATCCTGTCATATAATCATGCTTGTAATCCTTGTCTAGCTTTTGCATACTTCTGACACCTCACGCACCCACATACCTTAGACATATCTTACATGCCATATATGCTGATTCACTAAAACTCTGTATCTGACCTCGTGTGGAGGCTGTCTTTCGACCTCTTATCTGTTGAGGGACACCTTCCACACCAGCTCAGTCTGGCTCATTCCAAGACAGTGAGGTACGAAGATCAACACACACACACACCTTTCTTGACACTCTCATAAATAGAGACAGAACATGACACATCTTTAGTTTTTCAACATCCAGCATCTTGTTGACATGTTGTAAACTCCGGCGCTGTATTAAACCTCATCATTTTTGCCTTCAGTTGTCTCATCATCATTTTTCCTTTTTGGAGTTATGTCAGGGGTTTTTGGTACGGACCTTACTGAGCTTTTTGAATTATGAAGGGACAAAATCCTGACACTTAAGTTCTATCCTACCACAAGCGCAATGCGCCACTTTGCGACCTGGATGTGCAATGACAGTGTAGTAGTCTGAGTGCAAGTGAATCATAAAATGAATGAAAATTAACAAAAAATTATGTCTCTTTTCCTCTCATTTATTTTATCCTACTGTTTTGATTTATTTCTATTGCTTCCAACCCACTACAAATGCACACACATTATTTTGGGGTTGATGTGGCATAGTGCTTGATAAAACAACTGTAAAATTTGATCATTGTATCCAGTATCCCTACAATGAAGCAGTTGATCAACAAAACACAACATACACTATGTTGAAACTTTTGATAGGCATATTTATTGTAGCCATTAAAACATGTAGAAAGTATACTTTTGGCAGTGCAAAAATTAAACTGTGCCGCAGACCATTTAGCAGCTGTAAGAATCAATAATAGTGCAAAACTGATTCAATAGATATTTTCAACATAAAGTAGCATACAGTGAGGTTTATCCATTCTTTGTAACATTGACTTAAAATAGCTAAACTCAACCAACTGGAGACCTCATCTTCAGTACCTTCGGGGTCTTTTTCAACTAGCTTGGTAGATGCGTGGTGTTTCTGAAGATGTTTCATCAGATTAGAATTACTAGTCCTTGGCATGGATAGTTTTCAAACCCCCACATAGATTTCAGGTCACCACAATATTCCTCTTGTCTTTCACTGTCAGAAAGGAAAAATAATGTGCATTCTTCTACGAGAGAAATCCCACACCTAGACTGTTGTTGACTGCGGAACAGCTTCCGCTGCAGCGGAGGCTCTGCAGCCACAGCTCTGGCTGTGCAGCGGAGGCCGTTTCACGGCGCTATGAGAACTAGAGCCTTATTTAGCGGTGTTTTTGTGTGAAAGTAAAGCACTGAAAATTTTCTAAATAAAGCGTGAATGCAGACCGATATCAGACTTTTTCAGTGGGAGTCCGTTTATTTGTGTTTTTGGTCAAGTAAAATATGGCCCCGTCTGACTGCAGCGGAACTCTGCATACGAGCAGAACCGAAGCAGGAAGAGGGAGTTAGGTCCTAGCGCCCTGGGTTTCTTCTCCACATAAACACTGCTGTAGAGGTAATTTCTGCCCTAACCCTTGTGATAGGACCCAACTTGTTCAAACCCGGAATATCACTTCAAGGCTTATTACAGGCAGCTTCAGTATGCCAATAACATTAATAAATACAGAATAAAGTATTATAAGCACATATATAGCCTAATTAATGCCAATAAGCAGTTAAAAAGTCCTTTATTAATGGTTATTAAGTACATAAGTACTGCTTATTAAGGCTTTTTACAAGCACCTTCGGTATGTTAATAACATTATTAAATGCAGAATAAGGTATTTTATTGACATTTATATAGCCTTATTAATGCTAATAAGCTGTTAATAAGTCATTTATCAATGGTAATTAAGTTTATAATTACTGATTATTAAGGCTTATTACAAGCACCTTAATATAAAGTGTTACCGAAGATAGTCCTACATCAGTCACAGATACTGAGGACAGACACTCTTCACAAACGGAGATCTGCTTGGTACCTAATGAAGGAAGTCCTACACCTGTCACAGATACTGAGGATGACAGACACTCTTCACTCTTCACAGACAGAGATCTGCTTGGTAACTAATGAAGATAGTCCGACATATGTCACAGATACTGAGGATGACAGACACTCTTCACTCTTCACAGACAGAGATCTGCTTGGTAACTAATGAAGATAGTCCGACATATGTCACAGATACTGAGTACCGACACTCTTCACAGATGGAGATCTGCTTGGTAACTAATGAAGGAAGTCCTGCATCTGTCACAGATACTGAGGACAGACACTCTTCACAAATGGAGATCTGCTTGGTCCCTAATGAAGATAGTCCTACATCTGTCACAGATACTGAGGACAGACACTCTTTACTGACAGAGATCTGCTTGGTACCTAATGAAGATAGTCCTACATCAGTCACAGATACTGAGGACACACACTCTTGACTGAAGAATATCTGCTTGGTAACTAATGAAGGTAGTCCAAAGTTCTTTCTTTTCCCATGCTGAACATGGGAAAAGCACTCTGATCCTGGTGAGTACAGTGTCCTCCGCAGAGAAGTACAGTCTGTGAAGTTCTGTGAGGATCACAAAACTCCTTCCACACAGTTGACTCAAAACAATCCCTCAGAGCCTCTTCAGTCTCCTCAGACCATCTCTTAACTCACTGGTCACAGCTGGCTGCCTGTGGAAAAGTGGTTTGGTTGTGGTCTGATCTTCCACAGGGGATCTGGGAGGTGTGATGACTTGTATGCATCCTTGGTGTTTGCATACAGTAAGTCCAGTATTTTATTGTCTCTGGTGTGGCAGGTGACATACTGGGTGAAAGTGGGCAAAGTGGAGGATGGAGAGGTGTGATTAAAGTCCCCAGAGATGAGGAGGAGGGCCTGAGGGTGTTTGGTCTGTAGCCAGCTGACTGCAGAGTGCAGGGTCTCACATGCAAAGGCTGATTATTACAGTTGGCCTGACACAGGCAGACTAATGCAGCACCATTCTTTAACAGTTACTATGGCAACGAGGGGGAGGAGGCAGAACATGTTCCTTTGATCTTCCCTTGCTGCTGATTGGACCTCTGGATCAAAGGGACGTTCATCTTTGGTGATTCCATCAGTCCATATATGGACATAGACTCTGATATGTCTATATAAGTAAGATCAGGATTGTGCAGACTTAATTACATCAGAGCAAGAACAATGAACAACACAGAGGCAAGTACTGCTTTGGTAACTAATGAAGATAGTCCTACAGCTGTCACAGATACTGAGGACAGACACTCTTCATCACAGACGGAGATCGGCTTGGTAACCAAATGTTAAGATAGTCTGATATATGTCACAGATACTGTGGTTGACAGCAACAAACATCTTTGAGCTCTTGCAGTGTGAGAGTGATGGTGCGAGCATTATGTTTGTGCAAAAGGACCAGGTGTCTAAGTGTCTTGGAGACATGGGCAGCATCATAGCACAGACATTGGCTGAGAAGATGGGTGTTAAATGTGACATCCAGAGCTCGAGCACACAGATACTGACAGAGCTCATAGTTGATGAGGTTACAGAGAAGGTGAACAACTAGCTCTCTAGCTTGGAGGAGTGTGAGAAAGCTTTTCCCCGGAGTGTGAGGATCATCGCACAAAACATGTGGCAAGTACTTTGTAACATTATGCCCAGGATACCAAAGTCCATGAAATCCAGGAAAGTGACCCTGGTTAATGAGTTTGAATGCACTTCTAATGAGGAAGTCCTCCTCATTAGACGTGCATCTTGTTTCCAGAATAATAATACTGTAAAATTTAAAGCAACCCCTTTATAGTGTACCAAATGAAGAAAGTCCTACATCTGTCACAGATACTGAGGACAGACACTCTTCACAGACGGAGATCTGCTTGGTAACTAATCAATCAATCTTTATTTGTATAGAGCCAATTCATAACAAGTGTTATCGCAAGACACTTTACAATAGAGCATAAAGCTCTTCATTTTATGGAGACACATATATGCATAGATACATATATACATATAAAATACACATATACATATATATACAAATATATACATCCAACACCCAACATGAATCCAAATAGCCAATCATGGATCCCTCCATCATGGCAGCAAGAAAAAACCTGCTGTTAAGCAGCAGGAAATCTTGAATGTGGATCCCAGTCTCATGATGAACAGCAAATCCACATGATGCTGTGTCGGGTGTGAGGGCAAAAGCAGGAAGGTAAGAGGAGACAAGTGGACTAGAATAAGAACTAAAAATAGGGACAGGTTCATGTACCATCAACCTGTCGTCTGATTTATTAGAGGGTAGTCTCTTGAGATGCTACATCTCATTTTCAAGAGGGTCCTCATGTCTGAATGGTTGTGGATATCATTTTCTAGAAGTATAATCTTAGATATTCTTACTGAAAATAAGAATTTATGGTAGTGACGAACTCATGGGTGCCCAGACCACAAGTGCATCCCAACCATATTTGTCTCCATTAAATATAAATGTGTTAAAGGCCTCTTGAGATGTGACATCCCATTTTCAAGAGGGACTTCATGACTATGTGGTAATAAAGAATAGATACTGTAGGTGTAACGATCATGGATATGGAGATCATGCTAATAACTACATGAACAGCTATAATGATAATGGGAATGGAGTGTTCCTAATAAAATGGCCAACTATGTGTCATGTTTATAACTGTAGTTTTGAGGCTTCATGACTCCACAGCAGCAGGCAGTCTCCACCAAGGATCCCAGACCACCTACAAGACAAGAGCCAGAGACGAGTACAGGAGCAAACAAACGGGGCAAAAGCAGATGTGGAGAGAGAGAGAGAGAGAGAGAGAGAGAGAGAGAGAGAGAGGGAGAGACCTGTTACATCTAAACTATGAGTCAAATTTATGAACTAATTTATTTATTTATTTATAAACTATGAGCTATGAGCTAGTCCCTAATTGAAAGCTTTATCAAAGAGGAATGTTTTAAGTCTAACCTTAAAGGTAGAGAGAGTGTCAGACTCCCGAACTGTGGTCAGTAAATTGTTCCAGAGAAGAGGAGCCTGATAACTGAGGGCTCTACCTCCCCTACTACTTTTGGAGATTAATGGTACCACAAGTAGGCCGGCATTTTGGGAGCGTAATGTTCTAAAGGGGTTGTACGGCACTACAAGCTCTTTAAGATAGACTGGTGCCTGTCCACTGAGAGCTTTATAGGTGAGGAGAAGAATCTTGAATTCTATTCTATATTTAATGGGAAGCCAATGCAGAGAAGCTAAAACGGGAGTAATGTGGTCTCTTCTTCTAGTTCTAGTCAGTACACGTGCTGAAGCATTTTGGACCAGCTGAAGCATCTTAAGCGACTTGCTGGGACAGCCTGAAAGCAGAGAATTACAATAGTCCAGTCTAGAGGTAACAAAAGCATGGACTAGCTTTTCAGCATCGCTCTGGGACAGGATAGGCCTGATTTTAGCGATGCTACGAAGATGAAAAAAGGCTGTTTTTGAAATTTGCTTTATGTGGGAGTTAAAGGATAAATCCTGATCAAATAGTACTCCTAGATTTCTAACAGTTGTGCTTGGTGCCAGGCTAATGCCATCTATGGCAGTTAAATCACTAGAAAAGGATTCTCTAAGGTGTCGAGGGCCCAGCACAATAACCTCTGTCTTGTCTGAGTTAAGAAGAAGAAAATTTCTGGCCATCCAGGTTCTGATGTCCTTTAAACAGGCATCTAGTTTGTCTAACTGGTTTGTCTCACCTGGCTTCAGTGATACATAAAGCTGTGTATCATCAGCGTAGCAGTGAAAATTAACAGAGAGAAGTCCTTCATCTGAAGCTGAAAGTAGATCATTGGTTACTTTAACTAGAGCAGTCTCTGTGCTGTGATGAGCTCTAAATCCTGACTGAAAGTCCTCAAGCAGGCTATTGTCTTGAAGGAAGTCACCTAGCTGATCAGCTACTACTTTCTCCAGGATCTTTGAGGCAAATGGAAGGTTAGAAATAGGCCTGTAGTTAGCTAATGTTCCTGAATCGAGGTTAGGTTTTTTAAGGAGGGGTTTGATTACTGCTGTTTTAAAAGACTGTGGTACGTAGCCTGTTGATAGAGATATATTTACTGTCTCCAGCAACAATGGACAAACTAGAGGGAAGACCTCCTTGAACAGTTTAGTTGGAATCGGGTCTAAAAGGCAGGTTGATGACTTAGAGGAGGAGACCAGAGAATGTAGCTCCTGAAGGCTAATCATAGAGAAACTGTCTAACTCAGGTCTAACTACGACTACATTTAGAGGTACGACAGGTTCAGCTGGAGATAGAGAGTTGCTAATTTTATCTCTAATTTTCAGAATTTTATCATTGAAAAAGCTCATAAAGTCCTCACAG
Organism: Scarus forsteni; assembly: GCA_036419115.1. Lineage (NCBI taxonomy): Eukaryota > Metazoa > Chordata > Actinopteri > Labriformes > Labridae > Scarus > Scarus forsteni. The sequence continues at coordinate 294,792 of JAZDUH010000478.1, forward strand.
CTTAGGGCTAGAGGAATCACAGGCTCAATTGAGCTCTTACTCTGTGTCAGCCTGACTACAGTGCTGAAGAGGTATCTAGGGTTGTTTCTATTTTCTTCAATAAGTGAGGAGTAGTGGGCAGCTCGAGCATGTTTTAAGGCTCTCATGTAGTTATTATGACTCTCTTGCCAAAGTATACGTGACTCTTCCCTTTTATCAGAGCGCCATATTCTCTCTAATTTATGGGTTGTTTGTTAAAGTGTACGAGTTTCTGAGTTAAACCAAGGGGCTGTCCTCTGACGTTTAATACGTTTTTGTCTCAGTGGAGCAATTGAGTCCAAAGTGGATCTTAGTATCTTCATCTTACCTAATGAAGATAGTCCGACATATGTCACAGATACTGAGTACAGACACTCTTCACAGAAGGAGATCTGCTTGGTAACTAATGAAGAAAGTCAGACATCTGTCACAGATACTGAGGATGACAGACACTCTTCACTCTTCACAGAGGGAGATCTGCTTGGTACCTAATGAAGATAGTCCTACATCTGTCACAGATACTGAGGACACACACTCTTCACTGAAGACGATCTGCTTGGTAACTAATGAAGGTAGTCCAAAATTGAATTAGTTCTTCCTTTTCCTATGCTGAACATGGGAAAAGCACCGTACAGTCCTGGTGAGTACAGTGTCCTCCACACAGAAGTAAATGTAATCCGTTATACAGTCTGTGAGGTTGTCGATGTCCTCCCAGCGAGGATCACAGAACTCCTTCCACACAGTTGACTCAAAACCTTCCCGTCAGAGCCTCTTCAGTCTCCTCAGACCATCTCTTAACTGCGCGGGTCACAGCTGGCTGCCTGTGGAAAAGTGGTTTGTACATGGGCTGGAGATAAACTAGGTTGTGGTCTGATCTCCACAGGGGAGGGAGGGGTGATGACTTGTATGCATCCTTGGTGTTTGCATACAGTAAGTCCAGTATTTTATTGTCTCTGGTGTGGCAGGTGACATACTGGGTGAAAGTGGGCAAAGTGGAGGATGGAGAGGTGTGATTAAAGTCCCCAGAGATGAGGAGGAGGGCCTGAGGGTGTTTGGTCTGTAGCCAGCTGACTGCAGAGTGCAGGGTCTCACATGCAAAGGCTGATTATTACAGTTGGCCTGACACAGGCAGACTAATGCAGCACCATTCTTTAACAGTTACTATGGCAACGAGGGGGAGGAGGCAGGACATGTTCCTTTGATCTTCCTTTGCTGCTGATTGGACCTCTGGATCAAAGGACGCCTCTGGTGCTGCTTTGGTGATTCCATCAGTCCATATATGGACATAGACTCTGATATGTCTATATAAGTAAGATCAGGATTGTGCAGACTTAATTCAACATCAGAGCAAGAACAATGAACAACACAGAGGCAAGTACACAGACCAACATTTTGGTCAACAAGGACCTACTCAGGCGTCCGCCTGACATCCATGCAGTGGCTTAATCTAGAGGCTGGATCACTGGACCCGAGAACAAAACCCAAACTGACGGAGATGTGTTTGGAATTAATGGATGTTGCAGCAACACACATCTTTGAGCTCTTGCAGTGTGAGAGTGATGGTGCGAGCATTATGTTTGTGCCAAAGGACCAGGTGTCTAAGTGTCTTGGAGACATGGGCAGCCTCATAGCACAGACATTGGCTGAGAAGATGGGTGTTAAGGGTGACATCCAGAGCTCGAGCACACAGATACTGACAGAGCTCATAGTTGATGAGGTTACAGAGAAGGTGAACAACTAGCTCTCTAGCTTGGAGGAGTGTGAGAAAGCTTTTCCCCGGAGTGTGAGGATCATCGCACAAAACATGTGGCAAGTACTTTGTAACATTATGCCCAGGATACCAAAGTCCATGAAATCCAGGAAAGTGACCCCAGTTAATGAGTTTGAATGCACTTCTAATGAGGAAGTCCTCCTCATTAGACTTGCATCTTGTTGCCAGTATAATACTGTAAAATTTAAAGCAACCCCATTATAATGTACCAAATGAAGAAAGTCTGACATCTATCACAAATACTGAGGATGACTGACACTCTTCACAGATGGAGATCTGCTTGGTACCTTATGAAGATAGTCCTACATCTGTCACAGATACTGAGGATGACAGACACTCTTCAGTCTTCACAGATGGAGATCTGCTTGGTAACTAATGAAGATAGTCTTACATCTGTCACAGATACTGAGGACATACACTCTTCACTGAAGAAGATCTGCTTGGTAACTAATGAAGGTAGTCCAAAATTGAATTAGTTCTTTCTTTTCCCATGCTGAACATGGGAAAAGCACCGCACAGTCCTGGTGAGTACAGTGTCCTCCACACAGAAGTTAATGTAATCCGTTATACAGTCTGTGAGGTTGTCGATGTCCTCCCCGTGAGGATCACAGAACTCCTTCCACACAGTTGACTCAAAACAGCCCCTCAGAGCCTCTTCAGTCTCCTCAGACCATCTCTTAAAGCTGGTGTCTACGATTTGAAACCGCAGCCTGCCCCTCCTTCCCTCACCTCTCTCCTCCGTGTTCCAAGATCCCGCCCCCAGCTCGTGTCGGCTCATATAGCCCCCTCCGGCAGAGCTACGAGCGACTAGCACAATATATCAGCAGCAAACTCAATCAAAAACAGCTCAGCTCAACTGAAAGTATCAAACACGACAGACATCTCCCTTATAACACACAGCAGTAGCCATTTCAACTGGACCGGCGGCAATGCGGGTTTGGCGCCGCCAGAGCGGAGCCGAGTGTGGGGGAGGATTTATCTTTCTCAGCCTGTCCTCCCCAGCTCAGCTTACAGCGCTAACGATTAGCGGCTAACAGGCTAACCCGCTCCCCTACAAGTTATTAGCCCGCACAGGCACAAACTAACCAGAGTTATTCAGCAGACATCTCACACTGCAGTAAACAAAGCCATTACCTGATCAACCAGGGGCGAAACGGGTCGATGCTGAAGGTCTGACGGCCGGCTGAGGCTATATTCGTTAGCCGCTAGCCCGCTAACAGGCCTCAACCCGCGGGCAGAGCTCCGCTGGGCCAAGGGAGAGGGAGAGGAGAAGGGTGGTCTGCAGCCAGACTGTCTTGGGAGAGGGAGGCGGATTCCCGGTTCGGCGCTAGGCTTTTCCGGCTCCATGATAGTTCAGTAGCTAACGCTGCTAGCTGCTCACTGGAGGTAGAGGGAGGAGGCGGACCATGGGCAAGATGCTGCGTACTGCGAGTGAGGAGACGAGGAGAGGAGAGGAGAAGGGTGGTCTGCAGCCAGACTGTCTTGGGAGAGGGAGGCGGATTCCCGGGTTCGGGCGCTAGGCTTTTCCGGCTCCATGATAGTTCAGTAGCTAACGCTGCTAGCTGCTCACCGGAGGTAGAGGGGAGGAGGCGGGACCATGGGCAAGATGCTGCGTACTGCGTAGTGAGGGAGACGAGGATTGGATGGACTCATGGACTAACTCAGGGACCAATTAATAGTTGCAGGTTCTTAGGCTTGATTGGTCAGCTAGTATGCAGCTTTTCAGCAGATATACTGAATGGATTTTTTTCATTCTTTTTGGTCTTTATACTGTGTAGATAGGACCATAGGACCATAACAGCCTTATAAACGGTGTTATTAATATGTACAAAGCTTCCAAATCGTAGACCATAGCTTTAACTGCACGGGTCACAGCTGGCTGCCTGTGGAAAAGTGGTTTGTACATGGGCTGGAGATAAACCAGGTTGTGGTCTGATCTCCACAGGGGAGGGAGGGGTGATGACTTGTATGCATCCTTGGTGTTTGCACACAGTAAGTCCAGTATTTTATTGTCTCTGGTGTGGCAGGTGACATACTGGGTGAAAGTGGGCCAAGTGGAGGATGGAGAGGTGTGATTAAAGTCCCCAGAGATGAGGAGGAGGGCCTGAGGGTGTTTGGTCTGTAGCCAGCTGACTGCAGAGTGCAGGGTCTCACATGCAAAGGTTGATTATTACAGTTGGCCTGACACAGGCAGACTAATGCAGCACCATTATTTAACAGTTACTATGGCAACGAGGGGGAGGAGGCAGAACATGTTCCTTTGATCTTCCCTTGCTGCTGATTGGACCTCTGGATCAAAGGACGTTCCTCTGGTGCTGCTTTGGTGATTCCATCAGTCCATATATGGACATAGACTCTGATATGTCTGTATATGTAAGATCAGGATTGTGCAGACTTAATTCGACATCAGAGCAAGAACAATGAACAACACAGAGGCAAGTACACAGACCAACATTTTGGTCAACAAGGACCTACTCAGGCCGCTTATTGCCTTGTTTGTGGACCAGCTGACATCCATGCAGTGGCTTAATCTAGAGGCTGGATCACTGGACCCGAGAACAAAACCCAAACTGACGGAGATGTGTTTGGAATTAATCGATGTTGCAGCAACACACATCTTTGAGCTCTTGCAGTGTGAGAGTGATGGTGCGAGCATTATGTTTGTGCCAAAGGACCAGGTGTCTAAGTGTCTTGGAGACATGGGCAGCATCATAGCACAGACATTGGCTGAGAAGATGGGTGTAATGGGTGACATCCAGAGCTCGAGCACACAGATACTGACAGAGCTCATAGTTGATGAGGTTACAGAGAAGGTGAACGACGAGCTCTCTAGCTTGGAGGAGTGTGAGAAAGCTTGTCCCTGGAGTGTGAGGAACATCGCACAAAACATGTGGCAAGTACTTTGTAATATTCTGCCCAGGATACAAAAGTCCATGAGATCCAGGAAAGTGACCCCAGTTAATGAGTTTGAATGCACTTCTAATGAGGAGGACTTCCTGCCAAGGCCTGGGTCCTCCAAAGCATCAGAGCTACTCGTGGATTCAGGATTACTCAAAATCTCATCACTCAGATCAGCCAAGACAATCTTGACTGAAGATTGTCTTGGCTGATGCCCAAAATAATCAGTTACATTTATTACAAATTGAAGTAAATGTGCATGGAGCTCAGACGAAGGGTGCAGGGCGCAGAGCGAGAGAGCAGGTCACTGAAGCCAGCCTTTTTTAAGGCGGAAGTGGGTCCCCCAAGGCAAACAGGTCCTGGGAGAGGGGCCAGATGAAGGGTGGCCTGGAGCCAGGCCTGGGGGTGGGGCTCGTAGGTGAGCACCTGGTGGCTGGGCCTACACCCATGGGGTCCGGCCGGGCCCACCCCGAAAGAGAAACATGGGACCCCCCTCGCATGGACCCACCACCAACTGTAGTGGTCGGGTGCATTGTGAGTAAAAATTTGTAAAGGAAATCTGTCTGTGTGTAACTACATCCTTAAATGTGAAAACAAAATCTGTGTGTGTGTAAAATAAAGTGTGTGTGTGTAGTCAGATCCACATATATGTAAAATAAATCTGCAGCTGCGTAAACTGATCTGTATGAGTAGACTGGTCATTAAATAGCAGGATTAGCATCAGAGGTATCGTATAACATGAGAATAATTGTTCCTCCATCACACTCTCCATTTTGATGTCTGTGACAGGAGCAGTGTGGTTGTCCAGGTGTCTTTATGCTGTTTTGACGGTCTCACTGTCTTCTGCTGAGGTGAAAAGAACGGCCATGTAGTGGAAAACATGGAGTGCTTCCTGCATGCTGCTGCAGCTCAACAGCATGGTGGTGATTTATGTGGCATACTCTTTTAAGCCTTTGTCCTGTCCTGTTTTTTTTTTTTTTTTGCCAAATCTTTGACAAAGAGCTTTTAACATGTGTGCAGAGCAGAGATGGAGCACTGTGAACCTCAGAGGATCCCTGCTGGTCATCTGCCCTGTCACTATTTTATGGTAATCTAAAATGCTGTCCTTGTTGAAGGATAGGAGCAGACTGCTGTAATCTGTCTCCACCTGCCTGACTCTATTTGATGTGCATCACTTTTCGGAGTGTTTTCATCAGCCAAAAAGTTCTGATTGGGATGGACTGTTCATTGGTCAACAGCTCTGAAATAGGTAGAGGTGGCCCGTCTTTCCCCTTCCCTGACAGTACAAGGGCAAAATACAGGACTCATGTCCTGACTTGGGATCTGTGTAAACACTCCACCTGTGGCATCAAGGTAGAGAGTAACTGGGGAGTGTTTTCAGGTGCTCAACTAAATTCTTATACTTTCATCTGTGTATAACTGAGCTCCAAAAGGATCTACTGACAGGCACTGCATGTAGCCACCAGGAGAGATGTTTGTTTTGTGACTGCATTCGTGGAAAATCTTCAACATCAGTTCAAGCACAACATCATCAGCCAGTTTGGCCGGTTTGAATCCCGACCAAACCATGATTGGAAGTTGATTTGGTAGCTGGAGAGGTGCCAGCGGACCTTCTGACTATTGCCGAAGTGCCCTTGAGCAAGGCAGTGAAGCCCGAAACTGCTCGGAAGCGCTTCTTCAGGAGCAGCAAGCCGTCACTCTGACATCTCCCCATTAGTCTATGATCATAGGACCTGTTTGTGCATGTGTATTTCAACCTATGTGTGTAAAAGCATGTTCAACAACAGAGTGAAAAAAAAATGAATTTCTTGTGAGGGATTTATAAAGTATGTCATCTTCTTCTTCTTTATGGAGTCTTGTACTTTTTTTTTAAATTCTAATGAGATCTTTTTAAAACATCTTTGGTCAAACTCCTTGTAATATTGCCTGCACATATTTCGTCTCTATGAGCCTTACTGAGCTGATGATGGTGGTAGTTGCTGACACCTTTGTGGATGGCTCTTGCAACTTCCCCTCTTCTTCTGTTATGTGCAGGCTGGAGTTTTTTCTCATCTCTGTAATGAGTACGGTGTTTCCCCTAGGTTCATTGCCTTCGGGGGAGGGTCACTGGTGCTGGAGTGAGCGTGGTCCGTCAAAAATGCTCCGTAATATCATAGTTTCAGAGCAATTAGATCTGAATAAATATTGAACAATGGAGCACTTTTTCATACAACTACAACATTCTCAAAAATATTTAAAATACACTACATAAAGTATAAAAAGTATTTAAAAAAACAGGAAGAATGTAACATTTCATGTAACCATGTAAGCTCAGCAGGTGCACTGTTAGCCCGGATTTCATATGTAAGTACAAAAAAAATTACAATTTACTTACATAATTTGAGTTTGATTGTATTACTTTAAAATGTGAGTATATGATCCTTACTTACTATCAAATATCAATTTATGATACTTCAGTTTGACAGTCATGCACATGTCAACAATTTTACGTTATTCTAGCTTTAGTTCAGCAAGTTTTAACCCCGATTACTTAAATTAATTGAGTTAACCTTTCACAATGCATTATGGGAAATAAAAACACCGCCTCTGACCACCCACCCCTACTGCCAGCCATTTGCTTTGGTGTTGGTGATCCATGTGCTGTACACCACCGAAAGAAGAGGCTGAGGCTGCGCACCACAGTCATTACCGTCGTTACTGTCGTTATTCTTTCTGCTCCCTGCTCCTTGGATATTGGATATTAACGCTGAGTCGGACACCGCCTCTCATCGCCCGCTGGGCTACATCTGGTGAGTGAACAATAGCGACCGTATTGGCTTTTTTAGACGGCCATTGATTGTACTCTTCTAACTCTTCTAACTACTGCGCTACTTGGAGTTAGGCCGTGTGAGTTTCCTAACGTGTAACTGAATAGGTGAATCGGAGGAGAAGTTGGTGAGAATCAGGAGCTTGTTTTCACCAGGTAGACATCTTCAAGGCCTTATTTGTTTCTTCACTGTAAGGACCGTACGTGGGCAGTGGAAGAAGTAGTCAAAGTCAGTTTTACCTGTCTTTTTTTTGGTCTGGTACAAGGTATAAACTTTTACCATAGTAAATGTTCAGCTTTGCTCTTAACAATTATGTAGCATCGATAAAACTATCAGAAAAAAACATTATTTGAACATAAAAGTTTACAGCCTCGACAATATTCTGCTGAATAGTCTCAAAAATACAGAAAATACAGAAAATACGTGATAAACTAGCATAACCTTAGATTTTGTCTATTTTCTTTTATTGCGTTTAAGTTCACAAGAAAAGATGATTTGGACATGTAAGTACTGCTCTTTTACTGTGACAAAAGGGCACAGCTTTTAAAACATTATAGGCTAAAACATGGGAGTTATGTCAGAACAGAGCCATTTCCTTGCCTGCATCAGGAATGTCCATGCACATTTAAATCATTGAATGCCCTAAATGTACATTTGTCCCACTTTCACAATAAAAGTCCAGATCAGGAGCGAAGTACAAATGTAGACCTGCCACTGAAGTTTTGCTGTCTGTCATGTGGGTTTGCTGAAACTTGTTCAGAGCCTGAATACTTTATTCACCTGCATACAGCACACTTAAAAGTAAACCATGGGGTGCTGGTTTGGCGGAGTGGTTGGCAACCAAGCGTCCCATGTGCTTGCTTCTGCCGGTCCGGGTTCGGGTCCCGCCTGTGACCAGTTTGCGGAGTGTCTTTCCCTGCTCTCTCTCCCTCTTTTGCAGGCCTGTCCACTGTCTCTCTCTTATCAATAGAGGCATAAAATGCCCAAAAAATAAAATTATAAAAGTAAACCATAAAGTCAGTTGCCCTTATAAAGACCAACTTTGAAAGCAGTGTCTACTCCACTTTCAAAGCACACAAGAGTAAAGTACATAAAGAACAAAACTGGAAGAGGTTCAAATCAGAAATCATTGGTTAGGATTACATAAACCCTGACAGTGAGGATCCTGCAGAAGACCACATGTCACATGCTGATGATGTGGAGGAGTTTGAGGAGGTTAGTGCAGAAGCTAGTGAGCATGATCTACATGATTTAGAAAAACAGCTTGAGCACAACTTGGCATCTCTGTTGTTAAAAATACAAGCTATTCTACATATACCAGAGAGTGCTGTGCAAGAAGTAATTCAACAGCTTTATGCTATCAATGAGTTGTCAGAGCCTCTAATGTATAATAGAGTGAGGGCTGTACTCAAGAAATATGATGCTGACATGGATGAAGGTGTTGTGAGAGAGGTTGCTACTACTGTGTCTAAAAGTAATATTATGACATTTTGTGCCAAAGATGGACCATTAGGAACTACCAAAAGAAGAAAGGCATATGTACGTAGAGAGTTTCCACTGGTTAACCCCATAGAGTATGTTGTTGAAAAAGGCAAAAGACCACTTGCTTATGTCCCGATTCTTTCGATGCTTCAGAAAATACTCAGCAAAACTGACGTGTTAAACAAGGCTATGTCAGAAAAAGTCCATGTCCAAGAAGAATATAGGTCATATGTGGATGGGCAGTACTTTAATGAAAACTCCCTTCTCACAAGTGATGAGTTCACAATTGGGCTAGGGCTGTACGTTGACGACTTTCATGTAGCCAGTCCACTTGGGACGTCGAAGCTGAAACATAAAATGTGTGCAGTGTACTGGGTCATTGTCAACATACCTGCAAAATACAGGTCAACCCTCAGCTCAATCCATCTTGGTCTTCTGTGCAATACCTCTACAGTAAAAGAGTGTGGTTATGCAAAGGTCCTGCAACCTCCTCTTTATGACCTTAAGACTTTAGAACAGGATGATGTTTACCTGGAGAAACTAGGTTCAAATGTGAAAGGCACAGTCTTGTATGATGCTGCTGATAATCTCGGTGCCCACTCCCTTGCAGGATTCCTTGAAGGCTTCACTGTTGACAAGTTCTGCAGGTTCTGTTTAGCCAGCAGCAGTGACACACAGCAACACATGGTAAGTTCTGGAATTTTTCAGCTCAGAGACAATGACTCCCATGACACACAGGTGCAGGAGGTGAGAGAGGACCCAAGCTTGAGTAGGACTTACGGTGTGAAAAGAGCATGTCCTTTAACTGATGATCTTGTGCATTTTCATGCAGTGACTGGTTACCCACCTGACATCATGCATGATCTTTTGGAGGGCATTGTTCCAACTGAGTTGTCTCTATGTCTTGCAGACCTGATAGGCAAGGGGTATTTCACATTATATATGCTAAATCATGCCATCAGGTACTTTGACTACACATTTACTGACAGAACAGACCAACCTCAGGTGATCGGAAAGGGGTTTTCTACCAAAAAGACCATTGGCGGAAATGCCCGTGAGAATTGGTGTCTCTTGAGGCTCCTTCCTTTTCTAATTGGTCACTGTATCCCTGAGGGTGACAACACTTGGGAGGTTCTCATGCTCCTCAAAGACATTGTTGAGTTAGCTGAGGCACCAAGGCACACTCAAGAGACACTGCATTTCCTGGACTGCAAGATAGCTGAGCACAGACAGTTGCTGCAGTCCACGTTTCCAGATTTTTGTTTGAAACCAAAGCATCACTATCTGGAGCATTACCCTGATCTTGTAAAGAAGTTTGGTCCCCTGACTGAGGTTTGGACAATGCGCTTTGAGGGGAAGCATAAGTTCTTTAAAAAGGCAATCCGCAATGCTCAAAATTTTAAAAATGTTGCCATGACAGTTGCCACCAAACATCAAAGGGCTGTGAGTTACCATCTTGACTGCAGCTCATATTTCAGACCATCGGTTGAGATGACAAAGGTTACACCAGTTTTGCTTGCCTCTTTCCCTTTGAATGTTCAGAGAGAAATAGCTCAGACGATCACAAATCCAGGGCCAGTTCTTGATGCATCATCTGTCAGCATAGATGGAATCAAGTGCCAACCCAGCATGATTCTCTCTTCTGGCTCATGCTCAGGTCTCCCGAACTTTGTTCAGATTGAAAAGGTTGTTGCAGCTAACACAAACATTTTTTTTTTGTCTGCCACAAAATGACAGCATGGTATGCGGAGCATTTGAGATCTTACCAGCTGCTCTATCACAGTGTCCCCGCAATGTCTCTGTTTAAGGTGTCAGAGCTGAATGATGTCCTCCCATTATCTGCATATAGAGTATAAGGTGAACTCATGGTAACTCTGAAGCGATATGTTATTTGCTAAATATCTTATCATTTTTTTCCCCAGATGGCTGCACAAGAGAGGCTGACTATGAGGATCATTGTCAGTGAAGCAGACATAAGAAAGATGACAATGACGGCAAAGCCTAACAATGTTGAAAATTTGATTGACTGGCTCCAAAGCACACTCAAAGTAAAGTACAGCTTCACCTTGCAGTTCCAAGATCCTGATTTTAACAACGAACTATGTAACCTGACAGATCTCTCTGAGCTCCCAGACAAGCCAACCATCAAAATTGTCCCTATCATTACCCTTGTACCAGTCGCTGCTCCAGCTGAAGCATGTAGTGACTCAAGCAGCCTTGCAGATACAGAAATCCTGTCCAACTCCTCTCTGGATAGAAGTTTACAGTGGCCAGAAGAATTTGAAATGCCCAAGTTTCCTGTGGATGTTGAGAACAGACTCCAACAAGGTAACCTATTGTACCTTAAGGATGGAGCACATCTGCAAGTAACAAAAGAGCTGAAACACGATATCCTTGAGAAACTGGCTGAGACCATGTATACATATGATGCATAACCATCAAAGCAAGATTTTGAAGTTGTTGCAAAAGCCTTAGTGCAAACCCACCCATGTCTCAAGGAACCAGGCTCATCCTCTGGCTGGGAAGGATGGAAAAATAGTCTAAAGTTCAAGATGGATAACTACAGAAACAAAATGCGCCTTCTCGGTCGACGTGAGGTCACTGTCAATAGTAGTAAACGTGGAAGATACACAGATGGTGAACCTCCCCACAAAGACATCAAAAAGCCAAAAAAAGGGGAGATCAATTTCCTCCCTGAGAATCCTGAAGGGAAGGATGACAGCAACTTGGAAGCATCTCGTCAGGTTCTGGTCAATGAAATGATGAAGAAAACGCCAAATGGCTCCTTCATCCAGAAGGAGATGGATGTGACGTTTGCTCTACGGAGAAAAGAAGTTGTTGAAGATGTGTATGAGATCAGCCAGATGGTATAAAGATGGCTAGCTCTTTTCACAGAAAGACAGGTTTGTATGATTGTTCTAAGTATTAACAAAGAGGACTATGTATTTTTTTGCATATGCCCACTTAACTATGTGATTCTAATAGATAATGCCGCAGGAAGAACACAGGCATCTTGTGAAATCAGATGGTAAAGCAGGCACAAGCTTTGAAATAAAACTGTATTTGTTTTTCCAAGGACAGTTTATGTTTGACAATTTGAGTTTGAACTTTAAAGATGGTGATTTGTAGATGTTTTTTTTTTTTTGTGTGTGTTTCAGGTTTACTGTGAGTTCAACAGAGTGGTGGGAAAAAATCTCAAAGACAACTTCTTCGGTGCACTGGACCGTTTCTCCCCAAGCCTGATGGATCTCTTCAGGAAAAAGAAAGGTGTCACCGGCCAACTCCTGTTTGAGCTTTTACGTCAAACAAAGGTGGGTTTGCTTTACATGCGTCAAATCACTCTCTTCCTTCTCTCTATGTTCATCTTTTTACCCTTTGACTTTCTTATCTCTTTCTTTTGGTGTTATCTCTTTTCTCTTGTCCTCTCCATTCTTTAATCTCATCATTTCTTGTCTTATTTCTTCTTTCCATTGTTCTCCCTGCTTTTGCAGTATGTTTTGTCTCTTGTTTCTATTATTTCCCTTCTGTTCTCTCCCTCTCCTTTTCTCTCCTATCAAGTCATCTCTTTTTGTACAATCCATCAATTTTTGGATTGCATTTGATAAGTAAATGTTATGTGTTTGTGAAGCATCTTTGAGATTAATGAAAATCACTGCATAAAACTGATTTATTATTATTGCATGTATTCTCAGTAAAGTCTAATATATGTCAGACCACTGAGCCAACAGATATCAGATGCCTTTGTCTTCGGGGACTGCCAGCCATCTTGGGGGATGAGCCCTCTGCCTTCTTCAAAACCTGCACTGTAAGTAGATTAATTTATTGGAACTGTAGTGGGTGCAAAATGAAGATTTTTGGCTGCTAATTTCAAAATTATTTAATCAGCACTTATTTCCAGACTTAAACTTAAATTTCATGACCACCCATATTTAGTGCACAATTTGCAACAAGTACACCACTCAGAAGAATTAAGGAAACACTTGGTCATCACATCATTATAGTATAACGCAAAATCAGTTTAACTTCTGGGATATCATCTGGGAAGTAAACCCATTATTAATAATTTAACCTGCTTTGGTACAAATGAAAGCAGGAAAAGGTAAACAGGAGAGGCAACAGCAAGACAACCCTGAAAAATGAAATGGTTTACCAGAAACAGAGATTTCAATGTTTGTTCTTGAATTTTTAAAGTAAATCTGACGATTCCCTGGTGGCTTGTGTTGCTTGTTATGATTTCTGTTTCAGGATAGGCCCGGTGTTCTCAGTTGTATTAAAGACCAGGCTCGGCAGTGCCTCGGGGGAGCTAGAGAGGGAAGGTTGCTGGACCCGGCTCCTCATCGATCCTGTTTCCCAGCGCTAGGCCGGAATCCTTTCTCATGCTGTGTAGCAGCGCTGAACTTTGCAGACCTGTGGTTTTAGTAATAAATGACGTTGTGTTGAACCTGATTTTGTTCCTTCTCCCTTCATTTTGTCACTGGCGTTGAGCCGGCCATGACAATTGGGGGCTCGTCCAATTTTGCTTAAATTGATGAAGATTTCTATTTAATCCGTGTTTCTTTTCTGTTCAGGCGCTTCCAGGTCCTCATGTTGCAGGGGGTTGCCCGCGGCACTCTGGCTGGTTTGTGGTAACGTAGGTACTACGTATGTATCAGAGGGCGGGCTGTTGCGGGGATTCCCTGATCATTGACATGTGTCTATCAGCTGTGAAAGTAGGTCACGGAGGCGCCAGTGCGAGGTGAAAAGTTTCTCAGTGGAGGTGGAGCGTTGGGTTCGCGAGTGTTGTTGGCCACGGAAGGTGAGTGTTGACACATTTCAGTTTAAGTTGTCAATTTAAGGAGCTATAGCCGTATTCCCCTTGTTAGGCATAGCGGTGTTACCCCTTTGGGTTTCGCCGGTTTGTTTTTTTTATTGTAGTGTTGGGGCAAAAGAGGTGGGAGCATGTCCGTGGTTTTGGGGAGTTGCTAGCATAGCTAGTTGCTTTTTCCATACCAGCAGTCTCCAGCGCATAAAAACCTGCAGCAAGTACCCCCATGAAGAGAGGGTTGAGTTAATTAGTTTTGGGTAGGCAGATAGTGTGGACGCTCCGGTTGACCTTTTCTGAGCCGTGTGTTTGGCGCTTCTCCTTCCGTGTGTCCGCGGTGTTGTCATGGCTGGTCTTGAGGAGTTTTTTGAGTCTCCGTCGGATTTATTTCTAGAAACGTGCACTAAGGAACAGTTGTTAAAAATCGCGGATCACTACGACATAGAGATCAGTGACAAGAGACTAAAGGACACAGTAAAATCTATTTTGAAAGCTAACCTGAGTGAAATGGATATTTTACCTGGTAAATTGGGTGATAGTGTTCAGAATGCAGTAGGGGTGTCATTACCTGTAGCTGCAACTACTTTGTCCTTTGAACAACAAAAAGAGCTGCTTTTGATGCAAATGGAACATGAAAAATTAAAACAGCGTGTCCAAGCAGAAAAAGAGTTAGCTGTTGAGAAATTTGACACAGAGCAGGCAAGGATCACGTTAGAACGTGAAAAGTTAAATTTGATTAAGGAGGGTAAGTTAACCAATGCTGCTTATAATGGGGTAGGCAGAGGTGTAGTCGAGTCACTTATTTTTCTGTCAGCATTGCGTATACCCACTTCTAAACCCCCGCCCGGGAAACCGGGAAAGCTCACTAATGGTCGGCACACCTAGACGGACAGTGGCCACAGTGCGCGCCACTGAAAATATCAATCAGCAGCCGACCCCATGCCAGACGAACACAAGCCTCCGCGATCGTGAACATCACGGCTGCGCAGCTGACAAAATCAGCGCGGTGCCTTGTGTTCGTCCGACTGGGGGAGGCTGAAAATATCAATCAGCACCACAATCACCCCCCCCTCAGCACCACAATCCCCCCCCCCCCCCCCGCACTGCTGAACGACATTCGGCCGGTCTGGTTCAAAAGATTCCTCGGCAGATTTTCAGCCCCAGCACGTCTCTGAAAATGAGTATTTTCAAAAAAGTAAAATTATTTAGATACCATCACAAAAACGGCAATCATTGTTGCGGCGCCCCGTCTGGAAGTGCAGGTGTGTGCCTTCTAAAATCAATCAGTCTGCCTCTCTGCTCCTCTGCTCCAGGCGCGCTCTGCAACACTCGGCTGCGCGCTGCTCAACGGCGCGCTCTGCAACTGCGCTCTCCTCAGCTGCTGCACGCTCCTCGGCTGCTGCGCGCTACTCGGCTGCACGCTCACCTGCAGCGCAGGTGAATGGAGTTTGTGAAATCAGCAGCGTGTGCCGAGTTCTAGAAATAATAGATGCCGAGAATCAGTCATTTGGCTTGTGAGGAGCGAAGCGGAGAATGCAAAAGTTTGGAAGCGCATGGAAAGTGGACGTTTCAAACCATAAGGGGCTACTGATAAGAAGCCATCTCTCTGGTTTCTCTGCTGAAAAGGGAACTTTTGTGTTGGATTTCTGGCGTTGGGTTTTGTGATCTCGATGTGTTTTTTTAGAAGGTTAAAGTTGGGTTTCTTCTGAGTTAATCAACAATCATGAAAATCTTTTTTAAAAAATCTTTATTTAAAATGTGTTAGTTGGGCTCAAAAAAGTAGTTATTTTCAAAATGTAGCCTAATCACTCACATTTTTATTAAATGTATGGGGAAAAAATATAGTTGGCTATGGCACATTTATGATGACTTAAAAGACAGTCTGGGTAACAATTGACTGATTAAAGACAGCAGCTTTATCATCACCAAGTTACTAAGCAGTTTTATAACGCAGCCACAGTGGAGCTAAAGCAGTAATAACACACTAATAGCCTAGTCTGAGAAATAAAGCTACTTTATTTAAAACAAATACTTTCTTAAATTAGACTACATTTTGTATGCACGATATAAAAAGTAAACTATAGATAAGGGAAAAACGTTAAAAAAAGAGAGAAAAAAAAAACATGTTTCTGATTGATGTGATGTTTTGGTCCACCATTCAGTTGCTCAGAAAAATTTTGGCCCAAGGCCAAACTTATCTATCGACTCCTGCACTAGAGAGTAGACACTCATGGGCGCTAAGCCCGAGGGATGCAGGGACGAGTCCCCCCTCCACAAAATAGTCCCCCAAAAATCTATTTTAAATAACATTTTTCTCGTCGCACAGTAACGTGTTTTAAAGGTTCAATACAAGTAACGCTACTTAAAACACATTGTCTGACAACTTAAGTTGTTAAAGATCACAACCCCCTCCCCTCAAAATGGTTTGGTCAAAACTTTCTGTGGCGACGGCGCTGCAAGCGGTTACTCAGAGGAGGATGAAGATGAAGACGGTGAAGGTAAGAAGCATACACACAGTAGATTAACATTACTTTTAATTGTTTAAGTTTGGCCTCAGAATGATATTGAAAGCTTGTCTTGGAGGATAAGGATGGTTATAGATTTAAATTAATATATAGCCTATATATAAATTAATTATAGATCAAGAGTTTGATGAATCAATGAGTTCTCGTCCTGTAGCTTACTCTTTGTCAGTGACACTTTTACATTATTCATCCATCAGTCGATCCATTATCTGACTTTACCCCTTGAAAGTTTGGGATTCTTTCGATGATAGTAATTTTGTCAAAATAAAAATTCAGAGCTTGTCATGCCATGAGTTATCCAAAGTATTTACTTTCTGTGTTTTCTGAAGCTTATAAGGTGGTCTAATGAAGCACTAATGCTCGGATGTGAAGAGAAACATTGTGATATATTTTGTGGAAAGGATTTTCCCGCCTCTATAGTTTTTTTTTTTTTTTTGGCTGTGTTCCATCCGATTACATCATTTTTTCTGTGTCTATATTTGTACGTATTCTGTCTTTGTGCAGGAAAGAAAAGATAGAGGACAATATCAGCCATACTCAAGAGATAAACACATAGACTATTTGATAGACACACCCATAGCAAGACAAATTTGCTCTGTAGTAGCCCATCTTTTCATCATAGTTTGTAATGAATGATGAATCTGTGAATTGTCCTGAGATTTTCTCTCCTCTCTGCCTGATGCAGCAGACTGTGACAGTCAGAGAGGACAGACAGGTGACATGCTGACATCCTCATCCTCTCATATATCACACAGATATCACACTGTATTAGAATTCACTTTAAGCAATTATTTTGCTTCTAATTCAGATTTATTTATTTAGAAAAAAAGTAGTTATACCGTAACTTGGACTTAATATTTACTTTAAAACATCCAGTTTCTGATTACTTCTGACTTTTAAATTCCACTCCTATAATCCTGGAATTGAAACACTTTTTACATTATTATTTAAGTCAGGTGATTTTACACTCAATATTTAATTTAAAAGGTTTGTTAATTTAAGTTTTGTTATATATTCAGAGTTTGTTTTCTTTTTGACAGTTTAATGAAAGCATATGCTTTAAGAATAGTTTGATGTAGCTTGATTATTCATTAAAGTTTTTCTTCTAGTTTTAGAAACTGATTATCTCAATGTCTAAGCTTGTTTGTTATTGTAAAGGTCTTAATTATAACGTTAGACAAGTTACTTAGCCTTAACTAACCTACATGATCTAGTTTATTTTTATAGTTGATTTTTAAGTAAGTTAAAACACAAGAATGGGACAAATAGTTTGAGATTCAGCCTAAAACAATATTGAGGTCTAACCAGGCTGTATTTTTCTTGTATAGGGACAGATAGCAATGAAAAGAAAGGGAAACATATTTGACTTTTTTATAAAGAGGCCCAGATCAGGTCCAGACAAGGCCCAGGCAGACCCCAGTCCAGAAAGCAGCAGCTCCCAGCCAGGAGCTAGCCAGGGAAGACAGTACGAGGACAGACAAGGACCAAGTCTACCACCACCAGGTCAGAACATACAGAGGCAGTAAATTGCATCTCCAATTTATTGAAAAGTGAAGCCTTACACTGTAACAAAAGGTAAATTTGACAAATTAAGCCTCATTTTGAATGTTACTAGCTTGAAACAATAGATACATTTCTGTGTGGTATTTTATTGCCGTTCTATTTATTTTGTCTGTAGCCAATCCATGTTTTTTTTTTTGTTTTTTACAAAGCTACTGTTAACATTTTGTACATTTTTTGTTAAATTTGGTGTTTTATGTTAAATAAACTCTCCCAAGTATTTCACTCACTAATCTCCTATGCTTCATCTTAACTTGCTGAAAATATTTCCACTTGGTGATGCAGATTGTTAATGTAAAGAGGGGGTCCCATGTCTTGCTGATGACTATTGTGATCACAGTAGTGTGTGTGAGAGAGACAGGGAGATGCATCATTTTTTATTTTTTTTGTTGTAGAAATCAATAATGACTGGCCTAACCTGTGGAGTGCAAAACAAATAGATGAATTCCAATCCAAGAACCCATGGTTGGGATCCAAAAACACAAAATTGGGTGAGTGAGTGTGTGTCGGTGTGTGTGTGTGGGGGGACATGCACACGTACAGCTGTGAATACAGTACCAGTAGTTACATTGTTTGTTTATGCTTCACAGGATGTCTGGTCTGTAGCAGTGTGAACTACATTGGGATCAACAAGGAGCAAAGTGTATCACTCTCAAAAGAATGGATGAACTTTGAAATTCAAGTGTCTGGCCAGGGAAGTAGAACAACAAATCTGTCAGTCTTGAGAAATAAGGTGAGGAAACATGTGTTGTCCAAGGCCCACAATCAGGCTGTGAAGGTGGCAGAGCAACAGAAAAAAGCTGCCATTGAGAATGCAATGGAGACTATGACTGAGTCCTACATGAAGGAAACTGAAGCTGTGTTTCGAACAGCCTACCATCTGGCCAAAAAGAACCGACCCTTTTCTGACCACGAGAGCCTCATTGAGCTTCAGGAACTAAATGGTGTAAAAATGGGCTCAATACTTCATTCACGTTACAGTGCAACACAAATTATAAAACATGGTGCTCGTGAGATGCAGAGCAAAATCGTCAGAAGCATTATGGCATCATCCAGTAAGTTAGCTGTCCTAATTGACGAGGCATCTTCTTTAAGTCACAAAGCTATCATGACAGTTTCTATCAAAGCATCAATTCAAGAAGAAGATCCTGAGTTCATATTCCTGGAACTTGTTGAACTGGAAAATCAGAGAGCTGATGGCATAGTACAGGCATTACTTACCTGTTTAACTAATGCTGGCTTTACAGAGGAGTGGCTTAGTGAAAACTGGGTAACATTTGTATCTGATGGAGCCAGTGTAATGCTAGGAAAGAAATCTGGAGTAGCAACCAGGCTGACTTCAAGATTCCCAAAGCTTTTTGTATGGCACTGTATGAACCATAGACTTGAACTTGCTGTGTCAGATGCAGTTGATGAGGTAAACTCTGTCAATCACTTTAAAACTTTTGTCCAGAAGCTATACTCTCTGTATAGTGTTTCAAGCAAAAATGAAGGTGAACTTGTAAATGCAGCAGCTGAAGTAGGCTCTCAGCTTCTTCATTGGCAGAATCTTGGATGTACGCTGGGTTGCCAGTAGCTTTCGGACTGTTCGTGCTGTTTGAACATCCCTGGGAGCTCTTGTGCAGCACTTTAAAAATGCTTCCAGTGATGAGATGAGGTCCACCAAAGACAGGCAGATGTACAGAGGTTTGTTAGACCGTGTTCAAAGTCCAGAATTTATTTGTGACCTTGGGCTCATGTATGACACTCTTCATGAACTAAGTCTCCAGTCACAGGAGCTTCAGTCTCGTTCTATAACTCTCCTCAGAGCAGAGCATCTGATGAAACGCTCAATCAGAGTGATTCAGTCATTTAAAGAGAGTCCAGATGAGAAATATAGTGAGGCTTTAGAAGCAAAACAGACTGGGGAGTATCGGTCTATAGCCCTGAGAACAAATGCAAAGCTGAAGTCAATCAATCCAGGCCGGTTTCTACAAAGTCTTGTAAACAATCTAGAGAAGCGCTTGTCTTTTGAAGATGAGACCATACTGGACCTCAGCATCCTTGACCAACGTAAGTGGCCATCAAAGCCAAACATTAGCCATGGTGAAGAACAAGTAAAGCGACTGTGCAAGCGTTTTAACTTGTGCACAGACCAAGCACTCAATGGGATGCGGGACCTACTAGAAGACCCCAGTAGTGAGCCTGATGACCTAAAACCACTCATAAACTGTATGAAAACATTCCCCGTGAGTACAGCAGAGTGTGAGAGAAACTTCAGCCTAATGAATAATATATGCTCAGACAAGAGGGCTGTCCTGCTCATCACTTAATGATGATTAATATTAACGGCCCACCAACTTCCAAGTTTGATCCTGGAAAATATACAAGGACCTGGTTAAAGAGTCATCGTACTGCCTCTTCTGTGTGCTCTAGACAGTGCAGTGTGAAAACTCCTGCAGAAAGCAAATCTGTCTGGAATATACTGGAGTATGAGCAAAGGTCAGATGGTTATATGTGCTGGGTTGAGAAAGTGAATGCATATATTTTTTAATAGTTTTTGCATTTATTTTTCATATATTTGCATATATTTAAGTCCTGGGAGCTCTAGCACTTGTTCGTTTTTGATTTGTTTGAGTTTTTTTTTGGATTGCATATGGTTGTGAATGTGGGCGCATGCATGCATGCATGTGCCTCCGAGCATGCATGCATGCATGCGTGTGTGTATGGGTATGTATGTGTGTGTGAGAGCGTACTTTATTTTCCTTTGTATTTTATTCACATGTCCTGGTGTAAGTGTCAGCACCCTAGTTGTACTATACGACACAAATGATGTAAATCTAAATTATTTTTTTTATTTTTGTTCATTGTAACATATTTTTTTGAAAGATTCTGTTCAGCTATTGAAAACTAAATAATTTATTTCAACTTTATGACAGTGCGCTTTTAAGTTTATCTGAATGGTTTTGATGTTTGGAGGAGAATGATTTGTGTTTTATTTAACCCTTGTGCATCCCTTTAAAGGCCCAATATGTAGGATTCCATTTATTCTGCTCTCTAGCTCCCTCTGTGGTCGTTGGTGTAACTGCACTGTCGTAAAACCCAGCGCAGCACAACAACGTGCATTTGTTTACATAGAGGAAGGAGCAGCGAGCCGAAAGGACCTCCAGAGAGACATATAAACCATGTGGACTGATAAGGTACAGTCTGAGCATGTTCATTTCCTAATATATCGTTTTTCAAGCATTAGCAGTCAGTAGCTAGCTCAGTGTTTGCATGTGTATTCTGTAAGTTTGCCCGCAGCTTTTAGCCTGGGGCGAGTGGCTGATGCATAATGGCGACCTAGGAGGGACTCGTTTGTTACCTGCTAGTAGAGAAAACTTTACGTGTTACAAACTTTGTAAACTACGTTGAGGCCCTCTGAGACATGACTGTGGTAGGATGACTCTCTGCTCTCTGCAAAGCTGCTAAATATGAGACGAAGAAAACACTGATAATGACGGAGCAGAGCGATGACACAGCTGAGCTAGACCATCATCTACAGTTTATGAAACACGTAAAGAATAAACTCCATCAGCTGTGAAAAACTTTAACACATACGAGTTAGACAGTGGGCGTTTGGTAAAAAGTTACCCTGTAACGTTACGTCTGTTCATTTGTGTAATTTTCTGCCTCCATGTGTATGTTAGACACAGGACTGAGCCTCCACTTCAGACCCCTGAGAAGAGAAGAAGAATCAGACATGTGGAGGTCTGGAGGAGCAGCAGAGAGATCCAGCTGACCAGAGGAGACCTTCTAATGTGTTTTATGTTATCATGTGCAAAACTCACAAATATAATACTGTGTAACTCATTTTTATTAACATTAACAAAGTATATGTCATATAAACTGCAGACCTACTCATTTCAATAACAAAAAAACTTTATTTGTTCACAAAAGGCAGTTCAAATCTTGGGAGCAGGTTGGTTCAGGACGTTGAAAATCGAGTTATTAGGAAATCTGGGTTATGTCGTGGTGTTTGCTGAAGTACAAAATAAAACTACTTACCATTATACAATTAGAACAAATACAGAAAAAATTAGGCGATAGTAAAACTGAGTGTAGGGCTAAAATAATACATCAGAGATAAAGATCGAATTGGAAAATATAAAAATGCCTGAAAGGCAAGAGAAAAAGTGCTACAACACTGAATATCAACCTATAGAAGCATGTAGAAATGTTTTTATTCAGAGTAAATATGCAGGATATCAGACATGATTGAAGAATATTCTCATGTGTCAATACGTCAGTGTTTGCTAACTTGTAAAATAAAACTGGCCCAAATCTCCCCCTTATTTACTGTATTATACAGAGAAAGAGCTGAAGTGGAAATGAAAGAGCTGGCAGCAGGTTTCTGGATCACTGAAGGCTCGGTCCATTTTGAATCTTCATCAGAATAACGGCTTTCTGAAGGTCTTGATGTAACTGTGTTCTTCTGTGTCTTTAAAATCCTATAAACTCCAGCTCTGGGATATTTTTGATTGTAGTTCTGTTGATACCTTGAAAAAGAAAAGAAATTTATTTTACAGTTTTTTATTTCACATCTGTCTAGTTTGTAGTTGTCAAATACCAAGTATTTCGAGTACATTTTGTTGTGTATGAAGATTAGATGGATTGCAATGAGTAAACCTGTTTGTTATTTCACCATGAAAGAATAAAATCTTTATGAATCCTCCCCCCCCCCCCCCCCCAAAAAAGGCATATTGTTACTGTTAATATGGCAGGTATAGAAGAGAGATCATAAATAAAATACAGTATTTATTACACTATTTGATTTACAGGTTTACAGAAGCACACTGCATTGTACCTAATATCATGTAATACAGACTGACAAAAATAATAATACTAATAATAATCTTCACACAGTTCTTTTTTTAACTATTTGGATAGATCAAGCACACAAAGGTTCATTAGTGACAGTAAACAGTGAAACTATAATCATAAACTTTGAGCCCTGCAGACATTTCAGAAAACATACCTCCTGTTTTCTGACTCCTGTGGTGGTGTTAGTGTCTCCTGTCTGAAGCTGATGCTGATCACCTGAGCTGATACCTGAAATAAATACTGAGATCAGTGAACTGGACAGAATATATAATTGTTATCTCATGCACCTGGACAAGACGTTTTCTATGTAATCATCTCCAATATTACAGAATAACAGGACATGAGCTAACTTCAGATCATCTGATTGTAGGTTGACAGCCTCTGAAGTGTTTAACACTCAACATCACTGCTGTACTAATCGTAATAATATTATCAGATTCTAAATCTAATCGATCATAACTCATAACAATAGCATTTGAGGCTAACACACATGCTAACAGTAACGACCGAGCCTCGTTACAGTAAGAGCGCATTTCTTTCTTATTTCTTTGATCAGTAAAGTGACAGAATAAAACCCCAGCAGCTCAAATCAAGTAACAAACATGTAAAGACTTCTTTACCCACCCTCACAGCAACAGAAGAGCTCTCAGTCTGACTTCAGCCTGTTGATTCACGTAGTTCAAAACATCGCTAAAAGTCCGTCCAATCTTCTCTCTGCTCCGGCTTTTTACTCGTTTTTTCCTCCTCTTTCTTTCCCAGTCCTCATCCGTCACAGTCCTCTTTCATATCATAGCCTCAGCTTTCATAAAAACAGGACACACGCGTCTGTGATCCTCTGTTTAAATCGGCCATAAGCTGAACTCCTCCGGAGCCGTACAGCAGTTGAACCGCTTTACGGCAGTAAGCCCCGGCTCGCGCCCAAGAGTTACTGAGCGCCAGTGAAGCTGTCACGGCTGCACAGGGGGAGAGAGGGAGTGACTATTCGCATTATTTACTGACTCTCCACTGTTAGAAGGCCTTGAAAACAGTTAAGATAAGGTGTTAAAGTTACATATTGTTACTTTAACAAAGGCACCAAATAAGTCCCTAAGGTAAAATTTATCAGCTCAGAAAAACAGCCATAAATAAATAATGAATAAATGTATCTTTGGATTTTTTTTTAAATGGACACCTTCAGGAGGTTCAGCTGTAACCATACATAACAAATTTTTATGTTGTTTCAAAGTTTTAACCCCTTCAATGCCAGTTTTGGTGACAAAAGTCCACTTTTGAAAAATACAAAAAAACATAAAAAGTGAAATATTTTTAGTCCTTTGCTTTAAAAATGTCATGTGTTCTGGGTGATTATCAGAGCCTGGGAGTGTCAAAGATTGGTAGAAAAATTAATTTGGATGCATGTTTATTTTTTGTGCAAAGTCACATTTTGTATAAAAGGCACCAAATAAGTCCCTAAGGTAAAATTTATCAGCTCAGAAAAACAGCCATAAATAAATAATGAATAAATGTATCTTTGGATTTTTTTTACATGGACACCTTCAGGAGGTTCAGCTGTAACCATACATAACAATTTTTAGTGTTGTTTCAAAGTTTTAACCCCTTCAATGCCAGTTTTTGTGAAAAATCCACTTCTAAAATACCAAAAAATACAAAAAGTGATCTTTTTTCATTAAATTGCATTAAAAATGTCATTATTTTGAGTTATTCTATCAGAGCCTGGGAGTGTCAAAATAGGCATTTAAATTGATTTGGATGGATGTTAATTTTTTTCATGCAGGGTCAGATGTTGTATAAAATAACCCAAATATGTCCCTATGGTTAAAATACATCAGCCTAGAAAAACTGCCATAAAAAATGTATATATGAATATAACACTCATTTATTTTAACATAACCACTCTTAGTTACTTAAGCAGTAACTAAACATAACACATTTTTATTTTGTTCCAGAGTGTTAACTTCTTATATGCCAGTTTTGTGAAAATGTTGACTTTTAAAAAATGCAAAAAACCCACAAATTAATTATTTTCCATCCTAAGGGCCACATAGTGTGTAATGCCAGGACTTTAGAGATATTTGATATTAACTTTAGAGAGGTCAACAAAAGTAAATACATATTTGTTCCCACAAAACAGCAAAAGGTTATATTAGTATGACCTTGACAAACAATTATGGATGACCTGCGGCTGTGGACGTGCTCGATCTGATGTGCTCTATCTCGCATCAGCCACCAACAGAAACACCATCATTGGATCAGTTTTAGATCAGATAACTCATTTTAATGGTAGTTCAGCTAGATGCTGATATATTAATTAACATCAGTCTTCTCTGGATTACATTTATTAATGATCTTAATGTTAACATCAGGCTGATTTCTCTATCTGTGGTTGTAATGATTTTCATGGACAGTAACTTTCTTTACAACCACATAGACATGAGGACCCTCTTGAAAACAAGATCACACGTCTCAAGGGGCTAATCTTTGATAAAATTATATTCATCAGAGACAAATATGACAAGGACAGGTCTATGATTGGCCCACGGATCTGTCAGTACCTTCAATTCTTGCTTTTGTCCACTTGTTTCTGCACACCTCCCTTTTTACGATCACATACCAAACATGAGACTGGATCTGCTCACGATCTCCAGGTCTTAAACAGGTTTGTTCCTGCTACTGTTACTGTAAGCTCTCTGAAGAAACACCTTCCTGTAGTTAAGTTGGCCCAGTGCTGCTCATGAAGGATTCCTGTTGGACTTTGGAAATATGAGAATATGTGTATTTTATATTTATACAGGTGTGTATGTGTGTAACCGTAAAACAAAGAGTTTGTCTTCAGCCTGCTCGATCATACAGTGTTTTGAGACAACGCTTGTTATGAAATGGTGCTATAAAGATAAAGACTGATTGATTGATTGATAGATTGGTTTATGAATGATAGATTGACTGATTCGTTGATAGATTGATTGATGGATTGACAAAGACTCCCAGCTGACTGGTGCAGGCCATGTCTGTATTTGTGGGGGACTAAGTTATCCTAGTCCTTGACTCCCATCCAAATAAGGGACCACATGCTGTGTCTTCTGGTCCACATAATCCTCTGTGTCTCCATCTGAGCTGTCTTCATCAGAGGGTCTTCCTCATCTCCCAGTCAAAGGAGGTTAAGGACTTCAGCAGTGCTGTTGCTGTGTCTGCTCAACTTGACCAGGCAGAATGAAATTAGACCCAAACTGATGGACACACATAAATGTGTTTATCTTTGTGCAGACAAAGCTAAACTTTTTCAGGCTGTTGTTTGGGGTCACTGGGGTCAGCTTTGGAAGTTTAAGGTGCAAGATGTTTTTAATATTGGACAAAGAGCACGTGTAAACATGGGTCTGTGAGTGGGTACATGCTGAGGTCAGACTTTTAGCCTGAATGAAAAAGTAAGCATATGTAGATGCCCCCCTCCAAGCCCCTGCCTTACCCACACACACACACACACACACATGCACACACACACCCACACACCCACACACCAACACATCCCCACATACACAAAAAAACACCCATGCACACACATACCCGCATAAGCTTCACTTATATTGTAAACACTGAAAAAACAATTTTATCATTTTACATTGAAATGATCATAATTGGAGGGCTGCATTTTGGCTCCTCCCATATTCACACATATGCACAAAATTTTGTCAACACACACATGCACACCACACTATGACATCCCTAGAACACAACCAAATCAAAATAATTGTAAATGTTTATTGAATTGGCTTTTCAGTGCATGATTTTATACAATAAGGGAAATATGCTGTCATGAGCTCTCAGTCTTTGATATACAATATCTGAGAAAATAACACTATCTCGTGTGGAACAAAAAGATATATATTTTGAAGGGTTATCAACACCAAGAAATGAAAATAACACTAATAATAAAATATCATACTGCAATTGCAGTGTATTAAAAAACTGTGGTTTGAATGGGAGTCAATGCAATAAAAAATACCCTGAGGGACTTCTGTGGGGCTTTTTTATTTTTAAAGTGTGTTAAAGACTTAAAAAAATAATAATTGCTGAAATATCAAAAAGCTTCAGAAAATACACAACCTGACCAAATTTGATGCCATTTACATCAACACAACCAAAGTTATCCACAAAGAGTGTCCAAAAAGGTAAAAAATACCCGTAGGGATGCACAAGGGTTAAGGTTAAATATTAACATGAATGCATTGTCAACTTCACATTTAGTATTTTATGTAAATAAATGTTCAAAAAATAACCGAAACACCATGTTTGCCTCATGATGAATACAATTTACATTCATCCATTCTGCTTGTGTGACCAGTAGTGACTACAAACTGCTCCTAATTAAGTCATGATAATTTTATAATAGTGAGCAAGTAGAAATGACAGATTTTTGGTTAAATAGAGTAGTCTTACATGTCACTGGTTCTAAAACCGTCTTTTTTTCTGTACTACTTAAAAAAAAGGCCAAAATTTAAAGTATAACCACTTCTCAAGGGACCACTACACCACTGCTGAGATCTGTCACAGAAACTGAGGACAGACACTCTTCACAGACGGAGAATTGCTTGGTACCTAATGAAGATAGTCCTACATCTGTCACAGATACTGAGGACACACACTCTTCACTGAAGAATATCTGCTTGGTAACTAATGAAGATAGTCCAAAATTGAATTAGTTCTTTCTTTTCCCATGCTGAACATGGGAAAAGCACCTGATCCTGGTGAGTACAGTGTCCTCCACACAGAAGTTAATGTAATCCGTTATACAGTCTGTGAGGTTGTCGATGTCCTCCCCGTGAGGATCACAGAACTCCTTCCACACAGTTGACTCAAAACAGTCCCTCAGAGCCTTTTCAGTCTCCTCAGACCATCTCTTAACTGCACGGGTCACAGCTGGCTGCCTGTGGAAAAGTGGTTTGTACACGGGCTGGAGATAAACCAGGTTGTGGTCTGATCTCCACAGGGGAGGGAAGGGTGATGACTTGTATGCATCCTTGGTGTTTGCATACAGTAAGTCCAGTATTTTATTGTCTCTGGTGTGGCAGGTGACATACTGGGTGAAAGTGGGCAAAGTTGAGGATGGAGAGGTGTGATTAAAGTCCCCAGAGATGAGGAGGGCCTGAGGGTGTTTGGTCTGTAGCCAGCTGACTGCAGAGTGCAGGGTCTTACATGCAAAGGCTGATTATTACAGTTGGCCTGACACAGGCAGGCTAATGCAACACCATTCTTTAACAGTTACTATGGCAACGAGGGGGAGGAGGCAGAACATGTTCCTTTGATCTTCCCTTGCTGCTGATTGGACCTCTGGATCAAAGGACGTTCCTCTGGTGCTGCTTTGGTGATTCCATCAGTCCATATATGGACATAGACTCTGATATGTCTATATAAGTAAGATCAGGATTGTGCAGACTTAATTCAACATCAGAGCAAGAACAATGAACAACACAGAGGCAAGTACACAGACCAACATTTTGGTCAACAAGTACCTACTCAGGCGTCCGCCTGACATCCATACAGTGGCTTAATCTAGAGGCTGGATCACTGGACCCGAGAACAAAACCCAAACTGACGGAGATGTGTTTGGAATTAATCGATGTTGCAGCAACACACACCTTTGAGCTCTGGCAGTGTGAGAGTGATGGTGCGAGCATTATGTTTTTGCCAAAGGACCAGGTGTCTAAGTGTCTTGGAGACATGGGCAGCATCATAGCACAGTCATTGGCTGAGAAGATGGGTGTTAAGGGTGACATCCAGAGCTCGAGCACACAGATACTGACAGAGCTCATAGTTGATGAGGTTACAGAGAAGGTGAACAACTAGCTCTCTAGCTTGGAGGAGTGTGAGAAAGCTTTTCCCCGGAGTGTGAGGATCATCGCACAAAACATGTGGCAAGTACTTTGTAACATTATGCCCAGGATACCAAAGTCCATGAAATCCAGGAAAGTGACCCTGGTTAATGAGTTTGAATGCACTTCTAATGAGGAAGTCCTCCTCATTAGACGTGCATCTTGTTGCCAGTATAATACTGTAAAATTTAAAGCAAACCCTTTATAGTGTACCAAATGAAGAAGGTCCTAAGTCTGTCACAGATACTGAGGACAGACACTCTTCACAGACAGAGATCTGCTTGGTACCTAATAAAGATAGTCCTGCATCTGTCACAGATACTGAGGATGACTGACACTCTTCACAGACGGAGATCTGCTTGGTAACTAATGACGTTATTCCTACATCCGTCACAGACACTGAGGATGACTGACACTCTTCACAGACGGAGATCTGCTTTGTACCTACTTAAGATAGTCCTACATCCGTCACAGATACTGAGGATGACTAACACTCTTCACAGACGGAGATCTGCTTTGTACCTACTTAAGATAGTCCTACATCTGTCACAGATACTGAGGATGACTGACTGTCTTTACAGATGGAGATCTGCTTGTTACCAAATGAAGATAGTCCTACATCTGTCACAGATACTGAGTATTACAAACACTCTTCACAGATGGAGAACTGCTTGGTTACGAATGAAGATAGTCCTACATCTGTCACAGATACTAAGGATCACAGACACTCTTCATAGATGGAGATCTGCTAGGTAACTAATGAAGATAGTCCTACATCTGTCACAGATACCGAGGATGACTGACACGCTTCACAGATGGAGAGCTGCTAGTTAACTAATGAAGACAGTCCTACATGTGTCACAGATACTGAGGACTACAGTTACTCTTCACAGATGGAGATCTGCTTGGTACCTACTAAAAATCCTACATCTGTCACAGATACTGAGGATGACTGACAATCTTCAAAGATGGAAATGTGCTTGGTACCTACTAAAGATAGTCCTACATCTGTAACAGATACTAAGGTTGACAGACACTCTTCACAGATAGAGATCTTCTTGGTAACTAATGAAGATAGTCCTACATCTGTAACAGATACTGAGGATGACTAACACTCTTCACAGATGGAGATCTGCTTGTTACCAAATGAAGATAGTCCTACATCTGTCACAGATACTGAGGATGACTAACACTCTTCACAGATGGAGATCTGCTAGTTAACTAATGAAGACAGTCCTACATCTGTCACAGATACTGAGGATGACTGACACTCTTCACAGATGGAGATCTGCTTGGTACCGAATGAAGATAGTCCTACATCTGTCACAGATAATTAGGATGACTAACACTCTTCACAGATGGAGATCTGCTTGATAACTAACGAAGATAGTCCTACATCTGTAACAGATACTGAGGATGACTGACTGTCTTTACAGATGGAGATCTGCTTGGTACCGAATGAAGATAGTCCTACATCTGTCACAGATAATTAGGATGACTAACACTCTTCACAGATGGAGATCTGCTTGGTGCCTACTGAAGATAGTCCTACATCTGTCACAGATACTAAGGATGACTGACACACTTCACAGATGAAGATCTGCTTGGTACCAAACGAAGATAGTCCTACATCTATCACAGATACTGAGGATGACAGACACTCTTCACAGATGGAGATCTGCTTGGTAACTGATGAAGATAGTCCTACTTCTGTCACAGATACTGAGGATTACAGTTACTCTTCACAGATGGAGATCTGCTTGGTAAGTAATGACGATAGTCCTACATCTTTCACAGATACTGAGGACTACAGTTACTCTTCACAGATGGAGATGTGCTTGGTAACTAATGAAGATAGTCCTACATCTGTCAAACATAGTGAGGACTACAGTTACTCTTCACAGATGGAGATGTGTTTGGTAACCAATGAAGATAGTCCTACATCTGTCATGGATACTGGGGATGACTGACACTCTATACAGATGGAGATCTGCTTGGTACCAAATGAAGATAGTCCTAGATCTGTCACAGATGCTGTGGACTACAGTTACTTTTAAGAGATGGAGATCTGCTTGGTATCAAATGAAGATAGTCCTACATCTGTCAGAGATACTGAGGACTACAGTTACTCTTCACAGATGGAGATCTGCTTGGTACCTACTAAAGATAGTCCTACATCTGTCACAGATACTGAGGATTACAGTTACTCTTCAAAGACGGAGATCTGCTTGGTACCTACTAAAGATAGTCCTACCTCTGTCACAGATACTGAGGACTACAGTTACTCTTCACAGATGGAGATCTGCTTGGTAACCAATGAAGAAAGTCCTACATCTGTCACAGATACCAAGGATGACAGACACTCTTCACAGATGGAGATCTGCTTGGTACCTACTGAAGATAGTCCTACATCTGTCACAGATACTGAGGACTACAGTTACTCTTCACAGATGGAGATCTCCTTGGTACCTAATGAAGAAAGTCCTACATCTGTCACACATACTGAGGACTACAGTTACTCTACACAGATGGAGCTCTGCTTGGTAATTAATGAAGATAGTCCTACATCTGTCAGACAGGCTGAGTACTCCAGCTACTCTTCACAGATGGAGATCTGCTTGCTAGCTAATGAAGATAGTCCTACATTTGTCACAGATACTGTGGACTACAGTTACTCTTCACAGATGGAGATCTGCTTGGTAACTAATGAGGATAGTCCTACATCTGTCACAGATACTGAGGACTACAGTTACTCTTCACAGATGGAGATCTGCTTGGTAACTAATGAGGATAGTCGTACATCTGTCACAGATACTGAGGACTACAGTTACTCTTCACAGATGGACATCTGTTTGGTAACCAATGAAGATAGTCCTACATCTGTCACACATACTGAGGACTTCAGCTACTCTTCACAGATGGAGATCTTCTTGGTTAATAATGAAGATAGTCCTACATCTGTCACACAAACTGAGGACTACAGTTACTCTTCACAGATGGAGATCTGCTTGATAACTAATAAAGATAGTCCTACATCTGTCACACAAACTGAGGACTACAGTTACTCTTCACTGATGGAGATCTACTTGGTAACTAATGAAGATAGTCCTACATCTGTCACAGAAACTGAGGATTACAGACACTCTGAACAGATGGAGATCTTCTTGGTAACTATTGAAGATAGTCTTGGTGCTTGTACTCTGTTCATCATTGCTGACACTCTGTTTCTTGGTGCCTGGACTCTGTTCATCAGTGTAGTCATTCTATTTCTTGGTTCCTGGACTCTGTTCATCAATGCAGACTCTCTGTTTCTTGGTGCTTGGACTCTGTTCATCAGTGTAGTCACTGTGTTTCTTGGTGCTTGGACTCTGTTTATCAGTGCTGACACTCTGTTTCTTGGTGCCTGGACTCTGTTCATCAGTGTAGACACTCTGTTTCTTGGTGCTTGGACTCCATTCATCAGTGCAGACACTCTTTTTCTTGGTGCTTGGACTCTGTTCATCGGTGCTGACACTCTTTTTCTTGGTGCTTGGACTCTGTTCATCAGTGCTGTGACTCTGTTTCTTGGTGCTTGGACTCTGTTCATCAGTGTAGTGACTCTGTTTCTTGGTGCTTGAGCTCGGTTCATCAGTGTAGTCACTCTGTTTCTTGGTGCTTGGACTCTGTTCATCAGTGTAGACAATCTGTTTCTTGGTGCTTGGACTCTGTTCATCAATGCAGACACTCTGTTTCTTGGTGCTTGGACTCTGTTCATCAGTGTAGTGACTCTGTTTCTTGGTGCTTGGACTCCATTCATCAGTGCAGACACTCTGTTTCTTGGTGCTTGGACTCTGTTCATCAGTGTAGTGACTCTGTTTCTTGGTGCTTGGACTCCATTCATCAGTGTAGACAATCTGTTTCTTGGTGCTTGGACTCTGTTCATCAATGCAGTCACTCTGTTTCTTGGTGCTTGGACTCCATTCATCAGTGCAGACACTCTGTTTCTTGGTGCTTGGACTCTGTTCGTCAGTGTAGTCATTCTGTTTCTTGGTTCCTGGACTCTGTTCATCAATGCAGACACTCTGTTTCTTGGTGCTTGGACTCTGTTCATCAGTGTAGTCACTCTGTTGCTTGGTGCTTGTACTCTGTTCATCAGTGTATTGAATCTGTTTCTTGGTGCTTGGACTCTGTTCATCAGTGTAGTGACTCTGTTTCTTGGTGCTTGGACTCTGTTCATCAGTGCAGACATTCTTTTTCTTGGTGCTTGGACTGTGTTCATCAGTGCTGACACTCTGTTTCTTGTGGCTTGGACTCTGTTCATCAGTGTAGTTACTCTGTTTCTTGGTGCTTGAACTCGGTTCATCAGTGTAGTCACTCTGTTTCTTGGTTCTTGGACTCTGTTCATCAGTGTAGTCACTCTGTTGCTTGGTACTTGGACTCTGTTCATTAATGCAGACATTCTGTTTCTTGGTGCTTGGACTTTGTTCATCAGTGTAGTGACTCAGTTTCTTGGTGCTTGGACTCTGTTCATCAGTGTAGTGACTTTGTTTCTTGGTGCCTGGACTCTGTTCATCAGCGTAGTCACTCTGTTTCTTGGTGCTTGGACTCTGTTCATCAGTGGAGTCACTCTGTGTCTTGGTGCTTGGACTCTGTTCATCAGTGTAGTGACTCTGTATCTTGGTGCTTGGACTCTGTTCATCAGTGTAGTAACTTTGTTTCTTGGTGCCTGGACTCAGTTCATCAGCGTAGTGAATCTATTTCTTGGTGCCTGGACTCTTTTCATCAGTGTATTGACTCTGTTTCTTGGTGCCTGGACTCTGTTCATCAGCGTAGTCACTCTGTTTCTTGGTGCTTGGACTCTGTTCATCAGTGGAGTCACTCTGTGTCTTGGTGCTTGGACTCTGTTCATCAGTGTAGTGACTCTGTTTCTTGGTGCTTGGACTTTGTTCATCAGTGTAGTCACTCTGTTTTTTGGTGCCTGGACTCTTCATCAGTGTCGCCACTCTGTTTCTTGGTGCCTGGACTCTGTTTATCAGTCTTCTGACCTTGTCCGTCAGTGCAGTGATTCTTTCTATCAGAGTAGTGACTGTTAATCAGTGTTGTGACTCTGTTTCCTGGTGCTTGCACTCCATTCATCAGTGCAGACACTCTTTTTCTTGTTGCTTGGACGCTGTTCATCAGTGCTTACACTATTTTTCTTGGTGCTTGAACTCTGTTCATCAGTGTAGTCACTCTGTTTCTTGGTGTTTGGACTCTTTTCATCAATGAAGACACTCTGTTTCTTGGTGCTTGGACTGTGTTCATCAGTTTAGACAATCTTTTTCTTGGTGCTTGGACTCTGTTCATCAATGCAGACACTCTGTTTCTTGGTGCTTGGACTCTGTTCATCAGTGCAGACACTCTGTTTCTTGGTGTTTGGACTCTGTTCGAAGGTGTAGTGAGTCTGTTTCTTGGTGCTCGGACTCTGTTCATTAGTGTAGTCACTGTTTCTTGGTGCCTGGACTCTGTTCATCAGTGTAGTCACTCTGTTCCTTGGTGCCTGGACTCTGTTCATCAGTGTAGTGACTCTCTTTCTTGGTGCCTGGACTCTGTTCATTAGTCTAGTCACATTGTTTCTTGGTGCTTGGACTCTGTTCATCAGTGAAGTGACTCTGTTTCTTGGTTCTTGGACTCTGTTCATCAGTGCAGTCCTGCTGTTTTTTGGTGCTTGGACTCTGTTCATCATTGTAGTCACTCTGTTTTTTGGTGCTTGAACTCTGTTCATCAGTGTAGTGAGTCTGTGTTTTGGTGCTTGGACTCTGTTCATTAGTGTCGTCAATCTGGTTCTTGGTGCTTGGACTCTGTTCATCAGTGTATTGACTTTGTTTCTTGGTGCCTGGACTCTGTTCATCAGTGTAGTGACTCTGTTTCTTGGTGTCTGGACTCTGTTCATCAATGCAGACCCTCTTTTTCTTGGTGCTTGGACTCTGTTCATCATTGTAGTCACTCTGTTTCTCGATGCTTGAACTCTGATCATCATTATAGTGACTCTGTTTCTTGGTGCTTGGACTCTGTTCATCAGTGCAGACCCTCTTTTTCTTGGTGCTTGGACTCTGTTCATCATTGTAGTCACTCTTTTTCTTGGTGCCTGGACTCTGTTCATCAGTGCAGACAGTGTTTCTTGGTGCTTGGACTCTGTTCATCATTGTAGTCACTCTGTTTCTTGGTGCCTGGACTCTGTTCATCAGTGTAGTGACTCTGTTTCTTGGTGTCTGGACTCTGTTCATCAATGCAGACACTCTGTTTCTCGATGCTTGAACTCTGATCATCATTATAGTGACTCTGTTTCTTGGTGCTTGGACTCTGTTCATCAGTGCAGACCCTCTGTTTCTTGGTGCTTGGACTCTGTTCATCATTGTAGTCACTCTTTTTCTTGGTGCCTGGACTCTGTTCATCAGTGCAGACAGTGTTTCTTGGTGCTTGGACTCTGTTCATCATTGTAGTCACTCTGTTTCTTGGTGCCTGGACTCTGTTCATCAGTGCAGACACTGTTTCTTGGTGCTTGGACTCTGTTTATCAGTGTAGTCACTCTGTTTCTTGGTGCTTGGACTCTGTTCATCAGTGTTGTGAATCTGTTTCTTGGTGCCTGCACTCTGTTCATCAGTGTAGTGACTCTGTTTCTTGGTGCTTGGACTCTGTTTATCAGTGTAGTCACTCTGTTTCTTGGTAGCTGGAATCTTTTCATCAGTGTAGCCACTCTGTTTCTTGGTTCCTAGACTCTCTCTATCAGTTTAGTAACTCTGTATCTTGGTTCTTGGACTCTGTTCATCATGGCAGTCATTCTGTTTTTTGGTGCCTGAACTCTGTTCATCAGTGTAGTGACACTGTTTCTTGGTGCCTGGACTCTGTTCATCAGTGTAGTCACTCTGTTTCTTTGTGCCTGGACTCTGTTCATCAGTGTAGTGACTCTGTTTCTTGGTGCTTGGACTCTGTTCATCAGTGTAGTCACTCTGTTTCTTGGTGCTTGGACACTGTTCATCACTGTAGTGACTCTGTATCTTGGTGCTTGGACTGTGTTCATCAGTATAGTGACTCTGTTTCTTGGTGCCTGGACTCTGTTCATCAGTGCAGTGACTCTGTTCATTGGTGCCTGGACTCTGTTCATCAGTGTAGTGACTCTGTTTCTTGGTGTTTGAACTCTGTTCATCAGTGCTTACACTCTTTTCCTTGGTGCTCTAACTCTGTTTATCAATGTAGTCACTCTGTTTCTTGGTGATTGGACTCTGTTCATCAGTGTCGTGAATCTGTTTCTATGTGCCTGAACTGTGTTCATCAGTGCAGACACTCTTTTTCTTGGTGCTTGAACTCTGTTCATCAGTGCAGACTTTCTGTTTCTTGGTGCTTGGACTCTGTTCATCAGTGTAGTGACTCTGTTTCTTGGTGCTTGGACTCTGTTCATCAGTGTAGTCACTCTGTTTCTTGGTGCTTGGACTCTGTTCATCAGTGTAGTGACTCTGTTTCTTGGTGCTTGGACTCTGTTCATCAGTGTAGTCACTCTGTTTCTTGGTGCTTGGACTCTGTTCATCAATTCAAACACTCTGTTTCTTGGTGCTTGGACTCTGTAGTCACTCTGTTTCTTGGTAGCTGGACTCTGTTTATCAGTGTAGTCACTCTGTTTCTTGGTAGCTGGACTCTGTTCATCAGTGTAGTCACTCTGTTTTTTGGTGCCTGGACTCTAAATCAGTGTCGCCACTCTGTTTCTTGGTGCTTGGACTCTGTTCATCAGTGCTTACACTCTTTTCCTTGGTGCTTTAACTCTGTTTATCAGTGAAGTGACTCTGTTTCTTGCTGCTTGAACTCAGTTCATCAGTATTGTCGCTCTGTTTCTTGGTGCTTGGACTCTGTTCATTAGTACAGTCACTTTGTTTCTTGGTGCTTGGACTCTGTTCATCAGTGTAGACAATCTTTTTCTTGGTGCTTGGACTCTGTTCATCAATGCAGACACTCTGTTTCTTGGTGCTTGTACTCTGTTCATCAGTGACGTGAATCTGTGTCTTGGTGCCTGGACTCTGTTCATTAGTACAGTCACTTTGTTTCTTGGTGCTTGGACTCTGTTCATCACTGTAGTCACTCTGTTTCTTGGTGCCTTGACTCCGTTCATGAGTGTAGTCACTCTGTTTCTTGGTGCCTGGACTCTGTTCGACAGTGTCGCCACTCTGTTTCTTGGTGCCTAGACTCTGTTCATCAGTCTACTGACCCTGTCCGTCAGTGCAGTGATTCTTTCCATCAGAGTAGTGACTGTTAATCAGTGTGTGACTCCTTTTTCATGGTGCTTGGACTCTGTTCATCAGTGTAGTGACTCTGTTTCTTGGTGCTTGGACTCCATTCATCAGTGCAGACACTCTTTTTCTTGTTGCTTGGACTCTGTTCATCAGTGCTTACACTCTGTTTCTTGGTGCTTGGATTCTGTTCATTAGCGTAGTCACTCTGTTTCTTGGTGCCTGGACTCTGTTCATCAGTGTAGTGAATCTGTTTCTTGGTGCCTGGACTCTGTTCATTAGCGTAGTGACTCTGTTTCTTGGTGCTTGGACTCTGTTCATCAATGTAGTGACTCTGTTTCTCTGTGCTTGGACTCTGTTCATCACTGCAGACACTCTATTTCTTGGTGCTCTAACTCTGTTTATCAGTGTAGTCACTCTTTTTCTTGGTGCTTGGACTCTGTTCATCAGTGTTGTCACTCTGTTTCTTGGTGCTTGGACTCTGTTCATCAGTATAGTTACTCTTTTTCTTGGTGCTTGGACTCTTTTCATCATGGTAGTCACTCTGTTTCTTGGTACCTGGACTCTGTTCATCAGTGTAGTGTCTCTGTTTCTCTGTGCTTGGACTCTGTTTATCAGTGTAGTCACTCTGTTTCTATGTGCTTGAACTCTTTTCATCATGGTAGTCACTCTGTTTCTTGGTACCTGGACTCTGTTCCTCAGTGTTGTGACTCTGTTTCTTGGTGCTTGGACTCTGTTCATCAGTGCAGACACTCTGTTTCTTGGTGCTTGAACTCTGTTTATCAGTGTAGTGACTCTGTTTCTTGGTGCCTGGACTCTGTTTATCAGTGTAGTCACTCTGTTTCTTGGTGCTTGGACTCTGTTCATCAGTGTTGTGAATCTGTTTCTTGGTGCCTGCACTCTGTTCATCAGTGTAGTGACTCTGTTTCTTGGTGCTTGGACTCTGTTTATCAGTGTAGTCACTCTGTTTCTTGGTAGCTGGAATCTGTTCATCAGTGTAGCCACTCTGTTTCTTGGTGCCTAGACTCTCTCTGTCAGTTTAGTAACTCTGTATCTTGGTTCTTGGACTCTGTTCATCATGGCAGTCATTCTGTTTTTTGGTGCCTGAACTCTGTTCATCAGTGTAGTGACACTGTTTCTTGGTGCCTGGACTCTGTTCATCAGTGTAGTCACTCTGTTTCTTTGTGCCTGGACTCTGTTCATCAGTGCAGTGACTCTTGTTTCTTGGTGCTTGGACTCTGTTCATCAGTGTAGTCACTCTGTTTCTTGGTGCTTGGACACTGTTCATCACTGTAGTGACTCTGTATCTTGGTGCTTGGACTGCGTTCATCAGTATAGTGACTCTGTGTCTTGGTGCTTGGACTCTGTTCATCAGTGCAGTGACACTGTTTCTTGGTGCTTGGACTCTGTTCATTAGTGTAGTGACTCTGTTTCTTGGTGTTTGAACTCTGTTCATCAGTGCTTACACTCTTTTCCTTGGTGCTCTAACTCTGTTTATCAATGTAGTCACTCTGTTTCTTGGTGATTGGACTCTGTTCATCAGTGTCGTGAATCTGTTTCTATGTGCCTGAACTGTGTTCATCAGTGCAGACACTCTTTTTCTTGGTGCTTGAACTCTGTTCATCAGTGCAGACTTTCTGTTTCTTGGTGCTTGGACTCTGTTCATCAGTGTAGTGACTCTGTTTCTTGGTGCTTGGACTCTGTTCATCAGTGTAGTCACTCTGTTTCTTGGTGCTTGGACTCTGTTCATCAGTGTAGTGACTCTGTTTCTTGGTGCTTGGACTCTGTTCATCAGTGTAGTCACTCTGTTTCTTGGTGCTTGGACTCTGTTCATCAATTCAAACACTCTGTTTCTTGGTGCTTGGACTCTGTAGTCACTCTGTTTCTTGGTAGCTGGACTCTGTTTATCAGTGTAGTCACTCTGTTTCTTGGTAGCTGGACTCTGTTCATCAGTGTAGTCACTCTGTTTTTTGGTGCCTGGACTCTGTTCACAGGTGTAGTAGCTCTGTTTCTTGGTGCTTGGACTCTGTTCATCAGTGCTTACACTCTTTTCTTGGTGCTTTAACTCTGTTCATCAGTGAAGTGACTCTGTTTCTTGGTGCTTGAACTCAGTTCATCAGTATTGTCGCTCTGTTTCTTGGTGCTTGGACTCTGTTCATTAGTACAGTCACTTTGTTTCTTGGTGCTTGGACTCTGTTCATCAGTGTAGACAATCTTTTTCTTGGTGCTTGGACTCTGTTCATCAATGCAGACACTCTGTTTCTTGGTGCTTGTA
Organism: Scarus forsteni; assembly: GCA_036419115.1. NCBI lineage: Eukaryota > Metazoa > Chordata > Actinopteri > Labriformes > Labridae > Scarus > Scarus forsteni. The sequence continues at coordinate 333,872 of JAZDUH010000478.1, forward strand.
CTCTGTTCATCAGTGACGTGAATCTGTTTCTATGTGCCTGAACTGTGTTCATCAGTGCAGACACTCTTTTTCTTGGTGCTTGAACTCTGTTCATCAGTGCAGACTTTCTGTTTCTTGGTGCTTGGACTCTGTTCATCAGTGTAGTGACTCTGTTTCTTGGTGCTTGGACTCTGTTCATCAGTGTAGTCACTCTGTTTCTTGGTGCTTGGACTCTGTTCATCAGTGTAGTGACTCTGTTTCTTGGTGCTTGGACTCTGTTCATCAGTGTAGTCACTCTGTTTCTTGGTGCTTGGACTCTGTTCATCAATTCAAACACTCTGTTTCTTGGTGCTTGGACTCTGTAGTCACTCTGTTTCTTGGTAGCTGGACTCTGTTTATCAGTGTAGTCACTCTGTTTCTTGGTAGCTGGACTCTGTTCATCAGTGTAGTCACTCTGTTTTTTGGTGCCTGGACTCTAAATCAGTGTCGCCACTCTGTTTCTTGGTGCTTGGACTCTGTTCATCAGTGCTTACACTCTTTTCCTTGGTGCTTTAACTCTGTTTATCAGTGAAGTGACTCTGTTTCTTGCTGCTTGAACTCAGTTCATCAGTATTGTCGCTCTGTTTCTTGGTGCTTGGACTCTGTTCATTAGTACAGTCACTTTGTTTCTTGGTGCTTGGACTCTGTTCATCAGTGTAGACAATCTTTTTCTTGGTGCTTGGACTCTGTTCATCAATGCAGACACTCTGTTTCTTGGTGCTTGTACTCTGTTCATCAGTGACGTGAATCTGTGTCTTGGTGCCTGGACTCTGTTCATCACTGTAGTCACTCTGTTTCTTGGTGCCTTGACTCCGTTCATGAGTGTAGTCACTCTGTTTCTTGGTGCTTGGACTTTGTTCATCAGTGTAGTCACTCTGTTTTTTGGTGCCTGGACTCTTCATCAGTGTCGCCACTCTGTTTCTTGGTGCCTAGACTCTGTTCATCAGTCTACTGACCCTGTCCGTCAGTGCAGTGATTCTTTCCATCAGAGTAGTGACTGTTAATCAGTGTGTGACTCCTTTTTCATGGTGCTTGGACTCTGTTCATCAGTGTAGTGACTCTGTTTCTTGGTGCTTGGACTCCATTCATCAGAGCAGACAGTCTTTTTCTTGTTGCTTGGACTCTGTTCATCAGTGCTTACACTCTGTTTCTTGGTGCTTGGATTCTGTTCATTAGCGTAGTCACTCTGTTTCTTGGTGCCTGGACTCTGTTCATCAGTGTAGTGAATCTGTTTCTTGGTGCCTGGACTCTGTTCATTAGCGTAGTGACTCTGTTTCTTGGTGCTTGGACTCTGTTCATCAATGTAGTGACTCTGTTTCTCTGTGCTTGGACTCTGTTCATCACTGCAGACACTCTATTTCTTGGTGCTCTAACTCTGTTTATCAGTGTAGTCACTCTTTTTCTTGGTGCTTGGACTCTGTTCATCAGTGTTGTCACTCTGTTTCTTGGTGCTTGGACTCTGTTCATCAGTATAGTTACTCTTTTTCTTGGTGCTTGGACTCTTTTCATCATGGTAGTCACTCTGTTTCTTGGTACCTGGACTCTGTTCATCAGTGTAGTGTCTCTGTTTCTCTGTGCTTGGACTCTGTTTATCAGTGTAGTCACTCTGTTTCTATGTGCTTGAACTCTTTTCATCATGGTAGTCACTCTGTTTCTTGGTACCTGGACTCTGTTCCTCAGTGTAGTGACTCTGTTTCTTGGTGCTTGGACTCTGTTCATCAGTGCAGACACTCTGTTTCTTGGTGCTTGAACTCTGTTTATCAGTGTAGTGACTCTGTTTCTTGGTGCCTGTACTCTGTTCATCAGTGCAGACACTCTGTTTCTTGGTGCTTGAACTCTGTTCATCAGTGTTGTCACTCTGGTTCTTGGTGCTTGGACTCTGTTCATCACTGTAGTGACTCTGTTTCTTGGTGCCTGGACTCTGTTCATCAGTATAGTCACTCTGTTTCTTGGTGCCTGGACACTGTTCATCAGTTTAGACACTCTGTTTCTTGGTGCTTGGACTCTGTTCATCAGTGTAGTCACTCTTTTTCTTGGTGCTTGGACTCTGTTCATCAGTGTAGTGACTCTTTTTCTTGGTGCTTGGACACTGTTCATCAGTATAGTCACTCTGTTTCTTGGTGCCTGGACTCTGTTCATCAGTGTAGTGACTCTGTTTCTTGGTGCCTGGACACTGTTCATCCGTGTAGTCACACTGTTTCTTGGTGCCTGGACTCTGTTCATCAGTGTAGTGACTCTGTTTCTTGGTGCTTGGACTCTGTTCATCCGTGTAGTCACTCTGTTTCTTGGTGCCTGGACTCTGTTCATCAGTGTAGTGACTCTGTTTCTTGGTGCCTGGACACTGTTCATCCGTGTAGTCACTCTGTTTCTTGGTGCCTGGACTCTGTTCATCAGTGTAGTGACTCTGTTCCTTGGTGCCAGGACACTGTTCATCCGTGTAGTCACTCTGTTTCTTGGTGCCTGGACTCTGTTCATCAGTGTAGTGACTCTGTTTCTTGGTGCTTGGACACTGTTCATCCGTGTAGTCACTCTGTTTCTTGGTGCCTGGACTCTGTTCATCAGTGTAGTGTCTCTGTTTCTTGGTGCCTGGACACTGTTCATCCGTGTAGTCACTCTGTTTCTTGGTGCTTGAACTCTGTTCATCAGTGACGTGAATCTGTGTCTTGGTGCCTGGACTCTGTTCATCACTGTAGTCACTCTGTTTCTTGGTGCCTTGACTCCGTTCATGAGTGTAGTCACTCTGTTTCTTGGTGCTTGGACTTTGTTCATCAGTGTAGTCACTCTGTTTTTTGGTGCCTGGACTCTTCATCAGTGTCGCCACTCTGTTTCTTGGTGCTTAGACTCTGTTCATCAGTGTAGTGACTCTGTTTCTTGGTGCTTGGACTCTGTTCATCAGTGTAGTGAATCTGTTTCTTGGTGCCTGGACTCTGTTCATTAGCGTAGTCACTCTGTTTCTTGGTGCTTGGACTCTGTTCATTAGCGTAGTGACTCTGTTTCTTGGTGCTTGGACTCTGTTCATCAATGTAGTGACTCTGTTTCTCTGTGCTTGGACTCTGTTCATCACTGCAGACACTCTGTTTCTTGGTGCTCTAACTCTGTTTATCAGTGTAGTCACTCTTTTTCTTGGTGCTTGGACTCTGTTCATCAGTGTTGTCACTCTGTTTCTTGGTGCCTGTACTCTGTTCATCAGTGTTGTCACTCTGTTTCTTGGTGCCTGGACTCTGTTCATTAGCGTAGTCACTCTGTTTCTTGGTGCTTGGACTCTGTTCATTAGCGTAGTGACTCTGTTTCTTGGTACCTGGACTCTGTTCATCAGTGTAGTGTCTCTGTTTCTCTGTGCTTGGACTCTGTTTATCAGTGTAGTCACTCTGTTTCTATGTGCTTGAACTCTTTTCATCATGGTAGTCACTCTGTTTCTTGGTACCTGGACTCTGTTCCTCAGTGTAGTGACTCTGTTTCTTGGTGCTTGGACTCTGTTCATCAGTGTATTGACTCTGTTTCTTGGTGCTTGGACTCTGTTCATCAGTGTTGTCACTCTGGTTCTTGGTGCTTGGACTCTGTTCATCAGTGTAGTGACTCTGTTTCTTGGTGCCTGGACTCTGTTCATCAGTGTATTGACTCTGTTTCTTGGTGCTTGGACTCTGTTCATCAGTGTTGTCACTCTGGTTCTTGGTGCTTGGACTCTGTTCATCAGTGTAGTGACTCTGTTTCTTGGTGCCTGGACTCTGTTCATCAGTGTAGTGACTCTTTTTCTTGGTGCTTGGACACTTTTCATCAGTATAGTCACTCTGTTTCTTGGTGCCTGGACTCTGTTCATCAGTGTAGTGACTCTGTTTCTTGGTGCCTGGACACTGTTCATCCGTGTAGTCACTCTGTTTCTTGGTGCCTGGACTCTGTTCATCAGTGTAGTGACTCTGTTTCTTGGTGCTTGGACACTGTTCATCCGTGTAGTCACTCTGTTTCTTGGTGCCTGGACTCTGTTCATCAGTGTAGTGACTCTGTTTCTTGGTGCCTGGACTCCATTCATCAGTGTAGACAGTCTTTTTCTTGTTGCTTGGACTCTGTTCATCAGTGCTTACACTCTGTTTCTTGGTGCTTGGATTCTGTTCATTAGCGTAGTCACTCTGTTTCTTGGTGCTTGGACTCTGTTCATTAGTGTTTACACTCCGTTTCTTGGTGCTTGGACTCTGTTCATCAATGCAGACACTCTGTTTCTTGGTGCCTGGACTCTGTTCATCAGTGTAGTGACTCTGTTTCTTGGTGCTTGGACTCTGTTCATCAGTGTAGTGAATCTGTTTCTTGGTGCCTGGATTCTGTTCATTAGCGTAGTCACTCTGTTTCTTGGTGCTTGGACTCTGTTCATTAGCGTAGTGACTCTGTTTCTTGGTGCTTGGACTCTGTTCATCAATGTAGTGACTCTGTTTCTCTGTGCTTGGACTCTGTTCATCACTGCAGACACTCTATTTCTTGGTGCTCTAACTCTGTTTATCAGTGTAGTCACTCTTTTTCTTGGTGCTTGGACTCTGTTCATCAGTGTAGTGACTCTGTTTCTTGGTGCCTGTACTCTGTTCATCAGTGTTGTCACTCTGTTTCTTGGTGCTTGGACTCTGTTCATCAGTATAGTTACTCTTTTTCTTGGTGCTTGGACTCTTTTCATCATGGTAGTCACTCTGTTTCTTGGTACCTGGACTCTGTTCATCAGTGGAGTGTCTCTGTTTCTCTGTGCTTGGACTCTGTTTATCAGTGTAGTCTGCTTGAACTCTTTTCATCATGGTTGTCACTCTGTTTCTTGGTACCTGGACTCTTTTCATCATGGTAGTGACTCTGTTTCTTGGTGCTTGGACTCTGTTCATCAGTGTTTTGACTCTGTTTCTTGGTGCTTGGACTCTGTTCATCATCGAGACACTCTGTTTCTTGGTGCTTGAACTCTGTTTATCAGTGTAGTGACTCTGTTTCTTGGTGCCTGTACTCTGTTCATCAGTGCAGACACTCTGTTTCTTGGTGCTTGAACTCTGTTCATCAGTGTTGTCACTCTGGTTCTTGGTGCTTGGACTCTGTTCATCAGTGTAGTGACTCTGTTTCTTGGTGCCTGGACTCTGTTCATCAGTATAGTCACTCTGTTTCTTGGTGCCTGGACACTGTTCATCAGTGTAGACACTCTGTTTCTTGGTGCTTGGACTCTGTTCATCAGTGTAGTCACTCTTTTTCTTGGTGCTTGGACTCTGTTCATCAGTGTAGTGACTCTTTTTCTTGGTGCTTGGACACTGTTCATCAGTGTGGTGACTCTGTTTCTTGGTGCCTGGACACTGTTCATCCGTGTAGTCACTCTGTTTCTTGGTGACTGGACTCTGTTCATCAGTGTAGTGACTCTGTTTCTTGGTGCTTGGACACTGTTCATCCGTGTAGTCACTCTGTTTCTTGGTGCCTGGACTCTGTTCATCAGTGTAGTGACTCTGTTTCTTGGTGCCTGGACACTGTTCATCCGTGTAGTCACTCTGTTTCTTGGTGCCTGGACTCTGTTCATCAGTGTAGTGACTCTGTTTCTTGGTGCCTGGACTCTGTTCATCAGTGTATTGACTCTGTTTCTTGGTGCCTGGACTCTGTTCATCAGTGTAGTCACTCTGTTTCTTGGTGCTTGGACTCTGTTCATCAGGGTAGTCACTCTTTTGCTTGGTGCTTGGACTCTTTTCATCAGTGTAGTCACTCTGTGTCTTGGTGCTTGGACTCTGTTCATCAGGGTAGTCACTCTTTTGCTTGGTGCTTGGACTCTGTTCATCAGTGTAGTCACTCTGTTTCTTGGTGCTTGGACTCTGTTCATCAGTGTAGTCACTCTGTTTCTTGGTGTTTGGACACTGTTCATCAGTGCAGTGACTCTGTTTCTTGGTGCTTGGATACTGTTCATCAGCGTTGTCACTCTGTTTCTTGGTGCTTGGACTCTGTTCATCAGTGTAGTCACTCTGTGTCTTGGTGCTTGGACTGTGTTCATCAGTATAGTGACTCTGTTTCTTGGTGACTGGACTCTGTTCATCAGTGTAGTCACTCTGTGTCTTGGTGCTTGGACTGTGTTCATCAGTATAGTGACTCTGTTTCTTGGTGCTTGGACTCTTTTCCTCAGTGTAGTGACTCTGTTTCTTGGTGCGTGGACTCTGTTCATCAGTGTAGACAATCTTTTTCTTGGTGCTTGGACTCTGTTCCTCAATGCAAACACTCTGTTTCTTGGTGCTTGTACTCTGTTCATCAGTGTCGTGAATCTGTTTCTTGCTGCCTGGACTCTATTCATCAGTACAGACACTCTGTTTCTTGGTGCTTGGACTCTGTTTATCAGTGTAGTCACTCTGTTTCGTGGTAGCTGGACTCTGTTTATCAGTGTAGTCACTCTGTTTCTTGGTAGCTGGACTCTGTTTATCAGTGTAGTCACTCTGTTTCTTGGTAGCGGGACTCTGTTTATCAGTGTAGTCACTCTGTTTCTTGGTAGCTGGACTCTGTTTATCAGTGTAGTCACTCTGTTTTTTGGTGCCTGGACTCTTCATCAGTGTCGCCACTCTGTTTCTTGGTGCTTGGACTTTGTTCATCAGTGCTTACACTCTTTTCCTTGGTGCTTTAACTCTGTTTATCAGTGAAGTGACTCTGTTTCTTGGTGCTTGAACTCTGTTCATCAGTGTTGTCGCTCTGTTTCTTGGTACTTGGACTCTGTTCATCAATGCAGACTTTCTGTTTCTTGGTGTGTGGACTCTGTTCATTAGTACAGTCACTCTGTTTCTTGGTGCTTGGACTCTGTTCATCAGTGTTGTCACTCTGTTTCTTGGTGCTTGGACTCTGTTCATCAATGCAGACACTCTGTTTCTTGGTGCTTGGACTCTGTTCATCAGTGACGTGAATCTGTTTCTTGGTGCTTGGACTCTATTCATCAGTGCAGACACTCTGTTTCTTGGTGCCTGGACACTGTTCATCAGTGTAGTGACTCTGTTTCTTGGTTCTTGGACTTTGTTCATCAGTGTAGTCACTCTGTTTCTTGGTGCCTGGACACTGTTCATCAGTGTATAGTGACTCTGTTTCTTGGTGCCTGTGACTCTGTTCATCAGTATAGTCACTCTGTTTCGTGGTGCATGGACTCTATTCATCAGTGCATACACTCTGTTTCTTGGTGCTTGGACTCTGTTTATCAGTGTAGTCACTCTGTTTCTTGGTAGCTGGACTCTGTTCATCAGTGTAGGGACTCTGTTTCTTGGTGCTTGGACTCTGTTTATCAGTGTAGTCACTCTGTTTCTTGGTAGCTGGACTCTGTTCATCAGTGTAGTGACTCTGTTTCTTGGTGCCTGGACACTGTTCATCCGTGTAGTCACACTGTTTCTTGGTGCCTGGACTCTGTTCATCAGTGTAGTGACTCTGGTTCTTGGTGCTTGGGCTCTGTTCATCCGTGTAGTCACTCTGTTTCTTGGTGCCTGGACTCTGTTCATCAGTGTAGTGACTCTGTTTCTTGGTGCCTTGGACACTGTTCATCCGTGTAGTCACTCTGTTTCTTGGTGCCTGGACTCTGTTCATCAGTGTAGTGACTCTGTTTCTTGGTGCTGGACACTGTTCATCCGTGTAGTCACTCTGTTTCTTGGTGCCTGGACTCTGTTCATCAGTGTAGTGACTCTGTTTCTTGGTGCTTGCACACTGTCCATTCGTGTAGTCACTCTGTTTCTTGGTGCCTGGACTCTGTTCATCAGTGTAGTGACTCTGTTTCTTGGTGCCTGGACACTGTTCATCCGTGTAGTCACTCTGTTTCTTGGTGCCTGGACTCTGTTCATCAGTGACGTGAACTCTGTGTCTTGGTGCCTGGACTCTGTTCATCACTGTAGTCACTCTGTTTCTTGGTGCTTGACTCTGTTCATCAGTGTAGTCACTCTGTTTCTTGGTGCTTGGACTCTGTTCATCAGTGTAGTCACTCTGTTTTTGGTGCCTGGACTCTGTTCATCAGTGTCGCCACTCTGTTTCTTTGTGCCTGGACTCTGTTCATCAGTGTAATGACTCTGTTTCTTGGTGCTGGGACTCTGTTCATCAGTGTAGTGAATCTGTTTCTTGGTGCCTGGACTCTGTTCATCAGTGTAGTCACTCTGTTTCTTGGTGCTTGGACTCTGTTCATCAGTGTAGTGACTGAGTTTCTTGGTGCTTGGACTCTGTTTATCAATGTAGTGACTCTGTTTCTTGGTGCTTGGACTCTGTTCATCACTGCAGACACTCTATTTCTTGGTGCTCTAGACTCTCTTCATCAGTGTAGTCACTCTGTGTCTTGGTGCTTGGACTCTGTTCATCAGTGTAGTCACTCTGTTTCTTGGTGCTTGGACTCTGTTCATCAGTGTTGTCACTCTGTGTTTTGGTGCTTGGACTCTGTTCATCAGTGTAGTCACTCTGTTTCTTGGTGCTTCGACTCTGTTCATCAGTGTTGTAACTCTGTTTCTTGGTGCTTGGACTATGTTCATCAGTGTAGTGTCACTCTGTTTCTCTGTGCTTGGACTCTGGTCAATCAGTGAAGTCACTCTGTTTCTTGGTAACTGGACTTTGTTCATCAGTGCAGACACTCTGTTTCTTGGTAGCTGGACTCTGTTCATCAGTGTAGTGACTCTGTTTCTTGGTGCTTGGACTCTGTTCATCAGTGTATTGACTCTGTTTCTTGGTGCTTGGACTCTGTTCATCAGTGTTGTCACTCTGGTTCTTGGTGCTTGGACTCTGTTCATCAGTGTAGTGACTCTGTTTCTTGGTGCTTGGACTCTGTTCATCAGTATAGTCACTCTGTTTCTTGGTGCTTGGACACTGTTCATCAGTGTAGACACTCTGTTTTTTGGTGCCTGAACTCTGTTCATCAGTGTAGTCGCTCTGCTTCTTGGTGCCTGGACTCTGTTCATCAGTGTAGTGACTTTGTTTCTTGGTGCTTGGACTCTGTTCATCGGTGTAGTCACTCTGTTTCTTGGTGCCCGGACTCTGTTCATCAGTGTAGTGACTCTTTTTCTTGGTGCCTGGACACTGTTCATCAGTGTAGTTACTCTGTTTCTTGGTAGCTGGAATCTGTTCATCAGTGTAGTGACTCTGTTTCTTGGTGCTTGGACTCTGTTCATCAGTGTAGTGACTCTGTTTCTTGGTGCCTGGACTCTGTTCATCAGTGTAGTGACTCTGTTTCTTGGTGCCTGGACTCCATTCATCAGTGTAGACAGTCTTTTTCTTGTTGCTTGGACTCTGTTCATCAGTGTTACACTCTGTTTCTTGGTGCTTGGACTGTTCATCAGTGTAGTCACTCTGTTTCTTGGTGCTTGGACTCTGTTCATTAGTGTTTTACACTCCGTTTCTTGGTGCTTGGACTCTGTTCATCAATGCAGACACTCTGTTTCTTGGTGCCTGGACTCTGTTCATCAGTGTAGTGACTCTGTTTCTTGGTGCTTGGACTCTGTTCATCAGTGTAGTGAACTCTGTTTCTTGGTGCCTGGATCTGTTCATTAGCGTAGTCACTCTTTTTCTTGGTGCTTGGACTCTGTTCATCAGTGTAGTGACTCTGTTTCTTGGTGCTTGGACTCTGTTCATCAGTGTAGTGACTCTGTTTCTTGGTGCTTGGACTCTGTTGATCAGTGCAGACACCCTTTTTCTTGGTGCTTTAAGTCTGTTTATCAGTGTAGTGACTCTGTTTCTTGATGCCTGGACTCTGTTAATCAGTGTAGTGACTCTGTTTCTTGGTGCTTGGACTCTGTTCATCAGTGTAGTCACTCTGTTTCTGTGGTGCTTGGACTCTGTTCATCAGTGTAGTCACTCTTTTTCTTGGTGCTTGGACTCTTTTTCATCATGTGTAGTCACTCTGTTTGTTGGTGCTTGGACTCTGTTAATCAGTGTAGTTTCTCTGTTTCTTGGTGCTTGGACTCTGTTCATCAGTGTAGTCACTCTGTGTTTTGATGCTTGGACTCTGTTCATCAGTGTAGTCACTCTGTTTCTTGGTGCCTGGACTCTTTTTATCCGTGTAGTCACTCTGTTTCTTGGTGCTTGGACTCTTTTCATCCGTGTAGTCACTCTGTTTCTTGGTGCTTGGACTCTGTTCATCAGTGTAGTGACACTCTGTTTCTTGGTGCTTGAACTCTGTTTATCAGTGTAGTGACTCTGTTTCTTGGTGCCTGTACTCTGTTCATCAGTGCAGACACTCTGTTTCTTGGTGCTTGAACTCTGTTCATCAGTGTTGTCACTCTGGTTCTTGGTGCTTGGACTCTGTTCATCAGTGTAGTGACTCTGTTTCTTGGTGCTGGACTCTGTTCATCAGTGTAGTCAGTCTGTTTCTTGGTGCCTGGACACTGTTCATCAGTGTAGACACTCTGTTTCTTGGTGCTTGGACTCTGTTCATCAGTGTAGTCACTCTTTTTCTTGGTGCTTGGACTCTGTTCATCAGTGTAGTGACTCTTTTTCTTGGTGCTTGGACACTGTTCATCAGTGTGGTGACTCTGTTTCTTGGTGCCTGGACACTGTTCATCCGTGTAGTTACTCTGTTTCTTGGTGCTGGACTCTGTTCATCAGTGTAGTTACTCTGTTTCTTGGTGCTTGGACTCTGTTCATCACTGTAGTCACTCTGTTTCTTGGTGCCTGGACTCTGTTCATCAGTGTAGTGACTCTGTTTCTTGGTGCCTGGACTCTGTTCATCAGTGTAGTCACTCTGTTTCTTGGTGCCTGGACTCTGTTCATCAGTGTAGTGACTCTGTTTCTTGGTGCCTGGACTCTGTTCATCAGTGTAGTGACTCTGTTTCTTGGTGCCTGGACTCTGTTCATCAGTGTAGTCACTCTGTTTCTTGGTGCTTGGACTCTGTTCATCAGTGTAGTCACTCTGTTTCTTGGTGCTTGGACTCTGTTCATCAGTGTAGTCATTCTGTGTTTTGGTGCCTGGACTCTGTTCATCAGTGTTGTCACTCTTTTGCTTGGTGCTTGGACTCTGTTCATCAGTGTAGTCACTCTGTGTCTTGGTGCTTGGACTCTGTTCATCAGTGTAGTGACTCTGTTTCTTGGTGCTTGGACTCTCTTCATCAGTGTAGTCACTCTGTTTCTTGGTGCTTGGACTCTGGTCATCAGTGTAGTCACTCTGTTTCTTGGTGCTTGGACTCTTTTCATCAGTGTAGTCACTCTGTGTCTTGGTGCTTGGACTGTGTTCATCAGTATAGTGACTCTGTTTCTTGGTGACTGGACTCTGTTCATCAGTGCAGTGACTCTGTTCATTGGTGCCTGGACTCTGTTCATCAGTGTAGTGACTCTGTTTCTTGGTGCTTGGACTCTTTTCCTCAGTGTAGTGACTCTGTTTCTTGGTGCGTGGACTCTGTTCATCAGTGTAGACAATCTTTTTCTTGGTGCTTGGACTCTGTTCCTCAATGCAAACACTCTGTTTCTTGGTGCTTGTACTCTGTTCATCAGTGTCGTGAATCTGTTTCTTGCTGCCTGGACTCTATTCATCAGAACAGACACTCTGTTTCTTGGTGCTTGGACTCTGTTTATCAGTGTAGTCACTCTGTTTCGTGGTAGCTGGACTCTGTTTATCAGTGTAGTCACTCTGTTTCTTGGTAGCTGGACTCTGTTCATCAGTGTAGGGACTCTGTCTCTTGGTGCTTGGACTCTGTGTATCAGTGTAGTCACTCTGTTTCTTGGTAGCTGGACTCTGTTTATCAGTGTAGTCACTCTGTTTTTTGGTGCCTGGACTCTTCATCAGTGTCGCCACTCTGTTTCTTGGTGCTTGGACTTTGTTCATCAGTGCTTACACTCTTTTCCTTGGTGCTCTAACTCTGTTTATCAGTGAAGTGACTCTGTTTCTTGCTGCTTGAACTCAGTTCATCAGTGTTTTCGTTCTGTTTCTTGGTGCTTGGACTCTGTTCATCAATGCAGACTTTCTGTTTCTTGGTGCGTGGACTCTGTTCATTAGTACAGTCACTCTGTTTCTTGGTGCTTGGACTCTGTTCATCAGTGTTGTCACTCTGTTTCTTGGTGCTTGGACTCTGTTCATCAATGCAGACACTCTGTTTCTTGGTGCTTGGACTCTGTTCATCAGTGACGTGAATCTGTTTCTTGGTGCTTGGACTCTATTCATCAGTGCAGACACTCTGTTTCTTGGTGCCTGGACACTGTTCATCAGTGTAGTGACTCTGTTTCTTGGTTCTTGGACTTTGTTCATCAGTGTAGTCACTCTGTTTCTTGGTGCCTGGACACTGTTCATCAGTGTATAGTGACTCTGTTTCTTGGTGCTTGGACTTTGTTCATCAGTGTAGTCACTCTGTTTTTTGGTGCCTGGACTCTTGATCAGTGTCGCCACTCTGTTTCTTGGTGCCTGGACTCTGTTCGAAGGTGTAGTGACTCTGTTTCTTGGTGCCTAGACTCTGTTTATCAGTCTACTGACCCTGTCCGTCAGTGCAGTGATTCTTTCTATCAGAGTAGTGACTGTTAATCAGTGTTAGACTCCTTTTTCTTGGTGCTTGGACTCTGTTCATCAGTGCTTACACTCTTTTTCTTGGTGCTTGAACTCTATTCATCAGTGTAGTCACTCTTTTTCTTGGTGTTTGGACTCTGTTTATCAATGAAGACACTCTGTTTCTTGGTGCTTGGATTCTGTTCATTAGCGTAGTCACTCTGTTTCTTGGTGCTTGGACTCTGTTCATTAGTGTTTACACTCCGTTTCTTGGTGCTTGGTCTCTGTTCATCAGTGTAGTCACTCTGTGTCATGGTGCCTGGACTCTGTCCATCAATGCAGACACTCTGTTTCTTGGTGCCTGGACTCTGGTCATCAGTGTAGTCACTCTGTTTCTTGGTGCTTGGACTCTGTTCATTAGCGTAGTGACTCTGTTTCTTGGTGCTTGGACTCTGTTCATCAATGTAGTGACTCTGTTTCTCTGTGCTTTGACTCTGTTCATCACTGCAGACACTCTATTTCTTGGTGCTTAAACTCTGTTTATCAGTGTAGTCACTCTTTTTCTTGGTGCTTGAACTCTGTTCATCAGTGTAGTGACTCTGTTTCTTGGTGCTTGGACTCTGTTCATCAGTGTAGTGACTCTGTTTCTCTGTGCTTTGACTCTGTTCATCACTGCAGACACTCTATTTCTTGGTGCTTAAACTCTGTTTATCAGTGTAGTCACTCTTTTTCTTGGTGCTTGAACTCTGTTCATCAGTGTAGTGACTCTGTTTCTTGGTGCTTGGACTCTGTTCATTAGTGCAGACACTCTGTTTTTTGGTTCTTTGACTCTGTTCATTAGTGTAGTCACTCTGTTTTTTGGTGCTTGGACTCTGTTCATCAGTGTAGTGACTCTGTGTTTTGGTGCTTGAACTCTGTTCATTAGTGTAGTCACGCTGTTTTTTGGTGCTTGGACTCTGTTCATTAGTGTAGTCACGCTGTTTTTTGGTGTTTGAACTCCTTTCATCAGTACAGTCACGCTGTTTCTTGGTGCTTGAACTCTGTTCATCAGTGCAGACACTCTGTTTCTTGGTGCTTGGACTCTGTTCGTCAGTGTAGTGGCTCTGTTTCTTGGTGCTAGGACTCTGTTCATCAGTGTTGTGACTCTGTTTCTTCGTGCTTGGACTCTGTTCATCAGTGTATTGACTCTGTGTTTTGGTATTTGGACTCTGTTCATTAGTGCAGACACTCTGTTTCTTGGTTCTTGAACTCCTTTCATCAGTGCAGTCACGCTGTTTCTTGGTGCTTGAACTCTGTTCATCAGTGCAGACACTCTGTTTCTTGGTGCTTGGACTCTGTTCATCAGTGTAGTGGCTCTGTTTCTTGGTGCTAGGACTCTGTTCATCAGTGTTGTGACTCTGTTTCTTCGTGCTTGGACTCTGTTCATCAGTGTAGTGACTCTGATTTTTGGTGCCTGGACTCTGTTCATTACTGTAGTCACTCTGTTTCTTGGTGCCTGGACTCTTTTCATCAGTGTAGTCACTCTTTTTCTTGCTGCCTGGACTCTGTTCATCAGTGTAGTGACTCTGTTTCTTGGTGCCTGGACTCTGTTCATCAGTGTAGTGAATCTGTTTCTTGGTGCCTGGACTCTGTTCATCAGTGTAGTCACTCTGTTTCTTGGTGCCTGGACTCTGTTCATCAGTGTAGTGAATCTGTTTCTTGGTGCCTGGACTCTGTTCATCAGTGTAGTCACTCTGTTTTTTGGTGCCTGGACTCTGTTCATCAGTGTTGTGACTCTGTTTCTCCGTGCTTGGACTCTGTTTATCAGTGTAGTGAATCTGTTTTTTGGTGCCTGGACTCTGTTCATCAGTGTAGTCACTCTGTTTCTTGGTGCCTGGACTCTGTTCATCAGTGTAGTCACTCTGTTTCTTGGTGCCTGGACTCTGTTCATCACTGTGGTCACTCTGTTTCTTGGTGCCTGGACTCTGTTCATCAGTGTAGTGAATCTGTTTTTTGGTGCCTGGACTCTGTTCATCAGTGTTGTGACTCTGTTTCTCCGTGCTTGGACTCTGTTCATCAGTGTTGTGACTCTGTTTCTCCGTGCTTGGACTCTGTTCATCAGTGTAGTGACTCTGTTTCTTGGTGTTTGGACTCTGTTCATGATTGTAGTCACTGTTTCTTGGTGCTGGACTCTGTTCATCAGTGTAGTCACTCTGTTTCTTGGTGCCTGGACTCTGTTCATCAGTGTAGTCACTCTGTTTCTTGGTGCCTGGACTCTGTTCATCAGTGTAGTGACTCTGTTTCTTGGTGCCTGGACTCTGTTCATCAGTGTAGTGACTCTGTTTCTTGGTGCCTGGACTCTGTTCATCACTGTGGTCACTCTGTTTCTTGGTGCCTGGACTCTGTTCATCAGTGTAGTGAATCTGTTTCTTGGTGCCTGGACTCTGTTCATCAGTGTAGTCATTCTGTTTTTTGGTGCCTGGACTCTGTTCATCAGTGTAGTCACTCTGTTTCTTGGTGCCTGGACTCTGTTCATCAGTGTAGTGACTCTGTTTCTTGGTGCCTGGACTCTGTTCATCAGTGTAGTGAATCTGTTTCTTGGTGCCTGGACTCTGTTCATCAGTGTTGTGACTCTGTTTCTCCGTGCTTGGACTCTGTTCATCAGTGTTGTGACTCTGTTTCTCCGTGCTTGGACTCTGTTCATCAGTGTAGTGACTCTGTTTCTTGGTGTTTGGACTCTGTTCATCAGTGTAACACTCTGTTTTTTGGACATCTGTTTAGTACCTAATGAAGATAGTCCTACATCAGTCACAGATACTGAGGACATACACTCTTCACTGAAGAAGATCCTCTTGGTAGCTAATGAAGGTAGTCCAAAATTGAATTAGTTCTTTCTTTTCCCATGCTGAACATGGGAAAAGCACCGTACAGTCCTGGTGAGTACAGTGTCCTCCACACAGAAGTTAATGTAATGCGTTATACAGTCTGTGAGGCTGTCGATGTCCTCCCCGTGAGGATCACAGAACTCCTTCCACACAGTTGACTCAAAACCTTCCCGTCAGAGCCTTTTCAGTCTCCTCAGACCATCTCTTAACTGCGCGGGTCACAGCTGGCTGCCTGTGGAAAAGTGGTTTGTACACGGGCTGGAGGTAAACCAGGTTGTGGTCTGATCTCCACAGGGGAGGGAGGGGTGATGACTTGTATGCATCCTTGGTGTTGGCGTACAGCAAGTCCAGTATTTCATTGTCTCTGGTGTGGCAGGTGACATACTGGGTGAAAATGGGCAAAGTGGAGGATGGAGAGGTGTGATTAAAGTCCCCAGAGATGAGGAGGAGGGCCTGAGGGTGTTTGGTCTGTAGCCAGCTGACTGCAGAGTGCAGGGTCTCACATGCAAAGGCTGATTATTACAGTTGGCCTGACACAGGCAGACTAATGCAGCACCATTCTTTAACAGTTACCATGGCAACGAGGGGGAGGAGGCAGAACATGTTCCTTTGATCTTCCCTTGCTGCTGATTGGACCTCTGGATCAAAGGACGTTCCTCTGGTGCTGCTTTGGTGATTCCATCAGTCCATATATGGACATAGACTCTGATATGTCTATATAAGTAAGATCAGGATTGTGCAGACTTAATTCGACATCAGAGCAAGAACAATGAACAACACAGAGGCAAGTACACAGACCAACATTTTGGTCAAGAAGTACCTACTCAGGCGTCCACCTGACATCCATGCAGTGCCTTAATCTAGAGGCTGGATCACTGGACCCGAGAACAAAACCCAAACTGACGGAGATGTGTTTGGAATTAATCGATGTTGCAGCAACACACATCTTTGAGCTCTTGCAGTGTGAGAGTGATGGTGCGAGCATTATGTTTGTGCCAAAGGACCAGGTGTCTAAGTGTCTTGGAGACATGGGCAGCATCATAGCACAGACATTGGCTGAGAAGATGGGTGTTAAGGGTGACATCCAGAGCTCGAGCACACAGATACTGACAGAGCTCATAGTTGATGAGGTTACAGAGAAGGTGAACAACTAGCTCTCTAGCTTAGAGGAGTGTGAGAAAGCTTTTCCCCGGAGTGTGAGGATCATCGCACAACACATGTGGCAAGTACTTTGTAACATTATGCCCAGGATACCAAAGTCCATGAAATCCAGGAAAGTGACCCTGGTTAATGAGTTTGAATGCACTTCTAATGAGGAAGTCCTCCTCATTAGACGTGCATCTTGTTGCCAGAATAATACTGTAAAATTTAAAGCAACCCCTTTATAGTGTACCAAATGAAGAAAGTCCTACATCCGTCACAGATACTGAGGACAGACACTCTTCACAGACGGAGATCTGCTTGGTACCTTATGAAGATAGTCCTACATCTGTCACAGACACTGAGTACAGACACTCTTCACAGATGGAGATCTGCCTGGTAATGCCTGGCTCACACTACAGGATTTTAAAAATCTTATAAGATTCTTAAATCTGGTTGTATCACACACATAAAGAGAATCTTGACAGATTATCTTCTCTTCAATCTTAAGCACACACACACTACAAGATTTGAAAATCTTTTACCAGCGCACACTACAGGATTTCATCAAGATTATCGGACCAGAGCGAGATCCTACGTCATCACCAAGGAGATGACGTAGGATCACGCTGAGACAAAATATGGAGACGAGTGCGGTACTGCTGGCTGTAGCCATTATTTGTAGCAACAAAAGAAAAAAAAGGACCAGATGCATCTGGATGAAGAAGTGGTTGGGGAGACGCGGACAGCATGGGTTGTCCTTCCTGCAAAGAGAGCTGGAGGTGAGAAGTTTATTTTAACGTTACCTGTCAGTTTTACGGTTCATTGAAATGTTCAACGGCTGGGATGTTTAACGTTTAGCTTGGAAAGTTAGAACCTACACTGACTTCACACGTTATTAGTAGAGCCTGGTGCAGTGTTTCTCAAACTTTTTTTCTGAGCCACGGTACATTTTTTTCACATTAGAAAAAATCCCTCGGCACACCACCAATAAAGATAATGGTAAACAACTCTGCTGCCTGTTATACTCGATGTGTAACCTGGGCCTATTTCAACGAACACAAAGCTGAGTGAAATTACAGACGGACACACACAGAGCTCTTCCTCAACAGCTCTCAGTCCCTCTCTGCTTTTAATTTTAATCGCAGTCAGGTTTAAACAGCTGAAAATGTGATTGATGTCGATATAACTTGGTTTGGCAAAATGGGAAATTCTACAGGATTCAAAAAATATGGATTTCTCTTTTTTAAAAACTGAATCACTGTCACTACTACCTGTCGGTTTCATCATCCTCTTGTCTCAGAGTATTAATTTTAACTAACTACCTGCTGCCACCTACTGACAGAAGAAAAATGCAGTACTTTTTCAGCACAGTCACTTAACAATGGCTTGTTATTATTTTAGCTAATTAAGTGAAGTTTGATAATTAACCATGGTACACCTCAAAATAATTCACAAACATTGCTATAGTGATTTGTGTGTTTAGTTGGAGGACAGATCAGGCTTCAGGAAGATGCTAAGCATGAGCTCAGATGAATTTGGAATGCTTTTAGAGAGGGTGGGACCCCCTGATTGCCAGACAAGACACCAGGATGAGGATGGCAATTACTGCAACAGAGAGGCTGTCTTTGACCCTTAGGTTTTTGGCAACAGGTTATATACACAAGATAAACACAGTGTCAGTGTTTGTCCTCTGTATTTGTATTTGTACTTGGGATTTTCATTTTGGGATTATGTCTTTTTTTTCTGTTGTAGGAGAAACTTTCAAATCTCTGAGCTTTCAGTACAGGATTGGGGCCACGACAATATCCAGTATAGTGAAGGACACATGCGAGGCCATACATCAGGTTTTGAAAGACGAGTTCCTGAAGGTTGTAAACCCACATCATTTTCATTACATTAAACATATACATTACAACATTCACGCTAAAAAGATTTTTTTGACGTGCTTCTTAACAAAAGTATAAATAATTCATTGCAAAAATGCTCCTTTAGTGCTGAACTACTGTCACTAAATATAATAACTTTCCTATTTGCAGACACCAAAATCAGTGGAGGAGTGGCAGGCTGTATCCGATGGCTTTTGGGAGAAATGGCAATTCCCACACTGCCTGGGTGCCATCGATGGAAAGCATATCTACATCCAGCCCCCAGCCCACAGTGGTAGCATGTGGTTCAATTACAAAAGCAGGTTCTCTGTTCTCATGATGGCAGCTGTAGATGCTCATTATAAGTTCATCTATGTCAGTGTAGGTGCTCAGGGCAGGGTCTCAGATGCTGGGTTCTTTGCCAATTCTGACTTGAAGAAAGCATTGGACCAGGATCTCCTGAATGTCCCGCCTCCCAAAAAGCTCCCCAGTTCTGAGGTTTTGTGTCCCTATATGTTTGTGGGAGATGAGACTTACCCTCTTAGAATAGACCTGATGAAGCCCTACCCCTTCAGGCAGCTGGACCAGAACCAGAGGATCTTTAACTACAGGCTCTCAAGGACACGGCGAGTTGTTGAAAATGCCTTTGGTATTCTTGCTAACAGGTTTAGGGTATTCTGCTCTACAATTCTTTTACATCCTGACACTGTCACCAAGATCACCCTGGCCTCAATATGCCTTCACAACTTCCTTCGGCCAGCATCGGGTCAGAGGCCTACTTGCCACCTGCACTGGCAGACTGGGGAGATGCAGATCACCGTGTCCATGAGGGAGCATGGAGAAGAGATGGACTTGGGGCCATGGAGTGTGTCCAAGCTGGAAGGGCACGAACCCCACCTCACTGCCAAACTCCAACGCAGTCTCCTCAGAGACTTCTTTGTGTCACCTGCTGGCCAGGTGCCATGGCAGAAAGACTACATTTAGGGGAGTTTTTTCAATAGTAGGGGAGTTTTACCAAGAACGATAGTAATGTAAAGTAAAAATATATGTTTGTTATTGTTTATATTTTAAGGTACTTGAACATGTATATGATTGATAACATTGTTTTACTTTTTAATTTTGCTGTTTTGTAAAGCATTATGAAACTGAAAATGTATTTAAATTAACATATTATATGTGATAATTTACAATTAAAACAAAACTTTTCATCATCACATTACATATTTATTCAAACATCTTTAACTTTTAAAGGCATTACATTTTATCTTGACATTACAATGCAAAAAATACTAACTTAGGCTACTTACATAATTTTAAAAATTTAAGAGTGCTCCAGAAGACAATAATGCAATTAGGATTTCAGGAAGAATAGAAAAATTACATTAAAATTACATAAGCCTGCTATAAATGTCACTACTACTATTCTAATTCCTGTAGAACTCTAATGAAGCTGTGTGTTGGAGGTCCAGGAGTGACTTGGTGAAGTTGTGGTGTCATTGGTGTGTGTGGGTGGGGGGTTTGTGATGCTGAATAGGTTGGATATGGAGCTGTAGCAAATGTGTGGGTGGTTGATGACTGCATTGGTCAGTCTCCTGGGCCTCAAACAAAGCATTCATTATATTTCTTTAACGTTTGTTTGAATGGCCACATTTTTAATCAGCCTAAGCTCGACAGCAACCAGATTCCCAAAGGAGGTGTGAGCATCCGGAGCAGGTTTGGACAGCACGGAAGCTGACATCTGCTGCAAAAGCATCAACTTCTGGTGCTCTATGAGTTCCTCCTCTGCGCGGCTCGGGCCAGCTCTGGAAGTGGAAGGAGAGGGACCATCTTCCTCTTGTTGGATGGAGGGTTGAGATCCTTGTGCAGCAGTGGCAGATGTGTCATCCTCATCACTAACTGGGTCATTCATGTCATGATCTTCATAAATCAGATCCTTGATGGATTGATCAAGCTGAAAGAGACAGTCAAACATGAGTGGTGTGTCTATGTGTGCCTAGTCATGCATCCATCAACACAGTATTGCTAAAATGAAGTCATTCTAATATTGTCATACAGGGACAATGTTGTCAAAAATATTGTGCATTTATCTCAGTAAATTTTATAACATCACATACAATGCAAATTATACTGTACATCTATTATCAAGCATACAAAGCTGTTCACCAGAGGTGGCAAAAGCTGGTCCATTCTGTTTTACACTCAGGTTTAAGTATACTGACTCAACTTCACTCAAGCAAAGGAGAGAAAGAAATAATTGATTCTGAAAATAACTCAACGTACAAAAAGAATTGCTAAAATAGTGACTTTTGGATTGATCAAGAATCCTGAACAAAAAGGCAGAAATAATAATACTTTATAATTAATTAATTAACTTAATAATAATACTTAAGTTACAATCCTGTTTGGAAATATGTCACAATGAGAAAGTTCAGATATTTATTCTAATACATAAGAAATTTTCAAAGTACAGACATCCATAAAAATAATTAATTACAGCAACAAAGTGCTATTACTTTATTACTCCCTACCTCTGCTATAAATGTGTCATGCTGAACAATTTGACTGGGGTGCTTACACTGCTCTAACTGGGGCGTTGTGCAACATGCTTTTTGAGAAATTCTAGGTTTCTCAAAAGCCATCTCTGCCTGGATGTCAAATCCTTTTCTCCACTTGGCTGGGGCTTCAGAAGTTTAGTGTACTGGGTCCTCAGAGTTGTAACCCTAGTCTTCACCTCCTCAACTGAAATCACACAACATACTCTTTTTTGCTCAGTGTATTGTAAGCCCGGTCCTCAAGACATTAATCAACGTCTTGACCGTTACATACTAGTATTTTAATACAGATATTTTACTATTATTTTAGTAGTTGCTTTACTAGTATTTTAACACAGTTACAGTTACATGCGCGCTGATATGAAGTACAATAGCACAGTTCTTGTACAGACGTAGGCCTACAGCACTCTGCTCCACAGGCGTTTAACTGATGATACAAAGTAACGGCAATATGCAGACAAAGTAGCAAGCAAGAGGAAATGATTGTGTGTAGCGTAGCAACAGCCATTTCTCACTACAGTTGAAGAGCCGTTTGTGTTGGCGGAGCCAAATAAGTAATTACATAAAGCAAACAAATTATTCCGCCTCGCTTGTTCTTGTTGTAAAATGCGCTTGTACAATGTATACAAGCAATATCACATGAGAACGAGTGCTGTTGTCCTGGATATCAGCGCTGGGTGATTACCTGGAATATCTCACCTGGAATATTTAATGTGGATGCGATCTGTCTCCAACGCTTGTCCTTTTCATATCGGTTGTGATAATCTTTGCAGGAGACGTTGTAAAGACATTCGTGGTCTTGCCACAGGTCGATAAGACTGTCCTCCATCTCCGCTGTCCATCTCACCCATACGTAGATGGCTTTCTCTGATTGACTACTGTCATCCTCAGCGAATTCGAGTTGCGTAATCATCCAGATAAATATCAAACATGTTTGAAAATTATCGGGGCGGCTCCGACGGGTCTGTGAGACGATCGTGGGGCTTAAGATTCATCTCTCACCGACTCACACTAGAAGATAATCTTGGCCGAACGTCGGGCCGATTTTAGTCCCCGACCAGATTTCTTCCCCGATTGTCGGGAGGACCGAACCTGGGTTAAATCGGGCCGAGAATCGTGTAGTGTGAGCCAGGCTTTACTTATATAGACATATCAGAGTCTATGTCCATATATGGACTGATGGAATCACCAAAGCAGCACCAGAGGAACGTCCTTTGATCCAGAGGTCCAATCAGCAGCAAGGGAAGATCAAAGGAACATGTTCTGCCTCCTCCCCCTCGTTGCCATAGTAACTGTTAAAGAATGGTGCTGCATTAGTCTGCCTGTGTCAGGCCAACTGTAATAATCAGCCTTTGCATGTGAGACCCTGCACTCTGCAGTCAGCTGGCTACAGACCAAACACCCTCAGGCCCTCCTCCTCATCTCTGGGGACCTTAATCACACCTCTCCATCCTCCACTTTGCCCACTTTCACCCAGTATGTCACCTGCCACACCAGAGACAATAAAATACTGGACTTACTGTATGCAAACACCAAGGATGCATACAAGTCATCACCCCTCCCTCCCCTGTGGAGATCAGACCACAACCTGGTTTATCTCCAGCCCGTGTACAAACCACTTTTCCACAGGCAGCCAGCTGTGACCCGCGCAGTTAAGAGATGGTCTGAGGAGACTGAAAAGGCTCTGACGGGAAGGTTTTGAGTCAACTGTGTGAAAGGAGTTCTGTGATCCTCACGGGGAGGACATCGACAACCTCACAGACTGTATAACGGATTACATTAACTTCTGTGTGGAGGACACTGTACTCACCAGGACTGTACGGTGCTTTTCCCATGTTCAGCATGGGAAAAGAAAGAACTAATTCAATTTTGGACTACCTTCATTAGTTACCAAGCAGATATTCTTCAGTGAAGAGTGTCAGTCATCCTCAGCATCTGTGACAGATGTAGGACTATCTTCATAAGGTACCAAGCAGATCTCCGTCTGTGAAGAGTGTCTGTCCTCAGTATCCTAACAAAGTAAGTCCTATGACTAACTTTGTTAGTAACCAAGCAGATCTCCGTCTGTGAAGTGTATCTGTCATCCTCAGTGTCTGTGACGGATGTAGGACTATCTTAAGTAGGTACCAAGCAGATCTCCGTCTGTGAAGAGTGTCAGTCATCCTCAGTATCTGTGACAGATGCAGGACTATCTTCAGTATGTAGCAGCATAGAAATAATTATATTTATTTTTATGCTTAGTTGTTTGTGATCCGTGGCCAGGGTATAAAAGGGGCAGCTCTCCCTCTGCTTCCTCCTTTGCGCGCTCCCCTGACGCATCACTTCCGGATCAGGTCGTCTGCCCCCGACAGGTATGGCTGCTCGCTGCTTCTCCTCGCTAGACATATAGCGTATTTATTGGGGTCTAAAGTATCTGTCTTTCCATAGTGTGTCGCTTAGTGCTACTCTGAGCGGTCTATGTGGGCTCCAGCAGTTTTGTGAAGCGGTAAGTGTCCTCCCTCTCTGCGTCACGGTGTATCTGTTAGGTTCATGCTAATCCTAATGTGGTCTCAGGTAAATGCGGGTGGCGGCCCCGAGCTCTCTGTGCTATCCTCAGCGTGCGCGTGCATGTCCGCACTCTGTCAGATGCGTATTTATAGCAGTTGGTAGTTGTATTTCAGTTTAATGTAGCAGTACTAATGCTATGTTTGGGTTAGGTGAGGCCGCAATCACGGCTTCTGTGATCAGCTGTGGTGACGCTCTGCTGCTGCTTTGCCTCCTGACGCTCTGCTGCCCCTCCACTTCTCTGCTGCTTCTTCCATGCTGCTTCACTGCCTCTCCGCTGCTGCTTTGTCTCCATGACTGTTTTGTCTCCAGCTGCTCTGTCTCCTGCTGCCTTGTTGCACGGCTGCTTTATCCTCGCTGCTGCAGCTTTGTTTCTGGAGGCGCTCTGCGGCTGCGTCGCCTCATCTGACGCCCTGCTGCAGCTTGGTCCTCACGCTGCCATTAAACACCCCTCACATAGCAAGCAGGGCGAACTCTTTTAAATCAGGTTTTACAGTTTGGGTATGAGTGAGTGTGGGTTACAATTTAGATTAATTTGAGTTAATTGTGTACATTTATTTCTATAGTTTATTTGATATTGTTGATTTGTTTACCCTGATTGTTTGGTTAATTTGCTTTATTGATTGGTTTAATTTGTGGGACATTTAAATTACATTATATATATATATATGCTGTGGGGCTTGTTTT
The DNA here is from genome assembly GCA_036419115.1 of Scarus forsteni. Taxonomy (NCBI): domain Eukaryota; kingdom Metazoa; phylum Chordata; class Actinopteri; order Labriformes; family Labridae; genus Scarus; species Scarus forsteni. The sequence continues at coordinate 357,939 of JAZDUH010000478.1, forward strand.
GTAAGTAATTAGCTTTAATTGAACAGTTATGTTTATGGTATTAGTTTTCTAAGTTTATTATTTCTTGAGTTAAAGATAACAAATTTGTTCAATTTTGTTACTTTTCCTTTGGGTTTCTGTTGTTGCAACCCACTAATTTGTGTTCTCCCCCCTTTCAGGGCTGAAGGCCAGTGGTGGTGGCGGTGCTAGTGATTGGGTGGTGTTGTCCCCCTTCCTGTTTCGTGTGTTGTGATTCCCTGAGATGCGGGTTATTCACTTCAGGTCACGTGTGTGTGTGGGTGATTTTTAGTTGATTAATTTTGTTTTGGTGGCTCACTCCCTATTGCTACCTCTTCCACCCAGTAAGCCTCAGCTCCTGATTGGCCTCCTTCTCCCCCCCAGTTTGAATGATTTTCTTGTGTTTTTTTATAAAATTGTTTAATAAAAGTTGTTTTAAACTTGAACCACGTCTCAGCCTGGGTACAAACGAACCTGTGTGTCTTGACTGAGGTACAATAATTCCCTGGGTGAAATTCCCAGGGTAGCGTTGTTGAGCAACAGACAAAAGTTATTCAGGTATACAGTGTAACTGACTTATTACAAACCCTTTGTCTGCCACAAGTAGGTACCAAGCAATTCTCCGTCTGGGAAGAGTGTCTGTCCTCAGTATCTGTGACAGATTTAGGACAACCTTATTAGGTACCAAGCAGATCTCCGTCTGTGAAGAGTGTCTGTCATCCTCAGTATCTGTGACAGATGAAGGACTATCTTCATTAGGGTATCAAGCAGATCTCCGTCTGTGAAGAGTGTCTGTCCTCAGTTTCTGTGACAGATCTCAGACTATCTTTATTAGGTACCAAGCAGAATTCTGTCTGTGAAGAGTTTCTATCCTCAGTATCTGTGACAGATGTAGGACTATCTTCAGTAGGTACCAAGCAGATCTCCATATGTGAATAGTCTTAGTCATCCTCAGTTTCTGTGACTGATGTAGGACTATCTTCATTAGGTACCAAGCAGATCTCCGTCTGTGAAGAGTGTCTGTCATCCTCAGTATCTGTGACTGATGGAGGACTATCTTCATTAGTTACTAAGCTGACCTCCATCTGTGAAGAGTGTCTGTTATCCTCAGTATCTGTGACAGATGTAGGACTAACTTTGTTAGGTACCAAGCAGATCTCCGTCTGTGAAGAGTGTCTGTCGTCCTCAGTATCTGTGACAGATGACTGACAGTCTTCAGTAGGTACCAAGCAGATCTCCATATGTGAATAGTGTTAGTCATCCTCAGTTTCTGTGACAGATGTAGGACTATCTTTATAAGGTACCAAGCAGATCACCATCTGTGAAGAGTGTCTGTCCTCAGTATCTGTGACAGATGTAGGACTATCTTCATTAGGTACCAAGCAGATCTCCGTCTGTGAAGAGTTTCAGTCATCCTCCGTATCTGTGACATATGTAGGACTATCTTCATAAGGTACCAAGCAGATCTCCGTCTGTTAAGAGTGAAGGGTTTCTGTCATCCTAAGTATCTGTGACTGATGTAGGACTATCTTCATTAGTTACCAAGCAGACCTCCGTCTGTGAAGAGTGTCTGCACTCAGTATCTGTGACAGACGTAGGACTTTCTTCATTTGGTACACTATAAAGGGGTTGCTTTAAATTTTACAATATTATACTGGCAACAAGATGCACGTCTAATGAGGAGGACTTCCTAATTAGAAGTGCATTCAAACTCATTAACCAGGGTCACTTTCCTGGATTTCATGGACTTTGGTATCCTGGGCATAATGTTACAAAGTACTTGCCACATGTGTTGTGCGATGATCCTCACACTCGGGGGAAAAGCTTTCTCACACTCCTCCAAGCTAGAGAGCTAGTTGTTCACCTTCTCTGTAACCTCATCAACTATGAGCTCTGTCAGTATCTGTGTGCTCGAGCTCTGGATGTCACCCTTAACACCCATCTTCTCAGCCAATGTTTGTGCTATGATGCTGCCCATGTCTCCAAGACACTTAGACACCTGGTCCTTTGGCACAAACATAATGCTCGCACCATCACTCTCACACTGCAAGAGCTCAAAGATGTGTGTTGCTGCAACATCGATTAATTCCAAACACATCTCCGTCAGTTTGGGTCGTGTTCTCGGGTCCAGTGATCCAGCCTCTAGATTAAGCCACTGCATGGATGTCAGGCGGATGCCTGAGTAGGTCCTTGTTGACCAAAATGTTGGTCTGTGTACTTGCCTCTGTGTTGTTCATTGTTCTTGCTCTGATGTTGAATTAAGTCTGCACAATCCTGATCTTACTTATATAGACATATCAGAGTCTATGTCCATATATGGACTGATGGAATCACCAAAGCAGCACCAGAGGAACGTCCGTTGATCCAGAGGTCCAATCAGCAGCAAGGGAAGATCAAAGGAACATGTTCTGCCTCCTCCCCCTCGTTGCCATAGTAACTGTTAAAGAATGGTGCTGCATTAGTCTGCCTGTGTCAGGCCAACTGTAATAATCAGCCTTTGCATGTGAGACCCTGCACTCTGCAGTCAGCTGGCTACAGACCAAACACCCTCAGGCCCTCCTCCTCATCTCCGGGGACTTTAATCACACCTCTCCATCCTCCACCTTGCCCACTTTCACCCAGTATGTCACCTGCCACACCAGAGACAATAAAATACTGGACGTACTGTAAGCAAACACCAAGGATGCATACAAGTCATCACGACTGTGGAGATCAGACCACAACCTGGTTTATCTCCAGCCCGTGTACAAACCACTTTTCCACAGGCAGCCAGCTGTGACCCGCGCAGTTAAGAGATGGTCTGAGGAGACTGATAAGGCTCTGAGGGACTGTTTTGAGTCAACTGTGTGGAAGGAGTTCTGTGATCCTCACGGGGAGGACATCGACAACCTCACAGACTGTATAACAGATTACATTAACTTCTGTGTGGAGGACACTGTACTCACCAGGACTGTATGGTGCTTTTCCCATGTTCAGGACTTTACGGTGCTTTTCCCATGTTCAGCATGGGAAAAGAAAGAACTAATTCAATTTTGGACTACCTTCATTAGTTACCAAGCAGATCTCTGTCTGTGAAGAGTGTCAGTCATCCTCAGCATCTGTGACAGATGTAGGACTATCTTCAGTAGGTACCAAGCAGATGTCCATCTGTGAAGAGTGTCTGTCATCCTCAGTATTTAAGACAGATGTAGGACTATCACGATTGGGTACCAAGCAGATCTCCGTCTGTGAAGAGTGTCTGTCTTCAGTATCTGTGACAGATGTAGGACTTACTTTGTTAGGTACCAAGCAGATCTCCGTCTGTGAAGAGTGTCTGTCGTCCTCAGTATCTGTGACAGATGACTGACACTCTTCATTAGGTACCAAGCAGACCTCCGTCTGTGAAGATTGTCTGTCATCCTCAGTATCTGTGACAGATGCAGGACTATCTTCAGTAGGTACCAAGCAGATCTCCATCTGTGAAGAGTGTCTTGATGCCGATTTGCACCGCTTCTGTCAAACCACCGACTTTTAACTACTTTTAACTACTTTTAACTTTTTTTAACCACAACATCGCGCTTTTACATATCTTTTAATTGATCTCAGGACAATCCGGGCTGATTCAAGCACTGAAAACTGTGGCTCCTATCCTCGGCGCCAACTCTCCCACAGGACTTAACTACTCCCGGCCGCAGGCAGAGCCAGCCTGGTCTAAGGTGGTGCAGTGTGGCCGGAGATCGATCGCTGCGGGGAGAGCTTCGTCACCACCACGGCTCTCCCTCTCCAACCGCTTCTCAGCCCTGAGGGATGAGGCTCCGGTCTGCACCGCTGACCCTGCCGCTGAGACAACTCGTCCATCCCTGATGGACCGGGTTCCGGCTGTGGCGGCTCCCTCCTCCGCTGCGTCGGCTTCCTCCTCCGCTGTGGCGGCTCCACGGACGCCCAGCACGGACCAGGCTGCGCGATCCGCCTCGACCGGGATTCTCCGACGCCGGCTGCTGAAGGAGGCCGTCTCCAGGCGCTCAGGGGGGCTCCCTCGACCTTCCAGCACCCTCACCCCACCTGGTCCATCTGCACCTGTCTCGGCGCAGGTGGAGCGCCCGAGAGCTGGGGGCTTCGGCGCGCGCTCCTCACCTCCGCGCCCTCTCCTCCCTGCCACCACGTTGATTATTGGCGATTCAATAACGAGGTACATCAGATTTTTTAACGCCATCACACACTGTTTACCTGGTGCCACCATTCCTGTCATCCTGGACAAACTCCTCAACCTACTCCCCTCCCTCCCCTCCTCTGTCTCAAAGATAGTTGTGCATGTGGGCTCAAACGATACCTCCCGCAGGAAATCTGAGGTCACCAAGAGTGATTTTAACCTGCTTTTTAACGTTTTAAAGGACACTGGAAAGACAGTTTTTATCTCTGGCCCCATCCCCACACTCGGTCGCGGAGCAGAGCGTTTTAGCAGGATTCTTAATCTCCATACCTGGCTCCAGGCCACTTGCCCCGCCCACAACTTCCATTTCATTGACAATTTTAATCTCTTCTGGGACAGAGCATCGCTTTTTATACACGACGGGATCCACCCCAACAGGCGGGGTAGCCAAATGCTGTCATCTAACATTCAATTCAAGATCCACTCCTCATCTGTCTGACAGTCTGCACCCAGCAGCTCATTTCCCCACACTCAGGTCACTCCCCCCCCCCTCCTCACAACAACATCTGGTCACCCCAAAGCAGTCCTGTTAACCCCGCCCACTCACCTGCCCATTCCCACCTGCCCCCGCCCCCCCACATCAGTACCGCCAGTGAATCTTTTATCCCAGTACACACCACCTCCTCACGTCCTCACCCCCGTCCAGTCAGAAACTGCACCCCCTCCAACCTCATCCACGTCCCCCTGCTCCCCCGGCTACCCCGCCCTGCTTTTAACAGTAAACCTTTGAACTTTGGACTTTTAAACATCAGATCAATCAACAACAGAACCTTTTTATGCCATGATTTTATTTCCCAAAACAACCTGGACTTTTTTGTTTTAACAGAAACTTGGCTCACCCCGGACAATTACACCTCCCTCATCGAAGCCACCCCCCCTGACTTTACTCACTTCCATCAACCCCAGCTGTCAGGTCGAGGAGGGGGGGTGGCTGTCATTCACAAGAAGGCTTTTGAATGCACCCCCATCACCATCAGCACTTTTAATTCTTTTGAGCACCTTGCTTTTATTATCACACTAAAAGAGCCTGTTTTAATTTTAGTTATCTACAGACCCCCCAGACATAACATTGCTTTTATTGAAGAGTTTTCAGAGTTTTTAACCCATTTTATTTGTAAATATGAGAAAATTCTTATTTTAGGTGATTTTAATGTACACGTCTGTTGCCCCTCACATCCCATGACTACTGATTTTATTGAAACTCTGGACTCTTTTAATTTAACCCAGGCAATACAGGAACCTACCCACTCGAAAGGACATTGTCTTGATTTAGTTTTATATTCTGGACTTAGTCCTGGAGAGTTTTTAATGAAGGATGTCTGTGTGTCAGATCATAAATTGGTTTTATTCTCTGTGGTTTTATCCCAGCCCTCTTTTACTGACAGAATTCCTGTTTATCGAAGGGTTTTTAATTCAACGTCTGCTAGCAAGTTTAAGGAGCTTTTTAACTGTGCATCTTTAACTGCCCTCAACCCAGATTTTAGTCCAGTTTTTAACACAGAAGAGCTTGTCTCTCTTTTTAACCATACATGTAAAACCATTTTGGACTCTGTAGCCCCCTTGAAATTAAAAAGCTCAAACAAAGAGCCCCAGCCGTGGCTTACAGAGTCCACAAATGAGTTAAAGAAAATTTGTAGCAGATATGAAAGAAAATGGAAAAAAACTGGTCTGGTAGTTTTTCATGAAATCTGGAAAGACTCCATGAAACCAGAGGGCAGTTAAAGATGCAAGGGCAGCATTTTATTCTGACTTGATTTTAGCCAATCATTCTAACCCCAGAGTTTTATTTAAGGTTTTAGACTCCCATACTAACCCTTCCCCCTCCCATTTTACTGATGCTTCTCAAGCTACTTGTGAGAAGTTTTTGACTCATTTTATCAACAAGGTAATGGACATCAGGCATCAAATCACTCCTCCTGAATATCCCGTGCTTTTTAAGTAGGGAAGTTCTTTTATATTTAGCAGTTTTGAGCCGTGTCCTTTGTCCTTATCCTTTTTATCAGATATTTTAGCCCATATGAAACCAGCTACGTGCAGTCTTGATTTTATCCCCACCAGATTCCTCAAAGAGGTTTTTAGCACAGTTGGGCCCAGCATTTTAGCTTTTATTAATAGTTCTTTGTCAGAGGGAGTATTTCCTTCTGCTTTTAAACACGTTGTGCTCCAACCCTTTTTAAAGAAACCTGTCTGCTCCCCATAGGCAACCGCAGCTCCTCTACTGCTGCCGTTGCCTGTGGTGTACCGCAGGGTTCAGTTTTAGGTCCAATTTTATTTTCTATTTACATGCTGCCCCTTGGCCAAATAATTCAGCGCCACCAAGTCTCCTTTCACTGCTACGCAGACGACACACAGATATACCTTCCCCTGAGACCTGAGGACCCACAGGGCCTAGCTGCTGTCATGAACTGTCTCAGGGACATCAACAGTTGGATGGCAGAAAACTTTCTTCAATTAAATAACACAAAATCTGAAATTATCCTGTTCAACATCAACTGCTCCCCCCTCCTGCAGTCCAGTCTTGGCCCTCTATCACCAAACATTAAACAATCAGCCAGAAATTTAGGAGTAATTCTTGATTCAGACCTCACCTTCTCATCCCACGACAATAAAACCGTTCAGTCCTGTTTCTTCCACCTTCGTTCCATAGCAAAGATCAAACATATCCTCACCCCTCCAGACCTCATTAAAGTAATTCATGCCTTCATTTTTCCAGACTGGACTATTGCAACTCCCTCCTCCCGGTTTAAATAAACAATCTCTTTCTCGCCTCCAACTGGTCCAGAATGCAGCAGCTAGGCTTTTAACTGGTTTTAGTAGACGGCATCACATCACTCCAGTTTTAGCCTCCCTCCACTGGCTTCCTGTCAGTTTTAGAATTGATTTTAAGATTTTATTGATTACTTTTAAATCACTCATGGGCTTGGCCCCCAGCTACATTTCAGAGCTTTTAACTCCTTATCAGGCAGCCCGCAGCCTCAGATCCTCTGGCGAAGGTCTCCTGGTTGTTCCAAAGTCGAGGCTCAAAACTGAAGGTGACAGAGCTTTCTCCATCAGAGCCCCTCGACTTTGGAACGACCTGCCAGAGGAGATAAGGCGTGCGGAGTCTGTTGCTTCTTTTAAGTCACTTTTAAAAACATATTTTCACAGAATAGCTTTTAGGTGATGTCGTCTTTTTAGTCTTTTTGGCCTTTTTAGTCTTCTTAGTAGTCTTTTATTTTCCTTGCTTCTTTGTGTTTTAATCTTTTCTTTATTTGTGTTTTAGTCTTTTTATCCATTTATTTATTTTTAGGCATTGCTCGAATAATTTTAGCTTCCTATCTTGTAACTGTGTTACTGTTCTGTCTCTTTTTTATCTATATTCTACTGTTTTACTGTTGTCTTTTAATATTATTTTTAATCATTTATTAATACGTTAATACATGTTCTTAATTTTATTTCTTTATTTTAGCTTACTTTGGTCCTCACGGTCTCATTTTAGCAGCAGTGTTCCTGTATTGTCTGGGTTCCTATGACACATGGAGGGGGCCCTTTGTTTCACGGGGCTATAGTCATTGGACATGGACCCGTCCATGTTAGTTAACACCATCAGGGTTCAGTTGCACTTGTGTGTTGCTGTGCCCTGGTGTGTTGTGTCTCCAGCCCTGTGGGGTCGGGGCCTCCTCTGCGTCCAAATTTAGTGACTGGGCCTTGTCTTCTGTGCCCACTTCGGGGTTTGCGTTCCTTATTTGTTATGATCTCTCTCGATTTCATTTTGCCTTTTGTGTTTGTCTGAAATGTTCTTGATTTTGATTAACCTTCTTCGGTTGTTCTTTTTCCTTTGACGTCAAACTCTTGTGCTTTGTTGTTCTATGCTCCTGCTTTCTGTCAAAGCACTTTGTAAACCAATGTTTTTAAAAGTGCTATATAAATAAAGTTTCTTATTATTATTATTATTATTATTATTATCCTCAGTATCTGTGACATATGTCGGACTATCGTCCTTAGGTACCAAGCAGATCTCGATCTGTGAAGAGTGAAGAGTGTCTGTCATCCTCAGTATCTGTGACAGATATAGGACTATCTTCATAAGGTACCAAGCAGATGGAGATCTGTGAAGAGTGTCTGTCCTTAGTATCTGTGACATATGACTGACTTCCTTCATTAGTTACCAAGCAGATCTCCATCTGTGAAGAGTGAAGAGTGTCTGTCAACCTCAGTATCTGTGACATATGTAGGACTATCTTCATAAGGTACCAAGCAGATCTCCGTCTGTGAAGAGTTTCAGTCATCCTCAGTATCTGTGACAGATGTAGGACTATCTTCATAAGGTACCAAGCAGATCTCCATCTGTGAAGAGTGTCTGCACTCAGTATCTGTGACAGATGTAGGACTATCTTCATTAGGTACCAAGCAGATCTCCGTCTGTGAAGAGTTTCAGTCATCCTCAGTATCTGTGACAGATGTAGGACTATCTTCATTAGGTACCAAGCAGATCTCCGTCTGTGAAGAGTTTCAGTCATCCTCAGTATCTGTGACTGATGTAGGACTATCTTCATTAGGTACCAAGCAGATCTCTGTCTGTGAAGAGTGTCTGTCCTCAGTATCTGTGACAGACGTAGGACTTTCTGCATTTGGTACACTGTAAAGGGGTTGCTTTAAATTTTACAGTATTATTATTCTGGCAACAAGATGCACGTCTAATGAGGAGGACTTCCTCATTAGAAGTGCATTCAAACTCATTAACCACGGTCACTTTCCTGGATTTCATGGACTTTGGTATCCTGGGCATAATGTTACAAAGTGCTTGCCACGTGTTGTGCAATGATCCTCACACTCCGGGGAAAAGCTTTCTCACACTCCTCCAAGCTAGAGAGCTAGTTGTTCACCTTCTCTGTAACCTCATCAACTATGAGCTCTGTCAGTATCTGTGTGCTCGAGCTCTGGATGTCACCCTTAACACCCATCTTCTCAGCCAATGTCTGTGCTACGATGCTGCCCATGTCTCCAAGACACTTAGACACCTGGTCCTTTGGCACAAACATAATGCTCGCACCATCACTCTCACACTGCAAGAGCTCAAAGATGTGTGTTGCTGTAACATCAATTAATTCCAAACACATCTCCGTCAGTTTGGGTTTTGTTCTCGGGTCCAGTGATCCAGCCTCTAGATTAAGCCACTGCATGGATGTCAGGCGGATGCCTGAGTAGGTCCTTGTTGACCAAAATGTTGGTCTGTGTATTTGCCTCTGTGTTGTTCATTGTTCTTGCTCTGATGTTGAATTAAGTCTGCACAATCCTGATCTTACTTATATAGACATATCAGAGTCTATGTCCATATATGGACTGATGGAATCACCAAAGCAGCACCAGAGGAACGTCCTTTGATCCAGAGGTCCAATCAGCAGCAAGGGAAGATCAAAGGAACATGTTCTGCCTCCTCCCCCTCGTTGCCATAGTAACTGTTAAAGAATGGTGCTGCATTAGTCTGCCTGTGTCAGGCCAACTGTAATAATCAGCCTTTGCATGTGAGACCCTGCACTCTGCAGTCAGCTGGCTACAGACCAAACACCCTCAGGCCCTCCTCCTCATCTCTGGGGACTTTAATCACACCTCTCCATCCTCATCTTTGCCAACTTTCACCCAGTATGTCACCTGCCACTTCCACTGAAGATTACTGACCATTCACACAGGTCTTCACTGACTGATCTCTGTCATCCTCAGATCTGAAGATGAGACATCTTCATTAGACCAGCAGATCTCCATCTGTGAGGAGTGTCTGCCTCAGTATCCTAACAGTAAGTCCTATGATACTGAGGACAAGCAGATCTGAGGACTGATCTGTCATCCTCAGTATCTGTGATGATAGGACTCTGGTCAGCAGATCTCCTGAAGAGTGTCAGTCATTCTCAGTATCTGTGACAGAGGAATCTTCTCAGGTACACTCTCCCAAGAGTGAAGAGTCTGCTGGTAACTCAGTATCTGTGACGGATGTCGGACTCTAAATCTGTCACAGATACTGAGGACAAACACTCTTCACAAACAGAGATCTGCTTGGTACCTACTGAAGATAGTCCTGCATCTGTCACAGATACTGAGGATGACAGACACTCTTCACAGACGGAGATCTGCTTGGTACCTACTGAAGATAGTCCTGCATCTGTCACAGATACTGAGGATGACAGACACTCTTCACAGATGGAGATCTGCTTGGTACCTAATGAAGAGTGTCAGTCATCTGTCACAGATACTGCGGACGACAGACACCCTTCACAGACGGACATCTGCTTGGTACCTAACAAAGTTAGTCCTACATCTGTCACAGATACTGAGGATGACAGCCACTCTTCACAGACGGAGATCTGCTTGGTAACTTATGAAGACAGTCCTACATCTGTCACAGATACTGAGGACAGACACTCTTCACAGACGGTGATCTTGCTTGGTACCTACTGAAGATAGTCTAGCATCTGTCACAGATACTGAGGATGACAGACACTCTTCACAGAAGGAGATCTGCTTGGTACCTAATAAAGATAGTCCTGCATCTGTCACAGATACTGAGGATGACAGACACTCTTCACAGACGGAGATCTGCTTGATACCTACTGAAGATAGTCCTGCATCTGTCACAGATACTGAGGATGACTAACACTCTTCACAGATGGAGATCTGCTTGGTACCTAATGAAGAGTGTCAGTCATCTGTCACAGATACTGAGGATGACAGCCACTCTTCACAGACGGAGATCTGCTTGGTAACTTATGAAGATAGTCTAGCATCTGTCACAGATACTGAGGATGACAGACACTCTTCACAGAAGGAGATCTGCTTGGTACCTAACAAAGTTAGTCCTACATCTGTCACAGATACTGAGGATGACAGCCACTCTTCACAGACGGAGATCTGCTTGGTAACTTATGAAGACAGTCCTACATCTGTCACAGATACTGAGGACAGACACTCTTCACAGACGGTGATCTTGCTTGGTACCTACTGAAGATAGTCTAGCATCTGTCACAGATACTGAGGATGACAGACACTCTTCACAGAAGGAGATCTGCTAGGTACCTAATGAAGATAGTCCTACATCTTTGACAGATACTGAGGATGACAGACACTCTTCACAGATGGAGGTCTGCTTGCTACCTAATAAAGATAGTTTGAGATCTGTCACAGATACTGAGGACAGACAGTCTTCACAGATGGAGATCTGCTTGGTAACTATTGAAGATAGTCTTACATCTGTCACAGATACTGAGGATGACTGACACTCTTCACAGATGGAGATCTGCTTGGTACCTTATGAAAATAGTCCTACATCTGTCACAGATACTGAGGATGACAGACACTCTTCACAGACGGAGATCTGCTGGGTACCTACTTAAGATAGTCCTACATCTGTCACAGATACTAAGGACACACACTCTTCACTGAAGAATATCTGCTTGGTAACTAATGAAGGTAGTCTAGAATTGAATTAGTTCTTTCTTTTCCCATGCTGAACATGGGAAAAGCACCGTACAGTCCTGGTGAGTACAGTGTCCTCCACACAGAAGTCAATGTAATCCGTTATACAGTCTGTGAGGTTGTCGATGTCCTCCCCGTGAGGATCACAGAACTCCTTCCACACAGTTGACTCAAAACCTTCCCGTCAGAGCCTTTTCAGTCTCCTCAGACCATCTCTTAACTGCGCGGGTCACAGCTGGCTGTCTGTGGAAAAGTGGTTTGTACACGGGCTGGAGATAAACCAGGTTTTGGTCTGATCTCCACAGAGGAGGGAGGGGTGATGACTTGTATGCATCCTTGGTGTTTGCATACAGTAAGTCCAGTATTTTATTGTCTCTGGTGTGGCAGGTGACATACTGGGTGAAAGTGGGCAAAGTGGAGGATGGAGAGGTGTGATTAAAGTCCCCAGAGATGAGGAGGAGGGCCTGAGGGTGTTTGGTCTGTAGCCAGCTGACTGCAGAGTGCAGGGTCTCACATGCAAAGGCTGATTATTACAGTTGGCTTGACACCATTCTTTAACAGTTACTATGGCAACGAGGGGGCGGAGGCAGAACATGTTCCTTTGATCTTCCCTTGCTGCTGATTGGACCTCTGGATCAAAGGACGTTCCTCTTTGGTGATTCCATAAGTCCATATATGGACATAGACTCTTATATGTCTATATAAGTAAGATCAGGATTGTGCAGACTTAATTCCACATCAGAGCAAGAACAATGAACAACACAGAGGCAAGTACACAGACCAACATTTTGGTCAACAAGGACCTACTCAGGCGTCCGCCTGACATCCATGCAGTGGCTTAATCTAGAGGCTGGATCACTGGACCCGAGAACAAAACCCAAACTGACGGAGATGTGTTAGTGCTTTCTGCTTCTGAAGAGTGCAGACGCTTCCCTGCTTGCTCCAGCCTGCTTCCTTCTTAACTCTGCTTTTTAATCATTTTAATCATTTTATTACTTCTACAAATACTGAAGAAATCTCTACATCCATCATTTCATGACTTATTTTACATAAACCAAGATTTTAAGATTTTAAGATTTTTAACGGATCTGACGAGCCTGCGACATGTCCGGGGGAAGAAACCAAACAAATTCCTTCTGTGGACGCTGTCGGAGATATCAACAGGAAATTAATGAGCTACAAGCATGGATTTTTGCTTTAGAATCAGAAAAAGGACTTCACAAGACGCTTCCAGTGACATCCGGTGGTAAGAAGTCCACAGTTACTTTCAATAAAAAGGGTGACAAACCCGCTGCTTTCACCTTGACCTGAGTGATACTGTGTCTTTTCCAAAACTCTGTAAAGACCAAAATGCATCATCTTGGAGAGAACTTGGTGCTAAGCCAAAGCAGCACAAAGCGATGAAAGACAATGCTAATACCAATGGGAAATCACCTGAAATACAGCTTACTAACAGATTTTTGCCACTGTCAGAGACTGATTTTAATGAATTCAATGATTCTTACAAACAGAGAGAAAACGGATTGTTTTCACTAAACAGGAGCCATAAAGTGGGCAAAAGACAGCAGGCAGACAGACAATCTGGACTAAACGTCAAGGTCAGAGATACGCTGCTGCTAGGAGACGGTGCTATCAGTGGCCTGAACCATACAAGAATCGAAACATGCTGCTATCCCAGTGCCACCGTCTCTGAGATAACAACACTCCTCCCAAAAGCTTTGTCAACACACCGAGGAGTCAAACAGCTGATCGTGCACGTGGGTGCAGTGGACATCAGAAAGGAACAGACTGAAGTCTTGAAAAGGGATTTCACTACGTTCTTCAAGGAGCTTGATAAAGTGGAGGTCAAAACATTCATCAGTGGACCTCTTCCAAACATCGACGGGAAGATAAACAAGTTCAGCCGGCTGCTTCAGCTGAACACATGGCTGTCCAAAGAGTGTGCGACAGAGGATTTCACTACATTGAGAACTTTCATCTCTTCTGGAAACGAGAGGACCTGTTCAAGGGAAGGGGTCCACACCTGTGCAGAAGTGGGAGGAGAGTGCTAACGGAGCACCTCCTCCACGCCTGAGGCATCAGGATCGGCCGGGACAGGGTCCTGTGCAACCAGTGAGAGAAAGGAGGAATGAGAGAAGCATCCCTGCTGCAGTTTCATCACCAGCTGCACCACAACAGCCTGCACCGCAACAGCCTCCGCCACCACAGCCTCCACTGCAACAACCTCCACCACCCCCAGTGAAGGATACAGCACCAGCTGCACCACAACAGCCTCCACCAGCCCCACAAAAGGATCCAGGCCCACCATCAGCTCGATCTTCCCCCGGGCCCCCATCACAGGCCTTGACTCGCCTGTGAAGGCCCCAGCAGAAGTTTCAGACCCAGCAGCACCCCTATCACCTCCCCTATCCACAGACCAGCCCTGGGACCCCCTGCTACATCTACCCCCTCTAGAGACTTGTCCCTTTCCTTTTCATCCCCACCTTCCCTATGGGCCTTCCCAACCATCTTGAAGGCCTGATCAAATCAGGGATCCAGATGGTTCCCCTCACCCCAATATAGCAAGGTCAAGACCGTCACTAACTATTCGAGACTCTTCTCCATATAAAATTGTGCCTCTGTTGAAGTTCCTCGACAGGAACTTCGACTCTCACAAACACAAGCTCCCCAGCCCCTCCCCCTCGGCTCTCATCTGGTCCATCACCCAAACTCGTCCCTGTTCGTCCTCCCCTGCCTGCCCCAGAGCTGGTATCCCTAAGCGCTAGGATGAACAGGGCCTCTGCTGTCCCAGGACTTACAGTCATGATAAAGGTAATATCAAGCTGGGGCCCTGTGAGACATCATTTTCCCCTAGTGCCATATCTACAGTCACACCACATAGACTAGATTACAGAAGGACAGTTAGATTGTCCAATCAGAGAAATTTAATCCATATCCCTTGTAAGAAGATAATATCCTGTCCTAATGCAACTAATCTGAAACTTGCTGTGCTCAATGTTAGATCCCTGTCCAACAAATCATTTTTAATTAATAATTTGATCACTTCTTATAAACTTGATTTTATGTTTTTAACTGAAACATGGCTTGACAAAAACACAGGTAATGCAGTTTTAATGGAATCAACTCCACCCAACTTCAAATTTGAATCTGAAACACAAGAAAACAAAAAGGGTGGAGGTGTCTGTGCAGTATTTAGAGATCATATGGTTACGCACAGGTTGTCATTTGGGGTGTTTTCATCATTTGAGTATGTGTCCTTTAAAATGGAGATAAGACTATCCCCGTCCATACTCGATATAGTCCTATACAAGCCCGCGTAACACTATAAAAGTTTTATTGATGATTTTACTGGGATTCTTTCAATTGTATGCACTGATTTTGATAGTTTGGTCATTACAGGTGATTTTAGTATACATGTGGATAATGTCTGTGACAGAAATGCTAAAGAGCTCAGTGCTGTCCTTGAAACCTTTGGCCTGACTCAGCATGTGTGTGAGCCCACCCATAGCAAAGCACAGCACACTCTGGACCTGCTCATTACAAAAGGGGTTAATATTTCAAATGTCAATGTGGTTGATGTTGCCCTGTCTGATCATTTCTGTGTCTTCTTTGACCTGTCTGTTTCTCCCACACCACCGGCTGGTCCTGCAGTAGTACAGAGGAGACACATAAATAACAGCACAGGTGCTCTGTTCATGGAAATGATTAACTTTGAAAATGTCTCATTTTCTAATGTTGATGATTTGTTGAGCTCTGTTACTTCAAGTGATTTGAATGTTCTGGACACCATTGCCCCTGTGAAAGTTAAAATGGTTAAAAATAAGCAGAAGTCACCATGGAGGAATGACGACTCGGTCAGGGCACAGAAAAGGCAGTGCCGGAGGGCCGAGCAGAAATGGCGAAGTCAAAACTCCATGTTCATTACGAAATTTATAAAGAAAAGTTGTACATGTTCAATCAGATCTTACATAGAACAAGGGAGATGTACTTTTCTGAAATTATTGGAAACTGCAGTAACAACTCGCGTGTCTTATTTGCAACAGTGAACAGATTAACAAATCCTCCAGCTCAACTGCCATTAGAATTAATCTCCACATCTAAGTGTAATGAGTTTGCAGTCTTCTTTTGCACCAAGGTTCAGACTATTAAAAATTCCATCAATTCCACAGCACCAATAACAACCCTGCAGCCACCTAAACACTTCGAGTTGACTCATTTTGCACCTGTAACTGATAAAACTGTCCAAGAGATCATCACCAGTCTGAGTTCATCCACATGCTGCCTCGATGTGTTACCTACTAGATTTCTGAAGTCTGTGCTGAGCAGTTTGTTACCTCCACTCACTCAGATAGTTAACATGTCACTACAATCTGGAACATTCCCAAAGGCCTTGAAAACTGCGGTCATAAAGCCTCTCCTAAAGAAGAGCAGTCTTGATGCCACAGTACTGAACAACTACCGGCCCATCTCAAATCTGCCGTTCTTAGGCAAAGTCCTTGAAAAAGTTGTTTACCAACAGCTCACTGACTTTCTCCTAAAGAACAACTCATTCGATGTTTTCCAGTCAGGTTTTAGACCCCATCACAGCACTGAGACCAAGGTGACAAATGACATCCGCCTGAACACTGACGCAGGCAAAGTCTCAGTCTTAGTCCTGCTAGATCTGAGCGCTGCTTTTGACACTGTCGATCATGAGATCCTTTTTCAAAGACTAAAGGACTGGGTGGGCATCTCGGGGACTGCCCTACATTGGTTGAAGTCCTATCTAGAAGACAGGAAGTACTTTGTAGAAATTGGTAACTGTGTCTCAGACCACATGGCCTTGACTTGTGGGGTGCCCCAGGTGTCAATCCTAGGACCCCTCCTATTCAGTCTCTACATGCTGCCTTTAGGCCAGTTAATACAAAGTACTAATGTGTCCTACCACAATTATGCAGATGACACTCAGATCTATGTGTCACTGACAGCTGGTGAATATGGACCAGTGGATTCACTCTGTCACTGCATCCAACAGGTCAGTGTGTGGATGCAGAAAAACTTTCTCCAGCTAAATTCAGACAAGACTGAAGTCATCGTGTTTGGTCCACAGAAACAAAGAGAAAGTGTCAGCAGTCACCTCCAGTCTCTCTCTCTAAAAACCTACAAATCAGGTCAGAAATTCAGTGTAATGATGGACTCAGACTTGAACTTTGGCAGCCATATAAAATCAATAACATCAGCAGCCTTTTACCATCTAAAAAACATCGCCAAAATCAGAGGTATAGTGTTTAAACCTGACCTAGAGATACTTATCCATGCATTTGTCTCTAGTAGGTTAGATTACTGTAACGGCCTGCTCACCGGCCTCTCCAAACGAGCCATAACACAGCTGCAGTACATCCAGAATGCTGCTGCTCGGGTCCTGACCAGAACCAGGAAGTACGAACACATTAGTCCTGTGCTCAGGTCCCTACACTGGCTTCCTGTGGCTCAAAGAATAGACTTTAAAGCAGCTCTGCTTGTGTACAAATCTCTCCATGGCCTAGCACCAAAGTACATCTCTGACATGTTAGTGCCATATGAACCATCTCGGACTCTGAGGACCTCAGGGGCCGGCCTTCTGCTGGTGCGGAAAGTCAGGACTAAACATGGAGAATCAGGGTTTCAGTTTTATGCAGCTAAAATCTGGAACAGTCTTTCTGAAGAAGTGAGACAGGCCTCTACTCTGACAATGTTCAAATCTAGGCTCAAAACAGCTCTGTTGAACTGTGCATATGACTGAAAGCATCTTATCTGCACTCTTCTCTTTAAATTTATTTTAAAATGATTAATATTGATTTTATTTTGTATTGTGATTTTTTTTTCCTTTTTTTTAAGTCATTTTATAATGATTATTGTTGATTCTATTTTGTACTGTGATTTTAATGCATTTTTCTTGTTCTGTAAAGCACTTTGAATTGCCTTGTGTATGAATTGTGCTCTACAAATAAACTTGCCTTGCCTTGCCTTGGAATTAATCGATGTTGCAGCAACACACATCTTTGAGCTCTTGCAGTGTGAGAGTGATGGTGCGAGCATTGTGTTTGTGCCAAAGGACCAAGTGTCTTGGAGACATGGGCAGCATCATAGCACAGACATTGGATGAGAAGATGGGTGTTAAGGGTGATATCCAGAGCTCGAGCACACAGACACTGACAGAGCTCAGAGTTGATGAGGTTACAGAGAAGGTGAACAACTAGCTCTCTAGCTTGGAGGAGTGTGAGAAAGCTTTTCCCCGGAGTGTGAGGATCATCGCAAAAAACATGTGGCAAGTACTTTGTAACATTATGCCCAGGATACCAAAGTCCATGAAATCCAGGAAAGTGACCATGGTTAATGAGTTTGAATGCACTTCTAATGAGGAAGTCCTCCTCATTAGACATGCATGTTGTTGCCAGAATAATAATACTGTAAAATTTAAATCAACCCCTTTATAGTGTACCAAATGAAGAAAGTCCTGCGTCTGTCACAGATACTGAGGACAGACACTCTTCACAGACGGAGATCTGCGAGTATCTGTGACAGATGTCAGACTCTGCATCTGTCACAGATACTGAGGACAGACACTCCTCACAGATGGAGATCTGCTTGGTACCTACTGAAGATAGTCTGACATCTGTCACAGATACTGAGGACACACACTCTTCACTGAAGAATATCTGCTTGGTAACTAATGAAGGTCGTCCAAAATTGAATTAGTTCTTTCTTTTCCCATGCTGAACATGGGAAAAGCACCGTACAGTCCTGGTGAGTACAGTGTCCTCCACACAGAAGTTAATATAATCCGTTATACAGTCTGTGAGGTTGTCGATGTCCTCCCCGTGAGGATCAAAGAACTCCTTCCACACAGTTGACTCAAAACAGTCCCTCAGAGCCTTTTCAGTCTCCTCAGACCATCTCTTAACTGCGCGGGTCACAGCTGGCTGCCTGTGGACAAGTGGTTTGTACACGGGCTGGAGATAAACCAGGTTGTGGTCTGATCTCCACAGGGGAGGGAGGGGTGATGACTTGTATGCATCCTTGGTGTTTGCATACAGTAAGTCCAGTATTTTATTGTCTCTGGTGTGGCAGGTGACATACTGGGTGAAAGTGGGCAAAGTGGAGGATGGAGAGGTGTGATTAAAGTCCCCAGAGATGAGGAGGAGGGCCTGAGGGTGTTTGGTCTGTAGCCAGCTGACTGCAGAGTGCAGGGTCTCACATGCAAAGGCTGATTATTACAGTTGGCCTGACACAGGCAGACTAATGCAGCACCATTCTTTAACAGTTCCTATGGCAACGAGGGGGAGGAGGCAGAACATGTTCCTTTGATCTTCCCTTGCTGCTGATTGGACCTCTGGATCAAAGGACGTTCCTCTGGTGCTGCTTTGGTGATTCCATCAGTCCATATATGGACATAGACTCTGATATGTCTATATAAGTAAGATCAGGATTGTGCAGACTTAATTCGACATCAGAGCAAGAACAATGAACAACACAGAGGCAAGTACACAGACCAACATTTTGGTCAACAAGGATCTACTCAGGCGTCCGCCTGACATCCATGCAGTGGCTTAATCTAGAGGCTGGATCACTGGACCCGAGAACAAAACCCAAACTGACGGAGATGTGTTTGGAATTAATCGATGTTGCAGCAACACACATCTTTGAGCTCTTGCAGTGTGACAGTGATGGTGCTAGCATTATGTTTGTGCCAAAGGACCAGGTGTCCAAGTGTCTTGGAGACATGGGCAGCATCATAGCACAGACATTGGCTGAGAAGATGGGTGTTAAGGGTGACATCCAGAGCTCGAGCACACAGATACTGACAGAGCTCATAGTTGATGAGGTTACAGAGAAGGTGAACAACTAGCTCTCTAGCTTGGAGGAGTGTGAGAAAGCTTTTCCCCGGAGTGTGAGGATCATCGCACAACACATGTGGCAAGTACTTTGTAACATTATGCCCAGGATACCAAAGTCCATTCTTTATAGTGTACCAAATGAAGAAAGTCCTACGTCTGTCACAGATACTGAGGACAGACACTCTTCACAGACGGAGATCTGCTTGGTAACTAATAACGATAGTCCTACATCTGTATTAAATACTGAGGATGACAGACATTCTTCACAGACGGAGATCTGCTTCGTACCTAACAAAGTTAGTCCTACATCTGTCACAGACACTGAGTACAGACACTCTTCACAGACAGAGATCTGCTTGGTACCTAATGAAGATATTCCTACATCAGTCACAGATACTAGGGATGACAGACAGTCTTCACAGACGGAGGTCTGCTTGGTACCTAACAAAGTTAGTCCTACATCTGTCACAGATGCTGAGCATGACTGACACTCTTCACAGAATGAAATCTGCTTGGTACCTACTGAAGATAGTCCTACATCTGTCACAGATACTGAGGACACACACTCTTCACTGAAGAATATCTGCTTGGTAACTAATGAAGGTCGTCCAAAATTGAATTAGTTCTTTCTTTTCCCATGCTGAACACGGGAAAAGCAGCGTACAGTCCTGGTGAGTACAGTGTCCTCCACACAGAAGTTAATGTAATCCGTTATACAGTCTGTGAGGTTGTCGATGTCCTCCCCATGAGGATCACAGAACTCCTTCCACACAGTTGACTCAAAACAGTCCCTCAGAGCCTCTTCAGTCTCCTCAGACCATCTCTTAACTGCGCGGGTCACAGCTGGCTGCCTGTGGAAAAGTGGTTTGTACACGGGCTGGAGATAAACCAGGTTGTGGTCTGATCTCCACAGGGGAGGGAGGGGTGATGACTTGTATGCATCCTTGGTGTTTGCATCCAGTAAGTCCAGTATTTTATTGTCTCTGGTGTGGCAGGTGACATACTGGGTGAAAGTGGGCAAAGTGGAGGATGGAGAGGTGTGATTAAAGTCCCCAGAGATGAGGAGGAGGGCCTGAGGGTGTTTGGTCTGTAGCCAGCTGACTGCAGAGTGCAGGGTCTCACATGCAAAGGCTGATTATTACAGTTGGCCTGACACAGGCAGACTAATGCAGCACCATTCTTTAACAGTTACTATGGCAACGAGGGGGAGGAGGCAGAACATGTTCCTTTGATCTTCCCTTGCTGCTGATTGGACCTCTGGATCAAAGGACCTTCCTCTGGTGCTGCTTTGGTGATTCCATCAGTCCATATATGGACATAGACTCTGATATGTCTATATAAGTAAGATCAGGATTGTGCAGACTTAATTCAACATCAGAGCAAGAACAATGAACAGCACAGAGGCAAGCACACAGACCAACATTTTGGTCAACAAGGACCTACTCAGGTCTGACATCCATGCAGTGGCTTAATCTAGAGGCTGGATCACTGGACCCGAGAACAAAACCCAAACTGACGGAGATGTGTTTGGAATTAATCGATGTTGCAGCAACACACATCTTTGAGCTCTTGCAGTGTGAGAGTGATGGTGCGAGCATTATGTTTGTGCCAAAGGACCAGGTGTCTAAGTGTCTTGGAGACATGGGCAGCCTCATAGCACAGACATTGGCTGAGAAGATGGGTGTTAAGGGTGACATCCAGAGCTCGAGCACACAGATACTGACAGAGGTCATAGTTGATGAGGTTACAGAGAAGGTGAACAACTAGCTCTCTAGCTTGGAGGAGTGTGAGAAAGCTTTTCCCCAGAGTGTGAGGATCATCGCACAAAACATGTGGCAAGTACTTTGTAACATTATGCCCAGGATACCAAAGTCCATGAAATCCAGGAAAGTGACCCTGGTTAATGAGTTTGAATGCACTTCTAATGAGGAAGTCCTCCTCATTAGACGTGCATCTTGTTGCCAGTATAATACTGTAAAATTTAAATCAACCCCTTTATAGTGTACCAAATGAAGAAAGTCCTACATCTGTCACAGATACTGAGGATGACAGACACTCTTCCCAGATGGAGATCTGCTTGGTAACTAATGAAGTAAGTCAGACATATGTCACAGATACTGAGGATAATAGTAATAATAATAATAAACTTTATTTATATAGCACTTTTAAAAACATTGGTTTACAAAGTGCTTTGACAGAAGGCAGGAACATAGAACAACAAAGCACAAGAGTTTGACATCAAAGGAAAAAGAACAACCGAAGAAGGTTTATCAAAATCAAGAACATTTCAGACAAACACAAAAGGCAAAATAAAATCGAGAGAGATCATAACAAATAAGGAATGTAAACCCTGAAGTGGGCACAGAAGACAAGGCCCAGTCACTTAATATGGACGCAGAGGAGGCCCCGACCCCACAGGGCTGGAGACACAACACACCAGGGCACAGCAACACACAAGTGCAACTGAACCCTGATGGTGTTAACTAACATGGACGGGTCCATGTCCAATGACTCCAGCCCCATGAATCAAAGGGCCCCCTCCATGTGTCATAGGAACCCAGACAATACAGGAACACTGCTGCTAAAATGAGACCGTGAGGACCAAAGTAAGCTAAAATAAAGAAATAAAATTAATAACATGTATTAATAAATGAATAAAAATAATATTAAAAGACAACAGTAAAACAGTAGAATATAGATAAAAAAGAGACAGAACAGTAACACAGTTACAAGATAAGAAGCTAAACTTATTCGAGCAATGCCTAAAAATAAATAAATGGATAAAAAGACTAAAACACAAATAAAGAAAAGATTAAAACACAAAGAAGCAAGGAAAATAAAAGACGACTAAAAAGACTAAAAAGACTAAAAAGGCTAAAAAGACTGAAAAGACTAAAAAGACGACATCACCTAAAAGCTATTCTGTAAAAATATGTTTTTAAAAGTGATTTAAAAGAAGCAACAGATTCCGCACGCCTTATCTCCTCTGGCAGGTCGTTCCAAAGTCGAGGGGCTCTGATGGAGAAAGCTCTGTCACCTTTAGTTTTGAGCCTCGACTTTGGAACAACCAGGAGACCTTCGCCAGAGGATCTGAGGCTGCGGACTGCCTGATAAGGAGTTAAAAGCTCTGAAATGTACCTGGGGGCCATGCCCATTAGTGATTTAAAAGTAATCAATAAAATCTTAAAATCAATTCTAAAACTGACAGGAAGCCAGTGGAGGGAGGCTAAAACTGGAGTGATGTGATGCCGTCTACCAAAACCAGTTAAAAGCCTAGCTGCTGCATTCTGGACCAGTTGGAGGCGAGAAAGAGATTTTTTTATTTAAACCGGGGAGGAGGGAGTTGCAATAGTCCAGTCTGGAAAAAATGAAGGCATGAATTACTTTAATGAGGTCTGGAGGGGTGAGGATATGTTTGATTTTTGCTATGGAACGAAGGTGGAAGAAACAGGACTGAACGGTTTTATTGACGTGGAATGAGAAGGTGAGGTCTGACTCAAGAATTACTCCTAAATTTCTGGCTGATTGTTTAATGTTTGGTGATAGAGGGCCAAGACTGGACTGTAGGAGGGGGGAGCAGTTGATGTTGAACAGGATAATTTCAGATTTTGTGTTATTTAATTGAAGAAAGTTTTCTGCCATCCAACTGTTGATGTCCCTGAGACAGTTCATGACAGCAGCTAGGCCCTGTGGGTCCTCAGGTCTCAGGGGAAGGTATATCTGTGTGTCGTCTGCATAGCAGTGGTAGGAGACTTGGTGGCGCTGAATTATTTGGCCAAGGGGCAGCATGTAAATAGAAAATAAAATTGGACCTAAAACTGAACCCTGCGGTACACCACAGGCAACGGCAGCAGTAGAGGAGCTGCGGTTGCCTATGGCGACCACACAGGTTCGCTCTAAAAGACAAGACTGAAACCAGCTAAGTGCAGTGTCCCTGATACCCACCCAGTTTTTAAGACGATCGATTAAAATGGCGTGATCCACTGTGTCAAAAGCTGCACTGAGATCTAAAAGAATTAAAATTGAGCCCTCCCCTCTGTCCGCTGCTAAAAGAAGATCATTGGTCACTCTGAGGAGGGCCGTCTCAGTGCTGTGACCTGCTCTAAAACCAGACTGAAACTTCTCAAAGAGGTTGTTGTCAGACATAAAATGTAAAAGCTGTGTAGAAACCACCTTCTCTAAAAGTTTGGATAAAAATGAGAGTTTTGAAATGGGTCTAAAATTGTTAAAATCAGTGGGGTCAAGGTTTGGTTTCTTTAAAAGGGGTTGGACCACAGCGTGTTTAAAAGCAGAAGGAAATACTCCCTCTGACAAAGAACTATTAATAAAAGCTAAAATGCTAGGCCCAACTGTGCTAAAAACCTCTTTGAGGAATCTGGTGGGGATAAAATCAAGACTGCACGTAGCTGGTTTCATATGGGCTAAAATATCTGATAAAAAGGATAAGGACACCGGCTCAAAACTGCTAAAATAACAAAGAACTTCCCTACTTAAAAAGCACGGGATATTCAGGAGGAGTGATTTGATGCCTGATGTCCATTACCTTGTTGATAAAATGAGTCAAAAACTTCTCACAAGTAGCTTGAGAAGCATCAGTAAAATGGGAGGAAGGGTTAGTAAGAGTCTAAAACCTTAAATAAAACTCTGGGGTTAGAATGATTGGCTAAAATCAAGTCAGAATAAAATGCTGCCCTTGCATCTTTAACTGCCCTCTGGTAGTTTTCATGGAGTCTTTCAGATTTCATGAAAAACTACCAGACCCCATTTTCTTTCATATCTGCTACAAATTTTCTTTAACTCATTTGTGGACTCTGTAAGCCACGGCTGGGGCTCTTTGTTTGAGCTTTTTAATTTCAAGGGGGCTACAGAGTCCAAAATGGTTTTACATGTATGGTTAAAAAGAGAGACAAGCTCTTCTGTGTTAAAAACTGGACTAAAATCTGGGTTGAGGGCAGTTAAAGATGCACAGTTAAAAAGCTCCTTAAACTTGCCTGCAGACGTTGAATTAAAAACCCTTCGATAAACAGGAGTTCTATCAGTAAAAGAGGGCTGGGATAAAACCACAGAGAATAAAACCAATTTCTGATCTGACACACAGACATCCTTCATTAAAAACTCTCCAGGACTAAGTCCAGAATATAAAACTAAATCAAGACAATGTCCTTTCGAAGTGGGTAGGTTCCTGTATTGCCTGGGTTAAATTAAAAGAGTCCAGAGTTTCAATAAAATCAGCAGTCATGGGATGTGAGGGGCAACAGACGTGTACATTAAAATCACCTAAAATAAGAATTTTGTCATATCTACAAATAAAATGGGTTAAACACTCTGAAAACTCTTCAATAAAAGCAATGCTATGTCTGGGGGGTCTGTAGATAACTAAAATTAAAACACGCTCTTTTAGTGTGATAATAAAAGCAAGGTGCTCAAAAGAATTAAAAGTGCTGATGGTGATGGGGGTGCATTTAAAAGCCTTCTTGTGAATGACAGCCACCCCCCCTCCTCGACCTGACAGCCGGGGTTGATGGAAGTGAGTAAAGTCAGTGGCGATGAGGAGGTGTAATTGTCCGGGGTGTGCCAAGTTTCTGTTAAAAACAAAAAAGTCCAGGTTGTTTTGGGAAATAAAATCATGGCATAAAAAGGTTTTGTTGTTGATTGATCTGATGTTTAAAAGTCCAAAGTTCACAGGTTTACTGTTAAAAGCAGGCGGGGTAGCCGGAGAGCAGGGGGGCGTGGATGAGGTTGGAGGGTGCAGTTTCTGACTGGACAGGGGTGAGGACGTGAGGAGGTGGTGTGTACTGGGATAAAAGATTCACTGGTGGTACTGATGTGGGGCGGGGGCAGGTGGGAATGGGCAGGTGAGTGGGCGGGGTTAACAGGACTGCTTTGGGGTGACCAGATGTTGTTGTGAGGAGGGAGTGACCTGAGTGTGCGAAAATGAGCTGCTGGGTGCAGACTGTCAGACAGGTGAGGAGTGGATCTTGAATTGAATGTTAGATGACAGCATTTGGCTACCCCACCTGCTGGGGTGGATCCCGTCATGTATAAAAAGCGATGCTCTGTCCCAGAAGAGATTAAAATTGTCAATGAAATGGAAGTTGTGGGCGGGGCAAGTGGCCTGGAGCCAGGTATGGAGACTAAGAATCCTGCTAAAACGCTCTGCTCCGCGACCGAGTGTGGGGATGGGGCCAGAGATAAAAACTGTCTTTTCAGTGTCCTTTAAAATGTTAAAAAGCAGGTTAAAATCACTCTTGGTGACCTCAGATTTCCTGCGGGAGGTATCGTTTGAGCCCACATGCACAACTATCTTTGAGACAGAGGAGGGGAGGGAGGGGAGTAGGTGGAGGAGTTTGTCCAGGATGACAGGAATGGTGGCACCAGGAAAACAGTGTGTGATGGCGTTAAAAAATCTGATGTACCTCGTTATTGAATTGCCAATAATCATGTGTCTCCACCTGCGCCAAGACAGGTGCAGATGGACCAGGTGGGGTGAGGGTGCTGGAAGGTCGAGGGAGCCCCCCTGAGCGCCTGGAGACGGCCTCCTTCAGCAGCCGGCGTCGGAGAATCCCGGTCGAGGCGGGTCGCGCAGCCTGGTCTGTGCTGGGTGTCCATGGAGCCGCCACAGCGGAGGAGGAAGCCGACGCAGCGGAGGAGGGAGCCGCCACAGCCGGAACCCGGTCCGTCAGGGATGGACGAGTTGTCTCAGCGGCAGGGTCAGCGGTGCAGACACCCTCTCTGGGCTGCTTTGGTGAATCAGTCCATATATGGACATAGACTCTGATATGTCAGAGATCAGGATCTGTGCAGCTTAATTCAACATCAGCAAGGGCAATGCCCAGGGGCAAGTACACAGACCAACATGGTAAGGACCTACTCAGGCTCCTCTGACATCCATACAGTGGAATCTGAGGCTGGATCACTGACTCAAGAACAAAACCCCTGTTGCAGCCACACATCTTTGAGCCTTGCAGTGTGAGTGATGGTGCGAGCATTATGTTGTGCCAGGAGAGGTGTCTCAGTGTCTTGGAGACATGGGCAGCATCATAGACAGACATTGGCTGAGAAGATGGGTGTTAAGGTGACATCCAGAGCTCGAGCACACAGATACTGACAGAGCTCATAGTTGATGAGGACAGAAGGTGAACAACTAGCTCTCTAGCGGAGTATAAAGCTTTTCCCGGATCATCGCACAAAACATGGCATTGTAACATTATCCCAGGATACCAAAAGTCCATGAAATCCGGAAGTGGTTAATGAGTTTGAATGCACTTCTAATGAGGAAGTCCTCTCATTAGACTGCATCTTTTCTATTATATTGTAAAATTTAAAAGCAACCCCATAGTGTACCAAATGAAGAAAAGTCTCTTGAGATAGTCACCTCTCAGATACTAAGGACAGACACTCTTCACAGAGGAGATCTGCTTTACCAATGAGATAGTCCTTCTTCAGTATCTGTGACAGATGTCCTGCATCTGTCACAGATACTGGATGACAGATTGTTCTGCAGTAGGGGATTTGATTGCTGTTGATTTTAATAATATTTGAAAAGAATATTAAAAATTATCACAGATAATTTGATGATAAATAGTTAAAAATCAAGATTTATATGAGGGCACACTCTGTTTCAGGATCTGATAACCAAATTGACAAAATAGATTCAGTCTCAGAATGTGGAAAGATCTAACACTTTGTTGAGATGCTGTTATGAACTAAATATCACAGTTCACAACAGACAAACAGGACAGATTAAACTATAATAAAGTTATTTACAGTTATTCAAAATAACATTACTTATTATAAACCATTATAATTTAAATTATAAGCAAACATTAAACTACACTGGTAATACTCAACAACATCAGTGATGATCTGTCACAGATACTCATAACTCCACAGCAGCGACAGTAAATGCACTCATCAATGATGGAGCAAATGTGTGTGTGTGAGAGTGTGTGTGAGTGGGAAGGTGAAGGAGAAAAGGAGTGGCTAAAGGGGTCACGTGAGGGAGGGCGTACCCTGGACCAAAATGGCGGCAGACGAAAGCGTCCTATCCTCTCTAGAGCCAAGATGGCCACTCACCACGTGAGCAAAGGAAAGGGGGGAAGGGTCTTTCAGCCCCACGTAGTAACGAGGCGACCCTTTAAAGATTTTAGGCGCGCACCGACGGCACCTTTAAGATGGGTGTGGTGTGAGGGAGGTGTGCGTGTGTAGGAAAATAGAGGGAAAAGAGTGAGAGAGAGAGAGAGAGAGAGAGAGAGAGAGAGAGACCTAGAGGAAGATCTCACCTACAATTGATAAATAGGTATCCCTACACAATAACAGAGCCAGTAAACTGAAGTCTATCTGGTCTGATATTGGACTTTCAACCAGTGATACGCTATTTACCACTGATCGCAGGTGAAGATCAAAAATAACAGCAGGGCAAATAAAACACAAATAAAATAAAACAGGTCTCTTAAACGCAAAAGCAAATTAAACACTCTAAACAAAACTGTCTCTGCCCAGACATAAGCCTCTTACTTGGAGTTGCTCTGGTCCTCCGGAGTGTGGATAGGCGATGACGAGGAGAGAGAGGAAAAAGGGGTCCGCTGTGAAAGTCCGCTGTGAAAGTCCGCTGTAGAAGTCCGCCGTGCGAGCTCTGAGTCCACCGCTGTGTGCTGGATCCGCCAATGTGCAGTCTCGGTGTGGTCCACTCTGCGTCCGCGCTGTGCGTCCTGCCTCCGCGCTGTTCGCACTGTGTGCGCTCTGGTCTGCAGCTGTGCGCTCTGCGTCCGCTCTGGGCCCGCTGTGGTACGCTCTGGAACCACGGTGGTGCACTCGGGGTCCGCTCTGGGTCCGCGGCTGTGCGCTCAAGAGTTCAGGCTGTCAAAGTTCTATTTGCGGTAGCGGGATGCAGGTTTGTTTGGTGACGGCCGAAACAAACCGTAGATGGGGGACGAGGTGCTTTGTTAGGCCTCTAACAAAGTTGGCGCGCTCGTCCTCTCCTTGGTGATCAGCTGCGCGTAGCGGTGTTTGATGGGTGCTTCCTTTTGGGACAGTCAAGTCGCAGCCAGAGCGCGCTTGAGATGATAACTGGAAGCAGACTATCCGCGGAGAGCGGGGATCTTTAGGTGTGATCCCCTTTTATGGGCTTTATGACGTCACTGGGGATAGCTGCTGGTTTCCTGCCAGGGACCAATGACGGTGCAGAGTTTTGGTTTGAAAAAGTTCACGCCTAGGTGTGAGAAGAAAGCAGGTGGTGGTGCCAGCTCCTAACGGTCCTAAGAGGGTCTGAATCGGGCTTTGAATGTTACGTGTAGGCCTCTCTTTTGTCTTAGGCCCACATGGCGTACAGATCCCAACACACTCTTCACAGACAGAGGTCTGCTTGGTAACTAATGAAGATAGTCCTTCATCTGTCACAGATACTGAGGATGACTAACACTATTCACATATGGAGATCTGCTTGGTACCTACTGAAGATAGTCCTGCATCTGTCACAGATACTGAGGACAGAAACTCTTCACAGACGGAGATCTGCTTGGTACCTACTGAAGATAGTCCTACATCTGTCACAGATACTGAGGACAGAAACTCTTCACAGACGGAGATCTGCTTGGTACCCAATCACGATAGTCTTACATCTTTCACAGATACTGAGGATGACAGACACTCTCCACAGAAGGAGATCTGCTTGGTACCTAATGAAGATAGTCCTACATCTTTCACAGATACTGAGGATGACAGACACTCTCCACAGACGGAGAATTGCTTGGTACCTACTTAAGATAGTCCTACATCTGTCACAGATACTGAGGATGACAGACATTCTTCACAGACGGAGATCTGCTTGGTACCTAAGGAAGATAGTCCTACATCCGTCACAGATACTGAGGATAGACACTCTTCACAGACAGAGATCTGCTTGGTACCTAATGAAGCTATTCCTACATCCGTCACAGACACTGAGGATGATAGACACTCTTTATAGACGGAGGTCTGCTTGGTACCTAATGAAGATAGTCCTACATCTGTCACAGATACTGAGGACACACACTCTTCACTGAAGAATATCTGCTTGGTAACTAATGAAGGTAGTCCAAAATTGAATTAGCTCTTTCATTTCCCATGCTGAACATGGGAAAAGCACCGTACAGTCCTGGTGAGTACAATGTCCTCCACACAGAAGTTAATGTAATCCGTTATACAGTCTGTGAGGTTGTCGATGTCCTCCCCGTGAGGATCACAGAACTCCTTCCACACAGTTGACACAAAACAGTCCCTCAGAGCCTCTTCAGTCTCCTCAGACCATCTCTTAACTGCGCGGGTCACAGCTGGCTGCCTGTGGAAAAGTGGTTTGTACACGGGCTGGAGATAAACCAGGTTGTGGTCTGATCTCCACAGGGGAGGGAGGGGTGATGACTTGCATGCATCCTTGGTGTTTGCATCCAGTAAGTCCAGTATTTTATTGTCTCTGGTGTGGCAGGTGACATACTGGGTGAAAGTGGGCAAAGTGGAGGATGGAGAGGTGTGATTAAAGTCCCCAGAGATGAGGAGGAGGGCCTGAGGGTGTTTGGTCTGTAGCCAGCTGACTGCAGAGTGCAGGGTCTCACATGCAAAGGCTGATTATTACAGTTGGCCTGACACAGGCAGACTAATGCAGCACCATTCTTTAACAGTTACTATGGCAACGAGGGGGAGGAGGCAGAACATGTTCCTTTGATCTTCCCTTGCTGCTGATTGGACCTCTGGATCAAAGGACGTTCCTCTTTGGTGATTCCATCAGTCCATATATGGACATAGACTCTGATATGTCTATATAAGTAAGATCAGGATTGTGCAGACTTAATTCAACATCAGAGCAAGAACAATGAACAACACAGAGGCAAGTACACAGACCAACATTTTGGTCAACAAGGACCTACTCAGGCGTCCGCCTGACATCCATGTAGTGGCTTAATCTAGAGGCTGGATCACTGGACCCGAGAACAAAACCCAAACTGACGGAGATGTGTTTGGAATTAATCGATGTTGCAGCAACACACATCTTTGAGCTCTTGCAGTGTGAGAGTGATGGTGCGAGCATTATGTTTGTGCCAAAGGACCAGGTGTCCAAGTGTCTTGGAGACATGGGCAGCCTCATAGCACAGACATTGGCTGAGAAGATGGGTGTTAAGGGTGACATCCAGAGCTCGAGCACACAGATACTGACAGAGCTCATAGTTGATGAGGTTACAGAGAAGGTGAACAACGAGCTCTCTAGCTTGGAGGAGAGTGAGAAAGCTTTTCCCCGGAGTGTGAGGATCATCGCACGAAACATGTGGCAAGTACTTTGTAACATTATGCCCAGGATACCAAAGTCCATGATATCCAGGAAAGTGACCCTGGTTGATGAGTTTGAATGCACTTCTAATGAGGAAGTCCTCCTCATTAGACATGCATCTTGTTGCCAGAATAATAATACTGTAAAATTTAAAGCAACCCCTTTATAGTGTACCAAATGAAGAAAGTCCTACGTCTGTCACAGATACTGAGGATGACTGACACTCTTCACTCTTCACAGACGGAGATCTGCTTGGTAACTAATGAATCAAAATTTATTTGTATAGCGCCAATTCATAACAAGTGTTATCTGAAGACACGTTACAATAGAGCATAAAGCTCTTCATTTCATGGAGACACAAATATGCATAGATACATATATACATATAAAATACACATATACATATATATACAAATATATACATCCAACACCCAACATGAATCCAAATAGCCAATCATGGATCCCTCCATCATGGCAGCAAGAAAAAACCTTCTGTTAAGCAGCAGGAAATCTTGAATGTGGATCCCAGTCTCATGATGAACAGCAAATCCACACGATGCTGTGTCGGGTGTGAGGGCAAAAGAAGGAAAGTAAGAGGAGACAAGTGGACTAGAATAAGAACTAAAATTAGGGACAGGTTCATGTACCATCAACCTGTCGTCTGATTTATTAGAGGGTAGCCTCTTGAGATGCTACATCTCATTTTCAAGAGGGTCCTCATGTCTGAATGGTTGTGGTGATCATTTTCTAGAAGTATAATCTTAGATATTCTTACTGAAGATAAGAATTTATGGTAGTGACGAACTCATGGGTGCCCAGACCACAAGTGCATCCCAACCATATTTGTCCCCATTAAATATAAATGTGTTAAAGGCCTCTTGAGATGTGACATCCCATTTTCAAGAGGGACTTCATGACTATGTGGTAATAAAGAATAGATACTGTAGGTGTAACGATCATGGATATGGAGATCATGCTAATAACTACATGAACAGCTATAATGATAATGGGAATGGAGTGTTCCTAATAAAATGGCCAACTAGGTGTCATGTTTATAACTGTAGTTTTGAGGCTTCATGACTCCACAGCAGCAGGCAGTCTCCACCAAGGATCCCAGGCCACCTACAAGACAAGAGCCAGAGACGAGTACAGGAGCAAACAAACGGGGCAAAAGCAGATGCTGAGAGACAGATGCTGAGAGAGAGAGAGAGAGAGAGAGAGATTTGATTTTTAACCAAACCTTTATTGATCGATCTTCATTCTGTACGAAACATTATTTACAACCTTAAAAAAACAAACATTTCTCCAATAGTCATTAAATCATCAACACTTTTCCAAACACCAAAACATCCTCCTGAGTGGAGCACAGAACCCCCTCATGAGCCCACATGGCCCTGAACCCGTCCAAGTCCTGATTGGCTTTGTAGAAGTTAAACTCTAAGAACAACCTGGACCTGATCATCCTCCCCAGCAGCAGGTCCACGTCCACGTTCACACACCCGTCCACCTTTCTCCTCCTGCTCACATACACAGCCATCTTAGCCATCCCAAGGACAAAATTTTACAGCTGACTGTTACTTTTCTGTTTTTTGGAGTAGTTAAAACCACAGATGAATGTCTCTTTGGTGAATCCCTCTCTGAAACCCTTAAAAACCTTCTGGAGCAGAGCGAAGAGGGGGAGCAGACGGATGCAGTCCATGAAGCAGTGGAAAAGGGTCTCTGTGTGCTCACAGAAAGGACATGAGCTCTGAACAGCAGCATTAATCACAGACACAAATGAGTTCACAGCTATGACTCCATGGAGGATCCTCCACTGTAGGTCCGCATGCCTCTTTGTTAGAGGAGGCTTGTATAAAGACCTCCACGCAGGTTTTAGCCCAGGGCCAAACCCTGGGTAAGTCCTCCAGGAGGAGTCACTTCGCCCGTTCAGGGTCCTCTTGTTGATAACTTTGACCATCATTTTATAAAAAGTTTTCCCAGTAGAATCACTCAAAGACATGCCTGCACAATCCGTCAAAAAAACACCAGAACAGTCCTGTAAATCCGGGGTCAGAGAACAGGCAGGAAAAGGGTCAGATTGGTCCGGTACGAAAGTACCGTCTTTGTAATCCACAAGCATGGAGAGCTCCTGCCCAGTCAGCTGGCGTCTCCAGTGGTCCAGCAGCAGACCCATGACACGGGCGGACCTCAGCCCCAGTCGAGCACCCAGATCATCAGGACGGTCCAGCCGAGGACCAGCCAGCTCCACCACCTGCCCCAACGTGGACACCTTGGCCCCCCGGAACTTCCCGATCAGAGTTGGTCCGACCCAGCCGGGACAGTCCAGACGACCTCCATGCAGCACCGGCTCTTGGAGTAGCCAGTGCAGAGAACCACAGGATCCAGGTCTCTGTTTGTCCAACATATTCCACACTTTGAAAACACTATGATAAAATCCAGGCAAACAGGACACTTTCACAGTCTTTAAATCCATCAGGAACAGGGAGGAGCTCAGACCCAGTCCTCCACCCCGCTGTAGGATACAGCAGGCCAGCGGTCTTCACACCAGGTCTACGGCCCACTTAGCAATCTCTGGACGAACTGGAGGTGGAAGGTGGCCCCCCTACTAGCTAGGTGGACCAACCCCTGTCCCCCTTCTTCCTTCGGGAGGAAGAGCACACTCTGGGGCACCCAGTGTAACCTGTCCCAGAAGAAATCTACCAACACTCTTTGAATATTAGCCAGGAGAGAGGGCGGAGGGTCAACACAGGCCAGCCTGTGCCACAGAGCAGAAGACACTAAATTATTAACCACCAGAACCCGACCCCTGAAAGACATTTTTGGCAGCAACCATTTCCACCTACTCAGTCGACCTTTGACCTTCTCCAACACTCCCTATCTGAGACCTCCTGTTTTCCAGGTGAGCCCTCCAGACAGACTGAGCTGACCCTTCAGCCCCTCTCCCACCATCACAGCCTCACTCTTCATCCAGTTCACTCTGGCAGAAGATATCAGACCAAACATGTCCACAGTGTCTTTTAAAATATCAATGTCTGTCTGCCTGTTCACTAAAACAATCACATCATCCGCATAAGCCGACAATTTAAAACAGGAATCACATCCAGGGACCCCATCACCTGCCTGAGTCTGGACGCCAGGGCCTTGGACAGGATCTTGTAGTCCGAGCACAATAAGGACACTGGTCTCCAGTTCTTTAAGTCCTGCAGGTCTCCCTCCTTTGGCAGCAGAGTGATGACTGCCCTCCTGCAGCTCAGAGGGAGACGGCCGTTCTCCAGACTGTCTCTGAGAACCTCCAGCAGATCCTCTCCGATCACGGGCCAGAACCCCTTATAAAAATCCACAGGTAAGCAGTCAATGCCCGGAGCTCTGCCGTTCTGCAGACTCATCAGGGCAGAAAAAAGTTCAGTCAGTGACAGCTGAGCCTCCAGCCTCACGTTGTCCTCAGCACTGACCTGAGGAAGACCAGCGAAGAAGGACTCGTGCTCTTCCGGGAGGTCTGACAGCTCGCTGGTGTACAAGTCTTTATAAAACCTGGAGGCGTATTTTCTTATGTCAGAGGGCTCTGAAACAAAACCTCCACTCTCAGAGCGCAGAGAGTGGATCAGCTTCCTCTGTCCATTTTTCTTCTCCAGCCCGAAAAAGAACTTGGAGGGAGCGTCCATCTGTGTGACATCCAGGAACCGAGACCGGACCAGAGCCCCCTGTGCTGTGATGCCCAGCAGGCTGGCCAAGGCCGACTTTTTTGACTTTAGGGAAGCTAAAAGTCCCTGATCTCCTGTGGCATCTGCCAACCCCTGCAGCACTACCACCTCAGTCTCCAGGTCCCTTAAAGATCTGGTCATGTTATTTGTGACATTGCGGGTGTACTGTTGGCAAAGCTGTTTAATTTGGCTTTTGCCAAAGTCCCACCACTGCTGAATACAGCTAAAACCAATTTTCTGCTCCGGTGCGGAGCCAGAAAAACTCCAGAGCGGACCTGAACGCTCTGTCCTGCAGCAGTGCAGTGTTAAAATGCCAGTAGGCACTGTTCAGGCGGACATTTTTAATAAACACTGAGGAGAAGACCAGGCTGTGATCAGTGAACCTCACAGGGTTAATGACACAGCCTTTAAAAACACTCACATGATGTTTAAAACTGTACAGGCGGTCTAACCTGGCTAGAGAGAGAGAGCTGTCTTTACAGTGGCTCCATGTGTACTGCCTGTGCTCCCTATGGTGAAACCTCCAAACATCTACCAGCTCATGAGTCTCACACAGCAGTCTGAGTCTGGCTGAAGAGGCTCTGTGAGGCTCCTGATGGTTCCTGTCTAAAGCTAAGTTCTCTGTACAGTTAAAATCTCCCCCCAAGAATAAAATCTCCTCTGAGCTGCAGGCCCTGACAGAGTCACAGAGGACCTCTAACACCTGTATCCTCTCCACAGGGTGGCATGGAGCATAAACATTAATAAGAGTGAAGGCAGTGTTCTCATACTGGACTCTGACCTTCAGTAGGCAGCCCTCGATGACCTCCTCTATCTCACATGAAGCAGGAACAAACCCTCTGGAGAAGAGCAGACCTACCCCCCCACTACAGCTGCTCTTATGGCTGAGAATCACCTGCCCAGACCACTCGGACCTCCACTCAGTCTCATTATCAGAACTGCTGTGGGTCTCCTGGACCATTAAAACATCTAACCTCTTCAACTCCATCAG
Source organism: Scarus forsteni (assembly GCA_036419115.1). Taxonomy (NCBI): domain Eukaryota; kingdom Metazoa; phylum Chordata; class Actinopteri; order Labriformes; family Labridae; genus Scarus; species Scarus forsteni. The sequence continues at coordinate 393,418 of JAZDUH010000478.1, forward strand.
TTTGAAGAGGGCTGCTCTTTTAGCTGCATCTCTGGCTCCGTTTAGATTCAGAGTACCTATTTTAAAATCACCCATGAAGAGAGAGAAGAGGAAACAAGTCAGAAAAAAAGACACCAAGAGGAGAGAGGAAAACATGGACTGCTCAGTCATCATCTTCACTGATGAGCTCTTTGACTTTCAGGATCATTTACTTGAGACGATATATCTCCTGATTTGTGAGACCTTCATCCCCAAAAGCTCCTGAGCTTCTGGTCAGAGGCCGGGCTGAACTCACAAACATCTTCAAATCAGGAAAAAAATGTTCTATCTGAACCTGTCTAAGTCCTTTAGTGTCCTGCAAGAACTTCCTGATCCGGGTCAGGGACCTGCGCTGCTCCTGCGTGGACAAGAGGTCACTGTCACTGTCTGCTGAGACTGTGGCTCCCCTGTCTCTCTTAACCTTTGACCCCTTAGCCTCTATGGTCTTTCTCTTCTGAGAGATCTTCATCAGCTCTTCATCAGACATATTTTCATCTTCAGGATAATCCTCACACACTGGGGCTAGACTTTTCTGACCTGCCTGTCTGCTGTTATCACAGTTTTTATCACACACATTCATCCAGGATTCTTCATCCTCACACTCTCCACAAACCACACCAGACACTGTCCCTTTACCAGAGACCCCAGCAGCCCGAGACTCAGCAACATCTGTGAGGAGGGCTGCACTGGGATCAACAGTTTATGTTTCAGCCACGCTGCACAATGCAGCAGTACCAACCGGCACTGCAGCGGCCGCGCCCCCGCTAGGACGCACGGCAGCCACGACAGCCCCCGCACCCCCGCCGGGACGCACGGCAGCCACAACAGCCCCCGCACCCCCGCCGGGATGCGCGGCAGCCACAACAGCGTCCGCGGCCCCGCCGGGACGCGCAGCAGCCACAGCAGCGTCCGCGGCCCCGCCGGGACGCGCAGCAGCCACAGCACGGCTCCGTTCATGCGGGAGGCAGACTTCACGCTGCCGTAACCCACCACCTCTCCGACGGCCAGACCCGCCTCCTCCACCGAGCAGCTGACCGCCGGCACCAACTTCACTGCATGTCGGCGTGTCAGCTTTTCAAAGTCTGCCGTCGAGTCCACGACCAGCATACCGCCCAGAGGGGCTGATGCCCTCTCTACACACAGTTAAACAACTACACAACAACTACCTACCGATGAATAAACAATTAAGATCAAAGAAAGGAAGAAAAACACAAAAGTTTGGAACTCACTCACGCTGAAGCTCACGCTGCCAAACTCCGTCCACTCACTCACCATCCACTCAGAGAGAGAGAGAGAGAGAGAGAGAGAGAGAGAGAGAGCCCATTGTGCCAGACCTGTTACATCTAAACTATGAGTCTAATTTATGAACTAATTTATTTATTTATTTATAAACTATGAGCTATGAGCTGGTCCCTAATTGAAAGCTTTATCAAAGAGGAAAGTTTTAAGTCTAACCTTAAAGTTAGAGAGAGTGTCAGACTCCCGAACTGTGGTCGGTAAATTGTTCCAGAGAAGAGGAGCCTGATAACTGAAGGCTCTACCTCCCATACTACTTTTGGAGATTAATGGTACCATAAGTAGGCCGGCATTTTGGGAGCATAATGTTCTAGAGGGGTTGTACGGCAATACAAGCTCTTTAAGATAGACTGGTGCCTGTCCACTGAGAGCTTTATAGGTGAGGAGAAGAATCTTGAATTCTATTCTATATTTAATGGGAAGCCAATGCAGAGAAGCTAAAACAGGAGTAATGTGGTCTCTTCTCCTAGTTCTAGTCAGTACATGTGCTGCAGCATTTTGGACCAGCTGAAGCGTCTTAAGTGACTTGCTGGGACAGCCTAAAAGCAGAGAATTACAATAGTCCAGTCTAGAGGTAACAAAAGCATGGACTAGCTTTTCAGCATCGCTCTGGGAAATGACCTGCGGTAACGTTCAGTCCTGCAGGGTGGGAGTCTGAGCCTGCTGCTGAAGGAGCTGCTCAGCTCCCCCACAGTCTCATGCAGTGGGTGAGAGGGGTTGTCCATAATGGATGCGAGCTTTGCCAGCATCCTCCTCTCGCTCACCTCCTCCAGGGAGTCTAAGGGGGAGTCCAGGACAGAACTGGCCCTCCTGACCAGTCTGTTCAGTCTCTTCCTGTCCCTCTCCGTGCTCCCTGCTCCCCAGCAGACCACTGCATAGAAAAGTGCAGAAGCCACCACAGAGTCATAAAAGGTCCTGAGCAGAGTCCTGCACACTCCAAAGGACCTCAGTCTCCTCAGCAGATGGAGGCGACTTTGGCCCTTCTTGTACAAGACATCCATGTTGTGAGACCAGTCCAGTTTGTTGTTGAGGTGTACACCCAGGAATCTGTAGGACTCCACCATCTCAATGTCCAGACCCTGGATGTTCACAGGTGCAGTGTGGGGTGTCCTCCTCCTGCGGAAATCCACAACCATCTCCTTTGTTTTACTGGTGTTAAGCTGGAGGTGGTTTCTGTCACACCAGTCGACAAAGTCAGAGATGACAGTCCTGTATTCCCGCTCGTCCCCCTGCGATACGCATCCGACGATGGCCGTATCGTCGGAGAACTTCTGGAGGTGACAGCTCCCAGAGTTGTAAGAAAAGTCCGAAGTGTACAGGGTGAAGAGGAAGGGGGAGAGCACTGTCCCCTGCGGTGCTCCCGTGCTGCAGACCACCATGTCAGATATACAGTCCTGGAGCCTCACAAACTGTGGTCTGTTGGTGAGGTAGTCTACAGTCCATGCAGCCAGGTGACAGTCAACCCCCGCTACTTCAAGCTTCCCCCTGAGCAGTGAAGGCTGGATTGTGTTGAAAGCACTGGAGAAGTCAAAAAACATGACCCTCACAGTGCTGCCGGTGTTCTCCAGGTGAGACAGGGATCTCTGCAGGAGGTAGATGACGGCGTCGTCCACCCCAATGTTCTGTTGATAGGCGAACTGCAGAGGATCCAGATGAGAGCTCACCATGGGGCGGAGGTTCCTCAGAACGATCCTCTCCAGGGTCTTCATCAGGTGAGAAGTGAGGGCCACAGGTCTGAAGTGGTTGGGCTCCCTGGGGTGCGCTGTCTTCAGGACAGGAATCACGCAGGAAGTCTTCCACAGTACTGGGACCCTCTCCAGGCTCAGGCTCAGGTTGAAAATGTGCAGTAGCACCTGACAGAGCTGGTCTGCACAGTCCCTCAAGAGTCTGGAGCTGATGCCATCAGGACCCGTGGCCTTTCTTGCCTTGATCTTTCTCAGCTCACTTCTCACTTGGTCTGCTGTTATGGAGAGGCCGGGGGCAGGGGGGGTTGTGGTGGAGGATGTGAGGGGTGGGGGTGGTGATGAAGGTGGAGAGCTGAGACGGTGTGTAGAAGAAGCAGATGGGTCGTTTCTGGGAAGAGTGGGGGGAGGAGTGAGAGCAGCGTCAAATCTATTGAAAAACAGATTCAGCTCGTTGGCCCACTCCTGATCTCCTGCCTCAGGTCCCCGCCCGTGGCCCCTGCTGTGACCTGAGATGTTTTTCAGGCCTCTCCAGACCTCTCTTGCGCTGTTCTGTTGCAAGAGGTTTTCCATCTTGGTCCTGTAGCCGGCCTTTCCTTCCCTGATTTTCTTCTTCAGCTCCTTCTGCACCCTCCTCAGCTCCTCCTTGTCCCCAGATCTAAAAACCCTTTTCTTCTCCTTTAACAGGGCTTTGAGTTCAGGGGTCACCCAGGGTTTGCTGTTAGAGAAACACCGTACTTTCTTGGTGGGTACAGTGTTCTCTGTGCAGAATTTAATATAGTCCGTGATGCAGTCTGTCATGGCGTCAATGTCCTCACCGTGTGGGCTGCACAGAACATCCCAGTCTGCGGTCTCAAAGCAGTCCTGCAGCGCCTTAGTGGCCTCATCAGACCACTCTTTCACATACCTGATGGTGGGGGGTTGTTTCTTCACCATAGGTATGTAAATGGGCTGCAGTCTCACCAGGTTGTGATCAGAGCGGCCCAGCGGGGGGAGGGTGGGAGGAGGAGTATGCATCCTTGGTGTTTGCATACAGCAAGTCCAAAGTTTTATTCTCTGTGGTTGTGCAGTCCACGTACTGGCTGAAGGTAGGGAGAGTGGAGGAGAGCGATGTATGATTAAAGTCCCCAGAGATGATGATCAGGGACTGAGGGTGAGATGTTTGTAGCTTGGACACTTCACCATGAAGGAGCTCACAGGCTGCAGCAGCATCAGCCGAGGGGGGGATGTACACTGTGATCGCGATGACGTGCGAAAACTCCCTCGGCAGATAATATGGCCGCAGACTGACCGCCAGCAACTCAATGTCCTGAGTGCAGCGCTGCTCTTTAACACTGATGTGCCCAGCATTACACCATCTCTCATTCACATACATCGCGAGTCCCCCTCCCTTCTTCTTACCGCTCTCTCTCTCACTCCGGTCCGCTCTGACGAGGTGAAATCCGTCCAGAGTTACGTGCGGGTCCGGGGTGAGTTCATTCAGCCATGACTCCGTGAACATCATAAGGCTGCACTCATGGTACTCCCACTGCAGCCGAGTCAGCGCTGAGAGCTCTTCCATCTTGTTAGAGAGAGACCTCACGTTTCCCATGATGATGGACGGGACGGCCGGTTTGTAGCGTCTCCTCTTCGCCCGATGCTGCACTCCGGCCCTGCACCCCCTCCTTCTCCGGCGGAGCTTGACGGGGATGCTCGGTCTCTCCCACTGAGGTGGCCTGGCCTGGCTAAGCACCAACAGCTGTTCACGGCTGTAAACAATGGGGCCGCTGAACGGGTCACCAGTAGCGGACTTAAAAGCTCCGAAAATGAATAAAAAGAAAAATAGCAGTGTCATGTAATGCACATCCATGACTGGACAGTACAAACACAACCAACTGCTAAAAAGAAAGAAACTAATAAAAGAGCAAAAACGACAAAAAAAGTCAAAAACAGTGAAAGTTGTGAGGAGCTGCTGTGACTGGCTGCCACTCTCAGGGCGCTCAGTCATTGAAATCTGCTTGGTAACTGATGAAGATAGTCCTACATATGTCACAGATACTAAGGACAGACACTCTTCACAGATGGAGATCTGCTTGGTACCTTATGAAGATAGTCCTACATCTGTCACAGATACTGAGGATGACAGACACTCTTCACAGATGGAGATCTGCTTGGTACCTTATGAAGATAGTCCTACATCTGTCACAGATACTGAGGATGACAGACACTCTTCCCAGATGGAGATCTGCTTGGTAACTAATGAAGATAGTCTTACACAGTTGACTCAAAACAGTCCCTCAGAGCCTCTTCAGTCTCCTCAGACTCTTAACTGCGCGGGTCACAGCTGGCTGCCTGTGGAAAAGTGGTTTGTACACGGGCTGGAGATAAACCAGGTTGTGGTCTGATCTCCACAGGGGAGGGAGGGGTGATGACTTGTATACATCCTTGGTGTTTGCTTACAGTAAGTCCAGTATTTTATTGTCTCTGGTGTGGCAGGTGACATACTGGGTGAAAGTGGGCAAAGTGGAGGATGGAGAGGTGTGATTAAAGTCCCCAGAGATGAGGAGGAGGGCCTGAGGGTGTTTGGTCTGTCGCCAGCTGACTGCAGAGTGCAGGGTCTCACATGCAAAGGCTGATTATTACAGTTGGCCTGACACAGGCAGACTAATGCAGCACCATTCTTTAACAGTTACTATGGCAACGAGGGGGAGGAGGCAGAACATGTTCCTTTGATCTTCCCTTGCTGCTGATTGGACCTCTGGATCAAAGGACGTTCCTCTGGTGCTGCTTTGGTGATTCCATCAGTCCATATATGGACATAGACTCTGATATGTCTATATAAGTAAGATCAGGATTGTGCAGACTTAATTCAACATTAGAGCAAGAACAATGAACAACACAGAGGCAAGTACACAGACCAACATTTTGGTCAACAAGGACCTACTCAGGCGTCTGCCTGACATCCATACAGTGGCTTAATCTAGAGGCTGGATCACTGGACCCGAGAACAAAACCCAAACTGACAGAGATGTGTTTGGAATTAATCGATGTTGCAGCAACACACATCTTTGAGCTCTTGCAGTGTGAGAGTGATGGTGCGAGAATTATGTTTGTGCCAAAGGACCAGGTGTCTAAGTGTCTTGGAGACATGGGCAGCCTCATAGCACAGACATTGGCTGAGAAGATGGTTGTTAAGGGTGACATCCAGAGCTCGAGCACACAGATACTGACAGAGCTCATAGTTGATGAGGTTACAGAGAAGGTGAACAACTAGCTCTCTAGCTTGGAGGAGTGTGAGAAAGCTTTTCCCCCGAGTGTGAGGATCATCGCACAACACATGTGGCAAGTACTTTGTAACATTATGCCCAGGATACCAAAGTCCATGAAATCCAGGAAAGTGACCCTGGTTAATGAGTTTAACCAGGGTCTTTATAGTGTACCAAATGAAGAAAGTCCTACATCTGTCACAGATACTGAGGACAGCAGACACTCTTCACTCTTCACAGATGGAGATCGGCTTGGTACCTTTTGAACATGGACGGCTCCAGGATTTTTTTTCTACCGGTGCTAAGGGGGGGCTTGACCAATACGTGAGGGTGCTAAGAAAATAATTGATTTTCATGATTGGTAACTTTATAAAGAGGTTCTCGTTTTTTCAATAAAAGCAGCTATATGATACACAGCACAAGCGTATTAGAGTATTTTTTAAAATTGAATTTGGCCAAAGAATATTCATTAAAATAAGTAAGCCTCATACAAGCCACCACAATAAAGCAATGGCTAAAATGTTTCACATACAAAAGTGACAGATTCAGCACCGGACAGCGACCATGCGCCTGCCAATAACCAGACAATACCCAAAATGCGACAAATGTATTTATTCCATAGCACTTAATGAAAACTAACAACTATGCAATGGCAATATTGTCTTTGATCACAACGTCATAATAGATGAAATAACAGTGAAATTAATAAGGCTACAAAATGCAGCCGCAACGAGAACAGCTTCATTTGGATCACAACATAGGCTTCAGCATTAACAGCCACAGCCACAGCCACAACCACAGCGAGAAGAAACAACAAACACCCTGTGCCTGTTAAATGGGCAAGGCACACATTTAAAGAACGTAAAAGGAACATGCTCATCACAATCTTGGTGATTATATTTCTACTGCAAACAAAAATAAATGCCACGTCCCGCTGTGCATTCGTTACAGTGTAACAGATTAAATCTCACATCATCACATCAACTGTATCGTAACGTCAGGGGAAAACTCACCAGAGTTGTTTTATAAGAGGACGATGCGTCTGTTGCTGTGGTTAAGTGCAAATGAGTCTATAATCTTCTGGACATCCAGGGCCTTGGTTCGTTCTGCGTGTATAGACAGGCAGGCCAGGTTGCTGAGTCGAGGGTTTGCCATCCTGTTCCTCAGGTAGGTTTTTACGCGCCGCATGCAGGAAAAACTGCGCTCACATGAAGCGGAGGTTACAGGCAGTGTAACAGATATGCGCAAAAGTTTATATATGTCCTCAAATGAGTCTTTGAAAGGTTTAAGCATGGACAGAAATTCCTGTGTGCTTTTGACTGCTTCCCCTTGTTCTTTTTTTCTCTCCAAGAGACGGCGCATTTGGTGCACCTCAGCCAGCAGGTTGTCCTTTTTGATCCCATACAACTGTGCCATGGGCTCAAGGCTCTCCTTTTCAAGGAATGTGGCATTTTGCGGGTTGAGGGCTGACGTGCCCATTAGAACTGCACCTGCTTCTGTTGAAAACCGTCGTGTCATTTCATTCAATAGTCGGTCAATGACAGGGTAGAATGAGGATTCTCGGAGTTCATCTGGAGAGGACATGGATGGATGTTTTGTTTGAGTTGGAGCTTCAACTACATAGTCCTGCAGGTGGTGGGGCTGTTGGGATTGTCTCTTTTCTTGTGGGAGCTGCGGTGGTTTTGCGACACCGACGGTGGCGCACAGGGCCTCTGCGTTGCTCCATATGGCTCTCCAAGAGTCCTCTGTGCGCTTTTCTTTTAGGCCCGCGATTACCGAGTGCGCGAGGTCAGTGGCAGTCTCCAGCAAAAGATCGGGGGACTGTAGAGTGTCAGACATGAACTTTGCTGTACGAAAAAGATCCTCAAACAGAATGAGGTGGAGGATGAATTCAGCATCAATAAGTGAGAGTAATGACCGCGCGTCAGTGGCTCTGCGTGGATTTGGTTGCGCTTTAATGTCATTTAAGGTTGCAATGATGACAGGTTTATTGCACTGCCCACAGCGAGTAGTACTGACAGGACCAGCGTGTGTCAGACAGTTTTTTAAGTTCAATTGGCTGCTGAGAAGGCTCAAATTCCCTTTGCTTTTTAATGAAATGGGCATGGACAAACGAGCCTGAGAAAAACTTGTACATGTCTTGCACAATAACAAAAAAATCCCCGGCTGGCTTCACATTTCTGACACAGTCCACCAAAACAAGATTAAGGCGCTGTGCATGACAATGAATGTATATTGCCTGCGGGACCTCTTCTCTGAATTTCTCTTGGACTCCGTTGTGAACCCCGGACATTACGGCAGCGCCGTCATAGCACTGAGCAATACAGGTGGTGTGATCAATGTTACATTTATTGAGTGTGTCTTTGATCGTAGCGAAAAGTGACTGTGCATCTAAACTATCAGCTGGTGTGAAATGGAGAAATTCTTCCACAACTTTTTCATTTATCAGGTAGCGCACCACGACAGACACTTGTTCTGTTTTACTCAGGTCCTTACTTTCATCAACCATCAAGGCAAATAATTCAGCATTTTGTATTTCACCACTTATCTGATCTCTAATCATATTTGCCATGATGCCCAGGATTTCATTCTGTATATCATGATGCGTGTACTTTGCATTTCTTGGATTATCTGATATTTTCTGTGCAACTGTTTTGTCAAATTTCCCTATGATCTGTAAAAGTTCAAGAAAATTTCCCTGGTTTACAGCCGTGTCATCCTCTGTGTCTCCTCTCTGTGAAAGTCCCTGGTATGCAGTGAAACGCAGTGATTCCACAACTGCTCTCATATACTCTCTATTCTCTCTGACAGTTTTTGCATGTCCATCACTCAGAGCATTGCATATTGTTGAGCCAGACTCCTTCTGAATAGTCCACTCATTCCACGCTGCCATAGCATATTTATGCTCCACACTATCATTATGTGTCTTGAATGAACTTGTCGCGTTCTTCCAATTCTGGTAGCCATCATGAATAAATGCTGCCTTCTCTCTGTGGTTTCCTGGGCGTTGAAAGTGGCGGCAGGCAAAGCAGAAAACACAATCCTTTGAAATAGAATATTCCAGCCATTTGTAATCCTCATACCATTTACGATTGAAGTAGCGATCCTGGTGTCCAACTTTCGTGGCCGGATAACGCCGGAGAAGAGGTCGCCTTGGTTCCTCAGCAGGTGACTGGCTTAGATCAGAGGGAGCGGTACCTGTGTCAGCAGCAGTGCAGGTAGGGCCCGTAGAGCAGCTTGCAGCGATGGACTGCTCTGGTGCTGCTTCATGTTTTGGCTCAGCAGTTCCTTCCTCAGAACCCTTTTTTGATTTATCTCCTCCTCCTTCATCTTCTTCTACCACTCTTTTTTTCTTTATAACGAAACGATCCATGTTGCAGGCAGCGGACTAGCTAGCCAGCCTAGCCGAACGCGCGTGTAACCATGGTGACAAAACACGCCCCCCTGTCCCCTCACACACACACACATACATACACACATAGGCTACACTCTGGGCTACACTAATCAATGGGAAACAGGCAAGCAGGGATATATTGGAGCTTTTTAATGTTTTTTTAACTTAAAATATATATTAAAATATACAATGAAATGATTGACATTGTTTTTTAACTTAATATACATGTATTATAATATGAAATAAAATTCTGGTGGGGCTTAACTGGGGCTAAACAGATTTTTGAGGGGGCTATAGCACCCCCTAGCCCCGGTGTGGAGCCGTCCATGCTTTTGAAGATAGTCCTACATCTGTTACAGATACTGAGGATGACAGACACTCTTCACTCTTCACAGACGGAGATCTGCTTGGTAACTAATGAAGATAGTCCTACATATGTCACAGATACTGAGGTTGACAGACACTCTTCACTCTTCACAGACGGAGATCTGCTTGGTAACTAATGAAGGAAGTCAGACATATGTCACAGAAACTAAGGACAGACACTCTTCACAGATGTAGATCTACTTGGTACCTTATGAAGATAGTACTACATCTGTCACAGATACTGAGGACAGACACTCTTCACAGACGGAGATCTGCTTGGTACCTAATGAAGATAGTCCTACATCTGTCACAGATACTGAAGATAATAATAATAATAAACTTTATTTATATAGCACTTTTAAAAACATTGGTTTACAAAGTGCTTTGACTGAAGGCAGGAACATAGAACAACAACGCACAAGAGTTTGACATCAAAGGAAAAAGAACAACCGAAGAAGGTTAATCAAAATCAAGAACATTTCAGACAAACACAAAAGGCAAAATGAAATCAAGAGAGATCATAACAAATAAGGAACGTAAACCCCGAAGTGGGCACAGAAGACAAGGCCCAGTCACTAAATATGGACGCAGAGGAGGCCCCGACCCCACAGGGCTGGAGACACAACACACCAGGGCACAGAAACACACAAGTGCAACTGAACCCTGATGGTGTTAACTAACATGGACGGGTCCATGTCCAATGACTCCAGCCCCATGAATCAAACGGCCCCCTCCACGTGTCATAGGAACCCAGACAATACAGGAACACTGCTGCTAAAATGAGACCGTGAGGACCAAAGTAAGCTAAAATAAAGAAATAAAATTAAGAACATGTATTAACGTATTAATAAATGTTTAAAAATAATATTAAAAGACAACAGTAAAACAGTAGAATATAGATAAAAAAGAGACAGAACAGTAACACAGTTACAAGATAAGAAGCTAAAATTATTCGAGCAATGCCTAAAAATAAATAAATGGATAAAAAGACTAAAACACAAATAAAGAAAAGATTAAAACACAAAGAAGCAAGGAAAATAAAAGATGACTAAAAAGACTAAAAAGACGACATCACCTAAAAGCTATTCTGTGAAAATATGTTTTTAAAAGTGACTTAAAAGAAGCAAAAGACTCCGCACGCCTTATCTCCTCTGGCAGGTCGTTCCAAAATCGAGGGGCTCTGATGGAGAAAGCTCTGTCACCTTCAGTTTTGAGCCACGACTTTGGAACAACCAGGAGACCTTCGCCAGAGGATCTGAGGCTGTGGGCTGCCTGATAAGGAGTTAAAAGCTCTGAAATGTAGCTGGGGGCCAAGCCCATGAGTGATTTAAAAGTAATCAATAAAATCTTAAAATCAATTCTAAAACTGACAGGAAGCCAGTGGAGGGAGGCTAAAACTGGAGTGATGTGATGCCGTCTACCAAAACCAGTTAAAAGCCTAGCTGCTGCATTCTGGACCAGTTGGAGGCGAGAAAGAGATTTTTTATTTAAACCGGGGAGGAGGGAGTTGCAATAGTCCAGTCTGGAAAAAATGAAGGCATGAATTCCTTTAATGAGGTCTGGAGGGGTGAGGATATGTTTGATTTTTGCTATGGAACGAAGGTGGAAGAAACAGGACTGAACGGTTTTATTGACGTGGGAATAGAAGGTGAGGTCTGAATCAAGAATTACTCCTAAATTTCTGGCTGATTGTTTAATGTTTGGTGATAGAGGGCCAAGACTGGACTGTAGGAGAGGGGAGCAGTTGATGTTGAACAGGATAATTTCAGATTTTGTGTTATTTAATTGAAGAAAGTTTTCTGCCATCCAACTGTTGATGTCCCTGAGACAGTTCATGACAGCAGTTAGGCCCTGTGGGTCCTCAGGTCTCAGAGGAAGGTATATCTGTGTGTCGTCTGCGTAGCAGTGAAAGGAGACTTGGTGGCGCTGAATTTTTTGGCCAAGGGGCAGCATGTAAATAGAAAATAAAATTGGACCTAAAACTGAACCTTGCGGTACACCACAGGCAACGGCAGCAGTAGAGGAGCTGCGGTTGCCTATGGCGACCACACAGGTTCGCTCTAAAAGACAAGACTGAAACCAGCTATGTGCAGTGTCCCTGATACCCACCCAGTTTTTAAGACGATCGATTAAAATGGCGTGATCCACTGTGTCAAAAGCTGCACTGAGATCTAAAAGGATTAAAATTGAGCCCTCCCCTCTGTCAGCTGCTAAAGAAGATCATTGGTCACTCTGAGGAGGGCCGTCTCAGTGCTGTGACCTGCTCTAAAACCAGACTGAAACTTCTCAAAGAGGTTGTTGTCAGACATAAAATGTAAAAGCTGTGTAGAAACCACCTTCTCTAAAAGTTTGGATAAAAATGAGAGTTTTGAAATGGGTCTAAAATTGTTAAAATCAGTGGGGTCAAGGTTTGGTTTCTTTAAAAGGGGTTGGACCACAGCGTGTTTAAAAGCAGAAGGAAATACTCCCTCTGACAAAGAACTATTAATAAAAGCTAAAATGCTGGGCCCAACTGTGCTAAAACCTCTTTGAGGAATCTGATGGGGATAAAATCAAGACTGCGTAGCTGGTTTCATATGGGCTAAAATATCTGATAAAAGGATAAGGACACCGGCTCAAAACTGCTAAAATAACAAAGAACTTCCCTACTTAAAAGCACGGGATATTCAGGAGGAGTGATTTGATGCCTGATGTCCATTACCTTGTTGATAAAATGAGTCAAAAACTTCTCACAAGTAGCTTGAGAAGCATCAGTAAAATGGGAGGGGGAAGGGTTAGTAAGGGAGTCTAAAACCTTAAATAAAACTCTGGGGTTAGAATGATTGGCTAAAATCAAGTCAGAATAAAATGCTGCCTTTGCATCTTTAACTGCCCTCTGGTAGTTTTTCATGGAGTCTTTCCAGATTTCATGAAAAACTACCAGACCAGTTTTTTCCATTTTCTTTCATATCTTCTACAAATTTTCTTTAACTCATTTGTGGACTCTGTAAGCCACGGCTGGGGCTCTTTGTTTGAGTTTTTTAATTTCAAGGGGGCTACAGAGTCCAAAATGGTTTTACATGTATGGTTAAAAAGAGAGACAAGCTCTTCTGTGTTAAAAACTGGACTAAAATCTGGGTTGAGGGCACTTAAAGATGCACAGTTAAAAAGCTCCTTAAACTTGCTAGCAGACGTTGAATTAAAAACCCTTCGATAAACAGGAGTTCTATCAGTAAAGAGGGCTGGGATAAAACCACAGAGAATAAAACCAATTTATGATCTGACACACAGACATCCTTCGTTAAAAACTCTCCAGGACTAAGTCCAGAATATAAAACTAAATCAAGACAATGTCCTTTCGAGTGGGTAGGTTCCTGTATTGCCTGGGTTAAATTAAAAGAGTCCAGAGTTTCAATAAAATCAGCAGTCATGGGATGTGAGGGGCAACAGACGTGTACATTAAAATCACCTAAAATAAGAATTTTGTCATATTTACAAATAAAATGGGTTAAAAACTCTGAAAACTCTTCAATAAAAGCAATGTTATGTCTGGGGGGTCTGTAGATAACTAAAATTAAAACAGGCTCTTTTAGTGTGATAATAAAAGCAAGGTGCTCAAAAGAATTAAAAGTGCTGATGGTGATGGGGGTGCATTTAAAAGCCTTCTTGTGAATGACAGCCACCCCCCCTCCTCGACCTGACAGCCGGGGTTGATGGAAGTGAGTAAAGTCAGGGGGGGTGGCTTCGATGAGGGAGGTGTAATTGTCCGGGGTGTGCCAAGTTTCTGTTAAAACAAAAGAGTCCATGTTGTTTTGGGAAATAAAATCATGGCATAAAAAGGTTTTGTTGTTGATTGATCTGATGTTTAAAAGTCCAAAGTTCACAGGTTTACTGTTAAAAGCGGTTGAGCCGGGGGAGCAGGGGGACGTGGATGAGGTTGGAGGGGGTGCAGTTTCTGACTGGACGGGGGTGAGGACGTGAGGAGGTGATGTGTCCTGGGATAAAAGATTCACTGGTGTTACTGATATGGGGCCCGCGGGCAGGTGGAAATGGGCAGGTGAGTGGGCGGGGTTAGCAGGACTGCTTTGGGGTGACCAGATGTTGTTGGAGGGGGGGGAGAGTGACCTGAGTGTGGGAAAATGAGCTGCTGGGTGCAGACTGTCAGACAGGTGAGGAGTGGATCTTGAATTGAATGTTAGATGACAGCATTTGGCTACCTCGCCTGTTGGGGTGGATCCCGTCGTGTATAAAAAGCGATGCTCTGTCCCAGAAGAGATTAAAATTGTCAATGAAATGGAAGTTGTGGGCGGGGCAAGTGGCCTGGAGCCAGGTATGGAGATTAAGAATCCTACTAAAACGCTCTGCTCCGCGACCGAGTGTGGGGATGGGGCCAGAGATAAAAACTGTCTTTCCAGTGTCCTTTAAAACGTTAAAAAGCAGGTTAAAATCACTCTTGGTGACCTCAGATTTCCTGCGGGAGGTATCGTTTGAGCCCACATGCACAACTATCTTTGAGACAGAGGAGGGGAGGGAGGGGAGTAGGTGGAGGAGTTTGTCCAGGATGACAGGAACGGTGGCACCAGGAAAACAGTGTGTGATGGCGTTAAAAAATCTGATGTAACTCATTATTGAATCGCAAATAATCAACGTGGTTTCAGGGAGGAGAGGGTGCAGAGGTGAGGAGCGCGCGCCGAAGCCCCCAGCTCTCGGGCGCTCCACCTGCGCCGAGACAGGTGCAGATGGACCAGGTGGGGTGAGGGTGCTGGAAGGTCGGGGGAGCCCCCCTCAGCGCCTGGACACGGCCTCCTTCAGCAGCCGGCGTCGGAGAATCCCGGTCGAGGCGGATTGCGCAGCCTGGTCCGTGCTGGGCATCCGTGGAGCCGCCACAGCGGAGGAGGAAGCCGACGCAGCGGAGGAGGGAGCCGACGCAGCGGAGGAGGGAGCCGCCACAGTCGGAACCTGGTCCGTCAGGGATGGACGAGTTGTCTCAGCGGCAGGGTCAGCGGTGCAGACCGGAGCCTCATCCCTCAGGACTGAGAAGCGGTTGGAGAGGGAGAGCCGTGGTGGTGACGGAGCTCTCCCCGCAGCGATCGATCTCCGGCCACACTGCACCACCTTAGACCAGGCTGGCTCTGCCTGCGGCTTCGGGGTAGAGCTGTGGGCAGGATGCGCTGGGAGCCCGTCTTCCAGGCTTGCACCAGGGGCATCATGCAGCCTCTGACTCCGCGCATCCCGATCCGCGGCCAGGGAGGTGGAGTGACAGCCCTCCCCCGGCAGCAGGGCCCTCCGTCGGCCTGCTGGGAGAGGGGAGAGACGCCATCCAGGGTCGAGTGGCAGCGGAGGATGAGACCAGCTGTGGTGCGAGAGCTGAGGGGGACAGACCGATGATCCTCGAGGCCTGCATCAGGGATATATGCTTGGATTGTTTTGCGGCAATGGAGATAAATCCCTCCAACAGTCTGTCCTTTTCGCGGAGGTCATTTTGGAGACGACTAAGCTTCTCCTCCAACCGTGAGTTTTTCTCATTGCAGCCCACACACACGGCCATTTAAAACCAGAGTTGGGGGTTTTTGTTAAGTCCCACTCTTCCGGGTCCTGTGGAGAGTTGGCGCCGGGGATAGGAGCCACAGTTTTCAGTGCTTGAATCAGCCCGGATTGTCCTGAGATCAATTAAAATATATTCAAAACAATGTTGTGGTTAAAAGAGTGAAGAAAGGAATCCGTAAAAAGTAGTTAAAAGTAGTTAAAAGTCGGTGGTTTGGGAGAGGGTCTTGCGGACCCAACGTAAACGCTGACGCATGCGCATCAGGACACTCTTTACAGATGGAGATCTGCTTGGTACCTTATGAAGATAGTCCAACATCTGTCACAGATACTGAGGATGACAGAGAGTCTTCGCAGATGGAGATCTGCTTGGTACCTTATGAAGATAGTCCAACATCTGTCACAGATACTGAGTACAGACACTCTTCACAGACGGGAGATCTGCTTCGTACCTAAAAAAGATAGTCCTACATCAGTCACAGATACTGTGGACAGACACTCTTCACAGACCGAGGTCTGCTTGGTACCTAATGAAGAGTGTCAGTCATCTGTAACAGATACTGAGGATGACAGACACTCTTCACAGATGGAGGTGTAGTGATTATTTTCTGGATATTACTGGATATTAATTAAAGTAATTAATATTCATTTAATAACCAGGTTTGCTCTCGTTAATTAAAGGGGGCACCATCCTTTTTATACAAAAAAGGCAAAATTAACTTAATTAGCTGATTTATTAATTTATTTCATTTAAATTAGATAAATCAATTAAGTCAAACTTATCAGTTTAATCAATTAAGTCAAACTTCAGTTGTTTAATCAATCTCAAATCTAAAGACAGAACTCTCATGCAGTGATGTCAATCTTCCAAATAGAATACCAACAGACAGAACTTTAAATATATAAGGGTGATTTATTAAAATGAATATATAAGACAAAACAAAATAAAATAAACACTTAAGAAGGAATAAATGTCAGAGTTATACTAAATCAATGATGCTATCTATCAGGAAAGAAAATATGAACCCTCAAGGAACATTTAAGCATATGGAGTGGTTATAGAGGATTAATTTCCGAATTAACCTACTTGTAAAAGGTCAAATCAAGGGGAAATTATTAGAGAATTGAACCAAGACACACTCAAGCCCATCTGAAAGAAGATAGAACCGCCTCTTACGAAGTGTTGTCTGGATTGGGCCTCATCTGGTCCGAGCTACTGGAGAATCTGAAGGACTGTTCTGGTTCTGGGTGTCGTCCCAGAGGGTTGGTCCACACTCTACCCAGCGATGGATCCAGAGAGGTTGTTCAGACTGAGCTGGTCCCAGGTTTCCCAGGAGAGAAGTCTCAGATTGGACTGGCAGGTTCTGCTCAAGATTTTACGCTGGAGCTTGGGCGTTGGTGTCTCGATTGTATATAAAAAGTTGATTTGTAACTAATTCCAAAAATCAAGAATTAAATCGGCCATACGAATACTATCCTGAAATTAATTAGAAAAAGTCAATTTACTATGAAGTAAATCTTTGAAGTCTTACTGGCTTATAAAGAAAGAATCTGGGCATGTCACAAAACTTAGACAAAAACTAAGGAAAAATATGTGAGCCAAAATCAAAAGTGGTGGCGAAGACGAGGAGGAAGAAGGAGACGGACAAGAGAAGAGAAGAGCAGCGAAGAGAAGAAGAGAGGAGAAGAACGCATGTTTCTCTGTTTTGTCTACTCGCAGGGGGAGGGCTTTTGGATGAGTTAACAACGCTTTATCAACTAATACTTGGCCAATATTAAGTTGTATTTTGATTAAACATCCAATATAAGCACTCCAACTGGATAGAAAATCTCATGGTGATCAATTTGATACCAAATACT
This sequence comes from Scarus forsteni, assembly GCA_036419115.1. Classification (NCBI taxonomy): domain Eukaryota; kingdom Metazoa; phylum Chordata; class Actinopteri; order Labriformes; family Labridae; genus Scarus; species Scarus forsteni. The sequence continues at coordinate 410,802 of JAZDUH010000478.1, forward strand.
GTATATCTAAAGTATAAGAAAGAATTAAACAATTCAAATTCTATTAAACAGTCAATAAAACAAAATAGAGGTAGTTAACTTTAGACATACAAGTTAACATGCCTTTAAGATGGTTTGCAACTAAACTTAAGGTGTAGAAATCCTATCATAAGCATTCTTCAATGAAACAGAGTGATAAAATAACACAGAGTAATAATAACCCAACTTTCTCCTAACTTGGGGATTTTTAGGGCTAAAAACACACAAGTCACATCATTAGAAAGCATTTGTCATGACAGGATATGATATCACATTGTTAGAAGTGTTTCATTTAAAGAGTTTCAGTTTTAAAAGGTTTGTGGGTTTTCTGTGTGGACAGAGACCACATCTGGAGTGGATGAGGGGTCCAAGATGTCCAGGGAGGTCCAAGGTCAACTTAGGTGTCACCAAGAATGGTTTATAACGTTGAGAACGGACTCTCTTCGAACATACTATTTGGTCTCAGCCAATCGCTGTTTAGGAAGAAGAGTAAACATCCACACCGATGTCTGCTCGGAGATTTAGAGCCATGCACGGAGGGAGGCCCAGAGTCAGAGAGGAATGTTCTTTGTCCCTTTTGGAGTTTCCTTAAAGTTGATCAGTTTGATATCGCTACATATCCCCCCTTCGTCGCGTTGTCTTGATCCAAAGGTCAACGGGACGACCAGGCAAGATGATCAAACAGGAGTTCTTAGACAGGCTTGGTGTCTGGTTCTTAGGGAAGGGCCTAGAACTAGTTCTTTATTAAAGAGGTACTGTCTAGTAACAATTAAGTGTGTAATAAAATTACAAATCTAACAATGTTACTTATTGCTTAACTGTAATCTATTATAAATTCTGTCCAAGTTTAAGTTCTGTTGGTACTTAATTCAGAAATTAAAGTACAACTTAAAGATTTCTTGAATGTCACAAGAATAGATAGCTTTTAACATATAATCACCAGATAAGGTTGATTGTTTGGGTGCTGTAAAATTGAGAGTTTTAGGATTTACTTACAGCGTGTGTGTACTTGTCAAAAGCCTTTGGGGTTCTAATTTCGTTTAGATTAGTTGAACATTACAATTAACAAACCAAGGTGGTTTGTGAGTGGGAGCATGGTCAGTTCAAGCTGAGGATAAAGATATTTTGAGTCCCAGGCTGACTTTTCAGCAGGGATTTGGTCAGGTTTTGATAGGTGGTCTTTCAAGACACCTTTCAATCCAAAGTGTTGAGGTTTCATTTTCAGAGCCAATAAGGAATCTTTGGCAAACAAGGTTTGGTTCTTACTGGTAACATTGCCAAGTTTGTTATGTTCTTTTGCCTTTTGGAGAACATAAGTTGGAATAACACTCTGGCCCACCTGAGTCATAGAGTCAGACTCTGTTTTAGGTGTGGGTTCAGGTGTATTAGGTTTTTCAGGAGTCTGATTTACATCTCCTAAATCAAGTGTTGCTTGATTGTCACAGGTAGGTTCCTGTGTCAGAGTGAAACACTGGGCTGTGTTGATTTGGGAAAATGACACAGGTAGAGGATTGGGAACCTGTGACCATATCCTCAGTCGTTTGAAATCGATTAATGGATCAAACCTGTTGAGCAGTTCTTTGCCAACAAGAAAGGGAATTGAATCCAGAGGTGAAATGTACACAGGGTGTACAAGATGTATGGGACCAATGGTTAGGTCTAGCATCGTCATTTCTGTAAAGGTAGTGCTTCTCAAGGTATATGGTTGCACATCAAGATCACATGGGAGCAAGTTCAAGTCCCTGTTGGATTTCTTTACGTGTGCACGTAACCTGTTAAAAAGCGCTGCGGACATAAGGGTGATGTCTGCGGCGGTGTCGAGAAGGGCTTCTTGGTCAAGTTCATGTTCAAGAGTGATATTCAAGTAGAACTTTTGTGCAGTGCCTTTCTCAGTGAGGTTACCAAGAAACTGGCAGAAAGGTGGCACAACTTTGACGATTGCTGGATCATCAAAAGATGGATCGCTAGTTGAGTCACTTTGCGAGACATGGAGTTCACTAGCCAGGTTTGGCATGGTTAGGGTCTCAGGTTCAGGTACTGACTGAAAGGGGTCGATTTCCTCCTTGTTGTTCTGTACAAGGGAATCTTGATGAAAAGGTAGGTCTGAATCAGTGGTGGAAATTGGAAGAAGATCCACCTTTTTGTCTCTTTGTCGACGTATTTTTTGGATTAACTCGTTAAGAGTATCAAGTTCTTCATCACTCAGTCTTGACTCTATTGAGTCCTTTTCAGAGTGATGGCTCTTCTCTGAAGAGTCTGGATTTTCAGAGCTTTTCATCTCCTGAGTGGAGGATGATGTACAGGGCGAGTTTGTGGACCGTTGCCTCCGGTAGTGAGGGTCATAACGGTCAGGCCCTTCATGTCTTACACCCCCCTTGTAGGGTTGGTGTTTTCTTGGGTCAGGCCCAAAACGTTGGGGTTTTGGAGGAAAACGTTTAGGATCAAGTTTGGATGGTTGTCCACCCTTGTTTAACCATGGCATTTGACAATGAGTGGAGGTGTGGCCAGAACGTTTAGGCCAGCAGGGTTTAAAATTCTTGAGTCTTCCAGTTGGGGTCTCATTGGCATGTGAGAGGTTGCCATGAGAGACGCCTTTAAGTTCCATGGGCAGGAACTTTGCTTCCAGAGCCAATATGGACGATGGCTCTGCTTTCTTAGCAGTGATTTGCCTTTGCTTTGCAAAACCCTTTACAGCTAACTCGCGAAGTTGGCGACTCGTCAGCGTTTTAGGGCAAGCTGCAACTCCAAGATGGTGGCTGACTGTGGGATGGAGGTTTTGCACAAACAGAGTTTTGAAATGTTGGTCCTCCTCCATTCCTGGTTCGTTCTTGGAACCAAAGTAAGCCTGACGTAGGCGAGTGTAGTATTGGTTTGGAGATTCAGATCTCCCCTGTTTGACAGTTAGAGCGGCTGACAAGCCAGCTGGTGTCAATGGGTCTGTAAACTCGCAGATCAGAGCTTGACATAACGCACCATAATCATTTCTGATTTGGAATGGCTGACGTTCGATGAAGCTGCTTACCTCTCGATTTGAGGTTGCTTTAATGAGATAGATCTTGTCGTCGGTTGTAGCACCTGGAAATCTTCTAAGGTAAAAGTCGATATCCTTCAAGTAGATTTCTACGTCATGAGTGCCTTGATGACCAGGCTCGAAGCGTGCTATGTTTCTAGCAATTTTGTCGAGGTCCCTGTCAGAGGGGCAAGGCAAGAGAGGATCATTAGAGAACGAATATGATCTCTGAAATGGTGGCGACGTGCCAGGGTCAAGAAATGTTCGATCGCGATGTTGCGATGGAAAGTCAAGAGTAGTTGGAAATGTGGGCGAAAAGGCCCGTTCCAAAGGACGAGTGTCCATTCTTTCTCGGAAGAAATTTTGATCAAATTGACAGAGGCTCAGCTGTCTCTGAGCTTCTCTGAGCTGATATTGCAGCATCGAAGTGTGCTTTTCTTCAGCTTGTAGAGCTGTTGCATGAAATTTGACCTGTGTTTTTAAGAGATTTAACTCCCCAGCTGTATGTTCAAGAAGGGACTCTGCCCTTTCCAGCTTATGGGTAGTTTTCAAGCTTTCTGGTTGTTTCCAACAGCTCGTTTTCCTTTTTCTCAAGGTCTTCATCAAGTTTCTCAGCCTTTTCTTTGAGAAAAAGTTTCTCCTTGATGTCCATAGGTGCAGGCAGTTGTGCTGTTTTCAATTCAGCAATTTGTGTTTCTGCCTTGTCAAGAGATTGCTGAGTCTCATCCAGCGCTTCTTTTCAGTGCGATGTTTTCTTCTCTTGCGCCTTTAGTTTATCCGTGGTGTGTACAAGCAAATTTTCTTTTTGCTTTAACTGTGATGCCATCACAAAGAACATGCGTCTCAGGATGTGAGTGGGCTCTCGTCTTGAAAAGACGAAAGTGAAGCCTTCACTAGAAATTCAGCCATAATGCCTTCCAGATTAGTGGGGTTGGTCTTTTGAGCTGTAGACACATAATCTGGAATCAGCTGATTAGTCATTTCTGCTAATATTGTGCCATTGTCCTCCATTGGGTATCCATGGATGGACTCTCTGGTGTCTGTCATGGTTGGTTTGATTTGAAAACAAAAGGGATTAAGATTTTGTGTGTAAAATGTTTGGTTCAATAGTTTAATTCTTTATAGGTTCAGTGATTACACAAAGTGTCAATTAAAGTTGTTCAGAATCAATAGCATTGCTATGATCTAAGCTTTCACAAGCAAAATGTCTCAGAGGACAGTGATCAAGCATGGGTAAATGTTAAATAAATCAACATGAATGCTTAAAATAATTGAAAATAGAACTCTAACTTAGTAGGCATAGCCACAGGTTTGATGAATTTGTTAAAAATACTAAGGTATATTAAACTGGATTGGCATCTGAGGATGAGTAAACTCCAGAGTTAAATCTTAGTAAAAGGGAAGAAATTATTCAAAATAGGATCAAATCTAAAATTGTTGATTAAGACTAAGGTTTTGTAAAAGAGAAGGCAATCTGTAGTTTTAAGGTATAAAACCTGTGCAGAAGATCAACCATAGAATAGAGTGATGATCAATTTTAAAGTTGTCATTGACAAGATATGATCAAATTAAACAGAATAATTTAGGACCATTAAGAGAGCTGAAAAGCAATCAAATGTAAATAGAATAATACGACAATCCAAATGTAAGTTTGAATTTAGCTTGATTAATTGTTCTGCAGTAAGATACAGGAACAAGATCAACTTGTAGAGTTAGAGTATCATTAAAGAATTAAAACAAAGAGGAACCAAAATCTTAAATGAAGATCTGGATTTGTTCTGATCTTAAATCAAAATCACACTAATGTAGAAGAGGAATTAACTGTATAACAGTCAATTAAACTCTGAAGGAAGCTTTTAAGCTATACAGAAAACAAAAGGGAGAAAACCCTTGTAATTGATTTAACAAATCTGTCAAAGTGCACAAAATATTAACCAAAGTTAAAATAATTGCTAAAGCAGTATTAAATCAAATAAAGTCAATGAAGCATTGGAAGAAATTTAAGTTGCACTGTTAACAGTAAACTGTAGGCCTATCAATGTTTACAGGCTGTAAGCTAAGCTTAAACAGTGGATTAAATCAAATTGAAATCTATTAAACCTTAAATAAAGTCTTAATGTCATTCAAAGAACTGGGTTAATCACACTGATTGTTTTTCAATGCTTACAGAATAAAAGAAAATTTATGCTTCAATTTAAGTGATCGAAGAAGAGTGACTTTATGTGTCAATTAATTACTGCATAGAAGTTAGAATGATTAAATTCTAAACTTTAGTTTAAGTATGAAAGTTACAGGCAATTAAGTCTGCATGTTACACAATGTCAACTATGTCAACTCTTTAAAAACAATGTGTGCAGGGAAATCAGAGTTATGTGTGCGTGTTATCAACCAACCAAGCAGGACAGTGTTATAGGGAGGACTTGTGTCACAAAACACTACCAGAGGGCAAATGCAAAGAAACAAGAGTTGGTTGTCTGGCAACCAAAGCAGCAATGCAGTCCGTCTCACCACTAGACGGCGATAACAAGTAAAAGTTCTCAGTTAGCCACAAGAAGAAGCTGGTTGTCTAGCAACCAGTCTGTTTATGCTATGTGTAGCACAATAGCATGCTAACAGCTAATAGAAATAGCTCAAAGGCTAACAGCTAGCCACTGGGAGTGACTGGTCACTTAAGATGCAGGATGTGGGTTTTGACTCCACCTCCCTGAAGGACGTCGTTTGTCGAACACAATACGACTCATTCACTTTTCAGACCTCTGAGGGCCAACAGCAGGCTGTGCGTGCAGCCTGACACAGTGATGAACAAGACAAACTCTCAGGGGCCCAAGTCCCAAAGCAGCGGCCTCAGCCGACCACAAACTCTGCGGTTTGTGGGGAAAAACACAAATCAACAAGCACAGTGTTTCACAGCGGTCCAAGCGGACACTTTAGAGCTCAGCAACACTTTAAATGTTGTGCAGCTACAAACAATCAATGAGTTAAACTCACATTAATCCTCCCGCTAAGAGCGGCCTCTCGAATCAGGTAGCTAATCTGAGACGGAGAGATGAGGGGTTAATTTTCTTTAATAGAAACCAGAGTCTCGTGGTAACTATTTTATCACTGATATCGGCGTATCAGCTTTAGGCCTTTAAACACTGTAAGGACTCGTTCACGTGGTGCACGTTCAGCACGCAGAGTCACAGAATGCAGCCAGGACGGCTTTACACTTCTTTAAGTGATTAAACTCGAGTATAAAACAAACAAACACGGCTCACCACAACACAAAGCACAGTGCAATTTTGCAGAATAAAGAAAAACATTTAAACATAGCCCAACACGTTTCAGCAAGCACAGCAGCAAGATTAAAAGCAGGGATTGCTTTATTTCTATTCAAAGAGATAAGATTTTTGTCTTAAATATCAATTTATGTTTAGAATGTTTTCTATCAGTTGCACCCAAATAATATGTCTGGTGTTGTTTTGGAAGTTTCTATTTGCAGGGCCTCACACGGGCCGCGCCATAATATACTGTAGTGATTATTTTCTGGATATTACTGGATATTAATTAAAGTAATTAATATTCATTTAATAACCAGGTTTGCTCTCGTTAATTAAAGGGGGCACCATCCTTTTTATACAAAAAAGGCAAAATTAACTTAATTAGCTGATTTATTAATTTATTTCATTTAAATTAGATAAATCAATTAAGTCAAACTTATCAGTTTAATCAATTAAGTCAAACTTCGGTTGTTTAATCAATCTCAAATCTAAAGACAGAACTCTCATGCAGTGATGTCAATCTTCCAAATAGAATACCAACAGACAGAACTTTAAATATATAAGGGTGATTTATTAAAATGAATATATAAGACAAAACAAAATAAAATAAACACTTAAGAAGGAATAAATGTCAGAGTTATACTAAATCAATGATGCTATCTATCAGGAAAGAAAATATGAACCCTCAAGGAACATTTAAGCATATGGAGTGGTTATAGAGGATTAATTTCCGAATTAACCTACTTGTAAAAGGTCAAATCAAGGGGAAATTATTAGAGAATTGAACCAAGACACACTCAAGCCCATCTGAAAGAAGATAGAACCGCCTCTTACGAAGTGTTGTCTGGATTGGGCCTCATCTGGTCCGAGCTACTGGAGAATCTGAAGGACTGTTCTGGTTCTGGGTGTCGTCCCAGAGGGTTGGTCCACACTCTACCCAGCGCGATGGATCCAGAGAGGTTGTTCAGACGTGAGCTGGTCCCAGGTTTCCCAGGAGAGAAGTCTCAGATTGGACTGGCAGGTTCTGCTCAAGATTTTACGCTGGAGCTTGGGCGTTGGTGTCTCGATTGTATATAAAAAAAGTTGATTTGTAACTAATTCCAAAAATCAAGAATTCGTCGGCCATACGAATACTATCCTGAAATTAATTAGAAAAAGTCAATTTACTATGAAGTAAATCTTTGAAGTCTTACTGGCTTATAAAGAAAGAATCGGCGGGCATGTCACAAAACTTAGACAAAAACTAAGGAAAAATATGTGAGCCAAAATCAAAAGTGGTGGCGAAGACGAGGAGGAAGAAGGAGACGGACAAGAGAAGAGAAGAGCAGCGAAGAGAAGAAGAGAGGAGAAGAACGCATGTTTCTCTGTTTTGTCTACTCGCAGGGGGAGGGCTTTTGGATGAGTTAACAACGCTTTATCAACTAATACTTGGCCAATATTAAGTTGTATTTTGATTAAACATCCAATATAAGCACTCCAACTGGATAGAAAATCTCATGGTGATCAATTTGATACCAAATACTGTATATCTAAAGTATAAGAAAGAATTAAACAATTCAAATTCTATTAAACAGTCAATAAAACAAAATAGAGGTAGTTAACTTTAGACATACAAGTTAACATGCCTTTAAGATGGTTTGCAACTAAACTTAAGGTGTAGAAATCCTATCATAAGCATTCTTCAATGAAACAGAGTGATAAAATAACACAGAGTAATAATAACCCAACTTTCTCCTAACTTGGGGATTTTTAGGGCTAAAAGCACACAAGTCACATCATTAGAAAGCATTTGTCATGACAGGATATGATATCACATTGTTAGAAGTGTTTCATTTAAAGAGTTTCAGTTTTAAAAGGTTTGTGGGTTTTCTGTGTGGACAGAGACCACATCTGGAGTGGATGAGGGGTCCAAGATGTCCAGGGAGGTCCAAGGTCAACTTAGGTGTCACCAAGAATGGTTTATAACGTTGAGAACGGACTCTCTTCGAACATACTATTTGGTCTCAGCCAATCGCTGTTTAGGAAGAAGAGTAAACATCCACACCGATGTCTGCTCGGAGATTTAGAGCCATGCACGGAGGGAGGCCCAGAGTCAGAGAGGAATGTTCTTTGTCCCTTTTGGAGTTTCCTTAAAGTTGATCAGTTTGATATCGCTACAGAGGTCTGCTTGGTACCTAATGAAGATAGTCCTACATCTGTCACAGATACTGAGGATGAAAGACACTCTTCACAGACGGAGGTCTTCTTGGTACCTAACAAAGTTAGTCATAGCACTTACTTTGTTAGGATACTGGGGACAGACACTCTTCACAGACAGAGATCTGCTTGGTACCTAATGAAGATAGTCCTACATCTGTCACAGATACTGAGGATGACAGACATTCTTCACAGATGGAGGTCTGCTTGGGACCTAACAAAGTTAGTCCTACATCTGTCACAGATGCTGAGGATGACTGACACTCTTCACAGATGGAGATCTGCTTGGTACCTAATAAAGATAGTCCTACATCTGTCACAGATACTGAGGATGACAGACATTCTTCACAGATGGAGGTCTGCTTGGTACCTAACAAAGTTAGTCCTACATCTGTCACAGATGCTGAGGATGACTGACACTCTTCACAGACGGAGATCTGCTTGGTACCTACTGAAGATAGTCCTACATCTGTCAGAGAAACTGAGGATGACTAACACGATTCACAGACGGAGATCTGCTTGGTAACTAATGAAGTTAGTCCGACATATGTCACAGATACTAAGTACAGACACTCTTCACACATGGAGATCTGTTTGGTAACTAAAGAAGGAAGTCAGACATATGTCACAGATACGGAGGATGACTGAAACTCTTCACAGACGGAGATCCTCTTGGTACCTACTGAAGACAGTCCTACATCTGTCACAGGTACTAAGGATGACAGACACTCTTCACAGACAGAGGTCTGCTTGGTACCTAATGAAGAGTGTCAGTCATCTGTCACAGATACTGAGGACAGACACTCTTCACAGACGGAGATCTGCTTGGTAACGTATGAAGACAGTCCTACATTTGTCACAGATATTGAGGATGACAGACACTCTTCGCAGATGGAGATCTGCTTGGTACCTACTGAATATAGTCCTACATATGTCACAGATACTAAGGACAGACACTCTTCACAGACGGAGATCTGCTTGGTAACTAATGAAGATAGTCCTACATCTGTCACAGATACTGAGGACGGACACTCTTCGCAGATGGAGATCTGCTTGGTACCTACTGAAGATAGTCCTACATATGTCACAGATACTAAGGACAGACACTCTTCATAGACAGAGATCTGCTTGGTATGTAATGAAGAAAGTCCTACATCTGTCACAGATACTGAGGACAGACACTCTTCACAGACGGAGATCTTCTTGGTACCAAATGCCAAGATACTGTCTGTCCTCAGTATCTGTGACAGATTTCGGACTCTACATCTGTCACAGATACTGAGGACTGACACTCTTCACAGACGGAGGTCTGCTTGGTAACTAATGAAGATAGTCCTGCATCTGTCACAGGTACTAAGGATGACAGACACTCTTCACAGACAGAGGTCTGCTTGGTACCTAATGAAGAGTGTCAGTCATCTGTCACAGATACTGAGGACAGACACTCTTCACAGACGGAGATCTGCTTGGTAACGTATGAAGACAGTCCTACATTTGTCACAGATATTGAGGATGACAGACACTCTTCGCAGATGGAGATCTGCTTGGTACCTACTGAATATAGTCCTACATATGTCACAGATACTAAGGACAGACACTCTTCACAGACGGAGATCTGCTTGGTAACTAATGAAGATAGTCCTACATCTGTCACAGATACTGAGGACGGACACTCTTCGCAGATGGAGATCTGCTTGGTACCTACTGAAGATAGTCCTACATATGTCACAGATACTAAGGACAGACACTCTTCATAGACAGAGATCTGCTTGGTATGTAATAAAGAAAGTCCTACATCTGTCACAGATACTGAGGACAGACACTCTTCACAGACGGAGATCTTCTTGGTACCAAATGCCAAGATACTGTCTGTCCTCAGTATCTGTGACAGATGTCGGACTCTACATCTGTCACAGATACTGAGGACAGACACTCTTCACAGACGGAGATCTGCTTGGTAACGTATGAAGACAGTCCTACATCTTTCACAAATACTGAGGACATACACTCTTCACAGATGGAGGTCTGCTTGGTACCTACTGAAGATAGTCTACATCAGTCACAGATACTGAAGACTGACACTCTTTACAAATGGAGATCTGCTTGGTACCTAATGAAGATAGTCCTACATCTGTCACAGATACTGAGGATGACAGACACTCTTCACAGATGGAGATCTGCTTGGTAACTAATGAAGATAGTCCTACATCTGTCACAGATACTGAGGACAGACACTCTTCACAGACGGAGATCTGCTTGGTACCTACTGAAGATAGTCCTGCATCTGTCACAGATACTGAGGATGACAGACACTCTTCACAGATGGAGGTCTGCTTGGTAACTAATGAAGATAGTCCTACATCTGTCACAGATACTGAGGACAGACACTCTTCACAGACGGAGATCTGCTTGGTACCTACTGAAGATAGTCCTACATCAGTCACAGATACTGAGGTTGACAGACACTCTTCACTCTTCACAGATGGAGGTCTGCTTGGTACCTACTGAAGTTAGTCTACATCTGTCACAGATACTGAGGACAGACACTCTTTACAGATGGAGATCTGCTTGGTACCTTATGAAGATATTCCTACATCTGTCACAGATACTGAGGATGACAGACACTCTTCGCAGATGGAGCTCTGCTTGGTACCGACTGAAGATAGTCCTACATCAGTCACTGATACTGAGGATGACAGACACTCTTCACAGACGGAGGTCTGCTTGGTATCTACTGAAGATAGTCCTGCATCTGTCACAGATACTGAGGATGACAGACACTCTTCACAGACGGAGGTCTGCTTAGTAACTATTGAAGATAGTCCTACATCTGTCACATATACTGAGGACAGACACTCTTCAATGACGGAGATCTGCTTGGTAACTTATGAAGATAGTCCTACATCTGTCACAGATACTGAGGATGACAGACACTCTTCGCAGATGGAGATCTGCTTGGTACCGACTGAAGATAGTCCTACATCTGTCACAGATACTGAGGACAGACACTCTTCACAGATGGAGATCTGCTTGGTAACTAATGAAGATAGTCCTACATTTGTCACGGATACTGAGGTAGACAGACACTCTTCACTCTTCACAGACGGAGATCTGCTTGGTACCTAATGAAGATAGTCCTACATTTGTCACAGATACTGAGGATGACAGACAATCTTCACAGATGGAAATCTGCTTGGTACCTAACAAAGTTAGTCCTACATCTGTCACAGATACTGAGGATGACAGACACTCTTCACAGATGGAGGTCTGCTTGGTACCTACTGAAGATAGTCCTGCATCTGTCACAGATACTGAGGATGACAGACACTCTTCACAGACGGAAATCTGCTTAATACCTAACGAAGTTAGTCCTACATCTGTCACAGATACTGAGGATGACAGACACTCTTTATAGATGGAGGTCTGATTGGTACCTAACAAAGTTAGTCCTACATCTGTCACAGATACTGTGGATGACAGACACTATTAACAGATGGAAATCTGCTTGGTACCTTATGAAGATAGTCCTGCATCTGTCACAGATACTGAGGACAGACACTCTTCACAGAAACTATTCACTCTTCATAGATGGAGATCTGCTTGGTACCTAATGAAGATAGTCCTACATATGTCACTGATATGGAGGATGACAGACACTCTACGCAGATGGAGATCTGCTTGTTACCTACTGAACATAGTCCAACATCTGTCACAGATACTAAGGACAGACACTCTTCACAGACGGGAGATCTGCTTCGTACCTAATGAAGATAGTCCTACATCAGTCACAGAAACTGAGGATGACTAACACTATTCACATATGGAGATCTGCTTGGTACCTACTGAAGATAGTCCTGCATCGGTCACAGATACTGACGACAGACACTCTTTACTGACGGAGATCTGCTTGGTACCTACTGAATATAGTCCTACATATGTCACAGATACTAAGGACAGACACTCTTCACAGACGTAGATCTGCTTCGTACCTACTGAAGACAGTCCTACATCTGTCACAGATACTGAGGACAGGCACTCTTCACAGATGGAGATCTGCTTGGTACGAAATGCCAAGATACTGTCTGTCCTCAGTATCTGTGACAGATGTCGGACTCTACATCTGTCACGGATACTGAGGACAGACACTCTTCACAGACGGAGGTCTGCTTGGTAACCTGAAGACAGTCCTAAATCTGTCACAGATACTGAGGACAGACACTCTTCACAGAAGGTGATCTGCTTGGTACCTAATGAAGTTAGTCCTACATCTCTCACAGATACTGAGGATGACAGACACTCTTCACAGACGGAGATCTGCTTGGTACCTAAAAAAGTTAGTCCTACATCTGTCACAGATACTGAGGATGACAGACACTCTTCATAGATGGAGATCTGCTTGGTACCTTATGAAGATAGTCCTACATCTGTCACAGATTCTGAGGAAGACAGACACTTTTTATAGACGGAGGTCTGCTTGGTACCTACTGAAGATAGACCTACATCTGTCACAGATACTGAGGATGACAGACAGTCTTCACAAACGGAGGTCTGCTTGGTACCGAACAAAGTTAGTCCTACATCTGTCACAGATGCTGAGGATGACAGACACTCTTCACAGACGGAGATCTGCTTGGTACCTAAAAAAGTTAGTCCTACATCTGTCACAGATACTGAGGATGACAGACACTCTTCATAGATGGAGATCTGCTTGGTACCTTATGAAGATAGTCCTACATCTGTCACAGATTCTGAGGAAGACAGACACTTTTTATAGACGGAGGTCTGCTTGGTACCTGCTGAAGATAGTCCTACATCTTTCACAGATACTGAGGATGACAGACACTCTTCACAGACGGAGATCTGCTTGGTACCTTATGAAGATAGTCCTACATTTGTCACAGATACTGAGGATGACAGACAATCTTCACAGATGGAAATCTGCTTGGTACCTAACAAAGTTAGTCCTACATCTGTCACAGATACTGAGGATGACAGACACTCTTCACAGATGGAGGTCTGCTTGGTACCTACTGAAGATAGTCCTGCATCTGTCACAGATACTGAGGATGACAGACACTCTTCACAGACGGAGATCTGCTTGGTACCTAAAAAAGTTAGTCCTACATCTGTCACAGATACTGAGGATGACAGACACTCTTCATAGATGGAGATCTGCTTGGTACCTTATGAAGATAGTCCTACATCTGTCACAGATTCTGAGGAAGACAGACACTTTTTATAGACGGAGGTCTGCTTGGTACCTACTGAAGATAGACCTACATCTGTCACAGATACTGAGGATGACAGACAGTCTTCACAAACGGAGGTCTGCTTGGTACCGAACAAAGTTAGTCCTACATCTGTCACAGATGCTGAGGATGACTGACATTCTTCACAGATGGAGATCTGCTCGGTACCCAATCACGATAGTCCTACATCTGTCTTAAATACTGAGGATGACATACACTCTTCACAGAAGGAGATCTGCTTGGTACCTAATGAAGATAGTCCTACATCTTTCACAGATACTGAGGATGACAGACACTCTTCACAGACGGAGATCTGCTTGGTACCTTATGAAGATAGTCCTTCATCTGTCACAGATACTGAGGATAGACACTCCTCCCAGATCGAGATCTGCTTGGTACCTGCTGAAGATAGTCCGGCATCTGTCACAGATACTGAGGATGACTGACACTCTTCACAGATGGAAATCTGCTTGGTACCTACTTAAGATAGTCCTACATCTGTCACAGATACTGAGGATGAAAGACATTCTTCACAGACGGTGATCTGCTTGGTACCTAACAAAGTTAGTCATAGGACTAACTTTGTTAGGATACTGAGGATTACACACACTCTTCACTGAAGAAGATCTGCTTGGTAACTAATGAAGGTAGTCCAAAATTGAATTAGTTCTTTCTTTTCCCATGCTGAACATGGGAAAAGCACCGTACAGTCCTGGTGAGTACAGTGTCCTCCACACAGAAGTTAATGTAATCCGTTATACGGTCTGTGAGGTTGTCGATGTCCTCCCCGTGAGGATCACAGAACTCCTTCCACACAGTTGACTCAAAACCTTCCAGTCAGAGCCTCTTCAGTCTCCTCAGACCATCTCTTAACTGCGCGGGTCACAGCTGGCTGCCTGTGGAAAAGTGGTTTGTACACGGGATGGAGATAAACCAGGTTGTGGTCTGATCTCCACAGGGGAGGGAGGGGTGATGACTTGTATGCATCCTTGGTGTTTGAATACAGTAAGTCCAGTATTTTATTGTCTCTGGTATGGCAGGTGACATACTGGGTGAAAGTGGGCAAAGTGGAGGATGGAGAGGTGTGATTAAAGTCCCCAGAGATGAGATGGAGGGCCTGAGGGTGTTTGGTCTGTAGCCAGCTGACTGCAGAGTGCAGGGTCTCACATGCAAAGGCTGATTATTACAGTTGGCCTGACACAGGCAGACTAATGCAGCACCATTCTTTAACAGTTACTATGGCAACGATGGGGAGGAGGCAGAACATGTTCCTTTGATCTTCCCTTGCTGCTGATTGGACCTCTGGGTCAGAGGACATTCCTCCGGTGCTGCTTTGGTAATTCCATGGGTGTGTTCGAAATGGCGTACTACTTGTACTATTCATACTAACCCCGCCCCCATATTGAGTATGCAGTGTGTTCACACTGTACAGTATGCGAATTTTGTGTATGCGAGAAATGCCCGGATTTCTGAGTATGGAGCGGAGCTTGCTTCACGTACTGCTTCTGCCCCACAATGCATTGCGCACCTCTGACGTGGGAAGATGAAATACAAAATGGATACAGATCACCATGGATACACAGGTGTTTGTGTTAATTCTATTCATCCACTGCCGCTCGGTTTGTGTCATGCAGCTGTTGATAATGAAAACACTTCGCAATAACTTGGAAACGTGAAGGGGGGCTGCTGCTGTCCGGTGTTGGTACATGTCAGGTACATGGACGGAAACACCGACGCTTCAGTCTCCAAAAACGGCAAGACAAATTAAAAACAGTTGCTATTTCAAACAACTGGGCTCATAATCGTGATGTAAATACTTACTTTCTCGCTAGATGATATATTATTACTGAATGACTTAGTATTTTTTACGGAATGCAGTCGTTTTCTGTTGCTTGTGGTCGGACTATTTGAAATTTCCCGGTGCTGCTTCCCGGCCGGCACGAAATGCATTCTGGGGTATTGAGTATGCATCTGTGCGTAAACGCTCGGACAGCCGCTGCATACTCAGATCATCTTTGAGTATTCAGTATGCAGTGTATACTGATTGAGTAGGTAAGTAGATAGTAGGCAATACGCCATTTCGAACACACCCCATCAGTCCATATATGGACATAGACTCTGATATGTCTATCAAAAGTAAGATCAGGATTGTGCAGACTTAATTCGACATCAGAGCAAGAACAATGAACAACACAGAGGCAAGTACAAAGACCAACATTTTGGTCAACAAGGACCTACTCAGGCGTCCGCCTGACATCCATGCAGTGGCTTAATCTAGAGGCTGGATCACTGGACCCGAGAACAAAACCCAAACTGACGGAGATGCGTTTGGAATTAATCGACGTTGCAGCAACACACATCTTTGAGCTCTTGCAGTGTGAGAGTGATGGTGCGAGCATTATGTTCGTGCCAAAGGACCAGGTGTCTAAGTGTCTTGGAGACATGGGCAGCATCATAGCACAGACATTGGCTGAGAAGATGGGTGTTAAGGGTGACATCCAGAGCTCGAGCACACAGATACTGACAGAGCTCATAGTTGATGAGGTTACAGAGAAGGTGAACAACGAGCTCTCTAGCTTGGAGGAGTGTGAGAAAGCTTTTCCCCTGAGTGTGAGGATCATCGCACAAAACATGTGGCAAGTACTTTGTAACATTATGCCCAGGATACCAAAGTCCATGAAATCCTGGAAAGTGACCCTGGTAAATGAGTTTGAATGCACTTCTAATGAGGAAGTCCTCCTCATTAGACGTGCATCTTGTTGCCAGTCTAATACTGTACAATTTAAAGCAACCCCTTTATAGTGTACCAAATGAAGAAAGTCCTACGTCTGTCACAGATACTGAGGACAGACACTCTTCACAGACAGAGATCTGCTTGGTAACTAATGAAGATAGTCTTACATCTGTCACAGATACTGAGGACAGACACTCTTCACAGACGCAGATCTGCTTGGTACCTTATGAAGATAGTCCTACATCTGTCACAGATACTGAGGACAGCCACTCTTCACTCTTCACAGATGGAGATCTGCTTGGTACCTTATGAAGATAGTCCTACATATGTCACAGATATGGAGGATGACAGACACTAAGCAGATGGAGATCTGCTTGGTACCTACTGAAGATAGTCCAACATCTGTCACAGATACTAAGGACAGACACTCTTCACAGACGGAGATCTGCTTGGTACGAAATGCCAAGATACTGTCTGTCCTCAGTATCTGTGACAGATGTCGGACTCTACATCTGTCACGGATACTGAGGACAGACACTCTTCACAGACGGAGGTCTGCTTGGTATGTAATGAAGAAGTTCCGACATCTGTCACAGATACTGAGGTTGACAGTCACTCTTCACTCATCACAGACGGAGATCTGCTGGGTACCTTAAGAAGATAGTCCTACATCTGTCAGAGATACTGAGGAAATACACTCTTCACTGAAGAAGATCTGCTTGGTAACTAATGTAGATAGTCCTACATCTGTCACAGATACTGTGGATGAAGGAAACTCTTCACTCTTAACAGACGGAGATCTGCTTGGTACCTTATGAAGATAGTCTTACATATGTCACAGAAACTGAGGATGACAGACACTCTTCACTCTTCACAGATGGAGATCTGCTTGGTACCTTATGAAGATAGTCCTACATCTGTCACAGAAACTGAGGATGACAGACACTCTTCACTCTTCACAGATGGAGATCTGCTTGGTAGCTTATGAAGATAGTCCTAAATCTGTCACAGATACAGAGGACAGACACTCTACGCAGATGGAGATCTGCTTGGTACCTACTGAAGATAGTCCAACATCTGTCACAGAAACTGAGGATGACAGACACTCTTCACTCTTCACAGATGGAGATCTGCGTGGTACCTACTGAAGATAGTCCTACATCTGTCACAGAAACTGAGGATGACAGACACTCTTCACTCTTCACAGACGGAGATCTGCTTGGTACCTTATGAAGATAGTCCTACATATGTCACAAATATGGAGGATGACAGACACTCTACGCAGATGGAGATCTGCTTGATACCGACTGAAGATAGTCCAACATCTGTCACAGATACTGAGGATGACAGACACTCTTCGCAG
Source organism: Scarus forsteni (assembly GCA_036419115.1). Classification (NCBI taxonomy): domain Eukaryota; kingdom Metazoa; phylum Chordata; class Actinopteri; order Labriformes; family Labridae; genus Scarus; species Scarus forsteni. The sequence continues at coordinate 428,632 of JAZDUH010000478.1, forward strand.
ATGGAGATCTGCTTGGTTCCTACTGAAGATAGTCCTACATCTGTCACAGATACTAAGGACAGACACTCTTCACAGATGGCGATCTGCCTGGTAACTAATGAAGACAGTCCTACATCTGTCGCAGATACTGAGGACCACAGACACTCTTTACTGACGGAGATCTGCTTGGTACCTAATGAAGATAGTCCTACATCTGTCACAGATACTGAGGATGACAGACACTCTTCGCAGATGGAGATCTGCTTGGTTCCTACTGAAGATAGTCCTACATCTGTCACAGATACTAAGGAGAGACACTCTTCACAGATGGAGATCTGCTTGGTTTACTAATGAAGACAGTCCTACATCTGTCACAGATACTGAGGAGAGACACTCTTCACGGAGAGAGATCTGCTTGGTAACTAATGAAGGCAGTCCTGCATCTGTCACAGATACTGAGAATGACAGACACTCTTCGCAGATGGAGATCTGCTTGGTTCCTACTGAAGATGGTCCTTCATCAGTCACAGATACTGAGGACAGACACTCTTCTCAGACGGGAGATCTGCTTCGTACCTAATGAAGATAGTCCTACATCTGTCACAGATACTAAGGATGAAAGACACTCTTTCAGACGGAGATCTGCTTGGTACCTAATAAGGTTGTCCTAAATCTTTCACAGATACTGAGGATGACTGACACTCTTCACAGACGGAGAATTGCTTGGTACCTACTGAAGATAGTCCTACATCTGTCACAGATACTGAGGATGACAGACATTCTTCACAGACGGAGATCTGCTTGGTACCTAATGAAGATAGTCCTGCAACTGTCACAGATACTGAGGATGACAGACATTCTTCACAGACGGAGATCTGCTTCGTATCTAACAAAGTTAGTCCTACATCCGTCACAGACACTGAGGATGACAGACACTCTTTATAGACGGAGGTCTGCTTGGTACGTACTGAAGATGGACCTACATCTTTCACAGATACTGAGGATGGCAGACACTCCTCACAGATGGAGATCTGCTTGGTACCTAATGAAGATAGTCCTACATCTGTCACAGATACTGAGGACACACACTCTTCAGTGAAGAATATCTGCTTGGTAGCTAATGAAGGTAGTCCAAAATTGAATTAGTTCTTTCTTTACCCATGCTGAACATGGGAAAAGCACCGTACAGTCCTGGTGAGTACATTGTCCTCCACACAGAAGTTAATGTAATCCAAAACAGTCCCTCAGAGCCTCTTCAGTCTCCTCAGACCATCTCTTAACTGCGCGGGTCAAAGCTGGCTGCCTGTGGAAAAGTGGTTTGTACACGGGCTGGAGATAAACCAGGTTGTGGTCTGATCTCCACAGGGGAGGGAGGGGTGATGACTTGTATGCATCCTTGGTGTTTGCATACAGTAAGTCCAGTATTTTATTGTCTCTGGTGTGGCAGGTGACATACTGGGTGAAAGTGGGCAAAGTGGAGGATGAAGAGTTGTGATTAAAGTCCCCAGAAATGAGGAGGAGGGCCTGAGGGTGTTTGGTCTGTAGCCAGCTGACTGCAGAGTGCAGGGTCTCACATGCAAAGGCTGATTATTACAGTTGGCCTGACACAGGCAGACTAATGCAGCACCATTCTTTAACAGTTACTATGGCAACGAGGGGGAGGAGGCAGAACATGTTCCTTTGATCTTCCCTTGCTGCTGATTGGACCTCTGGATCAAAGGACGTTCCTCTGGTGCTGCTTTGGTGATTCCATCAGTCCATATATGGACATAGACTCTGATATGTCTATATAAGTAAGATCAGGATTGTGCAGACTTAATTCAACATCAGAGCAAGAACAATGAACAACACAGAGGCAAGTACACAGACCAACATTTTGGTCAACAAGGACCTACTCAGGCGTCCGCCTGACATCCATGCAGTGGCTTAATCTAGAGGCTGGATCACTGGACCCGAGAACAAAACCCAAACTGACAGAGATGTGTTTGGAATTAATCGATGTTGCAGCAACACACATCTTTTAGCTCTTGCGGTGTGAGAGTGATGGTGCGAGCATTATGTTTGTGCCAAAGGACCAGGTGTCTAAGTGTCTTGGAGACATGGGCAGCATCATAGCACAGACATTGGCTGAGAAGATGGGTGTTAAGGGTGACATCCAGAGCTCGAGCACACAGATACTGACAGAGCTCATAGTTGATGAGGTTACAGAGAAGGTGAACAACTAGCTCTCTAGCTTGGAGGAGCGTGAGAAAGCTTTTCCCCGGAGTGTGAGGATCATCGCACAACAGATGTGGCAAGTACTTTGTAACATTATGCCCAGGATACCAAAGTCCATGAAATACAGGAAAGTGACCCTGGTTAATGTGTTTGAATGCACTTCCAATGAGGAAGTCCTCCTCATTAGACGTGCATCTTGTTGCCAGAATAATAATACTTTAAAATTTAAAGCAACCCCTTTATAGTGTACCAAATGAAGAAAGTCCTACGTCTGTCACAGATACTGAGGACAGACACTCTTCACAAACAGAGATCTGCTTGGTAACTAATGAAGATAGTCCTACATCTGTCACAGATACTGAGGATGACTGAAACTCTTCACAGACGGAGATCTGCTTGGTACCTTATGAAGATAGTCCTACATCTGTCACAGAAACTGAGGACACACACTCTTCATTGAAGAAGATCTGCTTGGTAACTAATGAAGGTAGTCCAAAATTGAGTTAGTTCTTTCTTTACCCATGCTGAACATGGGAAAAGCACCGTACAGTCCTGAACATGGGAAAAGCACCGTACAGTCCTGGTGGGTAAAGTGTTCTCCACACAGAAGTTATTGTAGTCCGTTATACAGTCTGTGAGGTTGTCGATGTCCTCCCCGTGAGGATCACAGAACTCCTTCCACACAGTTGACTCAAAACCTTCCCGTCAGAGCCTTTTCAGTCTCCTCAGACCATCTCTTAACTGCGCGGGTCACAGCTGACTGCCTGTGGAAAAGTGATTTGTACACGGGCTGGAGATAAACCAGGTTGTGGTCTGATCTCCACAGGGGAGGGAGGGGTGATGGCTTGTATGCATCCTTGGTGTTTGCATACAGTAAGTCCAGTATTTTATTGTCTCTGGTGTGGCAGGTGACATACTGGGTGAAAGTGGGCAAAGTGGAGGATGGAGAGGTGTGATTAAAGTCCCCAGAAATGAGGAGGAGGGCCTGAGGGTGTTTGGTCTGTAGCCAGCTGACTGCAGAGTGCAGGGTCTCACATGCAAAGGCTGATTATTACAGTTGGCATGACACAGGCAGACTAATGCAGCACATTCTTTAACAGTTACTATGGCAACGAGGGGGAGGAGGCAGAACATGTTCCTTTGATCTTCCCTTGCTGCTGATTGGACCTCTGGATCACAGGACGTTCCTCTGGTGCTGCTTTGTTGATTCCATCAGTCCATATATGGACATAGACTCTGATATGTCTATATAAGTACACTGAACAAATTGATTTTGATCCCTAGTAAATGTTGCTTATATTTATTTACCACATTTTAATAGAAATATTTATGTTATTTAACTCAACTTATAAAATATAAGTAATTTCAACCCTTTATCGTGAAAAAACATGATAATCTTATTTTATTTAATTAAATGTAGTTTAAAAAATCCCCATCCGGTTTGGATTTTGAAGTTTGGGCATGCGCATGAACGTACCCCCTTTTGAGGATTTTGCGTGCACGTCGGTTACTCACTCTGGAGTCTGGACACTCTGCAGGTGTGTGCTGCTGTTGCTACAGACTCAACTTCAAGTTGCTGGGGTAAGTCTTTAATAATTATTGGTTTATCGTGTAGATTTCACCACTGTGTCAGTCCTATTTGCTTTATTTAGATGATTATATACTCAAGTAGTTACAGCTATGGGCCTATCTAACTCGGTAGTTAAGCTAGCTATGTGAGGCTGTGTTAGCCTGTTAATGCTCCTGGTATTAGATTGTCCATGCGGCTAAACACGAGGCACTATCAATCAATCAATCAATCAATCAATCTTTATTTGTATAGCGCCAATTCATAACAAGTGTTATCTCAAGACACTTTACAATAGAGCATAAAGCTCTTCATTTTATGGATACACATATATGCATAGATACATATATACATATAGAATACACATATACATATATATACAAATATATACATCCAACACCCAACATGAATCCAAATAGCCAGTCATGGATCCCTCCATCATGGCGGCAAGAAAAAACCTTCTGTTAAGCAGCAGGAAATCTTGAATGTGGATCCCAGTCTCATGATGAACAGCAAATCCACACGATGCTGTGATGGGTGTGAGGGCAAAGGGAGGGAAGTAAGAGGAGACAAGTGGACGAAGTAAGAACTAAAGTTAGGGACAGGTCCATGTATCATCGGCCTGTCGTCTGATTCCTTAGAGGTTAGCCTCTTGAGATGCTACATCTCATTTCTGGAGGGTCCTCATGTCTGAATGGTTGTGGTGATCATTTTCTAGAAGTATAATCTTAGATATTCAAACTGAAAATAAGAACTTATGGTAGTGACGAACTCATGGGTGCCCAGACCACAAGTGCATCCCAACCATATTTGTCTCCGTTAAGTATAAATGTGTTAAAGGCCTCTTGAGATGTGACATCCCATTTTCAAGAGGGACTTCATGACTATGTGGTAATAAAGAATAGATACTGTAGATGTATCGATCATGGATATGGAGATCATGCTAATAACTACATGAACAGCTATAATGATAATGAGAATGGAGTGTTCCTAATAAAATGGCCAACTATGTGTGTCATGTTTATAGCTGTAGTTTTGAGGCTTCATGACTCCACAGCAGCAGGCAGTCTCCACCAAGGATCCCAGACCACCTACAAGACAAGAGCCAGAGACGAGTACAGGAGCAAACAAAAGGGGCAAAAGCAGATGTGGAGAGAGAGAGAGAGAGAGTGATAGAGCCCATTGTGCCAGACCCCTCCCCCCCGGCAGTCTAGGCCTATTACATCTAAACTATGAGTCTAGTTTATGAACTAATTTATTTATTTATTTATTTATTTATAACCTATAAGCTGGTCCCTAACTGAAAGCTTTATCAAAGAGGAATGTTTTAAGTCTAACCTTAAAGTTAGAGAGAGTGTCAGACTCCCGAACTGTGGTCGGTAAATTGTTCCAGAGAAGAGGAGCCTGATAACTGAAGGCTCTACCTCCCATACTACTTTTGGAGATTGATGGCACCACAAGTAGGCCAGCATCTTGGGAGCGTAATGTTCTAGAGGGGTTGTACGGCACTACAAGCTCTTCAAGATAGACTGGTGCCTGTCCACTGAGAGCTTTGGAGCAACTATGGCTCCAGGCAGAGTGCCACGGTGAGTTAAGTTCAACTGGGGTGGGCTGGGGTGGCGGGACCGCCGAGGAGAAGGCAGAGGAAGGCTGCTGTCCACCCGTGTAGAGGGTGGGGGACCTGCACAGCAGCAGGTGTGTGTGTGCGGCCGTTAGCTCCTCCGTGTCCCTCTCTCAGCGGACTGTCCGACTCACATGCTGCCCGGTCCCGCAGCTCACTCGTTTAGTATGTTTCTGCATTTATCGTCGGTTTACCACTGAGGTGGACTCGTTTTTCATGATCAATGTTTTAAAAACAGCGATGTCTGTATAGCTCCTGTTAATACTGGCATGCAGAAGTTTTATGCCATGGTGGTACTGTGTTTAGTCAGACATGCCATGCAGCAGGGGACATGACATTTATTACAACGATTTAAAAGAGTAACTTTATGCTTGTGAGCATCTCATTGTACTGTAAATATGTTCTCCAGAAAGGATGAAACAGCTAAAATTCTAGCATTTTTTGTACGTGGGACTTATTTACTGTATTTAATATCAATGATATTTTAAAAAGTCATCATTATTAATGTTAATAAGTTAAATATACATTTTTTGATTAATAATTTTGGCATTTTTGAATGCTGTGAAGTGATCTCTAACCATTTATAATATGTATAGCACATGAAAAGTTATCTAGTAGTGAATAAATAACAGCATCTCCTTTCTTTCCCAAACTCTTGTGCATTTCCACTATGATTTCACTGTGTGTATTACAGGAATCGTCATTACGTAAAGAACTGAGCACAGTGTTCTTTGTCTTCTGCCACTTCTTTTATGTGCATCAGAGAAATGCTGAATTTCAGTGAATCACAACATATCCACTCGAGACGACTTTCATGGCACGGTTGGACAGTCTTCAGCATCAGCTGACATCAGTTTTTCAGAAAAAGGGAGGTGTCACTGGCCAGAAACTAACCAAACATCTGCAGATCTTACAAGAGGTAACTTGTTCATTCATTGTAGTCTATATGTGTGCTTTATTGTGTTCTGTTTCAGTAAAGCCTGGATCATTAATGTCAGACACTTTCCAAAGTAATCTTTTACTTGGTTACATGTTCCAGCCCTGTTTTCTCTGGTGGTACAGTTAATGTTCACCACCTTCACTTAGCAAGATTTTTGACCATACTTAGCACAAAATATTCATACATGTCATTGTAACCACACCACAATCATTTTGTAATAAATGAATAAGATTATTAGTAGTATGGGGTGCTGGTTTGGCGTAGTGGTTAGCACCCCATGTACATGCTTCTGCCGGTCCAGGTTCAAATCCCACCTGTGACCTGTTTGCAGAGTGTCTTCCCCTGCTCTCTCTCCCCCTTTCACAAGCCTATCCACTGTCTCTCTCCTATCAATAAAGGCACAAAATGCCCAAAAATATACATTTGAAAAAAAAAAAAAAAAGATTATTTGAAGTATAACCATGGGTAGAGAAGTTTAAATATTTTTGTGATTACTTTTGTGCCTGGAAATGTTTTTCAACAGTTAAATCTCTTCACACAGGCTACAGGTGATGTTCATTCCAAAGGGGCAGCAGTCCTGAGAGCACTTGGCCTCTACCTCGGGGAGGATGATGGACATCTGATTCATGAGTACAGGGTAAGTTTTATGTTCTGAATGTAACTCGTATTTAACCTTTGTGGGATGTTTTGTCCTTTCTGGCAATTTTTTGTTCAACTTTTGGCCACAACTTGTTTGTGTTAATCACTGGAATGATTTTTGTAGGATGGTGTTATTCATGAAGAGCCTTTAAATTTAAAGTTTCTTTTTTTCAGAGATCAAATGGTTAACTGGGGACAAATGTACAACCTTTTGATGTTACCAGAAAAAAACTGCTATAAAAACATAACTTTGTTTGCCCAAATAACTCAGTCAACTTCAGTCCTAATCCAAAAAACTAAATGTTTAATTATTGTTTAGATTTTAACCCTTTAAATGCAAATTCAGTTACACATTATCACTGTTTTTATGAAATTAGCTCATAAAAATTATGAATATTCAATAAGATAAACTGAGAATTTTAAAAGAACAGGCATACAAATACATAAGATGAGTGATAAAATTGTTTTTCATGCATTTTTATGTTTTTCAGTGTCAGATTTATAATTTTAGCTTTTTCAGGTCAGCAGAGGACACATATGTCACAAAAGCTTCTAAAAAATAATGGATAAAAAATTTAATTTCCTCTAACAGAGATCATTTGATCAACTTCAGCCTTAATCAAAAACATTTAACTGTTTTTATGAAAAAACACATCAAATTACATATCATACATTTTAGATGGCTGGGAATTTAAAAAAAAAATATCAGGCTTAATTATTCATGAGATTGGGAAAAAAATCTGTGTTTTTTATGCCTTGTTATTTTTTTCTGTGTCAAATTCTAACTAACTATCCTTTTAGGTAAACAGCACAAAAATGACCAGTTGAGTCTCTTTAGACCCAATTCTTTTTAAATCTCACAACAAATTACACAATGAAATCATGCATGCTCTAATTTCAGGATTACATTTTGGAGAAAAGTAGGAAGAAAATGTCATTTTTACTGTTTACTATGAGATGGGACAAATTTCCTGTTGTGTGTCTATGTCTAAAACAATGATCATTCATGATGCTTAAAAAAATATTAAAATAATGCAGCACTATTTTCCCCTGAATATGGACATATATCCTTTCATATTCCAACTATTATGTAACTACAATCATCACTCAGAGCCAGCTGTACGCAGAAGGAACAAACAATCTGAAGAAGTGATGAGAGCTCAGCACACAGGTTCAGTTTTCCTGTTGTAGGTCTCTGCATGATCCATGTGTGTGTGTGTGACTCTGAGGTGGAGAGTGACCTTTGACCTTACTGTAGGACTTGTATTGTCTGATTATGTGTCTTTGGCATACTTTCATACACATCCAACATGTACAGCTGGCTCTGAGTGATGATTGTAGTTACATAATAGTTGGAATATGAAAGGATATATGTCCATATTCAGGGGAAAATAGTGCTGCATTATTTTCTTATTTTTTAGCATCATGAATGATCATTGTTTTAGACATAGACACAATAGGAAATTTGTCCCATCTCATAGTAAACAGTAAAAACGATTTTTTTCCTACATTTCTCCAAAATGTAATCCTGAAATTAGAGCATGCATGATTTCATTGTGTAATTTGTTGTGGGATTTAAAAAGAATTGGGTCTAAAGAGACTCAACTGGTCATTTTTGTGCTGTTTACCTAAAAGGTTACTTAAAATTTGACACTGAAAAAAAATAAAAAAGCACGAAAATCGACTTTGTTATGTATAATTAAGCCTGATCTTTTATTTTTCAAAGTCCTCAGCCCTCTAAAATTCATTATATGGAAAATAACTAATTTTATATTTTTTTTTTTCATAAAGATGGTGAAATCATGTAATCAAACTGGTAATTAAAGGGTTAAAACAAAAGAAATATTTAAATATTTGGTAGTTTTGATAAGGACTGAAGCTAATAGTTTAAGCAAAATGGAAGTAAACATATGAATCTTTCATATTTCATAGCAGTTTTTGGGAGAGAACATTTTTGCCCTCTAATGACCTCAAAGGTTTGTAAATAATGAATCTGACACTGCAAAAAAAATAAAAAAAACAATGCATGAAAATCAATTTTATCACTAATCTTAGGTATATTTAAGCTCGATACTAAAAGAAATCCCCAGCCCTCTAACATTATTTTAATGCATATAACTCATGTTAAATGAGTTTTTGTTATGAAAACAGTGACATTATTTAATTGAATTGGCATTTGAAAGGGTTAAAACAATATAAACAATTACATATTTGGTATTTGGGCTGAAGTTGATTGAATGATTTGTGCAAAAAAAGTACAAAAATATATTACTCTGTTGTATTTTTAGCAGTTTTTGTGAGAGGACATTTCTGTCCTCTGGTGACCTCAAAGGAGCTTAAATTAAAGCAAAACCACAAGGGTTTAGATTCTGAAGGTGTTTGTCCTGTAGTTTTGGCTCCCTACTGGGTCTCTTCACTGTACAGCAGAGGTGTTGTTGTGTTAAAAAGAATAATTTGCTGTTACTGTGCACCATTATAGAACCTTTGGAATGTCAGTTTAGTAAAATGTCTTTTTCCTGTTGCTTATAAGAACCAGGCAAAGAGTCAAAGCACAAAAGAACACCTTAGAACACAGTGCCAGTAAAACACATGATGCACAAGCAGACAGTACCTTTATGGAAATATGAAAATGTCATACAGATGTACAGTGTATGGTAAAAACAAATGTTTATTTGTGGCAAAGCATTCTGATGTTTGCTCTTTCTCCAATTTACTTAAAATATGCAGGACATGGAAGGAAATGCCATCCCGACATCATGCAGAAGTGGGCCATGGGCATTTACGTCATCGGCAAGGAGAATGGAGATCCTGGACATCATGAGGACATCAGAATATCTGTTGATGGATCGATCATCTTAAGCAGCATTGGATCTGCAGCGCAGACTTGTGCAGTGATGCTTGGGGTCATCTACGCATTAAACCTGGCCTACCCCAAGGAACTGAGACACTATTACGAGTTCATTCAAAAAGTACTCATGGGAAAGCTTTCTCCCCAAGTCCTTGGACTACAGAACTAAATTTGTGTTGGACTGTAGAAATTCTTCAGCCACAATTTTTTTTGTGTGTTTTTGTGAATTGTTTAATGAATGTTTAATGTGATCTGAACATCAGTATCACTAAGAGTTCAACACAAATGAGAAATGCTTTTTTAGTGGACAGTATTCATGCAGTCAGTGGTGAGGACCCTACAACAAATAAACTTTCTGATAGTTCTATGCGTTAGGGCCGGAATAAAGGATCGCCTCTTGTTCTTGTTCTCCTGTTTAAGGCCAACATCTTGAAGAGTGTCAGGATATGCACTTGAATAAATCTTATTATACTCAACAAAGCCATTTGGTTTATCAGTCCAGTTGCCTCAGTGAAACATTGCCTTTTAATAATGTTGTCATTTCAGAGTCAGAGAACCTGTGTTTTTTTTCCAGATGTGGCCCACATAGTATGGTTTGAGTTTTGATTGTTAAAGTTTTTGTTTTTTTACTCTGGATAATGTTCTCAATTGAAGGCATAGGTGTATTTTTGCAAAGAAGCTGTTAAAGTAAACTATCAAGAGTAAAAGCCACTAAACATGTAACTGGGATGGAACTATTCTGCTGCCTAGTCTCTGATCAGGACTCTACACAAAAGACTTTATTTTGTTCGTTCCATCCTTTTGGTTATGGTTGACAGAATCTGATTAGTGGGTTTCTGCTTTCTTGTGTTTAAAACCTTTCGTAGAGGCTATTATGATGTAAGGGTTTAAAGGTAAAACAAGTATTGTTGTTTATGCAGTTTGCATTTCACAGGTTCTTGTCTTATAAGAAGTATTGTACATGTTGAGAGCAAGCGTTGACTTCTGTCTTGTCGCATGTCAAGAGACTTCATCGAACTTGTGTAAGTTTACTCTTTATTAACGGTTAGTTACACAATCAGAAACATTTTTTCTTCTGCAAACAGATTAATGTATCTGTGTATCTGTTAATAGTGTTGCAATCTATGCACTGAGTATTTTACAGTTTTTCATGATAAAACATACATGGGCCATTAGACAGCTCTGATGTAAGGTGTTAAATATTTGTACTATAATAAAGTTGGTTGTCTAAACACATTTTTCATTCTGTGTGATGTATAATATCGAAAAATATTTCATTATGATCAGTTTAAGAAAAACAGAATTTAAACAGTTTAATTGATTTGAAAATGCACAAAAAAACTATTTAAGTAAATTTAAAATGGGATTAATAGAAAATTTGAGTAAAGTCAACTCAAAATAGTTGAGGAGGATTTACAAAATAAAACTTATTTAGATTTACTTAAAAAAAATTAGTTCAGTCAACATAATAAAAATATCTGGCTTCAGATAAAAGTATTACGTGCAACTGCTAAAATTAATAAAATTATGTTCATTCAACAAAACATTTTTTTCAGTCTAAGATCAGGATTGTGCAGACTTAATTCAACATCAGAGCAAGAACAATGAACAACACAGAGGCAAGTACACAGACCAACATTTTGGTCAACAAGGACCTACTCAGGCGTCCGCCTGACATCCATGCAGTGGCTTAATCTAGAGGCTGGATCACTGGACCCGAGAACAAAACCCAAACTGACGGAGATGTGTTTGGAATTAATCGATGTTGCAGCAACACACATCTTTGAGCTCTTGCAGTGTGAGAGTGATGGTGCGAGCATTATGTTTGTGCCAAAGGACCAGGTGTCTAAGTGTCTTGGAGACATGGGCAGCATCATAGCTCAGACATTGGCTGAGAAGATGGGTGTTAAGGGTGACATCCAGAGCTCGAGCACACAGATACTGACAGAGCTCATAGTTGATGAGGTTACAGAGAAGGTGAACAACTAGCTCTCTAGCTTGGAGGAGTGTGAGAAAGCTTTTCCCCAGAGTGTGAGGATCATCGCACAAAACATGTGGCAAGTACTTTGTAACATTATGCCCAGGATACCAAAGTCCATGAAATCCAGGAAAGTGACCCTGGTTAATGAGTTTGAATGCACTTCTAATGAGGAAGTCCTCCTCATTAGACATGCATCTTGTTGCCAGAATAATAATACTGTAAAATTTAAAGCAACCCCTTTATAGTGTACCAAATGAAGATAGTCCTAAGTCTGTCACAGATACTGAGGACAGACATTCTTCACTGAAGAAGATCTGCCCACAGATACTGACAGAGGTTCAGCCTTGGAGGTTACAGAATTTACAGTTGTGATAGGCTTCCAGCATTGAGGAGTTAAAGTTTTTTTTTCCCAAAGTGTGAGTTCACTCACAAAAATCAGAGTAAATTTTTTTGTGTATGCTGTGCCCATGGAACAAAAGTCCATGAAATCCAGGATAAAACTCCTACACAAAGACTTTATTTTGTACCAAATGATGGGACTCCAGAATAGACATGCATCTTGTTGCCAGAATAATAATACTGGTTTCACTAAGCAACCCCTTTATAGTGTACCAAATGAAGAAAGTCTCTGTCACAGATACTGTGACAGCATTCTTCACTGAAGAAGATCTGCTTGGTAACTAATGAAGGTAGTCCAAAAATTAGTTCTTTCCCATGCTGAACATGGGAAAAGCACTCACTATGAGTGTGATCCTCTCACAGAGAAGTGAATCCGTTATACAGTCTGTGAGGTTGTCGATGTTACCTCCGTGAGGATCACAGAACGCACAGTGTATCATCTGAAGTTGATCCCTCTCACCTCTTCAGTCAGTACTCACCATCTCTTTTACAGCTGGCCTGCCAGAAGTGTATGGTCACAGCTGGCTGCCTGTGGAACAAGTGGTTTGTACCAGATAAACCATTGTGGTCTGATCTCCACAGGTAGGAGGGTTTGATGACTTGTATGCATCCTTGGTGTTTGCAACAGTGTTATATTGTCTCTGTTTAATTGGCAGGTGAAATACTGGGTAAAAGAAAGTGGAGGATTAGTTTAACAGAGAAATTTAAGAGGGAGGGCCTGAGGGTGTTTGGTCTGTAGCCAGCTGACTGCAGAGTGCAGGGTCTCACATGCAAAGGCTGATTATTACAGTTGGCCTGACACAGGCAGACTAATGCAGCACCATTCTTTAACAGTTACTATGGCAACGAGGGGGAGGAGGCAGAACATGTTCCTTTGATCTTCCCTTGCTGCTGATTGGACCTCTGGATCAAAGGACGTTCCTCTGGTGCTGCTTTGGTGATTCCATCAGTCCATATATGGACATAGACTCTGATATGTCTATATAAGTAAGATCAGGATTGCGCAGACTTAATTCAACATCAGAGCAAGAACAATGAACAACACAGAGGCAAGTACACAGACCAACATTTTGGTCAACAAGGACCTACTCAGGCGTCCGCCTGACATCCATACAGTGGCTTAATCTAGAGGCTGGATCACTGGACCCGAGAACAAAACCCAAACTGACGGAGATGTGTTTGGAATTAATCGATGTTGCAGCAACACACATCTTTGAGCTCTTGCAGTGTGAGAGTGATGGTGCGAGCTTTATGTTTGTGCCAAAGGACCAGGTGTCTAAGTGTCTTGGAGACATGGGCAGCATCATAGCACAGACATTGTCTGAGAAGATGGGTGTTAAGGGTGACATCCAGAGCTCGAGCACACAGATACTGACCGAGCTCATAGTTGATGAGGTTACAGAGAAGGTGAACAACTAGCTCTCTAGCTTGGAGGAGTGTGAGAAAGCTTTTCCCCGGAGAATGCGGATCATCGCACAAAACATGTGGCAAGTACTTTCTAACATTATGCCCAGGATACCAAGGTCCATGAAATCCAGGAAAGTGACCCTGGTTAATGAGTTTGAATGCACTTCTAATGAGGAAGTCCTCCTCATTAGAAGTGCATCTTGTTGCCAGTACACTCTAAAACATTTCAAGCCACTTAAACTTGCAAATGAAAGTTCACCTGCTGCCTTTAAAATGCAGTTTAACCCAACAAGAGTTTTGTCTTTGTTTAAACTTGGAAATTAAAGTTCAAAAAGTTAATTGTACTACATTGTTATAGTTGACTCAACTCTGTTTTTGAAGTTGGCAAAGTTAATTTAACTTTTCATGACTTGCTGTTTCCACTTATCTTTGAGTTCAATCAAAAAGTCTTTACACATTATCAATATAAGAAAACTGTTAATTAATTGTTGTTTCAACTTAAAAAGGCAAGTTAAAACAAATAAATATTAAATATCACCAGTACAACTAATTTTCTTAACTAGTTGAAAGAACACATATTTCAGCATTATTGTAACTCACTGTTCTGAGTTAAGACACCTTACTATTTTAAGTTAAAGGACTTAGATTTCAAATTTGCCTTGACTAATGGTATGTGAAATAAAACACAGAATTCTCACAAGTTGTCCAGAATCAACATTTAGTTGAAAATATGTCTGTAGCTCAAACATTGGGTTCTTGTACATTAACATGCAGCACAACTAGCTGTTAAGGGGGGGGGGGGGGTCTTAAACAATAACAAAATTATAACAGGTTCATCAAAAACCCAACCTGAAGAAAATAATCAATACTGTGTGTGAACACCCAAAACATTAATTCAACACACAATATACGGAGAGAGAGAGATCTTGTACAATGACACTCAGTTCACTGGTTCATCAAAACCTCAATATGAAGAAAAATGCTAAATATTGTGTGAACACCCAAAAAACATTTGTGTGAATTGAACACTTTCAGATCCTTTTTTTATCTTTACTTGTGATACCTAAGCAGTTTATTTCTTAGTCCATGGACTCTTGCTGAGCATTGGTCTGGTTGAATGCTCATGATGACCTTCTGAAGGAACTCAAAGGTGTACTTCATATTTCGCGGGTACTCAAGATTAAGGCAGTAGATGGTGCCCAGTAGCATTGCAAAGTCGGTGGGCACATCTCTGATGTTGTGTAGGGTGATCTTCTCTTCTACTACCACAGCCATATTAAAGACTTCCAAAGGAAATGCATCCTGCAGCAGGCCTTTATGTCCAATCAGCAATCCAACTTCCATTCCTCCCATTATCACATCGAGGGTTCACCATGAACCAAAGACATATAAAGACATGCACATGTTAACTGACATGTCAAGTTAACAAGTTCAAAACGTCACTGTCATTCTGATAAAGGCTATAAATGTCTTTGAAGAGAGTGGGCAAATAATGGGACTGAAAGGTTGTGGTATCAATTAATGATAAATAAAAACTCCTACAAATGTAATAAAACATGTAGTAAACGTGAGTGAAAAAATAATAAAACCCAATAATGGGAGGACTTGGCCAATACTGTGATAAAAATGTTCTGACAATACCTGTCGGATCCAGTTATATATTTCCAAAAACATAATACTGCCTGACACTATTGTTGTTAAGAATTTAATAATGTTAATGTTTTTTCAGTTTTTTTCTTCTCATGAGCATGAAGAACGTTGCCTTACATTTCAAACTAAATCTAAAGAGTTTATTATGTAAATGTAGTCTCTTACATCACACATTCTGATGACTTTGGAGGGATCATCTGAAACGTAGTACAGGAGGCCAAGTAGGGCAGCTGTTGGGTTTGGTTTGTGTCCTACAAAACAAGGTTAAGTAGGTGAATGCAATACACAAGAATCTTAATCTTAGTATTTTTTTTAAAATATTTATCTATACAGTACCTACCTCTTTTGGAAGGCTTTCCAGAATGCTGCTCAGGACCAGCTTCCTCCCTGATGCAGGAGCTGATTTGTACAGTTGTAAAAGAGTGGGCACAAAGGGACCGAGGCCACCCAGAAAGGACTCCAGCAGGTCTTTGGCCACTGTTCTACGGAATCCTGCAGTGAACTGAAGCAAATGGAAAACAACAAAATACAGAGAAGAGGGCATGAGTTAGGGAAAAATAAGAGCACCATAGTGCTTTTTTTGTTTTAAAAAGAGAAACCTCGCCTTTACTAATCATTCAAAACGGCGGGGTGTAACTGCCAACGTTATGCTTGGACACGAATTGGCTAACGAGTAGCTTACTAGCTAACTTCTTTTCAGCTTGAAGCGTGGGAAACTCGGTGAAAAACCTCAGCGGCACATGAAATAAACAAGGAATACTACGGTTACATTCAAACAATAGACCAGTCGGTTAGATATTTAACATTTAAACATTATAACAAAAGTGTGGCCGATTTAATTTCTCCACTGTAGCGGTGCAGGGGAGGTTATTGTTAGTTTATCAATGCCAACGCCACAAATTTAGATTTTTCAAGCTATTAAAAAGCAACATACATAGTTAATGCTGTTATGTTACTACGCCCATGGTTAACATTAAAATAGTTAAGTAGAGATTTTTTAAACTCACCTTTTCCTGTTCAGTCCACCTGACTGCCTTCTCTGTCCTCCAGTCCAGAGTTAAGCCAGTGTTGTATTGCTCCGCCTGCCTTGAAAGGACGTTGGCAGCGAAACGGTCTCCTTCCGCCAGTGGAAGTAGTCCTTTCTTGTTTACTGCAATATGTGTATATTTTGAATGGAATTTGATGTGTGACCTGTCTGCAGTGTTTAAATGATTACTTTCATGCTTCAACCTTGCCTTAGTTAAGTCATATTTGGATTAAATGCCAACACAAGTTACAGTTAAGATTTTTTCCTCCTTTTTTCCCCCCAACTGATAACTTACAAACTCAAGTTCAGACAACACATATTAGTCAGTCAAATTTAACATAATGAGAAACTGTAATTTTTACTTTCCCTCCTTTTTCCTCTCCTTTGTTTTCATAATGATGACTTACAAACCCAAGTTACATCAACAAATACAAATCTGACAAAATTCTCAAATTATCAACACAATGAATAAATGTAAGTATAACTTTATAAAACTTTTAAAGTTGAGTCAAAAATCCAAAACTTGTAAAAGGTCTTTGTGTGAAAGAGAGGTAGCGAGTGGACATAACTAAACATGGCTGCAATGTTTTAGAGTGTATAATACTGTAAAATTTAAAGCAACCCCTTTATAGTGTACCAAATGAAGAAAGTCCTACGTCTGTCATAGATACTGAGTGCAGACACTCTTCACAGATGGAGATCTGCTTGATAACTAATGAAGGAAGTCAGACATATGTCACAGATACTGAGGTTGACAGACACTCTTCACTCTTCACAGACGGAGATCTGCTTGGTATCTAATGAAGATAGTCCTACATCAGTCACAGACACTGAGGATGACAGACACTCTTGACAGATGGAGATCTGCTTGGTACCTAAGGAAGATAGTCCGACATATGTCAAAGATACTGAGGATGACAGACACTCTTCACAGACGGAGATCTGCTTGGTTTGTAATGAAGAAAGTCCGACATCTGTCTTCACAGACGGAGATCTGCTTCGTACATAATGAAGATAGTCCTACATCTGTCAAAGATACTGAGGATGACAGACACTCTTCACAGACGGAGATCTGCTTGGTTTGTAATGAAGAAAGTCCGACATCTGTCTTCACAGACGGAGATCTGCTTGGTACCTACTGAAGATAGTCCTACATCTGTGACAGATACTGACGACAGACACTCTTCACAGACGGAGATCTGCTTGGTACCTATAGAAGATAGTCCTACATCTGTCACAGATACTGAGGATGACAGACACTCTTCAGTTTTCACAGATGGAGATCTGCTTGGTAACTAATGAAGATAGTCCGACATCTGTCACAGACAATGAGGACAGACACTCTTCACAGACGGAGATCTGCTTCGTACATAATGAAGATAGTCCTACATCAGTAACAGATACTGAGGACAGACACTCTTCACATATGGAGATCTGCTTGGTACTTACTGAAGATAGTCCTGCATCTGTCACAGATACTGAGGATGACAGACACTCTTTACAGACGGAGATCTGCTTGGTACCTAACAAAGTTTGTCCTACATCTGTCACAGATACTGAGGACAGAAACTCTTCACAGACGGAGATCTGCTTGGTACCCAATCACGATAGTCCTACATCTGTCTTAAATACTGAGGATGACAGACACTCTTCACAGAAGGTGATCTGCTTGGTACCTACTGAAGATAGTCCTGCATCTGTCACAGATACTGAGGACAGACACTCTTCACAGAAGGAGATCTGCTTGGTACCTCATGAAGATAGTCCTTCATCTGTCACAGATAATGAGGACAGACACTCTTCCCAGACGGAGATCTGCTCGGTACCCAATGAAGATAGTTCTACATCTGTCACAGATACTGAGGATGACAGACACTCTTCAGAGACGGAGATCTGCTTGGTACCTAATAAGGTTGTCCTAAATCTGTCACAGATACTGAGGATGACTGACACTCTTCACAGACGGAGAACTTCTTTGTACCAACTGAAGATGGTCCTACATTCCGGTGGCGCTGCTCAGCTGGCGACTCGGACAGTAGTACCGCTGATGCTACTTTTCGTGGTTTGGACGCTTTGTGTCGTTTTTTGTCTTGGTTGTGTATTGTATATGTGCTACTATGCGCTGTTAAATGTGTTGTCGGCTCCCACATTCGCAAGAGGACGGCCCACAAAATTCATGGCCATTTACTGCAACTCGACACCAACCGGCTAACTAGCATTGCTAACCAGCGTGGCTAATTAGCATATCGACAAACCGGCCAGAGGATAAGACTGCTGCTTTTCCCCAGCGTTTCTTCATCATGGAGATGTCTATATCCCTCTTTCTTTTACTTCTGATGGTTCTTGAACTTTTATGCATTTGTCCGCCCACATCATCGGTTCCACTGGCAGGTACCAGTGTTCAACGGATATATTCAAGGGATAGCCTGGTCTCTCTCCGGCACCTGGGGAGCGCACTGCCGGATCATCTACCTGAGGAGGTAAGGAGAAAGCCGGCCGACAAAAGACTCCGTCACCGTAAGAGGGGCAGACGGGGAGGCGTTAGGCAGCGCCTCAGACGGAGGGGTAATAAACCACCACTGCCATCTATTATCTTGAGTAACGTGCGCTCCCTGTACAGTAAAATTGACGAACTCAGACTGAACGCGCGTTACAGTCACGAATATAGAGAGTCATGCATTATGGTTTTAACTGAATCCTGGCTCAACAAAGACATACCAGATGCACTGACTGACTTGCAGGGTTTCTCCTGTGTGCGCCAGGACAGGGACATCTCCTCTGGGAAACTGAGAGGGGGGGGATTGTGCATTTACGTAAAAGACACTTGGTGCAGACAACTGACAGTTAAGGAGACTGTGTGCAACCCTGACTTGGAGCTTCTCTGTGTGTCTCTGCGACCTTTTTATCTGCCAAGGTACTTTGGGAACATTATTATCTGTGCAGTATATGTACCTCCAGATGGAAATGCAGCAAAAGCAGCAAACCGGATTATGGAATGTGCGCAAAATCAACTTATGCGGACCCCCGCGGCCCCAATATTTCTTCTTGGAGATTTTAACCACTGTAGACTGGAGCCTGTTCTACCTGGATTTTATCAGTATGTAAAGTGTAGCACGCGAAATAACAAAACTCTTGACAAATGTTATGGGAATATAAATGGGGCTTACAGAGCCAAGTCTCTCTCACCTCTTTCCAACTCTGACCATCAAACTGTCCATCTGATCCCCACATATAAGACTATGCTCAAGTCCAGCAAGCCGCAACAAAAATCCATACTACAATGGAATGACGACTGCTTAGAGACACTTCGTGGTTGTTTTGAGTGTACAAACTGGGAAAACTGGCAAACTCATGATCTGGAGCTGGACGAGGCTACAGAGACCATTACAGACTACATTAATTTCTGTGTTGATAACATAGTTCCGAAAAAAGTGGTCACTCATTTTCCAAACAATAAGCCTTACATAACCAAGGAGGTGAAGTTATGTATAAACAAAAAGAAAATAGCTTTTAAAAATAAAGATCGTGCAGGTGTAGCCACTGCTGCAAAAGAAATAAATGCTGTCTTGAGGGAGGCCAGAAGGAGGCATCGTGAAGTAATAGAACAGAGTTATAATTCTAGGGACAGTAAAAATTGTGGGACTCTATGAAGAAAATGACTAATAAGAGAACAACAACTAAAAAGGGAATTGTCACCCCTAACAATCTTGACAAAGCAAACTCATTAAATGATTTCTTCTTAAGATTTGACTCTCAGGCTTCTCAGTCCTCTGCCCCACCTAGGCTGGATGACCCCCTTGAGAACTGCTCTTTTTCCAACAGGGTGGAAATAAACCCCTTAGAGGTCCAGTCCATCTTCAGGAAAGTAAACTCTAAAAAGTCTATGGGGCCTGATGGCATACCAGGCATCCTGCTAAAGTCCTGTTCATCTCAATTAACTGCTGCCTGGCTCCCCATTTTTCAGAGATCTATGGACTGTCACTATGTTCCAGCACTCTGGAAGAAGTCCATTATTATCCCTGTCCCAAAGATTTCTTGTCCTTTAGAAAATAAGGACTTCCGCCCAATTACCTTAACGTGCAGTGTCATGAAATGTTTCGAAAAACTTGTTATCAATTTAATAAAGCCTGGCTTGTACCCATATCTGGATCCACTCCAGTACGCCTATAGGGCAGGGCGCGGAACTGATGATGCGCTTGTCAGTGTGACCCACTTGGTCAGCAAGCACCTGGAAAACCCCCAGGCTTATGCCCGCATCTTATTCGCTGATTTTAGTTCTGCCTTTGACACAGTCAGCCCTTACTTGCCCATTCAGAAATGAACTAACCTAGAGGTCAACCCCTGGATTGTAAAATGGTTCCTAGCTCTTTTAACTGACAGGTCACAACAAGTTAATGTAAATGGCACGCTTTCTGAGGTGAAATATTGTAGCACAGGGGTCCCACAAGGAGCTGTGAGTTCCCCCTTTTTATTCACGTTGTTTACCAATGAATGCAGGAGCAGACAACCAAATAACTTCATCATCAAATTTTCAGATGATACCATCATCTTGAGTCTTTTGCGTGCTTGTGACTGCCCCTCTGTGTATTTTAATGAGATAACTTGTTTTAAGGACTGGTGTGAGAGAAACAATCTAATCTTAAATACAACAAAAACTAAAGAGATGGTTTTTGACCTGAGTACGCAAACATGAGTCTGTGGAACTTGGAAGCAGTGTTATTGATCAAGTTGCCTCTTGCAAATAACTTGGTATTGTCATGGGCAAGTTTTTGAAATGGACAGATCATGTTGACTTCCTCTGCAACAAAGTATCTCAAAGACTGCATTGCCTTCGCAGGCTAAGACTGTTCGGTGTCAGGCGTGAAATGATGTTGGTTGTCTATAAAGGCATCTTCAAAAGTCTGCTGAGATATGGATTGACAGCTTGGTTTGACACATTATCCATCCAAAGTAAATCAAAATCAGTGGACTGATAAAATCAGCTATGAAGGTGATAGGTCAGAAAGACCACCCTTCTCTCCAGTCTGTCTTTGATAGTGTCGTCCTAAACCAGGCACAGAAAATTCTGAATGATCCTTCCCATATTCTTTCTCGGGAATATGAACTTCTACCTTCAGGGAGATGATACAGAGCAAGCAAACACAAAACGAATCGCTATAAGCTCTCTTTTCTCCCAACATCCATATCTGCTTAACAAGCAATCTAATTAATTCTTTCCTTGAATTGATATATAATGCTTGTATATGAATATGTTTTTGTCAGCCTACTTATTGCCACCAGTCATTGACCTGTTATGATTATTCCACTTTTATCCATGGTTTTATTTCTCTACTTGTTATTTAATTTTTTAACTTGTTTCTACATATTTTAGTTATTATCTGCTTCTACTTGTTCTTTAGCTGTTATTATCCGGCTTTAACCCATGTTTTTGTTCATATCGACATAACTTGGTTTTAACTTGTTTCTGCTTATCTTCACTGCGTGACAGACGAGCACTGCACTTTAACATCCTTGTGCAATACCTCTGGCCATGCTTGCCGCCGACCTCTTGCTTATGTTACTGTTGTTTGTTGTCTAGTGTTTTGTTATTTATAATACTGCGTCCTCGGCCAGTAGTACTGCTGTCTAAGACAAATTTCCTGCAAAGGACAATAGAGTTGATCTAATCTAATCTAATCTAATCTAAAAAAACATCTGTCACAGATACTGAGGATGACAGATACACTTCACAGACGGAGATCTGCTTGGTACCTAATGAAGATAGACCCACATCTGTCACAGATACTGAGGATGACAGACACTCTTCACAAACGTTGGTCTGCTTGGTACCTAACAAAGTTAGTCCTACTTCTGTCACAGATGCTGAGGATGACTGACATTCTTCACAGATGGAGATCTGCTTGGTACCTAATGAAAAGTGTCAGTCATCTGTCACAGATACTGAGGACGACAGACACTCTTCACAGACGGAGATCTGCTTGGTACCTAACAAAGTTAATCCTACATCTGTCACAGATACTGAAGACAGAAACTCTTCACAGACAGAGATCTGCTTGGTACCTAATAAAGATAGTTTGAGATCTGTCACAGAAACTGAGGACAGACACTCTTCACAGACGGAGATCTGCTTGCTACCCAATCACGATAGTCCTACATCTTTCACAGATACTGAGGATGACAGACACTCTTAACAGACGGAGATCTGCTTGGTACCTTATGAAGATATTCCTTCATCTGTAGCAGATACTGAGGATAGACACTCCTCCCAGATGGATATCTGCTTGGTACCTTATGAAGATAGTCCTACATCTGTCACAGATACTGAGGATGACAGAAATTCTTCACAGACGGAGATCTGCTTGGTACCTAACAAAGTTAGTAATAGGACTAACTTTGTTAGGATACTGAGGACAGAGACTCTTCACAGACGGTGATCTGCTTGGTACCTAATGAAGATAGTCCTACATCTGTCACAGATACTGAGGACACACACTCTTCACTGAAGAATATCTGCTTGGTAACTAATGAAGGTAGTCCAAAATTGAATTACTTCTTTCTTTTCCCATGCTGAACATGGGAAAAGTCTGATCCTGAACATGGGAAAAGCACCGACAGTCCTGGTGAGTACAGTGTCCTCCACACAGAAGTTAATGTAATCCAAAACAGTCCCTCAGAGCCTCTTCAGTCTCCTCAGACCATCTCTTAATTCTGCGGGTCACAGCTGGCTGGCTGTGGAAAAATGGTTTGTACACGGGCTGGAGATAAACCAGGTTGTGGTCTGATCTCCACAGGGGAGGGAGGGGTGATGACTTGTATGCATCCTTGGTGTTTGCATACAGTAAGTCCAGTATTTTATTGTCTCTGGTGTGGCAGGTGACATACTGGGTGAAAGTGGGCAAAGTGGAGGATGAAGAGGTGTGATTAAAGTCCCCACAGATGAGGAGGAGGGCCTGAGGGTGTTTGGTCTGTAGCCAGCTGACTGCAGAGTGCGGGGTCTCACATGTAAAGGCTGATTATTACAGTTGGCCTGACACAGGCAGACTAATGCAGCACCATTCTTTAACAGTTACTATGGCAACGAGGGGGAGGAGGCAGAACATGTTCCTTTGATCTTCCCTTGCTGCTGATTGGACCTCTGGATCAAAGGACGTTCCTCTGGTGCTGCTTTGGTGATTCCATCAGTCCATATATGGACATAGACTCTGATATGTCTATATAAGTAAGATCAGGATTGTGCAGACTTAATTCGACATCAGAGCAAGAACAATGAACAACACAGAGGCAAGTACACAGACCAACATTTTGGTCAACAAGGACCTACTCAGGCGTCCGCCTGACATCCATGCAGTGGCTTAATCTAGAGGCTGGATCACTGGACCCGAGAACAAAACCCAAACTGACGGAGATGTGTTTGGAATTAATCGATGTTGCAGCAACACACATCTTTGAGCTCTTGCAGTGTGAGAGTGATGGTGCGAGCATTATGTTTGTGCCAAAGGACCAGGTGTCTCAGTGTCTTGGAGACATGGGCAGCCTCATAGCACAGACATTGGCTGAGAAGATGGGTGTTAAGGGTGACATCCAGAGCTCGAGCACACAGATACTGACAGAGCTCAGAGTTGATGAGGTTACAGAGAAGGTAAACAACTAGCTCTCTAGCTTGGAGCTTTTTCCCCAGAGTGTGAGGACCATCGCACAAGACATGTGGCAAGTACTTTGTAACATTATGCCCAGGATACCAAAGTCCATGAAATCCAGGAAAGTGACCCTGGTTAATGAGTTTGAATGCACTTCTAATGAGGAAGTCCTCCTCATTAGACGGAGATCCTTGTTGCCAGAATAATAATACTGTAAAATTTAAAGCAACCCCTTTATAGTGTTGGTACCAAATGAAGATAGTCCTACATCTGTCACAGATACTGAGGACAGACACTCTTCACTCTTCACAGACGGAGATCTGCTTGGTACCTACTGAAGATAGTCCTCCATCTGTCACAGATACTGAGGATGACAGACACTCTTCACAGACGGAGATCTGCTTGGTACCTACTGAAGATAGTCCTCCATCTGTCACAGATACTGAGGATGACAGACACTCTTCACTCTTCACAGACGGATATCTACTTGGTTCCCTAATGAAGATAGTCCTGCATCTGTCATAGATACTGAGGACGACAGACACTCTTCACAGACGAAGATCTGCTTTGTACCTAATAAAGTTAGTCCTACATCTGTCACAGATACTGAGGTTGACAGACACACTTCACTCTTCACAGACGGAGATCTGCTTGGTACCTATAGAAGATAGTCCTACATCTGTCACAGATACTGAGGATGACAGACACTCTCCACAGATGGAGATCTGCTTGGTACCTACTGAAGATAGTCCTACATCTGTCACAGATACTGAGGACAGACACTCTTCATAGACGGAGATCTGCTTGGTACCTACTGAAGATAGTCCTACATCTGTCACAGATACTGAGGACAGACACTCTTCACAGATGGAGATCTGCTTGGTACCTACTGAAGATAGTCCTACATCTGTCACAGATACTGAGGATGACAGACACTCTTCACAGACGGAGATCTGCTTGGTAACTTATGAAGACAGTCCTACATCTGTCACAGATACTGAGGATGACAGACACTCTTCACACACAGAGATCTGCTTGGTATGTAATGAAGAAAGTCCGACATCTTTCAAAGATAATGAGGACAGACACTCTTCATAGACGGAGATCGGCTTGGTACCTACTGAAGATAGTCCTACATCTGTCACAGATACTGAGGACAGACACTCTTCACAGACGGAGATCTGCTCGGTACCTACTGAAGATAGTCCTACATCTGTCACAGATACTGAGGACAGACACTCTTCACAGACGGAGATCTGCTTGGTACCTACTGAAGATAGTCCTACATCTGTCACAGATACTGAGGACAGACACTCTTCACAGACAGAGATCTGCTTGGTATGTAATGAAGAAAGTCCGACATCTTTCAAAGATAATGAGGACAGACACTCTTCATAGACGGAGATTGGCTTGGTACCTACTGAAGACAGTCCTACATCTGTCACAGATACTGAGGACAGACACTCTTCACAGACGGAGATCTGCTTGGTACCTACTGAAGATAGTCCTACATCTGTCACAGATACTGAGGACAGACACTCTTCATAGACGGAGATCTGCTTGGTACCTACTGAAGATAGTCCTACATCTGTCACAGATACTGAGGACAGACACTCTTCACAGACGGAGATCTGCTTGGTAACTAATGAAGATAGTCCTACATCTGTCACAGATACTGAGGACAGACACTCTTCACAGACGGGAGATCTGCTTGGTAACTAATGAAGATAGTCCTCCATCAGTCAGAGATACTGAGGATGACTAACACTATTCACATATGGTGATCCGCTTGGTTCCCTAATGAAGAGTGTCAGTGCATCTGTCAGAGATACTGAGAACAGACACCCTTCACAGACGGTGATCTGCTTGGTAACTTGTGATGACAGTCCTACATCAGTGACAGATACTGAGGACAGACACTCTTCACAGACGGAGATCTGCTTGGTACCTAATAGAAGATTGTCCTACATCAGTCAGAGAAACTGAGGATGACTAGACACTATTCACAGATGGTGATCTGCTTGGTACCTAATGAAGATAGTCCTACATCTGTCACAGATACTGAGGACAGACACTCTTCAAAGATGGAGATCTGCTTGGTACCTAATGAAGGTAGTCCAAAATTGAATAAGTTCTTTCTTTTCCCATGCTGAACATGGGAAAAGCACACAGTCCTGGTGGGTACAGTGTCCTCCACACAGAAGTTAATGTAATCCGCTATACAGTCTGTGAGGTTGTCGATGTCTCCTTCCACGCAGTTGACTCAAAACAGTCCCTCAGAACCTCTTCAGTCTCCTCAGACCATCTCTTAACTTGGTCACAGCTGGCTGCCTGTGGAAAAGTGGTTTGTACACGGGCTGGAGATAAACCAGGTTGTGGTCTGATCTCCACAGGGGAGGGAGGGGTGATGATTTGTATGCATCCTTGGTGTCTGCATACAGTAAGTCCAGTATTTTATTGTCTCTGGTGTGGCAGGTGACATACTGGGTGAAAGTGGGCAAAGTGGAGGATGGAGAGGTGTGATTAAAGTCCCCAGAGATGAGGAGGAGGGCCTGAGGGTGTTTGGTCTGTAGCCAGCTGACTGCAGAGTGCAGGGTCTCACATGCAAAGGCTGATGATTACAGTTGGCCTGACACAGGCAGACTAATGCAGCACCATTCTGTTACTATGGCAATGAGGAGGAGGCAGAACATGTTCCTTTGATCTTCCCTTGCTGCTGATTGGACCTCTGGATCAAAGGACGTTCCTCTGGTGCTGCTTTTGGTGATTCCATCAGTCCATATATGGACATAGACTCTGATATGTCTATATAAGTAAGATCAGGATTGTGCAGACTTAATTCAACATCAGAGCAAGAACAATGAACAACACAGAGGTAAGTACACAGACCAACATTTTGGTCAACAAGGACCTACTCAGGCGTTCGCCTGACATCCATGCAGTGGCTTAATCTAGAGGCTGGATCACTGGACCCTAGAACAAAACCCAAACTGACGGAGATGTGTTTGGAATTAATCGACGTTGCAGCAACACACATCTTTGAGCTCTTGCAGTGTGAGAGTGATGGTGCGAGCATTATGTTTGTGCCAAAGGACCAGGTGTCTAAGTGTCTTGGAGACATGGGCAGCATCATAGCACAGACATTGGCTGAGAAGATGGGTGTTAAGGGTGACATCCAGAGCTCAAGCACACAGATACTGACAGAGCTCATAGTTGATGAGGTTACAGAGAAGGTGAACAACTAGCTCTCTAGCTTGGAGGAGTGTGAGAAAGCTTTTCCCCGGAGTGTGAGGATCATCGCACAAAACACGTGGCAAGTACTTTGTAACATTATGCCCAGGATACCAAAGTCCATGAAATCCAGGAAAGTGACCCTGGTTAATGAGTTTGAATGCACGTCTAATGAGGAAGTCCTCCTCATTAGACGTGCATCTTGTTGCCAGAATAATAATACTGTAAAATTTAAAGCAACCCCTTTATAGTGTACCAAATGAAGATAGTCCTACATCAGTCACAGATACTGAGGATGACTGAAACTCTTCATAGACGGAGATCTGCTTGGTACCTTATGAACTTATGAAGATAGTCCCACATCTGTCACAGATACTGAGGACATACACTCTTCACTGAAGAATATCTGCTTGGTAACTAATGAAGGTAGTCCAAAATTGAATTAGTTCTTTCTTTTCCCATGCTGAACATGGGAAAAGCACCGTACAGTCCTGGTGGGTACAGTGTCCTCCACACAGAAGTTAATGTAATCCGTTATACAGTCTGTGAGGTTGTCGATGTCCTCCCCGTGAGGATCACAGAACTCCTTCCACACAGTTGACTCAAAACCTTCCCGTCAGAGCCTTTTCAGTCTCCTCAGACCATCTCTTAACTGCGCGGGTCACAGCTGGCTGCCTGTGGAAAAGTGGTTTGTACACGGGCTGGAGATAAACCAGGTTGTGGTCTGATCTCCACAGGGGAGGGAGGGGTGATGACTTGTATGTATCCTTGGTGTTTTCATACAGAAAGTCCAGTATTTTTTTGTCTCTGGTGTGGCAGGTGACATACTGGGTGAAAGTGGGCAAAGTGGAGGATGGAGAGGTGTGATTAAAGTCCCCACAGATGAGGAGGAGGGCCTGAGGGTGTTTGGTCTGTAGCCAGCTGACTGCAGAGTGCAGGGTCTCACATGCAAAGGCTGATTATTACAGTTGGCCTGACACAGGCAGACTAATGCAGCACCATTCTTTAACAGTTACTATGGCAACGAGGGGGAGGAGGCAGAACATGTTCCTTTGATCTTCCCTTGCTGCTGATTGGACCTCTGGGTCAAAGGAAGTTCTGGTGCTGCTTTGGTGATCCCATTAGTCCATATATGGACATAGACTCTGATATGTCTATATAAGTAAGATCAGGATTGTGCAGACTTAATTCAACATCAGAGCAAGAAAAATGAACAACACAGAGGCAAGTACACAGACCAACATTTTGGTCAACAAGGACCTACTCAGGCGTCCGCCTGACATCCATGCAGTGGCTTAATCTAGAGGCTGGATCACTGGACCCGAGAACAAAACCCAAACTGACGGAGATGTGTTTGGAATTAATCGATGTTGCAGCAACACATCTTTGAGCTCTTGCAGTGTGAGAGTGATGGTGCGAGCATTATGTTTGTGCCAAAGGACCAGGTGTCTAAGTGTCTTGGAGACATGGGCAGCATCTTAGCACAGACATTGGCTGAGAAGATGGGTGTTAAGGGTGATATCCAGAGCTCGAGCACACAGATACTGACAGAGCTCATAGTTGATGAGGTTACAGAGAAGGTGAACAACTAGCTCTCTAGCTTGGAGGAGAGTGAGAAAGCTTTTCCCCAGAGTGTGAGGATCATCGCACAAAACATGTGGCAAGTACTTTGTAACATTATGCCCAGGATACCAAAGTCCATGAAATCCAGGAAAGTGACCCTGGTTAATGAGTTTGAATGCACTTCTAATGAGGAAGTCCTCCTCATTAGACGTGCATCTTGTTGCCGGTATAATACTGTAAAATTTAAAGCAACCCCTTAATAGTGTACCAAATGAAGATAGTCCAACGTCTGTCACAGATACTGAGGACAGACACTCTTCACAGACAGAGATCTGCTTGGTACCTAATGAAGATAGTCCTACATCTGTCACAGATACTGAGGATTCCAAAAGACCTCAGTCTCCTCAGCAGGTAGAGTCTGCTCTGGCCCTTCCTGTAGAGGGCGCTGGTGTGGTCAGACCAGTCCAGTTTATTGTTAAGGTGAACACCCAGGTATCTGTAGGAGTCCACAGTCTCGATGTCCAAACCCTGGATGCTAACCGGTGTTGGGTGGGGGGGTCTACACCTAAGGAAGTTCACTACCAGCTCCTTGGTCTTCCCCATGTTGATCTGGAGGTGGTTCTGTCGGCACCAGTCCACAAAGTCCTGCGTCAGTCCTCTGTACACTCACTCATCCTCCTCAGTGATGAGGCTGACGATCGCAGAGTCATCAGAGAACTTCTGCAGGTGGCAGCTGTCCATCCTGTACATGAAGTCCGCAGTGTACAGGGTGACGAGGAACGGCACCAGAACCATTCCCTGCGGGGCCCCTGTACTGCAGACCACCATGTCAGACACACAGTCCCTAGTCCTCACATACTGTGAGGTAGTCCTGGATCCAACCCGACAGGTGGTGGTTCACCCCTGTGTGCTCCAGCTTGTCCCTCAGTAGAAGAGCCTGGATGGTGTTGACAGCACTGGAGAAATCAAAGAACATGATCCTCACAGAGTTCTCAGGCTTCTCCAGGTGAGACAGAGCCCTGTTCATGAGAAGGAAGATGACAGCGTCATCCACCCCGATGCCAGGCTGGTAGGCAAACTGAAGCAGATCCATCGATGAGCTCACCAGAGGCCGGAGGTGGCAAAGAACCAGCCTCTCCAGTGTCTTCATTAAATGAGACGTCAGTGCCACCGGCCTGTAGCTGTTCAGGTCCTTGGGGTGTTTTTATGGCACTGGTACCAGACAGGATGTCTTCCACAGCTGTGGTACCCTCCCCAGCATCAGACTCATGTTGAAGATGTGCTCCACAATCCCACACAGCTGGTCTGCACAGGACTTGAGGAGCCTGGAGCTGATGTCATCCGGACCTGCAGCCTTTTTGGTCTTTAGTTTCCTGAGCTCATGTCTCACCTGGTCGGATGTGAGGGACAGGCTGGAGGAGGGGGGCTGGATGTTAGAAGGTGTGGGTTGGGTTGTTGGACTTCTGGCAGGAGTAGCAGTGGGGGTGGTTGAGGGCTGGACATCATGGAAGGCAGGGAGGAGGTTAGGGTGAGACAGCGACCTTCAGATGCAGATGAGGGTCGCTGCGGCAGGGCTGGCAAGGCGGGGGGAGGTTCAGGTGGCTGATCAAACCCCCTGAAAAACAGGTTTAGATCGTTCACCCACCTCTGGTCCCCCACAGCCCCTCTAGACTCCACTGTTGTTCTGCTGCAGCTGGTCCTCCATCTTCCTCCTGTAGCTGTCCTTCCCCTCTCAGATCTTCCTCCTCAGCTCCCTCTGCACAGACTTCAGCTCCTCCTTGTCTCCTGACTTAAAGGCTCTCTTCTTCTCCTTCAGGAGAGCCTTTATCTCAGGATTAATCCAGGGCTTGTTGTTGGAGAAGCACCGTACAGTCCTGGTGGGTAAAGTGTTCTCCACACAGAAGTTATTGTAATCCGTTATACAGCCCATGAGGTTGTTGATGTCCTCCCCGTGAGGATCACAGAGCTCCTCCCACACAGTTGACTCAAAACAGTCCCTCAGAGCCTCTTCAGTCTCCTCAGACCATCTCATAACTGTGCAGGTCACAGCTGGCTGCCTGTGGACAAGTGGTTTGTACATGGGCTGGAGATAAACTAGGTTGTGGTCTGATCTCCACAGGGGAGGGAGGGGTGATGACTTGTCTGCATCCTTGGTGTTTGCATACAGTCAGTCCAGTATTTTATTGTCCCTGGTGTGGCAGGTGACATACTGGGTGGAAGTGGGCCAAGTGGAGGATGAAGAGGCATGATTAAGGTCCCCAGAGATGAGGAGGAGGGCCTGAGGGTGTTTGGTCTGTAGCCAGCTGACTGCAGAGTGCAGGGTCTCACATGCAAAGGCTGATGATTACAGTTGGCCTGACACAGGCAGACTAATGCAGCACCATTCTTTAAGTTACTATGGCAATGAGGGGGAGGAGGCAGAACATGTTCCTTTGATCTTCCCTTGCTGCTGATTGGACCTCTGGATCAAAGGACGTTCCTCTGGTGCTGCTTTGGTGATCCCATCAGTCCATATATGGACATAGACTCTGATATGTCTATATAAGTAAGATCAGGATTGTGCAGACTCAATTCGACAATCAGAGCAAGAACAATGAACAACGCAGAGGTAAGTACACAGACCAACATTTTGGTCAACAAGGACCTATTCAGGCCACTTATTGCCTCGTTTGTGGACCAGCTGACATCCATACAGTGGCTCAATCTAGAGGCTGGATCACTGGACCCGAGAACAAAACCCAAACTGACGGAGATGCAGCACTATGTTTGTGCCAAAAGACCAGGTGTCTAAGTGTCTTGGAGACATGGGCAGCATCATATCACAGACATTGGCTGAGAAGATGGGTGTAATGGGTGACATCCAGAACTCGAGCACACAGATACTGACAGAGCTCATAGTCGATGAGGTTACAGAGAAGGTGAACGAGGAGCTCTCTAGCTTGGAGGAGTGTGAGAAAGCTTATCCCCGGAGTGTGAGGAACATCGCACAAAACATGTGGCAAGTACTTTGTAATATTCTGCCCAGGATACCAAAATCCAGGAAATCCAGGAAAGTGACCCTGGTTAAAGAGTTTGAATGCACGTCTAATGAGGAGGACTTCCTGCCAAGGCCTGGGTCCTCCAAAGCATTCAAGCTACTCATGGATTCAGAATTACTCAAAATCTCATCACTCAAATCAGCCAAGACAATCTTGACTGAAGATTGTCTTGGCTGATGCCCAAAATGATCATTTACATTTATTACAAATTGAAGTAAATGTGCATGGAACTCATACGAAGGGTGCAGGGTGCAGAGCCAGAGAGCAGGTCACTGAAGCCAGCCTTTTTAAAGCAGACGTGGGTCACCCAAGGCAAACAGGTCCTGGGAGAGGGGCCAGATGAAGCGTGACTCAAGGACCACTACGACGGTTAACAAAATTGGATCAAGTTTTCTCTTGCTTGGGCCTGGGTAAACTGGCACTTAAAACGTGTCCCTTTGGCATGTAGGACTATCTTCATTAGTTGTAACTAATGAAGATACTCCAACAACTGTCACAGATACTGAGGATGACTGACACTCTTCACAGATGGAGGTCTGCTTGGTACCTAATGCAGATAGTCCTACATCTGTCACAAATACTGAGGATCACAGACACTCTTCACAGATGGAGATAAGCTTGGTAGCTAATGAAGATAGTCCTACATCTGTCACAGATACTGAGGATTACAGACACTGTTCACAGATGGAGATCTGCTTGGTAACGAATGAAGATAGTCCTACATCTGTCACAGATACAGAGTATTACAAACACTCTTCACAGATGGAAATCAGCTTGGTAACTAATGAAGATAGTCCTATATCTGTCACAGATACTGAGGATGACTGACTGTCTTTACAGATGGAGATCTGCTTGGTGCCAACTGAAGATAGTCCTACATCTGTCACAGATACTGAGTACTGTATTAACTTTTCACAGATCGAGATCTGCTTGGTTACTCGTGAAAATAGTACTACATCTGTCACACATACTGAGGACTAAAGTTACTCTTCACAGATGAAGATCTGCTTGGTAACTATTGAAGATAGTACTACATCTGTCACACATACTGAGGATTGCATTTACTCTTCACAGATGGAGATCTGCTTGAAAACTAATGAAGATAGTAATACATCTGTCACAGATACTGAGTACTGCATTTACTTTTCACGGATCCAGATCTGCTAAGTTACTCGTGAAGATAGACCTCCATCTGTCACACATACTGCGGACTACAGTTGTTCTTCACAGATGGAGATCTGTTTTGTGACTATTGAAGATAGTCCTCCATCTGTCACAGATACTGAGGACTACAGTTACTCTTCACAGATGGAGATCTGCTTGGTAACTAATGAAGATGTCCTACATCTGTCACAGATACTGAGGACTACAGTTACTCTTCACAGATGGAGATCTGCTTGGTAACTAATGAAGATGTCCTACATCTGTCACACATACTGAGGACGACAGTTACTCTTCACAGATGGAGATCTGCTTGGAAACTAATGAAGATGTCCTACATCTGTCACACATACTGAGGACGAAAGTTACTCTTCACAGATGGAGATCTGCTTGGTAGCCAATGAAGATTGTCCTACATCTGCACAGATGGAGATCTGCTTGGTAGCCAATGAAGATTGTCCTACATCTGTCAGAGATACTGAGGACAACAGTTGCGCTTCACAGATGGAGATCTGCTTGGTTACTAATGAAGATGTCCTACATCTGTCAAAGATACTGAGGACGACAGTTACTCTTCAAAGATGGAGATCTGCTTGGTAGCCAATGAAGATAGTCCGACATCTGTCACAGATACTGAGGACTACAGTTAATCTTCACAGATGGAGATCTGCTTGGAAACTAATGAAGATGTCCTACATCTGTCACACATACTGAGGACGACAGTTACTCTTCACAGATGGAGATCTGCTTGGAAACTAATGAAGATGTCCTACATCTGTCACACATACTGAGGACGAAAGTTACTCTTCACAGATGGAGATCTGCTTGGTAGCCAATGAAGATTGTCCTACATCTGTCAGAGATACTGAGGACGACAGTTACTCTTCACAGATGGAGATCTGCTTGGTTACTAATGAAGATGTCCTACATCTGTCACAGATACTGAAGACTACAGTTACGCTTCACAGATGGAGATCTGCTTGGTAACTAATGAAGATATCCTACATCTGTCAAAGATACTCAGGACGACAGTTACTCTTCACAGATTGAGATCTGCTTGGTAGCCAATGAAGATAGTCCTACATCTGTCACAGATACTGAGGACTACAGTTAATCTTCACAGATGGAGATCTGCTTGGTAGCCAATGAAGATAGTCCTACATCTGCCACAGACAGTGAGGACTACAGTTACTCTTCACAGATGGAGATCTGCTTGGAAATTAATGAAGATTGTCCTACATCTGTCACAGATACTGTGGACTACAGTTACTCTTCACAGATGGAGATCTGCTTGGAAACTAATGAAGATTGTCCTACATCTGTCACAGATACTGTGGACTACAGTTACTCTTTACAGATGGAGATCTGCTTGGTAACTAATGAAGATAGTCCTACATCTGTCACAGATACTGAATACTGCAGTTACTCTTCACAGATGGAGATCTGCTTGGTAGCCAATGAAGATAGTCCTACATCTTTCACAGCAGATGGAGATCTGCTTGGTAACTATTGAAGATAGTCCTACATCTGTCACACATACTGAGGACTGACAGTTACTCTTCACAGATGGAGATCTGCTTGGTAGCCAATGAAGATAGTCCTACATCTGTCACAGATACTGAGGACTACAGTTACTCTTCACAGATGGAGATCTGCTTGGTACTAATGAAGATAGTCCTACATCTGTCAGAGATACTGAGGACTGCAGTTACTCTTCACAGATGGAGATCTGCTTGGTAGCCAATGAAGATAGTCCTACATCTGTCAAACATACTGAGGACTACAGTTACTCTTCACAGATGGAGATCTGCTTGGTAGCCAATGAAGATAGTCCTACATCTGTCACAGATACTGAGGACTGCAGTTACTCTTCACGGATGGAGATCTGCTTGGTAACTAATGAAGATAGTCCTACATCTGTCACAGATACTGAGGACGACAGTTACTCTTCACAGATGGAGATCTGCTTGGTAGCTAATGAAGATAGTCCTACATCTGTCACAGATACAGAGTATTACAAACACTCTTCACAGATGGAAATCAGCCTGGTAACTAATGAAGATAGTCCTACATCTGTCACAGATACTGAGGATGACTGACTGTCTTTACAGATGGAGATCTGCTTGGTGTCAACTTAAGATAGTCCTACATCTGTCACAGATACTGAGGATGACTAACACTCTTCACAGATGGAGATCTGCTTGGTTACGAATGAAGATAGTCCTACATCTGTCACAGATACTGAGGATTACAGACACTCTTCACAAATGGAGATCTGCTTGGAACCAAATGAAGATAGTCCTACATCTGTCACAGATACTGAGGATTACAGACACTGTTCACAGATGGAGATCTGCTTGGTATCAAATGAAGATAGCCCTTCATCTGTCACAGATACTGAGGATGGCTGACACTCTTCATGGATGGAGATCAGCTTGGTAATTAACGAAGATAGTCCTACATCTGGCACAGATACTGAGGATGACAGACACTCTTCACAGATGGAGATCAGCTTGGTAACTTATGAGGATAGTCCTACATCTGTCACTGATACTGAGGATGACTGACACTCTTCACAGATGGAGATCTGCTTGGTAACTTATGAGGATAGTCCTACATCTGTCAGAGATACTCAGGAGTAAACAATTTTCACAGATGGAGATCTGCTTGGTTACTTATGAAGATAGTCCTACATCTGTCACAGATACTGAGGATGACTAACACTCTTCACAGATGGAGATCTGCTTGGTACCGAATGAAGATAGTCCTACATCTGTCACAGATACTGAGGATGACTGACACTCTTCACAGATGGAGATCTGCTAGTTAACTAATGAAGACAGTCCTACATCTGTCACAGATACTGAGGATGACTGACACTCTTCACAGATGGAGATCTGCTTGGTAACTAATGAAGATAGTCCTACATCTGTCACAGATACTGAGGATGACTAACACTCTTCACAGATGGAGATCTGCTAGTTAACTAATGAAGATAGTCCTACATCTGTCACAGATACTGAGGATGCCTGACACTCTTCACAGATGGAGAACTTCTAGGTAACCGATGAAGATAGTCCTACATCTGTCACAGATACTGTGGACTAGATTTACTCTTCACAGATGGAGATCTGCTTGGTAAGTAATGAAGATAGTCCTACATTTGTCACAGATACTGAGGAATACAGTTACTCTTCACAGATGGAGATCTGCTTGGTAACTAATGAAGATAGTCCTACATCTGTCACAGATACTGAGGACTACAATTACTCTTCACAGATGGAGATCTGCTTGGTACCTACTAAAAATAGTCCTACATCTGTCACAGATACTGAGGATGTCTGTCTCTCTTCACAGTTGGAGATCTGCTTGGTACCTATTAAAGATAGTCCTACTGTCACAGATACTGAGGACTACAGTTACTCTTCACAGATGGAGATCTGCTTGGTAACTGAAGATAGTCCTACATCTGTCACACAGGCTGAGTACTCCAGTTACTCTTCACAGATGGAGATCTGCTTGGTAACTAATGAGGATAGTCCTACATCTGTCACAAATACTGAGGACTACAGTTACTCTTCACAGATGAAGATCTGCTTGGTAACAAATGAAGATAGTCCTACATCTGTCACACATACTGAGGACTACAGTTACTCTTCACAGATGAAGATCTGCTTGGTAACAAATGAAGATAGTCCTACATCTGTCACACATACTGAGGACTACAGTTACTCTTCACAGATGGAGATCTGCTTGGTAACCAATGAAGATAGTCCTACATCTGTCACACATACTGAGGACTTCAGTTACTCTTCACAGATGGAGATCTTCTTGGTTAATAATGAAGATAGTCCTACATCTGTCAGATACTGAGGACTTCAGTTACTCTTCACAGATGGAGATCTTCTTGGTTAATAATGAAGATAGTCCTACATCTGTCAGATACTGAGGACTAGTTACTTTTCACAGATGGAGATCTGTTTGGTAACTAATGAAGATAGTCCTACATCTGTCACACAAACTGAGGACTACGATTACTCTTCACAGATGGAGATCTACTTGGTAACTGATTAAGATAGTCCTACATCTGTCACAGATCCTGAGGATGACTGACACTCTGCACAGACGGAAGAGTTTCAGTCATCTGTCACAGATACTGAGGATTACAGACACCTTTCACAGATGGAGATCTGCTTGGTACCTAACCAATGAAGATAGTCCTACATCTGTCACAGATACTGAGGACTACAGTTACTCTTTACAGATGGAGATCTGTTTGGTAACCAATGAAAATAGTCCTACATCTGTCACAAATACTGAGGTGCTTGGACTCTGTTCATGATTGTAGTGACTCTGTTTCTTGGTGCAGGAACACTATTCATCAGTGTAGTGACTCTGTTTCTTGGTGCCTGGACTCTGTTCATCAGTGTAATGACACTGTTTCTTGGTGCCTGGACTCTGTTCATCAGTGTAGTCACTCTGTTTCTTGGTGCTTGGACTCTGTTCATGATTGTAGTGACTCTGTTTCTTGGTGCCTGGACTCTATTCATCAGTGTAGTGACTCTGTTTCTTGGTGCCTGGACTCTGTTCATCGGTGTAATGACACTGTTTCTTGGTGCCTGGACTCTGTTCATCAGTGTAGTGAATCTGTTTCTTGGTGCTTGGACTCTGTTCATCAGTGTAGTGACTCTGATTCTTCGTGCTTGGACGCTTTTCATCAGTGTAGTCACCCTGTTTCTTGGTGCTTGGACACTGTTCATCACTGTAGTGACTCTGTATCTAGGTGTTTGGACTGTGATCATCAGTATAGTGACTCTGTTTCTTGGTGCTTGGACTCTGTTCATGATTGTAGTGACTCTGTTTCTTGGTGCTTGGACTCTGTTCATCAGTGCAGTGACTCTGTTTCTTGGTGCTTGGACTCTGTTCATCAGTGCAGTGACTCTGTTCCTTGGTGCTTGGACTCTTTTCATCATGGTAGTGACTCTGTTTCTTGGTACCTGGACTCTGTTCATCAGTGTAGTGACTCTGTTTCTTGGTGCTTGGACTCTTTTCATCATGGTAGTGACTCTGTTTTTTGGTGCCTGAACTCTCCTCATCAGTGTGGTGACTCTGTTTCTTGGTGCTTCGACTCTGTTCATCAGTTTACACACTCTGTTTCTTGGTGCTGGGACTCTGTTCATCAGTGAAGTGACTTTTTTTTGGTGCTTGGACTCTGTTCATCAGTGTAGTGACATTCTGTTTCTTGGTGCTTGGACTCTGTTCATCAGTGAAGTGAATCTGTTTCTTGGTGCCTGGACTCTGATCATCAGTGTAGTGACTCTGTTTCTTGGTGCTTGGACTCTGATCATCAGTGTAGTGACTCTGTTTCTTGGAGCTTGGACTCTGTTCATCAGTGTAGTGACTCTGTTTCTTGGTGCTTCAACTCTTTTTATCAGTGTAATGACTCTGTTTCTTGGCGCCTGGACTCTGTTCATTAGTGTAGTGACTCTGTTTCTTGGTGCTTGGACTCTGTTCATCAGTGTAGTGACTCTGTTTCTTGGTGCTTGGACTCTGTTCATCAGTGTAGTGACTCTGTTTCTTGGTGTTTGGACTCTGTTCATCATGTAGTGACTCTGTTTCTTGGTGCTGGACTCTGTTCATCAGTGTAGTGACTCTGTTTCTTGGTGCTTGGACTCTGTTCATCAGTAGTGACTCTGTTTCTTGGTGCTTGGACTCTGTTCATCAGTGTAGTGACTCTGTTTCTTGGTGCTTGGACTCTGTTCATCAGTGTAGTGACTCTGTTTCTTGGTGCTTGGACTCTGTTCATCAGTGTAGTGACTCTGTTTCTTGGTGCTTGGACTCTGTTCATCAGTGTAGTGACTCTGTTTCTTGGTGCCTGGACTCTGTTCATCAGTGTAGTGACTCTGTTTCTTGGTGCTTGGACTCTGTTCATCAGTGTAGTGACTCTGTTTCTTGGTGCTTGGACTCTGTTCATCAGTGTAGTGACTCGGTTTCTTGGTGCCTGGTCTCTGTTCATCAGTGTAGTGACTCTGTTTCTTGGTGCTTGGACTGTGTTCATCAGTGTCGTCACTCTGTTTCTTGGTGCTTGGACTCTGTTCATCAGTGTAGTGACTCTGTTTCTTGGTGCTTGGACTCTGTTCATCAGTGTAGTCACTCTGTTTCTTGGTGCTTGGACTCTGTTCATCAGTGTAGTCACTCTGTTTCTTGGCGCTTGGACACTGTTCATCAGTGTAGTCACTCTGTTTCTTGGTGCCTGGACTCTGTTCATCAGTGTAGTGCCTCTGTGTCTTGGTGCCTGGACTCTGTTCATCAGTGTAGTCACTCTTTTGCTTGGTGCTTGGACTCTGTTCATCAGTGTAGTCACTCTGTGTCTTGGTGCTTGGACTCTGTTCATCAGTGTAGTCACTCTGTTTCTTGGTGCCTGGACTCTGTTCATCAGTGTAGTCACTCTGTTTCTTGGTGCCTGGACTCTGTTCATCAGTGTAGTCACTCTGTTTCTTGGTGCTTGGACTCTGTTCATCAGTGTAGTCACTCTGTTTCTTGGTGCTTGGACTCTGTTCATCAGTGTAGTCACTCTGTTTCTTGGTGCTTGGACTCTGTTCATCAGTGTAGTCACTCTATTTCTTGGTGCTTGGACTCTGTTCATCAGTGTTGTTACTCTGTTTCTTGGTTCTTCGACTCTGTTCATCAGTGTAGTCACTGTGTTTTGGTGCTTGGACTCTGTTTATCAGTGTAGTCACTCTTTTTCTTGGTGCTTGGACTCTTTTCATCAGTGTAGTGAATCTGTTTCTTGGTGCCTGGACTCTGTTCATCAGTGTAGACACTCTGTTTCTTGGTGCTTGGACTCTGTTCATCAGTTTAGTGAGTCTGTGTTTTGGTGCTTGGACTCTGTTCATTAGTGTAGTGACTTTGTTTCTTGATGCCTGGATTCTGTTCATCAGTGTAGTGAGTCTGTGTTTTGGTGCTTGGACTCTGTTCATTAGTGTAGTCACTCTGTTTCTTGGTGCCTGGACTCTGTTCATCAGTGTAGACTCTGTTTCTTGGTGCTTGGACTCTGTTCATCAGTGTAGTGACTCTGGTTTTGGTGCTTGGACTCTGTTCATCAGTGTAGTGACTCTGTGTTTTGGTGCATGGACTCTGTTCATCAGTTTAGTGACTCTGGTTTTGGTGCTTGGACTCTGTTCATCAGTGTAGACACTCTGTTTCTTGGTGCTTGGACTCTGTTCAT
This sequence comes from Scarus forsteni, assembly GCA_036419115.1. Classification (NCBI taxonomy): domain Eukaryota; kingdom Metazoa; phylum Chordata; class Actinopteri; order Labriformes; family Labridae; genus Scarus; species Scarus forsteni. Next base: position 468,765 of record JAZDUH010000478.1, read on the forward strand.
CAGTGTAGTGACTCTGTTTTTGGTGCTGGACTCTGTTCATCAGTGTAGTGACTCTGTTTTGGTGCTGGACTCTGTTCATCAGTGTAGTCACTCTGTTTCTTGGTGCTTGGACTCTGTTCATCAGTTTAGTGACTCTGGTTTTGGTGCTTGGACTCTGTTCATCAGTGTAGTGACTCTGTGTTTTGGTGCTTGGACTCTGTTCATCAGTGTAGTCACTCTGTTTCTTGGTGCTTGGACTCTGTTCATCAGTTTAGTGACTCTGGTTTTGGTGCTTGGACTCTGTTCATCAGTGTAGTCACTCTGTTTCTTGGTGCTTGTGCTCTGTTCATCAGTGTAGTCAGTCTCTGTTATGGTGCTTCTACTCTGTTCATCAGTGTTGTCACTCTGTTTCTTGGTGCTTGAACTCTGTTCATCAGTGTAGTCACCCGGTTTTTTGGTGCATGGACTCGGTTCATTAGTGTAGTGACTCTGTTTTTGGTGCTTGGACTCTGTTCAACAGTGTCATGACTCTGTGTTTTGGTACTTGGACTCTGTTCATCAGTGTAGTGACTCTGTTTCTTGGTGCTTTGACTCTGTTCATCAGTGTAGTCACTCTGTTTCTTGGTGCCTGGACTCTGTTCATCAGTGTAGTCACTCTGTTTTTGGTGCCTGGACTCTGTTCATCAGTGTAGTGACTCTGTTTTTGGTGCTTGGACTCTGTTCATCAGTATAGTGACTCTGTTTCTTGGTGTTTGGACTCTGTTCATCAGTGATTGTATTCACTGTTTCTTGGTGCTTGGACTCTGTTCATCAGTGTAGTGACTCTGTTTTTGGTGCTTGGACTCTGTTCATCAGTGCAGTGACTCTGTTTCTTGGTGCTTGGACTCTGTTCATCAGTGTAGTCACGCTCTGTTTTTGGTGCTTGGACTCTGTTCATCAGTATAGTGACTCTGTTTCTTGGTGCTTGGACTCTTTTCATCAGTGTTGTGACTCTGTTTCTTGATGCTTGGACTCTGTTCATCAGTGTAGTGTCTCTGTTTCTTGGTGCTTGGACTCTGTTCATCACTGTGGTCACTCTGTTTCTTGGTGCCTGGACTCTGTTTATCAGTGTAGTGACTCTGTTTTTTGGTGCCTGGACTCTGTTCATCAGTGTAGTGACTCTGTTTCTTGGTGCCTGGACTCTGTTCATCAGTGTAGTGAATCTGTTTCTTGGTGCCTGGACTCTGTTCATCAGTGTAGTCACTCTGGTTTTTGGTGCCTGGACTCTGTTCATCAGTGTTGTGACTCTGTTTTTTGGTGCTTGGACTCTGTTCATCAGTGTAGTCACTCTGTTTTTTGGTGCCTGGACTCTGTTCATCAGTGTATTGAATCTGTTTCTTGGTGCCTGGACTCTGTTCATCAGTGTAGTCACTCTGTTTTTCGGTGCCTGGACACTGTTCATCAGTGTTGTGACTCTGTTTTTTGGTGCCTGGACTCTTTTCATCAGTGTAGTCACTCTGTTTCTTTGTGCCTGGACTCTGTTCATCAGTGTAGTCACTCTGTTTTTTGGTGCCTGGACTCTGTCCATCAGTGTAGTCACTCTGTTTTTGGTGCCTGGACTCTTTTCATCAGTGTAGTACCTCTGTTTCTTGGTGCCTGGTCTCTGTTCATCAGTATAGTGGCTGTGTTTTGGTGCTTGGACTCTGCTCATCAGTGTACTCACTCTGTTTCTTGCTGCTTGGACTCTGTTCATCAGTGTAGTCACTCTGTTTTTGGTGCTTGGACTCTGTTCATCAGTGTAGTGACTATGTTTCTTGGTGCTTGGACTCTGTTCATCAGTGTAGTCACTCTGTTTTTTGGTGCCTGGCCTCTGTTCATCAGTGTAGTCACTCTGTTTCTTGGTGCCTGGACTCTGGTCATCAGTGAAGTGACACTGTTTCTTGGTAATGGACTCTGTTCATCAGTGTAGTGACTCTGTTTTTGCTGCCTGGACTCTGTTCATTACTGTAGTCACTCTGTTTCTTGGTGCCTGGACTCTTTTTCATCAGTGTAGTCACTCTGTTTTTTGGTACCTGGACTCTGTTCATCAGTGTAGTGACTCTGTTTCTGGTGCTTGGACTCTGTTCATCAGTGTAGTGAACTCTGTTTCTTGGTGCCTGGACTCTGTTCATCAGTGTAGTCACTCTGTTTTTTGGTGCTTGGACTCTGTTCATCAGTATAGTGACTCTGTTTCTTGGTGTTTGGACTCTGTTCATCAGTGTATTCACTCTGTTTTTGGTACCTGGACTCTGTTCATCAGTGTAGTGACTCTGTTTCTTGGTGCTTGGACTCTGTTCATCAGTGTATTGAATCTGTTTCTTGGTGCCTTGGACTCTGTTCATCAGTGTTGTGACTCTGTTTTTTGGTGCCTGGACTCTGTTCATCAGTGTTGTGACTCTGTTTTTTGGTGCCTGGACTCTTTTCATCAGTGTAGTCACTCTGTTTTTTGGTGCCTGGACTCTGTTCATCAGTGTAGTCACTCTGTTTTTTGGTGCCTGGACTCTTTTCATCAGTGTAGTCACTCTGTTTCTTGGTGCTTGGACTCTGTTCATCAGTATAGTGACTCTGTTTTTTGGTGCTTGGACTCTGTTCATCAGTGTAGTCACTCTGTTTTTTGGTGCCTGGACTCTTTTCATCAGTGTAGTCACTCTGTTTCTTGGTGCTTAGACTCTGTTCATCAGTATAGTGACTCTGTTTTTTGGTGCTTGGACTCTGTTCATCAGTGTAGTGACTCTGTTTTTTGGTGCCTGGACTCTTTTCATCAGTGTAGTCACTCTGTTTTTTGGTGCCTGGACTCTGTTCATCAGTGTTGTGACTCTGTTTTTTGGTGCCTGGACTCTGTTCATCAGTGTAGTGACTCTGTTTTTTGGTGCCTGGACTCTTATCATCAGTGTAGTGACTCTGTTTCTTGGTGCTTGGACTCTGTTCATCAGTATAGTGACTCTGTTTCTTGGTGTTTGGACTCTATTCATCAGTATAGTGACTCTGTTTCTTGGTGTTTGGACTCTGTTCGTGATTGTAGTCACTGTTTCTTGGTGCCTGGACTCTGTTCATCAGTGTATTGAATCTGTTTCTTGGTGCCTGGACTCTGTTCATCAGTGTAGTCACTCTGTTTCTTTGTGCTTGGACTCTGTTCATCAGTATAGTGACTCTGTTTTTGGTGCTTGGACTCTGTTCATCAGTGTAGTCACTCTGTTTCTTGGTGCCTGGACTCCGTTCATCAGTGTAGTCACTCTTTTTCTTGGTGCTTGGACTCTGTTCATCAGTTAAGTCACTATGTTTCTTGGTTCCTGGACTCTGTTCATCTGCGTAGTCATTCTGTTTCTTGGTTCCTGGACTCTGTTCATCAGTGTGGTGACTCTGTTTCTTGGTGCCTGGACTCTGTTCATCAGTTGTAGTCACTGTTTCTTGGTGCTTGGACTCTGTTCATCAGTGTATCGAATCTGTTTCTTGGTGCCTGGACTCTGTTCATCAGTGTAGTCACTCTGTTTCTTTGTGCTTGGACTCTGTTCATCAGTATAGTGACTCTGTTTTTTGGTGCTTGGACTCTGTTCATCAGTGTAGTCACTCTGTTTTTTGGTGCCTGGACTCTTTTCATCAGTGTAGTCACTCTGTTTCTTGGTGTTTGGACTCTATTCATCAGTATAGTGACTCTGTTTCTTGGTGTTTGGACTCTGTTCGTGATTGTATTCACTGTTTCTTGGTGCTTGGACTCTGTTCATCAGTGCAGTCACGCTGTTTTTTGGTGCTTGGACTCTGTTCATCAGTGCAGTGACGCTGTTTCTTGGTGCTTGGACTCTGTTCATCAGTGTAGTCACGCTGTTTTTTGGTGCTTGGACTCTGTTCATCAGTATAGTGACGCTGTTTCTTGGTGCTTGGACTCTTTTCATCAGTGTAGTCACTCTGTTTTTTGGTGCCTGGACTCTGTTCATCAGTGTTGTGACTCTGTTTTTTGGTGCCTGGACTCTGTTCATCAGTGTAGTGACTCTGTTTTTTGGTGCCTGGACTCTTTTCATCAGTGTAGTCACTCTGTTTCTTGGTGCTTGGACTCTGTTCATCAGTATAGTCACTCTGTTTCTTGGTGCTTGGACTCTCTTCATCAGTATAGTGACTCTGTTTCTTGGTGTTTGGACTCTGTTCGTCAGTGTGGTCACTCTGTTTCTTGGTGCCTGGACTCTGTTCATCACTGTGGTCACTCTGTTTCTTGGTGTTTGGACTCTGTTCATGATTGTAGTCACTGTTTCTTGGTGCCTGGACTCTGTTCATCAGTGTATTGAATCTGTTTCTTGGTGCCTGGACTCTGTTCATCAGTGTAGTCACTCTGTTTCTTTGTGCTTGGACTCTGTTCATCAGTATAGTGACTCTGTTTTTTGGTGCTTGGACTCTGTTCATCAGTGTAGTCACTCTGTTTTTTGGTGCCTGGACTCTTTTCATCAGTGTAGTCACTCTGTTTCTTGGTGCCTGGACTCTGTTCATCACTGTGGTCACTCTGTTTCTTGGTGCCTGGACTCTGTTCATCAGTGTGGTCACTCTGTTTCTTGGTGCCTGGACTCTGTTCATCACTGTGGTCACTCTGTTTCTTGGTGTTTGGACTCTGTTCATGATTGTAGTCACTGTTTCTTGGTGCCTGGACTCTGTTCATCAGTGTATTGAATCTGTTTCTTGGTGCCTGGACTCTGTTCATCAGTGTAGTCACTCTGTTTCTTTGTGCTTGGACTCTGTTCATCAGTATAGTGACTCTGTTTTTTGGTGCTTGGACTCTGTTCATCAGTGTAGTCACTCTGTTTTTTGGTGCTTGGACTCTGTTCATCAGTGTAGTCACGCTGTTTTTTGGTGCTTGGTCTCTGTTCATCAGTATAGTGACGCTGTTTCTTGGTGTTTGGACTCTGTTCGTGATTGTATTCACTGTTTCTTGGTGCTTTGGACTCTGTTCATCAGTATAGTCACGCTGTTTTTTGGTGCTTGGACTCTGTTCATCAGTGCAGTCACGCTGTTTCTTGGTGCTTGGACTCTGTTCATCAGTGTAGTCACGCTGTTTTTTGGTGCTTGGACTCTGTTCATCAGTATAGTGACGCTGTTTCTTGGTGCTTGGACTCTGTTCATCAGTGTAGTGACTCTGTTTCTTGGTAATGGAACTCTGTTCATCAGTGTAGTGTCTCTGTTTTTTGCTGCCTGGACTCTGTTCATTACTGTAGTCACTCTGTTTCTTGGTGCCTGGACTCTTTTCATCAGTGTAGTCACTCTGTTTCTTGGTGCCTGGACTCTGTTCATCAGTGTAGTCACTCTGTTTTTTGGTGCCTGGACTCTGTTCATCAGTGTAGTGAATCTGTTTCTTGGTGCCTGGACTCTGTTCATCAGTGTAGTCACTCTGTTTTTTGGTGCCTGGACTCTGTTCATCAGTGTTGTGACTCTGTTTTTTGGTGCCTGGACTCTGTTCATCAGTGTAGTCACTCTGTTTTTTGGTACCTGGACTCTGTTCATCAGTGTAGTGACTCTGTTTCTATGTGCTTGGACTCTGTTCATCAGTGTATTGAATCTGTTTCTTGGTGCCTGGACTCTGTTCATCAGTGTTGTGACTCTGTTTTTTGGTGCCTGGACTCTGTTCATCAGTGTTGTGACTCTGTTTTTTGGTGCCTGGACTCTTTTCATCAGTGTAGTCACTCTGTTTCTTGGTGCTTGGACTCTGTTCATCAGTATAGTGACTCTGTTTTTTGGTGTTTGGACTCTGTTCATCAGTGTAGTCACTCTGTTTTTTGGTGCCTGGACTCTTTTCATCAGTGTAGTCACTCTGTTTCTTGGTGCTTGGACTCTGTTCATCAGTATAGTGACTCTGTTTTTTAGTGCTTGGACTCTGTTCATCAGTGTAGTCACTCTGTTTTTTGGTGCCTGGACTCTGTTCATCAGTGTAGTGACTCTGTTTTTTGGTGCCTGGACTCTTTTCATCAGTGTAGTCACTCTGTTTCTTGGTGCTTGGACTCTGTTCATCAGTATAGTGACTCTGTTTCTTGGTTTTTGGACTCTATTCATCAGTATAGTGACTCTGTTTCTTGGTGTTTGGACTCTGTTCGTGATTGTATTCACTGTTTCTTGGTGCCTGGACTCTGTTCATCAGTGTGGTCACTCTGTTTCTTGGTGCCTGGACTCTGTTCATCACTGTGGTCACTCTGTTTCTTGGTGTTTGGACTCTGTTCATGATTGTAGTCACTGTTTCTTGGTGCCTGGACTCTGTTCATCAGTGTCAACACTCTGTTTTTTGGACAACTGTTTAGTACCTAATGAAGATAGTCCTACATATTTCACAGATACGGAGGATGACAGACACTCTTCAGTCTTCACAGATGGATATCTGCTTGGTAACTAATGAAGATAGTCCTACATCTGTCACAGATACTGAGGACATACACTCTTCACAGATGGAGATCTGCTTGGTACCTAATGAAGATAGTCCCACATATTTCACAGATACGGAGGATGACAGACACTCTTCAGTCTTCACAGATGGATATCTGCTTGGTAACTAATGAAGATAGTCCTACATCTGTCATAGATACTGAGGACATACACTCTTCACTGAAGAATATCTGCTTGGTAACTAATGAAGGTAGTACAAAATTGAATTAGTTCTTTCTTTTCCCATGCTGAACATGGGAAAAGCACCGTACAGTCCTGGTGAGTACAGTGTCCTCCAAACAGAAGTTAATGTAATCTGTTATACAGTCTGTGAGGTTGTCGATGTCCTCCCCGTGAGGATCACAGAACTCCTTCCACACAGTTGACTCAAAACCTTCCTGTCAGAGCCTTTTCAATCTCCTCAGACCATCTCTTAATTGCGCAGGTCACTCTGTGGAAAAGTGGTTTGTACACGGGCTGGAGATAAACCAGGTTGTGGTCTGATCTCCACAGGGGAGGGAGGGGTGATGACTTGTATGCATCCTTGGTGTTTATGACAGTAAGTCCAGTATTTCATTGTCTCTGGTGTGGCAGGTGACATACTGGGTGCAAATGGTCAAAGTGAAGGATGGAGAGGTGTGATTAAAGTCCCCAGAGATGAGGAGGAGGGCCTGAGGGTGTTTGGTCTGTAGCCAGCTGACTGCAGAGTGCAGGGTCTCACATGCAAAGGCTGATTATTACAGTTGGCCTGACACAGGCAGACTAATGCAGCACCATTCTTTAACAGTTACTATGGCAACGAGGGGGAGGAGGCAGAACATGTTCCTTTGATCTTCCCTTGCTGCTGATTGGACCTCTGGATCAAAGGACGCCTCTGGTGCTGCTTTGGTGATTCCATCAGTCCATATATGGACATAGACTCTGATATGTCTATATAAGTAAGATCAGGATTGTGCAGACTTAATTCGACATCAGAGCAAGAACAATGAACAACACAGAGGCAAGTACACAGACCAACATTTTGGTCAACAAGGACCTACTCCGCCTGACATCCATGCAGTGGCTTAATCTAGAGGCTGGATCACTGGACCCGAGAACAAAACCCAAACTGACGGAGATGTGTTTGGAATTAATCGATGTTGCAGCAACACACATCTTTGAGCTCTTGCAGTGTGAGAGTGATGGTGCGAGCATTATGTTTGTGCCAAAGGACCAGGTGTCTAAGTGTCTTGGAGACATGGGCAGCATCATAGCACAGACATTGGCTGCGAAGATGGGTGTTAAGGGTGACATCCAGAGCTCGAGCACACAGATACTGACAGAGCTCATAGTTGATGAGGTTACAGAGAAGGTGAACAACTAGCTCTCTAGCTTGGAGGAGTGTGAGAAAGCTTTTCCCCGGAGTGTGAGGATCATTGACAAAACATGTGGCAAGTACTTTGTAACATTATGCCCAAGATACCAAAGTCCATGAAATCCAGGAAAGTGATCCTGGTTAATGAGTTTGAATGCACTTCTAATGAGGAAGTCCTCCTCATTAGACGTGCATCTTGTTGCCAGAATACTGTAAAATTTAAAGCAAACCCCTTTATAGTGTACCAAATGAAGAAAGTCCTACGTCTGTCACAGATACTGAGGACAGACACACTTCACAGACGGAGATCTGCTTGGTACCTAAAGAAGATAGTCCTACATCTGTCACAGATACTGAGGATGACTTAAACTCTTCACAGACGGAGATCTGCTTGGTACCTTATTAAGATAGTCCTACATCTGTCACAGATACTGAGGATGACTGAAACTCTTCACAGACGGAGATCTGCTTGGTACCAAATGAAGATAGTCCTACATCTGTCACAGACACTGAGTACAGACACTCTTCACAGATGGAGATCTGCCTGGTAATGCCTGGCTCACACTACAGGATTTTAAAAATCTTATAAGATTCTTAAATCTGGTTGTATCACACACATAAAGAGAATCTTGACAGATTATCTTCTCTTCAATCTTAAGCACACACACTACAAGATTTGAAAATCTTTTACCAGCGCACACTACAGGATTTCATCAAGATTATCGGACCAGAGCGAGATCCTACGTCATCACCAAGGAGATGACGTAGGATCACGCTGAGACAAAATATGGAGACGAGTGCGGTACTGCTGGCTGTAGCCATTATTTGTAGCGACAACAGAAAAAAAAGGACCAGATGCATCTGGATGAAGAAGTGGTTGGGGAGACGCGGACAGCATGGGTTGTCCATCCTGCAAAGAGAGCTGGAGGTGAGAAGTTTATTTTAACGTTACCTGTCAGTTTTACGGTTCATTGAAATGTTCAACGGCTGGGATGTTTAACGTTTAGCTTGGAAAGTTAGAACCGACACTGACTTCACACGTTATTAGTAGAGCCTGGTGCAGTGTTTTCAAACTTTTTTCCGAGCCACGGTACATTTTTTTTCACATTAGAAAAAATCCTCGCACACCACCAATAAAGATAATGGTAAACAACTCTGCTGCCTGTTATACTCGATGTGTAACCTGGGCCTATTTCAACGAACACAAAGCTGAGTGAAATTACAGAGACACACACACAGCTCTTCCTCAACAGCTCTCAGTCCCTCTCTGCTTTTAATTTTAATCGCAATCAGGTTGAAACAGCTGAAAATGTGATTGATGTCGATATAACTTGGTTTGGCAAAATGGGAAATTCTACAGGATTCAAAAAATATGGATTTCTCTTTTAAAAACTGAATCACTGTCACTACTACCTGTCGGTTTCATCACGCCTCTTGTCTCAGAGTATTGATTTTAACTAACTACCTGCTGCCACCTACTGACAGACAGAAGAAATGCAGTATTTTTTAAGCACAGTCACTTAACAATGGCTTGTTATTATTTTAGCTAATTAAGTGAAGTTTGATAATTAACCATGGTACACCTCAAAATAATTCACAAACATTGCTATAGTGATTTGTGTGTTTAGTTGGAGGACAGATCAGGCTTCAGGAAGATGCTACGCATGAGCTCAGATGAATTTGGAATGCTTTTAGAGAGGGTGGGACCCCCTGATTGCCAGACAAGACAACAGGATGAGGATGGCAATTACTGCAACAGAGAGGCTGTCTTTGACCCTTAGGTTTTTGGCAACAGGTTATATAAACAAGATAAACACAGTGTCAGTTTTTATCCTCTGTATTTGTATTTGTCCTTGGGATTTTCATTTTGGGATCATGTCTTTTTTTCTGTTGTAGGAGAAACTTTCAAATCTCTGAGCTTTCAGTACAGGATTGGGGCCACGACAATATCCAGTATAGTGAAGGACACATGCAGGCCATACATCAGGTTTTGAAAGACGAGTTCCTGAAGGTTGTAAACCCACATCATTTTCATTACATTAAACATATACATTACAACATTCAGGCAAAAAGATTTTTTTGACGGTGCTTCTTAACAAAAGTATAAATAATTCATTGCAAAAATGCTCCTTTAGTGCTGAACTACTGTCACTAAATATAATAACTTTCCTATTTGCAGACACCAAAATCAGTGGAGGAGTGGCAGGCTGTATCCGATGGCTTTTGGGAGAAATGGCAATTCCCACACTGCCTGGGTGCCATCGATGGAAAGCATATCTACATCCAGCCCCCAGCCCACAGTGGTAGCATGTGGTTCAATTACAAAAGCAGGTTCTCTGTTCTCATGATGGCAGCTGTAGATGCTCATTATAAGTTCATCTATGTCAGTGTAGGTGCTCAGGGCAGGGTCTCAGATGCTGGGTTCTTTGCCAATTCTGACTTGAAGAAAGCATTGGACCAGGATATCCTGAATGTCCCGCCTCCCAAAAAGCTCCCCAGTTCTGAGGTTTTGTGTCCCTATATGTTTGTGGGAGATGAGGCATATCCTCTTAGAATACACCTGATGAAGCCCGACCCCTTCAGGCAGCTGGACCAGAACCAGAGGATCTTTAACTACAGGCTCTCAAGGACACGGCGAGTTGTTGAAAATGCCTTTGGTATTCTTGCTAACAGGTTTAGGGTATTCTGCTCTACAATTCTTCTACATCCTGACACTGTCACCAAGATCACCCTGGCCTCAATATGCCTTCACAACTTCCTTCGCCAGCATCGGTCAGAGGCCTACTTGCCACCTGCACTGGCAGACTGAGGAGATGCAGATCACCGTGTCCATGAGGGAGCATGGAGAAGAGATGGACTTGGGGCCATGGAGTGTGTCCAAGCTGGAAGGGCACAGAACCCCACCCTCACTGCCAAACTCCAACGCAGTCTCCTCAGAGACTTCTTTGTGTCACCTGCTGGCCAGGTGCCATGGCAGAAAGACTACATTTAGGGGAGTTTTTTCAATAGTGGGGGAGTTTTACCAAGAACAATAGTAATGTAAAGTAATAATATATGTTTGTTATTGTTCATATTTTAAGGTATTTGAACATGTATATGATTGATAACATTGTTTTACTTTTTAATTTTGCTGTTTTGTAAAGCATTATGAAACTGAACATGTATTTAAATAAACATATTATATGTGATAATTTACAATTAAAACAAAACTTTTCATCATCACATTACATATTTATTCAAACATCTTTAACTTTTAAAGGCATTACATTTTATCTTGACATTACAACGCAAAAAATACTAACTTAGGCTACTTATATAATTTTAAAAATTTAAGAGTGCTCCAGAAGACAATAATGCAATTAGGATTTCAGGAAGACTAGAAAAATTACATTAAAATTACATAAGCCTGATATAAATGTCACTACTACTATTCTAATTCCTGTAAAACTCTAATGAAGCTGTGTGTTGGAGGTCCAGGGGTGACTTGGTGAAGTTGTGGTGTCATTGGTGTGTGTGGGTGGGGAGTTTGTGATGCTGAATAGGTTGGATATGGAGCTGTAGCAAATGTGTGGGTGGTTGATGACTGCATTGGTCAGTCTCCTGGGCCTCAAACAAAGCATTCATTATATTTCTTTAACGTTTGTTTGAATGGCCACATTTTTAATCAGCCTAAGCTCGACAGCAACCAGATTCCCAAAGGAGGTGTGAGCATCTGGAGCAGGTTTGGACAGCACGGAAGCTGACATCTGCTGCAAAAGCATCAACTTCTGGTGCTCTATGAGTTCCTCCCCTCTGCGGCGGCTCGGGCCAGCTCTGGAAGTGGAAGGAGAGGGACCATCTTCCTCTTGTTGGATGGAGGGTTGAGATCCTTGTGCAGCAATGGCAGATGTGTCATCCTCATCACTAATGGGGTCATTCATGTCATGATCTTCATAAATCAGATCCTTGATGGATTGATCAAGCTGAAAGAGACAGTCAAACATTGAGTGGTGTGTCTGTGTGTGCCTAGCCATGCATCCATCAACACAGTATTGCTAAAATGAAGTAATTCTAATATTGTCATACAGGGACAATGTTGTGTTGTCACAAATATTGTTCATTTATCTCAGTAAATTTTATAACATCACATACAATGCAAATTATACTGTACATCTATTGTCATGCATACAAAGCTGTTTACCAGAGGTGGTCAAAGCTGGTCCATTCTGTTTTACACTCAGGTTTAAGTATACTGACTCAACTTCACTCAAGCAAAGGAGAGAAAGAAATAATTGATTCTGAAAATAACTCAACGTACAAAAAGAATTGCTAAAATAGTGACTTTTGGATTGATCAAGAATCCTGAACAAAAAGGCAGAAATAATAATACTTTATAATTAATTAATTAACTTAATAATAATACTTAAGTTACAATCCTGTTTGGAAATATGTCACAATGAGAAAGTTCAGATATTTATTCTAATACATTAGAAATTTTCAAAGTACAGACACCCATAAAAATAATTAATCACAGCAACAAAGTGCCATTACTTTATTACTCCTTACCTCTGTTATAAATGTGTCATGCTGAACAATTTGACTGGGGTGCTTACACTGCTCTAACTGTGCAACATGCTTTTTGAGAAATTCTAGGTTTCTCAAAAGCCATCTCTGCCTGGATGTCAAATCCTTTTCTCCAACACCACTTGGCTGGGGCTTCAGAAGTTTAGTGTACTGGGTCCTCAGTGTTGTAACCCTAGTCTTCACCTCCTCAACTGAAATCACACAACATACTCTTTTTGCTCAGTGTATTGTAAGCCCGGTCCTCAAGACATTAATCAACGTCTTGACCGTTACATACTAGTATTTAATAGAGATATGTTACTATTATTTTAATAGTGGCTTTACTAGTATTTTAACACAGTTACAGTTACATGAGCGCTGATATGAAGTACAATAGCACAGTTCTTGTACAGACGTAGGCCTACAGCACTCTGCTCCACAGGCGTTTAACCGATGATACAAAGTAACGGCAATATGCAGACAAAGTAGCAAGCAAGAGAAAATTATTGTGTGTAGCCTAGCAACAGCCATTTCTCACTACAGTTGAAGAGCCGTTTGTGTTGGTGGAGCCAAATAAGTAATTACATGAAGCAAACAAATTATTCCGCCTCGCCTGTTCTTGTTGTAAAATGCGCTTGTACAATGTATACAAGCAATATCACATGAGAACGAGTGCTGTTGTCCTGGATATCAGCGCTGGGTGATTACCTGGAATATCTCACCTGGAATATTTAATGTGGATGCGATCTGTCTCCAACGCTTGTCCTTTTCATATCGGTTGTGATAATCTTTGCAGGAGACGTTGTAAAGACATTCGTGGTCTTGCCACAGGTCGATAAGACTGTCCTCCATCTCCGCTGTCCATCTCACCCGAACACTCTTTGTGCTCGCCATTCTTGGATCTGGTAACTCTTTCTCGCGGTCATTTCCGTCATCGAGATGGCTTTCAAATTGGCTACTGTCATCCTCAGCTTAATTCGAAGTTATGAATCATCCAGATAAATATCAAACATGTTTGAAAATTATCGGGGCGGCTCCGACGGGTCTGTGAGACGATCGTGGGGCTTAAGATTCATGTCTCACCCACTCACACTAGAAGATAATCTTGGCCGAACGTCGGGCCGATTTTAGTCCCCAACCAGATTTCTTCCCCGATTGTCGGGAGGACCGAACCTGGGTTAAATCGGGCCGGGAATCCTGTAGTGTGAGCCAGGCTTTACTTATATAGACATATCAGAGTCTATGTTCATGTATGGACTGATGGAATCACAAAAGCAGCACCAGAGGAACGTCCTTTGATCCAGAGGTCCAATCAGCAGCAAGGGAAGATCAAAGGAACATGTTCTGCCTCCTCCCCCTCGTTGCCATAGGAACTGTTAAAGAATGGTGCTGCATTAGTCTGCCTGTGTCAGGCCAACTGTAATAATCAGCCTTTGCATGTGAGACCCTGCACTCTGCAGTCAGCTGGCTACAGACCAAACACCCTCAGGCCCTCCTCCTCATCTCTGGGGACTTTAATCACACCTCTCCATCCTCCACTTTGCCCACTTTCACCCAGTATGTCACCTGTCACACCAGAGACAATAAAATACTGGACTTACCGTATGCAAACACCAAGGATGCATACAAGTCATCACCCCTTCCTCCCTGTTGAGATCAGACCTCAACCTGGTTTATCTCCAGCCCGTGTACAAACCACTTTTCCACAGGCAGCCAGCTGTGACCTGCGCAGTTAAGAGATGGTCTGAGGAGACTGAAAAGGCTCTGACGGGAAGGTTTTGAGTCAACTGTGTGAAAGGAGTTCTGTGATCCTCACGGGGAGGACATCGACAACCTCACAGACTGTATAACGGATTACATTAACTTCTGTGTGGAGGACACTGTACTCACCAGGACTGTACGGTGCTTTTCCCATGTTCAGCATGGGAAAAGAAAGAACTAATTCAATTCTGGACTACCTTCACTAGATACCAAGCAGATCTTCTTCAGTGAAGAGTGTATGTCCTCAGTATCTGTGACAGATGTAGGACTATCTTCATTAGGTACCAAGCAGATCTCCGTCAGTAAAGAGTGTCTGTCCTTAGTATCTGTGACAGGTGTAGGACTATCTTCCTTAGGTACCAAGCAGATCTCCGTCTGTGAAGAGTGTCTGTCCTCAGTATCTGTGACAGACGTAGGACTTTCTTCATTTGGTACACTATAAAGGGGTTGCTTTAAATTTTACAGTATTATTATTCTGGCAACAAGATGCATGTCTAATGAGGAGGACTTCCTCATTAGAAGTGCATTCAAACTCATTAACCGGGGTCACTTTCCTGGATTTCATGGACTTTGGTATCCTGGGCATAATGTTACAAAGTACTTGCCACATGTGTTGTGCGATGATCCTCACACTCCGGGGAAAAGCTTTCTCACACTCCTCCAAGCTAGAGAGCTAGTTGTTCACCTTCTCTGTAACCTCATCAACTATGAGCTCTGTCAGTATCTGTGTGCTCGAGCTCTGGATGTCACCCTTAACACCCATCTTCTCAGCCAATGTCTGTGCTATGATGCTGCCCATGTCTCCAAGACACTTAGACACCTGGTTCTTTGGCACAAACATAATGCTCGCACCATCACTCTCACACTGCAAGAGCTCAAAGATGTGTGTTGCTGCAACATCGATTAATTCCAAACACATCTCCGTCAGTTTGGCTTTTGTTCTCGGGTCCAGTGATCCAGCCTCTAGATTAAAGGAAAAGTTCGGTTCCTGCAGCTTTTACATTGTTTATAGAATGAAGAACAACAATATACTCACCCAGAAGGCTTTCCTGATGCAAACGGTGCTTCGGGAGATATTTAGATCCAAAATCGAGCAGCGGACACCGATATAATGGTAGCCCGTAGGGTATAGATCGCCGCTCCTAAAACTGCATTAATCGCCCAAAAACTCCTGTTTTTCACCGATATTCCATCATGATTTGCTCGAAAGGACCGCCATTGCAGCCTGTGTCTCCACACAGCGCTGTGTGGCTGAACTAACCTCTGAACTGACGAGCTGTTTACATGCTCTTGCGCATGCGCAGTAGTACTCTCTGGAGCGCTATGATCGCTTCCTTATCTGTATATCTGTATACTGTGGCTCCAAACTGTAAGGACGCCCATCATATTCAAAGTCCTCCTCCACAACATCTTCATCCCATAGACATTCGTCCATTTTGCACAAAACTGGAAGAAGAAAGTTGATTTGTAGCTGCTGATCTTCCCTGAAACAATGAGCCGCACTGCAAGATGCGCCGAAGAGCATGTAAACAGCTCGTCAGTTCAGAGGTTAGTTCAGCCACACAGCGCTGTGTGGAGAGACACAGGCTGCAATGGCGGTCCTTTCGGAGCAAATCATGATGGAATATCGGTGAAAAACAGGAGTTTTTGGACGATTAATGCAGTTTTTAGGAGCGGCGATCTATGCCCTACGGGCTACCATTATATCGGTGTCCGCTGCTCGATTTTGGATCTAAATATCTCCCGAAGCACCGTTTGCATCAGGAAAGCCTTCTGGGTGAGTATATTGTTGTTCTTCATTCTATAAACAATGTAAAAGCTGCAGGAACCGAACTTTTCCTTTAAGCCACTGCATGGATGTCAGGCGGACGCCTGAGTAGGTCCTTGTTGTGTGCAATGCAAACACCAAGGATGCATACAAGTCATCACCCCTTCCTCCCCTGTGGAGATCAGACCACAACCTGGTTTATCTCCAGCACATGTACAAACCACTTTTCCACAGGCAGCCAGCTGTGACCTGCGCAGTTAAGAGATGGTCTGAGGAGACTGAAAAGGCTCTGACGGGAAGGTTTTGAGTCAACTGTGTGGAAGGAGTTCTGTGATCCTCACGGGAGGACATCGACACCTCACAGACTGTATAACGGATTACATTAACTTCTGTGTGGAGGACACTGTACTCACCAGGATCAGATGGTGCTTTTCCCATGTTCAGCATGGGAAAAGAAAGAACTAATTCAATTCTGGACTACCTTCACTAGTTACCAAGCAGATCTTCTTCAGTGAAGAGTGTCTGTCCTCAGTATCTGTGACAGATGTAGGACTATCTTAAGTAGGTACCAAGCAGATCTCCGTCTGTGAAGAGTGTCTGTCATCCTCAGTATCTGTGAAAGATGCAGGACTATCTTCAGTAGGTACCAAGCAGATCTCCATCTGTGAAGAATGTCAGTCATCCTCAGCATCTGTGACAGATGTAGGACTAACTTTGTTAGATACCAAGTAGTACTCTGCTGTGAAGAGTGTCTGTCATCCTCAGTATCTGGGACAGATGTAGGTCTATCTTCAGTAGGTACCAAGCAGACCTCCGTCTATAAAGAGTGTCTGTCATCCTCAGAATCTGTGACAGATGACTGACACTCTTCATTAGGTACCAATCAGATCTCTGTCTGAGAAGAGTGTCTGTCCTCAGTATCCTAACAAAGTAAGTCCTATGACTAACTCTTGTTAGGTACCAAGCAGATCTCCGTCTGTGAAGAGTGTCAGTCATCCTAAGTATCTGTGACAGATGTAGGACTATTTTCATAAGGTACCAAGCAGATCTCCATCTGTGAAGAGTGGCAGTCATCCTCAGTATCTGTGAAAGATGTAGGACTATCTTCATGAGGTACCAAGCAATTCTCTGTCTGTGAAGAGAGTCAGTCATCCTCAGTATCTGTGACAGATGTAAGACTATCTTCAATAGTTACCAAGCACATCTCCATCTGTGAAGAGTGGCAGTCATCCTCAGTATCTGTGAGAGATGTAGGACTATCTTCATAAGGTACCAAGCAATTCTCCGTCTGTGAAGATTGTCTGTCATCCTCAGTATCTGTGACAGATGTAGGACTATCTTCATTGGGTACCAAGCAGATCTCCATCTGGGAAGAGTGTCTGTCCTCAGTATCTGTGACAGATGAAGGACTATCTTCATAGGTACCAAGCAGATCTCCGTCTGTGAAGAGTGTCTGTCATCCTCAGTATCTGTGAAAGATGTAGGACTATCTTCATGAGGTACCAAGCAGATCTCCGTCTGTGAAGAGTGTCTGTCCTAAGTTTCTGTGACAGATCTCAAACTAACTCTTCATTAGGTACCAAGCAGACCTCCATCTGTGAAGAGTGTCTGTCATCCTCAGTATCTGTGACAGATGTAGGACTATCTTCAGTAGGTACCAAGCAGATCCCCGTCTGTGAAGAGTGAAGTGTGTCTGTCATCCTCAGTTTTTGTGACAGATGTAGGACTATCTTCATTAGGTACCAAGCAGATCTCAGTCTGTGAAGAGTGTCTGTCCTCAGTATCTGTGACAGATGTAGGACTTTCTTCATTTGGTACACTATAAAGGGGTTGCTTTAAATTTTACAGTATTATTATTCTGGCAACAAGATGCACGTCTAATGAGGAGGACTTCCTCATTAGAAGTTCATTCAAACTCATTAACCAGGGTCACTTTCCTGGATTTCATGGACTTTGGTATCCTGGGCATAATGTTACAAAGTACTTGCCACATGTTTTGTGCGATGATCCTCACACTCCGGGGAACAGCTTTCTCACACTCCTCCAAGCTAGAGAGCTAGTTGTTCACCTTCTCTGTGACCTCATCAACTATGAGCTCTGTCAGTATCTGTGTGCTCGAGCTGGACTATGTCACCCCTTAACACCCATCTTCTCAGCCAATGTCTGTGCTATGAGGCTGCCCATGTCTCCAAGACACTTAGACACCTGGTCCTTTGGCACAAACATAATGCTCGCACCATCACTCTCACACTGCAAGAGCTCAAAGATGTGTGTTGCTGCAACATCGATTAATTCCAAACACATCTCCGTCAGTTTGGCTTTTGTTCTCGGTCCAGTGATCCAGCCTCTAGATTAAGCCACTGCATGGATGTCAGGCGGACGCCTGAGTAGGTCCTTGTTGACCAAAATGTTGGTCTGTGTATTTGCCTCTGTGTTGTTCATTGTTCTTGCTCTGATGTCGAATTAAGTCTGCACAATCCTGATCTTACTTATAAAGGCATATCAGAGTCTATGTCCATATATGGACTGATGGAATCACCAAAGCAGCACCAGAGGAACGCCCTTGATCCAGAGGTCCAATCAGCAGCAAGGGAAGATCAAAGGAACATGTTCTGCCTCCTCCCCTCATTGCCATAGTAACTGTTAAAGAATGGTGCTGCATTAGTCTGCCTGTGTCAGGCCAATCTGTAATGATCAGCCTCAGTTGCATGTGAGACCCTGCACTCTGCAGGTACCAAGCAGATCTCTGTCTGTGAAGAGTGTCTGTCCTCAGTATCCTAGATGTAGGACTAACGTTGTAAGGTACCAACCAGATCTCCGTCTGTGAAGTGCATCTGTCATCCTCAGTGTCTATGACGGATGTAGGAATAACTTCATTAGGTACCAAGCAGATCTTTGTCTGTGTAGAGTGTCTGTCCTCAGTATCTGTGACAGATGCAGGACTATCTTCATTAGGTACCAAGCAATTCTCCGTCTGTGAAGAGTGTCAATCATCCTCAGTATCTGTGACGGATGCAGGACTATCTTCATTAGGTACCAAGCAATTCTCCGTCTGTGAAGAGTGTCTGTCCTTAGTATCTGTGACAGATGAAGGACTATCTTCATTAGGTACCAAGCAGATCTCCTTTTGTGAAGAGTGTCTCATCCTCAGTATTTAAGACAGATGTAGGACTATCGTGATTGGGTACCAAGCAGATCTCCGTCTGTGAAGAGTGTCTGTCCTCAGTTTCTGTGACAGATGTAGGACTAACTTTGTTAGGTACCAAGCAGATCTCCATCTGTGAAGAGTGTCTGTCATCCTCAGTATCTGTGACAGATGCAGGACTATCTTCATTAGGTACCAAGCAGATCTCCGTCTGTGAAGAGTGTCTGTCGTCCTCAGTATCTGTGACAGATGACTGACACTCTTCATTAGGTACCAAGCAGATCTCCGTCTGTGAAGAGTGTCTGTCGTCCTCAGTATCTGTGACAGATGACTGACACTCTTCATTAGGTACCAAGCAGATCTCTGTCTGTGAAGAGTGTCAGTCATCCTCAGTATCTGTGAGAGATGTAGGACTATCTTCATAAGGTACCAAGCAATTCTCCGTCTGTGAAGAGAGTCAGTCATCCTCAGTATCTGTGACAGATGTAAGACTATCTTCAATAGTTACCAAGCACATCTCCATCTGTGAAGAGTGTCTGTCATCCTCAGTATCTGGGACAGAAGTAGGTCTATCTTCAGTAGGTACCAAGCAGATCTCCGTCTGTGAAGAGTGAAGAGTGTCTGTCATCCTCAGAATCTGTGACAGATGACTGACACTCTTCATTAGGTACCAAGCAGATCTCCATCTGTGAAGAGTGTCAGTCATCCTCAGTATCTGTGAGAGATGTAGGACTATCTTCATAAGGTACCAAGCAATTCTCCGTCTGTGAAGAGAGTCAGTCATCCTCAGTATCTGTGACAGATGTAAGACTATCTTCAATAGTTACCAAGCACATCTCCATCTGTGAAGAGTGTCTGTCATCCTCAGTATCTGTGACAGATGTAGGACTATCTTCATTGGGTACCAAGCAGATCTCCATCTGGGAAGAGTGTCTGTCCTCAGTATCTGTGACAGATGAAGGACTATCTTCATAAGGTACCAAGCAGATCTCCGTCTGTGAAGAGTGTCAGTCATCCTCAGTATCTGTGACAGATGTAGGACTATTTTTTAATAAGGTACCAAGCAGATCTCCATTTGTGAAGAGTGTCAGTCATCCTCAGTATCTGTGAGAGATGTAGGACTATCTTCATAAGGTACCAAGCAATTCTCCGTCTGTGAAGAGAGTCAGTCATCCTCAGTATCTGTGACAGATGTAAGACTATCTTCAATAGTTACCAAGCACATCTCCATCTGTGAAGAGTGGCAGTCATCCTCAGTATCTGTGAGAGATGTAGGACTATCTTCATTGGGTACCAAGCAGATCTCCATCTGGGAAGAGTGTCTGTCCTCAGTATCTGTGAAAGATGTAGGACTATCTTCATGAGGTACCAAGCAGATCTCCTTCTGTGAAGAGTGTCTGTCATCCTGAGTATTTAAGACGGATGTAGGACTATCGTGTTTGGGTACCAAGCAGATCTCCGTCTGTGAAGAGTGTCTGTCCTAAGTTTCTGTGACAGATCTCAAACTAACTTTGTTAGGTACCAAGCAGACCTCCATCTGTGAAGAGTGTCTGTCATCCTCAGTATCTGTGACAGATGTAGGACTATCTTCAGTAGGTACCAAGCAGATCCCCGTCTGTGAAGAGTGTCTGTACTCAGTTTCTGTGACATATGTTGGACTATCTTCATTAGGTACCAAGCAGATCTCCGTCTGTGAAGAGTGAAGAGTGTCAGTCATCCTCAGTATCTGTGACAGATGTAAGACTATCTTCATTAGATACCAAGCAGATCTCCGTCTGTGAAGAATGTCTGTCATCCTCAGTATCTGTGACGGATGCAGGACTATCTTCATTAGGTACCAAGCAGATCTCCATCTGTGAAGAGTGTCTGTCATCCTCAGTATCTGTGACAGATGTAGGACTTTCTTCATTTGGTACCAAGCAGATCTCAGTCTGTGAAGAGTGTCTGTCCTCAGTATCTGTGACAGATGTAGGACTTTCTTCATTTGGTACACTATAAAGGGGTTGCTTTAAATTTTACAGTATTATTATTCTGGCAACAAGATGCACGTCTAATGAGGAGGACTTCCTCATTAGAAGTTCATTCAAACTCATTAACCAGGGTCACTTTCCTGGATTTCATGGACTTTGGTATCCTGGGCATAATGTTACAAAGTACTTGCCACATGTTTTGTGCGATGATCCTCACACTCCGGGGAACAGCTTTCTCACACTCCTCCAAGCTAGAGAGCTAGTTGTTCACCTTCTCTGTGACCTCATCAACTATGAGCTCTGTCAGTATCTGTGTGCTCGAGCTCTGGATGTCACCCTTAACACCCATCTTCTCAGCCAATGTCTGTGCTATGATGCTGCCCATGTCTCCAAGACACTTAGACACCTGGTCCTTTGGCACAAACATAATGCTCGCACCATCACTCTCACACTGCAAGAGCTCAAAGATGTGTGTTGCTGCAACATCGATTAATTCCCAACACATCTCCGTCAGTTTGGGTTTTGTTCTCGGGTCCAGTGATCCAGCCTCTAGATTAAGCCACTGCATGGATGTCAGGCGGTCGCCTGAGTAGGTCCTTGTTGACCAAAATGTTGGTCTGTGTACTTGCCTCTGTGTTGTTCATTGTTCTTGCTCTGATGTCGAATTAAGTCTGCACAATCCTGATCTTACTTATATAGACATATCAGAGTCTATGTCCATATATGGACTGATGGAATCACCAAAGCAGCACCAGAGGAACGTCCTTTGATCCAGAGGTCCAATCAGCAGCAAGGGAAGATCAAAGGAACATGTTCTGCCTCCTCCCCCTCGTTGCCATAGTAACTGTTAAAGAATGGTGCTGCATTAGTCTGCCTGTGTCAGGCCAACTGTAATAATCAGCATTTGCATGTGAGACCCTGCACTCTGCAGGTACCAAGCAGATCTCTGTCTGTGAAGAGTGTCTGTCCTCAGTATCCTAACAAAGTAAGTCCTATGACTAACGTTGTAAGGTACCAAGCAGATCTCCGTTTGTGAAGTGCATCTGTCATCCTCAGTGTCTATGACGGATGTAGTGTTACAACCCTGGCTCAGGGGAAGCAACATAAGGAGTCAAAGAAACAATTAATCAACTAAGAAAAGTTTTATTAACAAACAAAATTGATAAAATAATCATTAAACAGAGGAATAGGTCAGTCAGGCCTGGCTGGATCCTGGATCCTCTGGCTCCTGGCTGCAGTGTGAGAGAGAGTGGGCGGAGCCACACACAGGCTTTTGTAAGGTAGCCTGCAGCTGCCAATAATCAGGAGCTTGAGCAGGTATGGAAGCCAGAAGGTGCCTCAAATAGAGAGAAACAAAAATCAGCTTCACACATAACACCTCCTCCCATAAAGAGGTTGCTCTCCTGCAACCTATAAAATAGGTAAATGCTTTACAAAAAAACTTTTTTTCAACACAGATTAAATTTACATTATCACTCACGACCTTGAAAGAGCATCGGCAATGACGTTGTCCTTTCCTCTGATGTGCTGGATGTTGAGATTGAACCCCTGCAGGAACAGACTCCACCGCATCAGGCGATTGTTGGAATTTTTCATCCTGCTGAGCGAGACCAAGGGGTTATGGTCTGTGTAGACCACTAGTAGACTGGAGGACACATACACATCAAAATGACCCAGAGCCAGAATAAGGGCTAAAGCCTCCTTCTCAATAGTTGAGTAGCGCCTCTGATGCATGTTGAATTTCTTTGAAAAATAACCCAAAGGATGCTCAACACCTGATGAGTTCTCCTGCAACAGCACAGCACCAACACCAACATCACTGGCATCAACAGCCAACTTAAAAGGACGATCAAAGTCTGGGGCAGCAAGGACTGGAGCACTACCTAGTAAGGCCTTCAGGTTCTCAAAAGCAAGGTGACAAACGTCTGTCCAAACAAATGGGACTTTGGGACTGAGCAGGTTTGTTAAAGGGGCAGCAACAGTTGCAAAATTTTTACAGAAACTCCTGTAGTAGCCAGCCATACCAAGGAATCGTTTCAGCTCAGGACGTGAACTTGGAACACCAAAGCATACAATGGCTTCAACTTTGGCACTGATGGGGCAAACTTTTCCACATCCAACAACCTTTCCTAGGTAGGTGACTGTGGCCTGTCCAAATTGACATTTGGCAAGGTTCAGAGTCAGATTTGCCGCAACTCGTCTGCTGAACACTTCCTCCAGCTGAGCCAAGTGTTGAGGCCATGATGGACTATAGATGACTACATCATCTAGATAGGCTTCACAGTTGGACACACCTCTCAACACTTTGTTCACCAGACGCTGAAAAGTAGCTGGTGCATTTCGCATACCAAAAGCCATGACAATGTACTGGCAAAAATCATCTGGGGTCACAAAGGCAGAAATTTCACGAGCTCTCTCAGTCAGGGGGACTTGCCAGTAACCTTTGAGGAGATCCAACTTAGTCACAAAAGTGGCCGAACCAACCCGATCAACACAATCTTCCAGCCGTGGAAGGGGAAAACAGTCAGGCTTAGTTAATGAGTTGACCTTGCGAAAATCTGTACAAAATCGAGGCGTCTGATCTGATTTGTCAACAAGAAGGCAAGGCGAGCTCCAGGAGCTGGCACTAGGTTCAGCTATGCCATGCTGAAGCATATAATCAACTTCCCTGCGCAAAATCTCTCGCTTTTCAGGATTCACTCTGTAAGGATGTTGTTTTACAGGAGTTGCATCACCAACATCAATATCATGTTTAAGAACATTAGTACATGTTGGCACATCAGAAAAGAGAGCAGGATGTTTCTGAATTTTCTCAATGATGTCAGAACGCTCCGGGGAATCTAGATAAGAAAGGTGGACATCTAGATTAGCTAGGATTTTGGAATTTGGCAGCCTACCTTGACATCTTTCTTGACTAATAACTGCAACATCATCTGCCTCCTTCTCACCTACAGCAGCTGGACAGCCCAGCACTGCAACAGTCTTGACAATGGAGGATGCAGCCTGAATTCTCTCATGGTAGGGCTTTAACAGATTTACATGACACAGGCGTGTTTTGCGCTTCCTATCTGGGGTCTTGATCAGATAATCAACCTCACCAACCTGACGCTCTACAACATAAGGTCCACTATATCTAGCCTGCAAAGCAGATCCTGGAACTGGCAAAAACACAAGCACTTTATCACCAGGAGAGAACACTGGTCTTTAGCCTTTTGTCATACCAACCCTTCATTCTTTCTTGGGCTTCCCCCAGGTTTTGCTTTGCTAGGTCACCTGCCCTCTTAAGCTTGGATCGGAAACTGCACACAAAATCTAATATATTAGTAGGAGAAGACTGGTTAGCTAACCACTTGTCTTTCAACAGTTTCAAAGGGCCACGCACTGTATGGCCAAACACAAGTTCAGCAGGGCTGAAGCCGAGGGACTCTTGGGTCACTTCCCTAGCAGCAAAGAGGAGTAAAGGGATTCCCTCATCCCAATCTTTCTGAAACTCCTTACAGTAGGCTCGCAAGATTGTCTTAAGAGTCTGATGAAACCTCTCCAGGGCTCCCTGAGACTCTGGGTGGTAAGCTGATGATGTACAGTGCTGAACAGACAACTGCTGGAGCATCTGAGAAAAAACCCGTGACATGAAGTTTGACCCTTGGTCAGTCTGAACAACCTTTGGAAGACCAAACACAGTAAAGAACTTAATAAGGGCCTTGGACACTGTTGAAGCTGTGATACACCGAAGGGGTATGGCTTCAGGAAACCTGGTAGCAGAACACATCATTGTTAACAAGAACTGGTTACCAGACTTGGTGCGTGGAAGCGGACCAACACAGTCAACTATGATTCGCTCAAATGGTTCTCCAATTGCTGGGATAGGGTGTAACGGTGCAGGGGGAATTTTTTGATTGGGTTTACCAATACTCTGACACACATGACAAGTTTTACAATATTGTACTACATCAGACTTTACACCGGGCCAGAAGAAATGCCTCAAAACCCTATCCAAAGTTTTCTTAATTCCCATATGCCCAGCCAAACAATGATAATGAGCCAAACTCAATACATCAGAACGATAAACTCTTGGGACTACAATTTGAAAGACAGCACTCCAGTCATCTTCACAAGACACATGAGGTGGGGTCCACTTTCTCATTAGCACTCCATCATCAACAAAATATCCACAAGAGACATCAGTCAATTTATCTGCTTCAACAGCCTCTTCAAAGAGGTTGGACAAAGTTGAGTCATTGTTCTGCTCTGCTTTGAGCTCTGCATGAGAGGGGAACACTTTATCAAAGTCTAATGTCAGGTCTTTAGCTAAGAAAGTGTCAGAAAGCATAATCTCAGGGTCACATGTTTTGTCTTCTTTCTTTCTTGACATCGCTCGTGTAGTCACACAGATGGGAAAAGTGTCTGGATACTGCTTCTCAAGTTCATCAGGAGGTTCAGTCACCATAGGAATAGGAACCACTTCAGGTGCAGCCACTACTCTATTGCCAGCCAAATCATTGCCTAGAATGAAGGACACACCATCAATTGGGATACGTGAGCAAAGAGCTACAGCAACTTTACCAGAAACTAGAGATGTCTGGAGATTTAAGCTATGCATGGGCAAAGACAAGTAACCTCCACCAAACCCTTCAACAACAGCATAAGATCCCAATGAGGTCTCATCACTGAACTGCAAAAAGTCTTGGAGAATAAGTGACTGAAAAGCTCCAGTGTCTCTCCAGATTTTAATAGGTTGCAAACTGACAGGATCAGAGCCTAGAGAAACAAAACCATCCATAAGAAAAGACGAGGAGCCTGCAAGCTCACTTTTTTTGGTCTGATCTGGCCTGATCTGCTCAAGGTACGGGGTCACTACAGTTTTTACTAATGCAACAGGTTTAGTAGTTTTCTGTTTCTTACTCAAAACAGGGCATTCTGCAATTAGGTGGCCAGGCTTCTTGCAGTAGAAACAGACTTTTTCTGATGGGACATTTCCTGCACCAGTTTTTTTCTGAAAAGTAGAGACAGTGGGAGATTGCTTTGAGGAACGAGTCCTGTTAAACAAAGTTTTTCCCTTTTGCTCACCTTGATCTTTATCAAAACTTAATCTGTGGGTCAACAAAAACTCATCTGCTAAGACAGCAGCTTTGTCAAGAGTAGTAACCTTTTGCTCATTAAGATAAGTACAAACAACATCAGGAAGACAATGCTTAAACTCCTCAAGCAAGACAAGCTGCCTGAGTTCATCTTTACTTTTTACATTTTGTGATTTACACCACCTATCAAAAAGGGTCTCCTTTTCTTTGGCAAAGTCAACATAAGTTTGTCTGTCAAGCTTGCTAAGGCTTCTAAAACGTTGCCGATAGGCCTCAGGAACAAGCTCATAGGATCTCAATATGGCAGCTTTAACCTTCTCATAATCCTGACTATCTTCAAGGTTTAAAGCAGAGTAGGCTTCCTGTGCTTTTCCTACTAAAACACTTTGCAAAAGCAATGTCCATGCATGCTTCGGCCATTTTGAGATGGTGGCTACACGCTCAAAATGAGGAAAATATTTGTCAACATCTTTTTCAACAAAAGGGGGAACCAACCTAATATACTTCACTACATCAAATTCAAGTGGCTCAACATTGGTGGAAAGGGCCAGTGCAGCGTGCTTTAGTTCCATTTCTTTAAGGAAACGCTCGTGCTCTAAATTTATTTGTCTTTCTCTGAGCAGTCTCTCCTTTTGCCTCTCCTCTAACTCCAGCTCTTTAATTGCAAGTTCTTTTAATCTCAACTCTATGACCTCATCTGACACTTTAGGTGGAAGCTTTAATGCCGGAATGGGTGTTTTCTCAATTATACCTTGTCCTATCAGAGCAGCCTTGAGGGTCTCTTTCACACTTTTTTTTAAACCTCTCTCACTACTGGGAATTTCTATTTTGTAATGGATTGCAAGGTTTAACAACTGTTCTTTAGTAAACTGCTCAAGCAGCTCCTCTGATGGTACATCAATGAAGTCATCAAGCGTTGCCATACTAGATAACTTCTACAAAAGCTAAACAGTTAGCTAATACTTTAGTCTTCTATAAAGACCAAGTCAAACAAATGGGCACAATACCCTGACTAAGTGTCCAATATAACAAAAGCAGCACAATCAAATGCTCTCTCTCTACAAAATGGCTCCCATAGCCACAACCACACAAGTAGGCCTAGTGATATCCCAATCAAATTGCTAATTCAGCACAAAATATTACCCAAACACATCTCATTACTTCAGTGAAACATGCTGGTAATGAAAGCACAATTAGGGCAACTACAAATTAAGGGAGAACTAGCCTACACAAGGTCAGGTAACACCTTCCCAAGACTACACAAAACTGCACAACATACAAAGTTAGGATCCTGGACACAATACAACAATAGCCTCCAGTCAATGAAGCACCAATCTAAACTCACCTAACTTACAAAAACTCCTGCAAGTGACCACAGCAAGTAAACCCCTGAGTGCACACCAAACAGCAACCTCCCTGGTACCTGCCTAACTTAACTAAAACCTAAATATCTTCTGGAGATGTGCCGGGCTCGAGGCAACTTTCAAAACTGAGCTTTGGTACCCCTCAGTCATATGACCAAGGACCTGAGCCCAGTTTACCCCCAACAGAGAACATGTCCCCACCCAGGATTATCTCCGAAAACAAAAAAGGCAAAATAATAAATGAGTGGACAGTTGGAAGGACGAATGAATCAGCCCAGCTTGCCCACTCCCTATCTAACCAGGAAGATCACTTGAAAACTTGGTTTCAAAGCACTCAAGAGAAAATACTCACCATACACTCACTGAAGGAGAAAATCAAAGCAGCTCACAGCCACATTTCAACAGCACCCCACTGAACCAAATACAACACCACCTGTTTAAACTAGGGGATATAACCAAACTCTTCCAGGTATGACTAACCCTGGACGAGCCCCCAATATGTTACAACCCTGGCTCAGGGGAAGCAACATAAGGAGTCAAAGAAACAATTAATCAACTAAGAAAAGTTTTATTAACAAACAAAATTGATAAAATAATCATTAAACAGAGGAATAGGTCAGTCAGGCCTGGCTGGATCCTGGATCCTCTGGCTCCTGGCTGCAGTGTGAGAGAGAGTGGGCGGAGCCACACACAGGCTTTTGTAAGGTAGCCTGCAGCTGCCAATAATCAGGAGCTTGAGCAGGTATGGAAGCCAGAAGGTGCCTCAAATAGAGAGAAACAAAAATCAGCTTCACACATAACAGTAGGAATAACTTCATTAGGTACCAAGCAGATCTCTGTCTGTGAAGAGTGTCTGTCCTCAGTATCTGTGACAGATGAAGGACTATCTTCATTAGGTACCAAGCAGATCTCCTTTTGTGAAGAGTGTCTCTCATCCTCAGTATTTAAGACAGATGTAGGACTATCGTGATTGGGTACCAAGCAGATCTCCGTCTGTGAAGAGTGTCTGTCCTCAGTTTCTGTGACAGATGTAGGACTAACTTTGTTAGGTACCAAGCAGACCTCCATCTGTGAAAAGTGTCTGCCCTTAGTATCAGTGACAGATGTAGGACTATCTTCATAAGTTACCAAGCAGATCTCCATCTGTGAAGAGTGTCTGTCATCCTCAGTATCTGTGACAGATGCAGGACTATCTTCATTAGTTACCAAGCAGATCTCCGTCTGTGAAGAGTGTCTGTCCTTAGTATCTGTGACAGATGTTGGACTATCTTCAGTAGGTACCAAGCAGGTCTCCATCTGCGAAGACTGTCTGTCCTTAGTATCTGTGACAGATGTTGGACTATCTTCAGTAGGTACCAAGCAGATCTCCGTCTGTGAAGAGTTTCAGTCATCCTCTGTATCTGTGACATATGTAGGACTAACTTTCTTAGGTACCAAGCAGATCTCCGTCTGTGAAGAGTTTCAGTCATCCTCTGTATCTGTGACATATGTAGGACTAACTTTCTTAGGTACCAAGCAGATCTCCGTCTGTGAAGAGTGTCTGTCGTTCTCAGTATGTGTGACAGATGACTGACACCAGCAGTGGCTGGTCCATAGGGGGTGCTGGGGCTCTGCCCCACCAGTTGTGGAGTGGAGAAATACTTTTTGCGTTTCTTTAAATCAATGTCAGTTTTACTTAATACAGTGTATGTCTGTGCCTACATGCAATTACATCATTTAAAGAACATTTCCACCAACTGACACTCATTAAACAGTGAATTTACACTGACAGACAGTGTATCATTCTCTCATGGGGCGCTCCGCAAACTGCCCCTGACTTGCAGCTAAATAGCCAATCCGGTTATGGTTGCTGGGGGAAAATGATGAATAATTGGCCAATCAACGTCACCAAATTTAATGCCTGAGGGCGCTAGAAAAATAGCCCCAAGGGCTACGTAAAATACGTGAGGGGTTAGGAATGCTAGAGCTACGTGAGGAGCCAGCGAACGTTTTTCAGACAGACTCCCAGACTCTGTACGGAGAGAAAAAATACGGCGACGAGGAAGAGAGATGATGGCGGTGACGGTAGTTCAAGCGCAGCTTCCACCAAATACGCCTAGATCTTTATTAATTTACCGCTTTGAGAGACGGACGACGGAGGGAAAACTTCTCGTTAAGGCGCTGGGACCCGACAAGCCCGAAATCAACACTTCACAGCAAACCAAAGAGAAAGGTAAGTCATAGAAACGGAGTTTTTGCATGGCTGACAGGTTATGGCACAGAGGAACACACAGAGGCAGCAGTGTTAGGATGTAACGAAGTACAAATACTTCAAGCATTGTACTTAAGTCGAATTTTCACATATCTGTACTTTACTTTGTTATTCATAGTTCTGAAAACTTTTACTTTTCCTTTCACTCCACTACATTTCCGAAATAAAATGTATACTTTTACTCCAATACATTTTGGAGAAGAATGTTAAGAAGAAACAAGCTCTGAGACTCTCAAAAACCTGCTGCATAATTACAAGGACATTCAGAGAGCATGACGGACTTTTATGACATTATATATCACGTTGTAAAAGATTGTCTAGAAGCCTCACTGAAAACAAACACATTCTCGTCTAATTTTGAGCCTTTTTTCTTTTGGAAACACTTTAAAATTTAATTGTTACCTTTAAATAACAGACCTTGACGAAGAAGATTTTGTATTAAAGACAAAAACACATCCCTCTTTACACTAAAGACAACCTCTAGTAGGACTCAAACACTTCAGTGCCGGATGTACATGCCTGCTTACCACTGTGCCAAAGCAGAATACCAGAAGCCCCAGTCTTTATTTAACCTGTATGTGCAGAACTTGGCCTGACCCTGCTTTACCTCAGCTGATTTCAACTAATTGTTTTAAGATTTTTCAACTTAAGTTATGCAATGAGAACAAAACCTGAAGAAGCACACCGAGGGAGGTTAAATTTAATTTAATTTAGTGAAAATTAATGTCAGCTCTATTTAAGTTATCATAAGCATGATGCACCTGGCCCCTTAAAACCTGTTGTGTCATATTTGATTGCCTATATACTGTATATGTATGACACCTCTATCTAATCAATATGATAAACAAATTACTCAGAAAAAACGTTGAATACAGTCAAGTAAATGAACAAAATGTTCTTAAGTGGATTATCAGTTGCAAAAAACACCTAATGTACCAAATGAGATACAAAAATATGCAGGATAAATAAAATGGAAATTTTAATTTTGGGATTTCATTAGAAAGTGAAAGAAACATTTCAGCTCCAAAATATTAGAATGTTCTGGCTATCATTTGTGTTTTCAGGCTTTAGAGGGTAAAAGACCACATTAGGTTAATTGGCAGTTTACAGAGGAGCATTCAGGATTAGTCACGTCTACTACAGCACCATGTGTTTTGTTAAAATTTGGGATTTGCTTTAAATTAATTTCTTCAAAACTCAGTTTTTAGGCTGATGTTATATATTGTAAATGTAGGCTTACTGTCAGGATATGACTTGTTCTGCTAGTCCATGTGTTGTCTCCTGAGCTGTGAAGGGTGTTTCTTGTTTTTGCTTTGTTTTTTGTTATGACTTTGTTTGGTATCTTTGGAGCTTCAGTTACAAAGGTTTTTTTTTTTTTTTTTTTTTTGACTTTTTAGGACTGAGATCACATTTTTTGTGTTAAAAATTATGCCTTTTGTAGCTCCTGCAATTGGGTCCTGTGCTTTGTGTTTATTGTTAGTTTCTTTTGAGTTTTATTCCTTGACACTAAGATTATTGATGATAGTCAAAGTGCTTAAATATCCACTCAATAAGTTTTCTTCTTTGTTGATCACCACATAGGAACAAACTGTTGATAAATGAATTCAGTTCAGGCTACACAACTCAAACAAAGCAGTAAATCAAAGTTAGTAGTGTTAGTGATTAGGTGGTAGGAGTGGCAGTCCATGAGTCTTTATAGTTATTTAAATTAGGTACAGATAATAATAAATAATGGTCATTTGACTGTTGTTGAATAACATTTACACCCTGTACCTTAAGTTGTTTTTTTCTTCCACTTATCATTGCTCAATCTTACTGAATTAGTCATCCAGCAATTATTTTGTTGAATCAAATGAAATAGATTGTTTTTAAACAATGGTATTTTGTCTTTCATCACAGGTTCAGTCCCTGCTGCCATGAGCCCAGCTGCCCAGGCAACCAACATCCTGCAAGCAGAAGCAAATGCCACAGTGGGTTGGCAACTTCCAACCATCAACCTGTTGACCATCCAACTTAACAGAGTCAAGTTGCAGCTTAAGTACTGCAGGCCTCTGGTGGATGCTTTACAGGTAACTTTCATGACTGTATTTTCATATTGTCTTAACTCTTTAAATGATTTCAATTATATTTATTCAAAATATATTTAAAGGGTGAATCCACAATCAAGTAAGACATCATGGGGATAGTGTAATGTGTAGATTTTGAGTATCTCCAAGTTATATATCTGTGGTTTCTAATGAAAAAGAATTTTGAATTATGGATGCATGGATAGTATATTAAATTAAAATGACAAATGTTAAATTTAAAGCTAAAATTAAAGAGTTATACATGTCAGAGTTGCATTAGATCTATAATTTATATTACATTGTCACTATTTCAGGAATTGACTACATCAGACATCAGACACATTGAAGAACCCTTCCTTCAGCTAGCAGATGCCAACCGGTCTACTTGCCTGATGATGAGGACTTCTTTCTAACCTGCAGTCATGTCAAGCACAAGATGGTGCCAAACAACTTGATGGATACTTGACCTGTTCATCAGATCACATGAACCTGCTGAAATCCTTCCCAGCAGTGTGTAAACTTTCTGTGAAGCTGAACACTCCTCTACCTGCCTCAGGAGCCTGTGAAGCTGAACTGCATCGCAGGACTTGTCTTCAGCCCAAGAACAACAAGACTGAATTCTCACAACTTTGAAAACCAACTTCTGAAGATGAACAGACACCTTTTCAGTTTCAGACAACAACTTCATCCCAGTTGAGAGATGCATGTAGTTTGTCCATGTTGCTCACAGGGAGGTTGAGAGAGAGCTAGTCCCCAGTGATGATGGCAGAGGTTTAATTTTTAATGTTGAAAAAGTTCAAGCCTCTTTCCCTGTGCCTGGATATTATGCTTTTGTTGTAAGGAAGCCACAATAAATTAAATAATGAAAATTCTAACTGATCACTAAAATACTTTTACTTTTTATACTTAAGTACACTAAATATCAGGGACTTTAAGACTTTTACTCAAGTAATATTTTAAAAGATGACTTTAACTTCTATCAAAGTCATTTTCTGGTAAGGTACTTGTACCTTTACGCAAGTATTGCTTTCAAATACTTTATACAAGACTGCTCAGAGGAACAGACACACAGAGGAAGAGGGTGTCTTTAAGTTTATTTTACATTCATTGGGCATTATGTTATTATATAGTATTTTATGCAATCATAATATAGTTGTGCAGACTGCTTTGTTTCTCTCAGGCTTTGACATGCAGTGACAAATGTTGCTGCTCCTATATGGCACTGATGCTGTTTTCTCCAATGAAATGTTTCATTTTTTCTTTATTAGAGAGGGTATTAAAACAATCTGAAATTAAATTATTATTGTGGAACTGTATTAATTTTCGGACTGTTCATTTAAATGCTTATGCTAGATTAGGCAGGGAAATCTGTTGGCACACCAGCCCCACCAAAAAAAAATGTCACCAGACGCCACTGACGCACACATTTTCTGAGACGCCTTCGTCTTTATGACGATCGTTTTGGAAACTGTTAAGCCGCTTTTGTCTTCGTGTGGATGGGGCCTAAAGCTGCATTTTCAGCTGCCCGCACAGACACGAGCAGGGTTGCCAAGTCCACTCATTTTAAGCGCCTAAGGCCTACAAATCTTGTTAGTCATGGCTGTAGTCGTGTTGTTTGGGCTTGTTTCTAAACATGAAGTTTCTTCTTAGGCCTTGTGATTAACCCTGATTATCTTCTGGCTCATAACATAAAACAAAACACGACTGCAGTAGTCAGTTTGTCCACTTTCTCATTTCCTGGTTATTGTGCACACCCAAACACACTCATGCACATGGAGCATGCTGCAGAGTCAAAGTTGCCAGGTCTGCTTGTTATAAGTGATGTTCTTTTCTTGAATAGATACTTGGCACTGTGATACTGAAATGTAATGTTGCTGAAAATTAACACACTTTATGTAGATTTCTCTTTTAAAGGTGCAGTGTGTAGAACTTGGCATTTAAGCGACATCAAGCCTTCAGATTCTAGAATGAACCTAACTGTAACCAAAACGTCACGTCGTTGAGCAACGTAAATCCTGTGAAGACCAAAAGGATCCTTTAACACGGCACACAATTTATGTTTTGTGTGTGTCTGTTTATACGCACAGTTTGAATCCCTAGGACAGAGTAACAACTTCCTATGCATCCACCGCCATCCTCTCCTCTTCTTCGCCTGCATTCCTTGTAGATTTCAGAGCTGGCAGACGGATTCGAGTTTCGTTCTTTTTGTCCCTAAAACCACTCGTGGACAACACAGCAGGTCAATATGCCAGCCTACAGGAAACAGGGGCCCACAGTAATGTAATTTATTTATACAGATTTTTCTAACTAAATAAAAATAAAACAATGTACTACTATTTTGACGGACTTTACATACAAATAGAAACATTATATCCTATATTCACCGTTTCTGTTTGGTGAAATGCGGTGGATGTATGAAACGCCACATTCTACACACTGCACTTTTAAAAAGTAATATGTCACGTAAGGAAAGAAAATAGCTGGAGGTTGCTTATTTTGGGCTTTTTTTATTGACCTGGTTGCTTATTTCAGAAACAAAATGTGGAAACACTGCACAGGAGCTCTCATTCCACATGTGACATTTTGTAAAATAAAGAGCACAATAGAAATAACTTTTATGTTCTCTGTAGTAGAACTTTTTGTAGGCTTTCACATTTAGGAAAAGATATGGGGTTCTGTCAAAGATCCAGCAATGAAAAACGTGAACAGTTACTAAATAGAGGGTAACTAAGTAAAGTAATGAGTTACTTTTTTCAGAAGTTACGAGTAACGAGCAAACACTACTTTTTAAAAGTAACCTCTCCAACACTGGTCAAATATCAATGACAGCTTTGATATTTTTCTCATTGCTGATAAAAAATCAAACCTGTGATAGGTGACAAAGATCTTACTCTGGATTCTTCTCTCTCTGGTCTCAGCAGACTAAACTTGGACGGGTTGGACAGGCTCTGAACCGAATGCCTCGACATGTTGTGCTGGTCAAGGTCTCTCAGAGAAGCTGAAAAAGCCTCCCTGAGGATCTTCAGGTGGTTAGCCAGCTGTATCGGGCAAGGGTTCGGGTGAAGGATTCATGCAGGAAGCCTTCAGGTCCCGTGGCATCACCGATATGTTGAGGAAGTATCCTCAGCAGTTTGGCCCAAACACATGCCGCACGTGTTTGAGCGCTTCCCAGGTGGCAGAACTGCAGGAGGATAGGGTGATGTGTTTCCTGAACAGGTAGTACTGATTTCGACTGTGGACGGGTTGGCAGGCGGAAAGGTAAGGTAGGGCAGCTGTGCCCGTGCACCTCCAGGTGGTCGGGCTCCACAACCACACCATCCACATCGTATGTGCAACCCAACAGTCCCTCATCCCACTCGTAAGTGGATGGGAAAATCGAACCTTGAATTTTCATTTCTGAGGAATTCCTCCATGTCAGAACACGCTTCATACCCTTCCACCAAAGGTAGCGTGTTCTTCTGGCCGAGCGACCAAAAATTCTGCCATGTTTGCAGTTAGAGTGTTGAGTGGAATGAGAATGGAGAGTGCGTGTAATAAGTGTGGACAGTAAAGTGCAATGTGTGAGTGTTGTATGAGTTTGTAATGTGATTATTGATATCAGTGTAATGTAAGTTGTGTGGAAGCAATGTAATTTATGAATGTAAGGTAATGGGTGCTGGTAGTCTGGAGAGGTGTTGTCTCTGTGGTGGTGTGAGTGAAAATTAGCTGATCTGAGCTGTATTTCCTTTTATACCCTCCCAGTTGGATGTTCTACACATCATGAACTTTACTTATTTTACCTTTCAAGTTATGTAAGCCAAAGACTGTGATCCTGCAGATTATCAGTAGAATTTACTGAAAAGTTTGTAAGTAAGTAAAGGATAATTTTGATCAAAATACGATGAGCTACGCTCATTTTCATTCATGTTTATTTCTTTTTAATCTGTGATAGGTGACAAAGGTCTGGATTCTAGCCCCCTGCTCCTGACTGAACTTTTCAACAGCTTTTACCTCATTTATTTTTATTATTAATTTAGGTGTAATCGGTTTAAATTGCACTAAGATGCCTGCATATTTTACTCTTGATTAATACTTCATTTTAAATGCAAAGTTTCGTGATATCTACTGAAAATCTCCAGGATGACAGTCTGGGACCAGAGAGAACGATCCAGTGTAATAACTTTGTCACTTATCACAGATTAAAAAATTAATAAATACTAACATGAAAGTTGTTCTATGCACTTTGAACTGAATTAACTTTTAATTTTTACAAAACTGTACATGGAAATCTGGTAAAAATTTCAGGATGACTGGGTATGTTTTTGGGGTTTTTATACTGACTAGCTGTGTTCCAGGATTTCAGTTTTATAGATATTACACACTTCATTTTTCCACTGATGACATCATGATCGAAAATTCTCTTGTGCAGGTGCTCTGTCAGATTTTGCTACAGTTGTTTTTTCCTGTAGCTGCTTCCAGTTATACTTGTGTTTATCTAATCGTGCTAACTTAACCATGTTAAAAAAGACATTCTAGCATTTTCCTCTGTTTCTTAATCAAAATTG
The DNA here is from genome assembly GCA_036419115.1 of Scarus forsteni. Classification (NCBI taxonomy): domain Eukaryota; kingdom Metazoa; phylum Chordata; class Actinopteri; order Labriformes; family Labridae; genus Scarus; species Scarus forsteni. Next base: position 504,995 of record JAZDUH010000478.1, read on the forward strand.
AAGGGGGTATATTCTGATTGTGCGCTTACATAATGCTCCCTGTACTAAGGCGTCAATAAATCATTAATAATCATGTCTTCAGCTTTCTGTCCTTAATCACAGCTAGTTTTGATGTTTTAATCTGTACTTGAGTCATGAGTAAGAATTACTGTCATTCAAGGTAAAAAGTTTACATTTAGTTTCATGTTGCCCCCTTTATGCAATAAAAAGGTGTTTTTTAATAAAATGTTCTTTCTTTAATCATAAGCAATGAATGACATTTAATAGAATAGCAAAGTATATGATTTAAATACAGAAATCAAAGACAAATGTTAGCATTTGATCATATATACATTTTATATATATATACATATATTTATCTATACATTTTATATTTGTATATAAAATTTAACAGTTGAAACAAAAAATATGTTTCTTCAAAGGTGAACTATTTGTATTTACATCAGTCAAATCAGCCAATTTGACTTACATCAAAATGTGCCCACCTTGAGTATGATTCACACTGCATCTGCAAAAGAAAAAAACAAGGGGCAACATTCGGTTTAGAAAAATGAAGCCCATGCAGAAGTGCAAAAAAAAGTAATTCCATCAACAGTTAGTACAAATTAATAGCAATGTGTTTGAAGAATGAACTAAAACTTGAAATACTAAAAGTAGATTTTATGATTTTAGTTTATTTTTTTATTTGGAAAAGAACGAGCAGTGATCTCTGTGTACCCGCATGTATTAATACAGAAGCTATTGTGAGGATTTTAAGCTTCATTTCACACTAAACACACTGCTGTTATTTTAAACACAACTGTGAAGCAAATGGAATAGGGGCATTATTCTTATAAGGGACTTAGCCTACCTCAGATGGCTGACTCTACGATATGACTTTATGTGGCTGATACCGTCCTCTGTTTTTAGAATGCTTGTCATCAGGACTGGAGAGTGTCACCAGTTTGTCAATTATATCTTTGATTACGTAAGATCCAGAGAAGTCAGGTTGGATTCTTCCTCCTTTCCTCCCCGCTTCCTCATGTTAAATAGAAGACCTCATCCCCAACGTGATTCACAGTGTTCTTGTATTTTTTAGGCATCTTCTGGCATATGCCTGCTTCTGGTAGTCTTGGCTCAATGAAATATTTCCTGAAGCTTTGTCTTTTACATATTTCTTCTCCCTTGTCGTTTCATCCACTGCCAGTCTGTAAGTGGCCGCAACTGGGAGAACTAGGCTGGAAAATAAAAAACCAAAGATAAAGATCCTGAAATCATGAGTTTCCCATATTCAATTCAAAGGAACCTACCGGCATGTCAACAGGAACCTTGCTGGGAAACACTGCCTCCCTCCCACATATCAACTTAAATGGTTTAAATTTAGGAGTTGTATGGACCTTCGACCTCAAAGAAAACAATGTAGCCTCCAAGTAGACATCCCAGTTGTCCTGCCTCTCATTACCAATTTTGTGAGGGCTCCATGGTGTAAAAGAAAACACAATTTACGAACACATTCAAGGCCAATTTAAAAAAAAAATTGCAGTGCATAAATTATTGAAATCACATAATACGTCAGTGACTACACAGTGCGGTGAAAGAATGAAATGAAAGCATCAAAACATTTACATGTCAAATGTGCATATTGGCTAAATGAATTAATGTCTTCAAACAACTGTGCCAGCTAATTCTAATGGCCCTTTTCCATTAGCCCGTCTCTACTCGACTCGACTCTACCCAGCTCTACTCTACTCGCCTTGTGCTGCTTTTCCATTAGCCCCTGTCACCTGCCCAATGGGGTGCAGTGTCGCTGAGCAGCTCTGCGGTGACGTCATTTTGAGCGACACAACAATCTGTGTCTTTTTGTCACAAACTGAGTAAAAAAGGAAAGCAGAAGAAGGCTGCAGGTGGCAAGAAGAAATACCCCTTGAGAAGCACAGGAGAGTTTTGGAAGCTACACAACAGAATGAAGCCGAGGACGAGAGCAATCCAGCTGCAAGGGAAAGACGATGAGGGTAAGCTAATGGTAGCTACTGCTAGCATGCTAGGTTGTTGCTCATGACTCATCGATGACAACATTGTCCGACCAATCAGTAGCGGCAGTGGGTGACGTCATCTTTTGTATCGACTCAGCTCGCTTGGAACCAGAGCGGAGTAGGTACTAAAACTAGCTTGTTTTAGGAGGTACCAGGCTAGTGGAAACCATAGACTGTAAAAACATGGACGCCATGTCGCTGGGCTAAAATTGAAGCCGCCACGAAAACTGCTCCCCTGGTGACTGGCTGCAGTATAGGTCAATTCTCCGCCTCCCCATTCATCTGAACGGGCCGTAGTGAAACTTCAAAAAATTAATACACCTCAGAGAAATATTCTCCCATCCGTATGTTTCCAAGTCCTCTGAAAAGTTTCTTTTTCATCAGTTATTAGAGTTTAAAAATAACCCGCAGTTTACGGCAGCTTCACAATGATTGTGTACGGTGTATGCTGTGGAGTGTTGCGACCGTTTACAACAGCTGTGTCCGGATTATGGTCCAGATTCCCTCCTGGCTGCACAATGGCGGTGCCCTGACGGGGGATATTATGGCTTCAAATCCGTCACATGGTGTAAGGCGGACCCACGCTATCCAGTTCTTATAATAGATCCATGGTGGAAACAAGCTGCAAATCAAGTAGGGCCAAGGCGCCTAGTGGAAAAAGGGCCAACAGTGTCACTGGCTCTCTGTCACAAAAGTTGCAGGAATTAAACTTGCCATTTTATGTTGTGATTGGTTTTCTCATCCAGGCCATTTGTCTGAGGGTGATAAGCTGCCGTGATGCTTCTCTCAATGCCCAGCATCTGACAGAGGTTCTTGAGCTGAAACAAAAGAAATCATTGTTAAACTAAGACCCACAAAATTGAATATTCTTGGTTGAACTTCTAAAGTAGCACATGAAAACCCACATACATCATTCACAAATTCCCTGCCCTGATTCTCTGTGGACATCCATGTCTACAGACTAATAAACAAATATAGAGACCAAGTTCTTGTGCAGTTTTTGTGCTAAACGGGAAAGCTTCCACCCATTTTGATAAATAGTCAGATGCTGTCAGGAAGTAGAGAAAACCGTTGCTGGTTTCTAGAAAAGGTCCCGTGAGGTCGACCCCAACAAGCTCCCACACACCAGACACCTATGAGTTAAAAAGAAACTAAAGGGGTCCTTAACTGGTTCAATATTTATGAAACTCAATGTACTCTTGAAGCAAAGCAGAAAATAATAATGTTGGAATTATAGTAATAATGGATCATGTGAGCAAGGAGTCCAGGGGCAGCTTCAAAAACAGTCTTAAAGGTCCCAAATTATGCAAAAAACACTTTATTAAGTCTGTTGGTGAAATTTTTGGGTCTTTGGCTGTCCTCCCAGCCCACAAAATGTATTTAATGAAAAAACCTGTATTTAGTAGTGAGTATGAATGTAAAATCATGACCTTCTACAGGCTGTTGAGTTTTTGGATATTCTGTGACGCAGCAGATGATTTTTTGGACCATTCAGGAGCAAGCCTGACCTGATTGGTCCACCAGGGCAACAGAAATTATAGCAGTCTTAACACTGGGCACCAGAGACATCTATACATATGTGTAACTGTGTTTGTATTCGGATATTTTCCCCTCCGAATTAATTTTATTCAAAACACAAACAGGAAGAAGAAGACAGGAGCACAGGATGTGGGGTGTAGACGGCACAACAATAACTCCAAGTCTTTTGGCTTTCCCTGGAGAGGAATAGAAAAAGGAAAAAAAGACAAAATGTTCATATTTTAGTCACAGCCTGACTTTCAAGACATAGGAATTTCAAGAACATTTCAATACTTAAAGGAAATATGGTTTTAAGCACCCTGGCCCTATTTTCCCATCTACTTTTATCTAAATGATCGGGGTGTAAAGGTTTTGAACCAAACCGGAAAACCTAGGTCAAAGGATTTAGGTTTAGAAACTCACTCTGGCTTCCTGAACCGAGGTTTTTAAGTTTTTATTCTCCTTATGTAGACTGGTCCTAGGAAAAGTGTTAATTCATTTATGTTATATCTCTGACTGTCATAAGTTTTTCATCTTTATTTTATTTGTTTAGTCAATCTAGACTGGTCTTAAGACAAATGAAGAATAAAAACTGTGGGTCAAGAGGTTTGAACCAAACTGTGGGTCAAAAACAGAGGTTTGAACCAAACTGTCAGTCAGACACAGAGGTTTGAACCAAACTGTGAGTCAAAAACAGAGGTTTGAACCAAACTGTGGGTCAAAAACAGAGGTTTGAACCAAACTGTGAGTCAAAAACAGAGGTTTGAACCAAACTGTGAGTCAAAAACAGAGGTTTGAACCAAACTGTGGGTCAAAAACAGAGGTTTGAACCAAACTGTGGGTCAAAAACAGAGGTTTGAACCAAACTGTGGGTCAAAAACAGAGGTTTGAACCAAACTGTGGGTCAAAAACAGAGGTTTGAACCAAACTGTGGGTCAAAAACAGAGGTTTGAACCAAACTGTGAGTCAAAAACAGAGGTTTGAACCAAACTGTGGGTCAAAAACAGAGGTTTGAACCAAACTGTGAGTCAAAAACAGAGGTTTGAACCAAACTGTGGGTCAAAAACAGAGGTTTGAACTAAACTGTGAGTCAAAAACAGAGGTTTGAACCAAACTGTGAGTCAAAAACAGAGGTTTGAACCAAACTGTGAGTCAAAAACAGAGGTTTGAACCAAACTGTGAGTCAAAAACAGAGGTTTGAACCAAACTGTGAGTCAAAAACAGAGGTTTGAACCAAACTGTGAGTCAAAAACAGAGGTTTGAACCAAACTGTGAGTCAAAAACAGAGGTTTGAACCAAACTGGGTCAAAAACAGAGGTTTGAACCAAACTGTGAGTCAAAAACAGAGGTTTGAACCAAACTGTGAGTCAAAAACAGAGGTTTGAACCAAACTGTGGGTCAAAAACAGAGGTTTGAACCAAACTGTGGGTCAAAAACAGAGGTTTGAACTAAACTGTGGGTTAGGTGAACCATTACACCCTTACTAAATGAGTGGTGGGATTTTTTTAACAAGTTTGAATGCAGTACTCACCGTTGTCTGAGGGCTGCTTTTCCTTATGTCACTGTTTTTTTCAGAAATTGATCTTCTGATGAGGGCCAGCTGCTGTTCAATGGCCTCCTTTGGGCAGCCCAGCTTCTGCAGAGGCACCTTCAGGCAATCTATGACCAAAACAAAGAACCTAGTGACTCAACAAACTACAGCATAATTGCTGTGAGAAATCATTTAAATAGAAAAACGGGAAGGCGTGGAGTAAAAAATCGATTCATGTAAGAATCGCAATTATTATCCTTTACTATTCTGAATCCATTAATATTTTTAAAAAATCGAAGAAACATGTCCTTCAGAATACGTGAAGGACATGTTAGTAGAGTCAAGGGCGTAACCATGGTATAGATATTGGGGGTCCAAATGTGAGTCCTTCCCAGATATTATTTTTTCAAGTGCATTTCCCACAATTTCATATTTCCATACATTGATAAAGATTTGCTCATCTAGAACATAGTTTTGAGGAATACATTGGCCATTTGAATTAACATTTCAAGAACAGTCTGAAATTTCTCTGACATAGCAGCAAATAGGACCAATGAGGAAAACTTTCATACCTAAAGTGTGTTGGTTTAAATATTGTGATTGAAACAATAAGATGTACTATGGACTTTTAAGTAAGTCAAAGTAAGTCAAAGTGAATTATCCTTTTGTTGATTTGTCTTAAAATAAATTCCTGCACATTTACACTGGAAAGTTTTATGTGAACGAAATCATAGATTAAATAAAAATTAAATGTTAAATCTTGGTGTTAATTGACTACCAGGCAACAAAACACATAAACAAGAGATGCCTGAGTCTGACCTGAGTGATATGGTTGAGAAGTCTATCACAATAGTTAAGTTTCATATCGAAACTGCTTGATAGTGAAAAACATTGACCTCTAATAATGACATGTACTTTTTTAGTATTTATGAAATATAGACAAAAAACATTTCACTTCTTTAATTTGAACTTAACCACTTTGTCAGGTAATAGTTAACATAACTTTACAGACTTACAATTCATTGGCCTGTGCAATCTATTAAAATCCAAAACAACAACTCTGCCATAAATTCATATTTTATAAAGCTCCTGCATTTTCATTTTTTGTTGAAGTTGATACAGATTGATAATACTTCATTTTCTCTATTATATAAAAGTGCTCCTAATATTGTCCACTCAATTCAAATACATGAGGGGGGCTCTTCTCTGGATGTGTGTGGCTGTTTTTTTTCCTCTACACTGCTCCCTAACAGGTCAAAACAACATAGAACTGTGTATAAAACAAGTAATAAGTAATCTATTTTAGAAAAAATGTAATAAATGTGTTGGCAGTAACAGCAACGAGTAGGCTAGTTCCTCTGATGCCCTTTTGTATTGATTAAAAGAATACAATGAATGAACAAATGTAAATAATATAATGAATGGATGAATAGTAACTGGTCTACATGACTGCATAGATTTTAAATGAAATATCAAACTAAAATTTGCTGTAATCTGAGATCAGTTTTGACTCACGTAACGCACTCACATACTCATTCCTGTTACCCATTTTCATTCTTGTTACCAAATGTTTTTTTTCTGATTATTTAATTGTCACTTTAAAAAATAAAGAAAATAAACTGTATTTTTACATTTATATTGGTTCCAACAGCTGTCTGATTGCTTAATGAACTACATGCTCAATCTTTGGATTAAATTTATTTTTTATGTCCTATAAAGGAAAAGTTTTGATTTGCATTCTCAGAAAAATACAACTCTGGTAAAAATAATCATCTTTTGTCATAAATATTAGTATTTTCATCATGTAACCAACCATTTCTTGTAAATTAACTCTTTTTTTAAGGGAAAACATCGTATGTGATTGATATTCTTTTAAACATGGTTTTAAAATGGCATTTGAGTTTTGGTAACAGCAGAGAAAAAATTGCAATGATAATAAACTTTAGAAGTTGCAATTAATTAAATAAAGTAGCCTGAGATTGACCAGTACTCATTTTGAATGAGTAAATGTGTATATTACTAAATTCTAAATTGAAATGGAATGAAAAATTAAGTGTAATTTTGAAGAGTTACAACAAGCAAACTGCACTCTTTTGGCGGAAAGACCCAAATAATGTTTTTACGCTGTTTAGAGACTCATATTACAATGCTTCACCTGTTCATCTTCAGAGCAGGTATCATTTTACTAAAAAAATCATTGGACTAAAGAAACAATGACTGAGCAAAATGATCATTTTAAATTGATGCATTGAATATTCTACTTTTATTGCTGCTAGTGCTATTTGCTTTAACCATACCCAGCCTGTTTAAGTGCCAAGTGAAGTATAAAACCATCAAACAATTTTCACACACACACACACACACACACACACACACACACACACACACACTCACACGACACGGGGGTGGGGGGCGATAAAAAGAACAGCACGCACTGATGAAACAGTTCAAATGAACCCCTTTTAAAAGTTTCCCCCACCATAATTAAGCCTCCGGATCAGATCAGAAAGTTTTCCATTAAATTAAATTTGTGATATTACACTGGATCCGCTCCGGCGCGGTCGGGCTGGTTCACAGCCATCCTTTTTTTTGCGGGCGATGCGATGCTGAAGTTTTCATGCATGTAATTCAGCGGAGGGCAGATCGAGCAGGACCGGAAGTTGTGCACGGAAACTTCCTAAAAAGGCCCTGTGACTTTCGAAATAAAACAAACTGTCTCAAAACCAGATCGCAGTTAACTTGACTACAAAAATAAACAGACGTAATAAGCGGTGCCAGACCAGGAGTCAACAGGTTTGAGGTTTTACAGGCCATTTATGAATGAATAGAGGCTTATCAACGGAGTGGGAAGCGCGGGAACTCCTCGGTCTGTGACTCCAACAGTCGGTCAGATGATGAACACAGTGATAAACGATATTTCTTCACATTTATTACATTGAAGCGGCCTTTTTGACCATGACACTACTTTTTGCGTGTCTAGTAGCTTACCGTCTGAACAAAGGCGAATGTCCGCCTGTTGGTCCTGCTTCCTTCTTTTTGTCCCAACCTCCATTTGTTCCTGACCCTTAATGACCACCAGTGACAGGCGGACTGAGCGGTTTTTCAAACGAAGCCGCGAGCCGGTGTTTACGGTGGGACTGAACCAAGTGTAGGCTACAGGGAGGGGGGGTCACACAGTTTTGTTTCTCTTTTTCTTCTTAAATTTAAAGTAAATGAGAAATAACAAGTGACGGATCCACTACAGCCAGGTTTAATAAAAGGAGGGCATATCATATGTCACCTATTAAGATATAATAGGCTTATTATTGGGGGGGACAGATTGGTATTTTTCCAATATTGGGGGGGACGTGTCCCCCCCAAAGTATATGGCGGTTACGCCGTAGCTAATAAAGTTAGTCTGAGATCTGTCACAGAAACTGAGGAGAGACACTCTTCACAGACGGAGATCTGCTTGGTAACTAGTGAAGGTAGTCCAAAATTGAATTAGTTCTTTCTTTTCCCATGCTGAACATGGGAAAAGCACCGTACAGTCCTGGTGAGTACAGTGTCCTCCACACAGAAGTTAATGTAATCCGTTATACAGTCTGTGAGGTTGTCGATGTCCTCCCCGTGAGGATCACAGAACTCCTTCCACACAGTTGACTCAAAACAGTCCCTCAGAGCCTCTTCAGTCTCCTCAGACCATCTCTTAACTGCGCGGGTCACAGCTGGCTGCCTGTGGAAAAGTGGTTTGTACACGGGCTGGAGATAAACCAGGTTGTGGTCTGATCTCCACAGGGGAAGGGGGGGGGTGATGACTTGTATGCATCCTTGGTGTTTGCATACAGTAAGTCCAGTATTTTATTGTCTCTGGTGTGGCAGGTGACATACTGGGTGAAAGTGGGCAAAGTGGAGGATGGAGAGGTGTGATTAAAGTCCCCAGAGATGAGGAGGAGGGCCTGAGGGTGTTTGGTCTGTAGCCAGCTGACTGCAGAGTGCAGGGTCTCACATGCAAAGGCTGATTATTACAGTTGGCCTGACACAGGCAGACTAATGCAGCACCATTCTTTAACAGTTACTATGGCAACGAGGGGGAGGAGGCAGAACATGTTCCTTTGATCTTCCCTTGCTGCTGATTGGACCTCTGGATCAAAGGACGTTCCTCTGGTGCTGCTTTGGTGATTCCATCAGTCCATATATGGACATAGACTCTGATATGTCTATATAAGTAAGATCAGGATTGTGCAGACTTAATTCGACATCAGAGCAAGAACAATGAACAACACAGAGGCAAGTACACAGACCAACATTTTGGTCAACAAGGACCTACTCAGGCGTCCGCCTGACATCCATGCAGTGGCTTAATCTAGAGGCTGGATCACTGGACCCGAGAACAAAACCCAAACTGACGGAGATGTGTTTGGATGACAGACACTCTTGACAGATGGAGATCTGCTTGGTACCTAAGGAATATAGTCCGACATATGTCACAGATACTCAGGATAATAATAATAATAAACTTTATTTATATAGCACTTTTAAAAAACATTGGTTTACAAAGTGCTTTGACAGAAGGTAGGAACATAGAACAACAAAGCACAAGAGTTTAACATCAAAGGAAAAAGAACAACCGAAGAAGGTTAATCAAAATCAAGAACATTTCAGACAAACACAAAAGGCAAAATGAAATCGAGAGAGATCATAACAAATAAGGAACGTAAACCCCGAAGTGGGCACAGAAGACAAGGCCCAGTCACTTAATATGGACGCAGAGGAGGCCCCGACCCCACAGGGCTGGAGACACAACACACCAGGGCACAGCAACACACAAGTGCAACTGAACCCTGATGGTGTTAACTAACATGGACGGGTCCATGTCCAATGACTCCAGCCCCATGAATCAAAGGGCCCCCTCCTTGTGTCATAGGAACCCAGACAATACAGGAACACTGCTGCTAAAATGAGACCGTGAGGACCAAAGTAAGCTAAAATAAAGAAATAAAATTAATAACATGTATTAATAAATGAATAAAAATAATATTAAAAGACAACAGTAAAACAGTAGAATATAGATAAAAAAGAGACAGAACAGTAACACAGTTACAAGATAAGAAGCTAAAATTATTCGAGCAATGCCTAAAAATAAATAAATGGCTAAAAAGACTAAAACACAAATAAAGAAAAGCTTAAAACACAAAGAAGCAAGGAAAATAAAAGACAACTAAAAAGACTAAAAAGACTAAAAAGACAACATCACCTAAAAGCTATTCTGTGAAAATATGTTTTTAAAAGTGACTTAAAAGAAGCAACAGACTCCGCACGCCTTATCTCCTCTGGCAGGTCGTTCCAAAGTCGGGGGGCTCTGATGGAGAAAGCTCTATCACCTTTAGTTTTGAGCCTCGACTTTGGAACAACCAGGAGACCTTCGCCAGAGGATCTGAGGCTGCGGGCTGCCTGATAAGGAGTTAAAAGCTCTGAAATGTAGCTGGGGGCCAAGCCCATGAGTGATTTAAAAGTAATCAATAAAATCTTAAAATCAATTCTAAAACTGACAGGAAGCCAGTGGAGGGAGGCTAAAACTGGAGTGATGTGATGCCGTCTACTAAAACCAGTTAAAAGCCTAGCTGCTGCATTCTGGACCAGTTGGAGGCGAGAAAGAGATTTTTTATTTAAACCGGGGAGGAGGGAGTTGCAATAGTCCAGTCTGGAAAAAATGAAGGCATGAATTACTTTAATGAGGTCTGGAGGGGTGAGGATATGTTTGATTTTTGCTATGGAACGAAGGTGGAAGAAACAGGACTGAACGGTTTTATTGACGTGGGATGAGAAGGTGAGGTCTGAATCAAGAATTACTCCTAAATTTCTGGCTGATTGTTTAATGTTTGGTGATAGAGGGCCAAGACTGGACTGTAGGAGGGGGGAGCAGTTGATGTTGAACAGGATAATTTCAGATTTTGTGTTATTTAATTGAAGAAAGTTTTCTGCCATCCAACTGTTGATGTCCCTGAGACAGTTCATGACAGCAGCTAGGCCCTGTGGGTCCTCAGGTCTCAGGGGAAGGTATATCTGTGTGTCGCTCATGTAGCAGTGAAAGGAGACTTGGTTGCGCTGAATTATTTGGCCAAGGGGCAGCATGTAAATAGAAAATAAAATTGGACCTAAAACTGAACACTGCGGTACACCACAGGCAACGGCAGCAGTAGAGGAGCTGTGGTTGCCTATGGCGACCGCACAGGTTCGCTCTAAAAGATAAGACTGAAACCAGCTAAGTGCAGTGTCCCTGATACCCACCCAGTTTTTAAGACGATCGATTAAAATGGCGTGATCCACTGTGTCAAAAGCTGCACTGAGATCTAAAAGGATTAAAATTGAGCCCTCCCCTCTGTCCGCTGCTAAAAGAAGATCATTGGTCACTCTGAGGAGGGCCGTCTCAGTGCTGTGACCTGCTCTAAAACCAGACTGAAACTTCTCAAAGAGGTTGTTGTCAGACATAAAATGTAAAAGCTGTGTAGAAACCACCTTCTCTAAAAGTTTGGATAAAAATGAGAGTTTTGAAATGGGTCTAAAATTGTTAAAATCAGTGGGGTCAAGGTTTGGTTTCTTTAAAAGGGGTTGGACCACAGCGTGTTTAAAAGCAGAAGGAAATACTCCCTCTGACAAAGAACTATTAATAAAAGCTAAAATGCTGGGCCCAACTGTGTTAAAAACCTCTTTGAGGAATCTGGTGGGGATAAAATCAAGACTGCACGTAGCTGGTTTCATATGGGCTAAAATATCTGATAAAAAGGATAAGGACAACGGCTCAAAACTGCTAAAATAACAAAGAACTTCCCTACTTAAAAGCACGGGATATTCAGGAGGAGTGATTTGATGCCTGATGTCCATTACCTTGTTGATAAAATGAGTCAAAAACTTCTCACAAGTAGCTTAAGAAGCATCAGTAAAATGGGAGGGGAAGGGTTAGTAAGGAGTCTAAAACCTTAAATAAAACTCTGGGGTTAGAATGATTGGCTAAAATCAAGTCAGAATAAAATGCTGCCCTTGCATCTTTAACTGCCCTCTGGTAGTTTTTCATGGAGTCTTTCCAGATTTCATGAAAAACTACCAGACCAGTTTTTTTCCATTTTCTGTCATATCTTCTACAAATTTTCTTTAACTCATTTGTGGGCTCTGTAAGCCACGGCTGGGGCTCTTTGTTTGAGCTTTTTAATTTCAAGGGGGCTACAGAGTCCAAAATGGTTTTACATGTATGGTTAAAAAGAGAGACAAGCTCTTCTGTGTTAAAAACTGGACTAAAATCTGGGTTGAGGGCAGTTAAAGATGCACAGTTAAAAAGCTCCTTAAACTTGCTAGCAGACGTTGAATTAAAAACCCTTCGATAAACAGGAGTTCTATCAGTAAAAGAAGGCTGGGATAAAACCACAGAGAATAAAATCAATTTATGATCTGACACACAGACATCCTTCGTTAAAAACTCTCCAGGACTAAGTCCAGAATATAAAACTAAATCAAGACAATGTCCTTTCGAGTGGGTAGGTTCCTGTATTGCCTGGGTTAAATTAAAAGAGTCCAGAGTTTCAATAAAATCAGCAGTCATGGGATGTGAGGGGCAACAGACGTGTAAGTTAAAATCACCTAAAATAAGAATTTTGTCATATTTACAAATAAAATGGGTTAAACACTCTGAAAACTCTTCAATAAAAGCAATGTTATGTCTGGGGGTTCTGTAGATAACTAAAATTAAAACAGGCTCTTTTAATGTGATAATAAAAGCAAGGTGCTCAAAAGAATTAAAAGTGCTGATGGTGATTGGGGTGCATTTAAAAACCTTCTTGTGAATGACAGCCACCCCCCCTCCTCGACCTGACAGCCGGTGTTGACGGAAGTGAGTAAAGTCAGGGGGGGTGGCTTCGATGAGGGAGGTGTACTTGTCCGGGGTGAGCCAAGTTTCTGTTAAAACAAAAAAGTCCAGGTTGTTTTGGGAAATAAAATCATGGCATAAAAAGGTTTTGTTGTTGATTGATCTGATGTTTAAAAGTCCAAAGTTCACAGGTTTACTGTTAAAAGCAGAGCGGGGTAGCCGGGGGAGCAGGGGGACGTGGATGAGGTTGGAGGGGGTGCAGTTTCTGACTGGACGGGGGTGAGGACGTGAGGAGGTGGTGTGTAGTGGGATAAAAGATTCACTGGTGGTGCTGATGTGGGGGTCGGGGGCAGGTGGGAATGGGCAGGTGAGTGGGCGGGGTTAACAGGACTGCTTTGGGGTGACCAGATGTTGTTGTGAGGAGGGGGGGTTAGTGACCTGAGTGTGGGAAAATGAGCTGCTGGGTGCAGACTGTCAGACAGATGAGGAGTGGATCTTGAATTGAATGTTAGATGACAGCATTTGGCTACCCGCCTGTTGGGGTGGATCCGTCGTGTATAAAAGTGATGCTCTGTCCCAGAAGAGATTAAAATTGTCAATGAAATGGAAGTTGTGGGCGGGGCAAGTGGCCTGGAGCCAGGTATGGAGATTAAGAATCCTGCAGTGTGGGGATGGGGCCAGAGATAAAAACTGTCTTTCCAGTGTCCTTTAAAAGGTTAAAAAGCAGGTTAAAATCACTCTTGGTGACCTCAGATTTCCTGCGGGAGGTATCGTTTGAGCCCACATGCTCACCTATCTTTGAGACAGAGGAGGGAGGGAGGGAGTAGGTGGAGGAGTTTGTCCAGGATGACAGGAGCGGTGGCACCAGGTAAACAGTGTGTGATGGCGTTAAAAATCTGATGTACCTCGTTATTGAATCGCCAATAATCAACGTGGTGGCAGGGAGGAGAGGGCGTGGAGGTGAGGAGCGCGCGCCGAAGCCACCAGCTCTCGGGCGCTCCACCTGTGCTGAGACAGGTGCAGATGGACCAGGTGGGGTGAGGGTGCTGGCAGGTCGGGGGAGCCCCCCTGAGCGCATCTGTCACAGATACTGAGTGCAGACACTCTTCGCAGACGGAGATCTGCTTGGTACCTAATGAAGGAAGTAAGACATATGTCACAGATACTAAGGACAGACACTCTTCACAGACGGGAGATCTGCTTCGTACCTAATGAAGACAGTCCTACATCAGTCACAGAAACTGAGGATGACTAACACTATTCACATATGGAAATCTGCTTGGAACCTGCTGAAGATAGTCCTGCATCTGTCACAGATACTGAGGATGACAGACACTCTTCACAGACGGAGGTCTGCTTGGTACCTAACAAAGTTAGTCCTACATCTGTCACAGATACTGAGGATGACAGACACTCTTCACAGATGGAGGTCTGCTTGGTTCCTAACAAAGTTAGTCCTACATCTGTCACAGATACTGAAGACAGAAACTCTTCACAGACAGAGATCTGCTTGGTACCTAACAACGATAGTTTGAGATCTGTCACAGAAACTGAGGACAGACACTCTTCACAGAAGGAGATCTGCTTGGTACCTAACGAAGATAGTCCTGCATCTGTCAGAGATACTGAGGATGACTGACACCCTTCACAGATGGAGATCTGCTTGGTACCTACTTAAGATAGTCCTACATCTGTCACAGATACTGAGGATGAGAGACATTCTTCACAGATGGAGGTCTGCTTCGTACCTAACAAAGTTAGTCCTACATCTGTCACAGATACTGAGGACAGGCACTCTTCACAGACAGAGATCTGCTTGGTACCTAATGAAGATAGTCCTGCATCTGTCACAGATTCTGAGGATGACAGACACTATTTACAGAAGGAGGTCTGCTTGGTACCTACTGAAGATAGACCTACATCTGTCACAGATACTGAGGATGACAGACATTCTTCACAGACGGAGATCTGCTTGGTACCTAACAAAGTTAGTCCCACATCTTTCGCAGATACTGAGGACACACACTCTTCACTGAAGAATATCTGCTTGGTAACTAATGAAGGTAGTCCAAAATTGAATTAGTTCTTTCTTTTCCCATGCTGAACATGGGAAAAGCACCGTACAGTCCTGGTGAGTACAGTGTCCTCCACACAGAAGTTAATGTAATCCGTTATACAGTCTGTGAGGTTGTCGATGTCCTCCCCGTGAGGATCAAAGAACTCCTTCCACACAGTTGACTCAAAACCTTCCTGTCAGAGCCTCTTCAGTCTCCTCAGACCATCTCTTAACTGCGCGGGTCACAGCTGGCTGCCTGTGGAAAAGTGGTTTGTACACGGGCTGGAGATAAACCAGGTTGTGGTCTGATCTCCACAGGGGAGGGAGGGGTGATGACTTGTATGCATCCTTGGTGTTTGCATACAGTAAGTCCAGTATTTTATTGTCTCTGGTGTGGCAGGTGACATACTGGGTGAAAGTGGGCAAAGTGGAGGATGGAGAGGTGTGATTAAAGTCCCCAGAGATGAGGAGGAGGGCCTGAGGGTGTTTGGTCTGTAGCCAGCTGACTGCAGAGTGCAGGGTCTCACATGCAAAGGCTGATTATTACAGTTGGCCTGACACAGGCAGACTAATGCAGCACCATTCTTTAACAGTTACTATGGCAACGAGGGGAGGAGGCAGAACATGTTCCTTTGATCTTCCCTTGCTGCTGATTGGACCTCTGGATCAAAGGATGTTCCTCTGGTGCTGCTTTGGTGATTCCATCAGTCCATATATGGACATAGACTCTGATATGTCTATATAAGTAAGATCAGGATTGTGCAGACTTAATTCAACATCAGAGCAAGAACAATGAACAACACAGAGGCAAGTACACAGACCAACATTTTGGTCAACAAGGACCTACTCAGGCGTCCGCCTGACATCCATACAGTGGCTTAATCTAGAGGCTGGATCACTGGAGAGAGAACAAAACCCAAACTGACGGAGATGTGTTTGGAATTAATCGATGTTGCAGCAACACACATCTTTGAGCTCTTGCAGTGTGAGAGTGATGGTGCGAGCATTATGTTTGTGCCAAAGGACCAGGTGTCTAAGTGTCTTGGAGACATGGGCAGCATCATAGCACAGACATTGGCTGAGAAGATGGGTGTTAAGGGTGACATCCAGAGCTCGAGCACACAGATACTGACAGAGCTCATAGTTGATGAGGTTACAGAGAAGGTGAACAACTAGCTCTCTAGCTTGGAGGAGTGTGAGAAAGCTTTTCCCCAGAGTGTGAGGATCATCGCACAAAACATGTGGCAAGTACTTTGTAACATTATGCCCAGGATACCAAAGTCCATGAAATCCAGGAAAGTGACCCTGGTTAATGAGTTTGAATGCACTTCTAATGAGGAAGTCCTCCTCATTAGACGTGCATCTTGTTGCCAGAATAATAATACTGTAAAATTTAAAGCAACCCCTTTATAGTGTACCAAATGAAGAAAATCCTACATCTGTCACAGATACTGAGGATGACAGACACTCTTCACTCTTCACAGACGGAGATCTGCTTGGTAACTAATCAATCAATCTTTATTTGTATAGCGCCAATTCATAACAAGTGTTATCTCAAGACACTTTACAATAGAGCATAAAGCTCTTCATTTTATGGAGACACATATATGCATAGATACTGTCAGGAATTTTCCCTTTATAATCCTTCAATAGCCCAGATGGTTCGTACCTCTACCTGACATTCCAAATTATTCCAAGTAAAAATGACACAGAGAACAGCTGGATACAAAATCAGATGAAGCCTTTTAATCCTTCTTCGTCTTGTCTAGACAAGAGAGTTCCAACCCAAAGAGTCCAAAAGTAATCCAAGAGTTGAACTGAGATCTTAGTACAGTATCACCTACTTTTATAGCATTGTATGTGGTCACATGGAGATGGACTTGCAGGTGTGAGAGTTCATCAAGTTTACGGAGAAGGGACAGCTCGTGGGAATTTCCCAAAGTGTGAGAAAACAGTCTCTAGCAAGGAGAGGGCTGAGCAGAGTTTACACACAGGTCAAGCAGGGTTACCTTAGTTCATGTCTCTAAGCAATGATCTTACAGCATATCAAGACAGTTCAAATACATAAGAAAAACCCATATACAATATGTACAAGAGTCAAATTATTTCTAATACATATGTATCAAATAAGATACAACAGGCTTTAATTGGTTAATTATGTAAAGGTGTGTGTATTGTTAAGTTATGTGATATATTCAGATTTTGTTTTGTTGCTGCTTGTTGACAGTTTAATAAAAAAAATAAAATCAAAGTGTAGTTTGATTTAGTTCAGCTTTTCATTAAAAATGTCATATAGATTTATATATTGTTTTGAGCTTTTAATTCTTGTAAAGCTGCTGTAGTGGTGATCAGACCAGTGTTTTTGGTGAGTAAACCCTGGTCTTGTGCATGAACACAAACCTGTAGACAGGTAGGACATAGACTTATGAGGAACAATGACATTATAGTTATTGTTTATATCACTATGTAGGTCTAAAGAGTTTGACGTATCAGACAGAATATAGCATTTGTTTTAATTTTATTTTTTACCTTTAACCTAAGTTGATTGCACATGCACCTTTGTTACTTCTGAGTGCTAGTCTGATTAAACCTGCACAAAATTAAGTATTTTGTGTTAAATGTCGCCGTGTATGCGGGCAAAATTTTGATTGCCTTCACCAAATCTCACTCCAAAGTTTTTTGAAAAGTTGGCAGCCCTGAATTAGTTTGAGCTTCTTCGTTTTCTTTACACAGAATGTTCCATAAACTGATTCCTCTTACTGTAACGCAGCCCTCCTTCAGTTTAGTTCTGAATCATGTTTTTTTTTAAATATTTCAAATACTTTAAATGATAAAAAACTTTCTCTTTCTAATTGCTCTACATTAGTAAGAAATGAATTATAAACTTCTATTTTATCTTCATAACTTGTCATGGACCATGGACATCTCAAGGCTTCATCAGAGTCCTTCTGGTGAATTATCAATCAATCAATCAAACTTTATTTATAAAGCACTTTTCATACATGAGATGTATCACAAAGTGCTGTACATTAAAATAAACAAGCAGATCAGGGAAGTACAGATGAAAATAGAAGATCCCACCCACCCTCCCAGCCCATATTTAACACAGACAACCACTCACACGCAAAATCATGTACCCAAGCCCCCACACACACACACACACACAGACAAGAACTGTAAGCCAGGACTCTTTAGAAATCCACAGAGGACTGAGGAAACGCGATCTTGAATTAAAAATGAGGGAACACTGGAGCTAAAACTAAACTGACTGAATAGATAATTAAATAAAATAAATACAACCATGATAAAATATGACAAAGGTAATAAAATGCTAAAAGTTGATTAAGAAAACTGAAACACCAAACAATTAATAAATAAAAAGTGGTAAAACATGAAATAGTTATACATGAAATATGAAATAATTATACAGCGATCCACGTTCAGTTTCATGTTGAGGCCTCACAAACTGTCACAAAAATGATGCAAACAATCAAGATGGAGCAACCAACCTGGCTTTACCTGCTCTTTTTAAACACTTACATTGTTTATGTATCATTATGTTATTTAAATTATGTTTACAGTTTTTTTTTTCAGCTGTCAGGCTCTGCTGCTTTCAGTCCATGGACCAGACCAGATATCAGAACCACTCAAGGTGACAAAACTTACCTATGATTTTTGAAAACCTCCATGTCTGTGGATGATATTTTGGTATGATAACCCTTCCTGAGTGGCAGCTGTATCATAGTTAACAGCCCATGAAGTTACCCTACCCCATCAGAAAATTACATTTTAGACGCTGGTGCATCCTCTTGTTTAGACTCATCTACAGGACGTCTGTCAGTGTTTCACTAGATTGTCTTTGGTATTATTTTAAAGAAAACCTTTTAAGCTTTCATTCAAGCTAAAATGTGAATCTTTCTGACTAATATAGAGGTCACTGTAGCTCTTCAAACTATAAACAACATGCATTTTTTAAATGATATATTATCTTTTAGCCCTGTGTCATCTAGGAACAGCAGGGATATAAAATATAAGAACTAGAATACTCACAGGACCATAAATGATTATTATATATATATGTAAATATACCCCTACTCTATCATTGTTACAGGTCATTGTGAGCCTTAAACTAGACAGCATTATTAACTAGACCAAGGTCAGTATGACGTCACAAACTGGGCTTTATCTTGACTTCATCTTCATTTGATGACTTCATGTTTTGCATCAAATGGTGATTTCTGTGTAGCAGCTGGAAACTGTGTTCCAGTAGTCAATAGACGGCACTGTACCTGGCTGTTAGTGAAATGCAGCATGAATGTGAGAGAAGTCAAGAAGAGCAAAACATTTTTTTCAGCTGTGTTCTAGTGAAGTTACTCTCTTCAAACAAGGTAATGTGCATTAAAATGATCATCTGAAATAAATGATGGAAAGACTTTAATGGATGTGATTGTGGAAGGCATAGAGGATCTTTACAGATATGTTAACAATATCCCACATCGCTAAGGCTGAAGACAGATGCTAGAACATTTTCAAACAATCTTTGTAAGTGTTTTAAAGAATTGACTGTAAGTTATATTTGTATAAACTGACGAGTTGCTTTTACAATATATTTACATTTTTCATTGGTAAGCTTAGTCAGTTACATTTTGAAAGTGTATTTAATATTACCTTCTTTTAAAGTAATTAGAAAAAAAATGTGTGACTTGAACTTGTTTTGTGTGTATACTAACGTCACAAGGCTACATCTGATCCTGTGTGTTGCAGTTTAAACTGCCTGACTATGGCCACTGGTGAACAAGCACGTAACAACCCGCTGGCAAAGCAACCACAGGTGGAGTGTATCATCCATTGTTCTGATGATGAAGATAAACTGGTTTCATTAAAAAGTGTTGACTCCTGGAAAACACTGCTCAGGGCAGCTCAAATAAAAAGTCATGCACCAGTTTTGGAACTGGCAGAGGACATTCCTGAAGGACAGATTCCAGCAATCTACTACCACAGGAAGTGTCGCAGTATCTTCACGATGAAGAAACTCCTGGATGGCAATCTTGAAAAAGAAAAGCCAGCTGAGAGAGACTTGAAAAGAAAGCTGAAGGGCACAACCACAGTTCATGCTATAAACGGTACACCAAAGAGGAGGTTTCCAGAAAAGAGGTTGCCGACAATGAAGATGGTGGTGATGCTCCTGATGATGCCCAGTATGAAGCTGCTGTGAAACAGTCGTACAATGAGCTGTTCCTCTCCATCAGAACAGAGCTTTTTGGTAGTTTAATTAACTTCAGATCTCTGCGTGCTGCAGGAGGACGGGATACTTCTCTGCACAAGAGGATGTACGTGTGTGAGCTGAGATCGTCACCGTTTCCACACATGGAGCCGTGAAGCTGCTCTGGTGTCGTGGAGCTGCACACTGAGTGAGTGGAAAGTGGCATGTTCAGGTTTCAAATATCAGAGTTCAGAGTTAATGGAGGTGCTGTTACACCACAGTGAAATCCCAGGAGTCATTTTAACAGCATTGAAGTTTCTGCTGGTTTAGAATTTTCTATTTTCATCTTTTTCACAGGGTTATATTTTGCCTAAACTCTGGTCATGTGAGGGCTGTCACAATATCAGATTTCACCTCAGGATTACTGAGGGAGGAAAATATCCTGAAAACAATATTGTCATTATAATATATCATTATTAACCCTTTCATGCATAGTGTTCACTACAGTAGATAGATATTTGGAATAAATTTACACCCTTTTCGTTGCAGTACCAAGTCTATCTGCCAGTTGGTGAACTCCCAAACTCTTGTCTTGAGTTTCACGTAAATATTTTCTTTGTGCTTTTTTTTTTCATATTGAAATATTGCATCCAAAATCCAAAACAGCCGACAAAGGGCAAATTTGGTATTTAGATTTCACATAATTCTGTATTTTGTCTTTTAAATTTTGGCGCAATTCGCAAGTTAATACTTTAACAACAAGAATAGATAACTTCAAATTTTATTTTTTCTTTTACTTACTTGTACCAAATGTTTGACAAAGATGTGTTTGTGGCTCTTGATTAAGTTCCACTAAATCACTACACTGATGCACAGTGAAGTCGACAGATGTAAAACTACTTCGGAATATCACACTAAAAAAAATGAAAGTGGTTTTTCGCTTGCTTGAATGTAAAAAGATTCATTGAAAATAGTATTCTTTTGTGATTTAGTAATTCATGCATGAAAGGGTTAAGGGTTGGGAGCACAGTGGCACAGCAGTTACTGCATGTGCCAAACAGCAAGAAGGTTGCTGGTTTTAACCCCGTGTCAGTCAGAGTTTGCATGTTCTCCGTCTGCATGCATTGGTTCTCTCTCACAGACCAAAAACAGGCTCATTAGGTTGATCAGTGACTCCAAATAGCCCTTAGAGTGTGAGTGGGAATGTCTGTCCGTCTCTCCATGTGTGATTTTGACAGCACTTTTTAATTTAGTTTTAGTTGTAGTGCTCTAATTTCCTTGTGCAGTGCAGGGTAGCAGAGCCTGGAAAACCCCGTGCAGTGGTAATTTTGTCAATTTGGTAGACCAAGGTGGGTGTGGGAGCGCACCAGGGGGCAATTTCGTGCCAAAAAACTGCACGGAAAGTGTGCTGAGGGTTTGCCAGTTCAAGCCTGGTCTATTCTTGCAGTGGTAATTTGGTAACACAAACCACCTACAGCTCAACACCTTGAAGACAAAGGAGCTGGTCATCGACTTCGGGAAGTCCAGACCAAGACTATGACCAGTTCTGATTGAGGGAGCTGAGGTGGAGGCTGTGGACTCCTACAAGTACCTCGGCCTGTGGCTGGACAACTCCTGTGGATGTTTTACCAGTCTGTGGTAGTCAGTGTCCTCTTCTGCTCTGTGCTGTGCTGGGGGGGCAGGTGGCACATCCTCAAGGACACATCCAGGCTGGAGAAACTGATCAGGTGGACTGGCTCTGTGGTCGCCATGAGGTTGGACTCTATGGTGGCGTTGGCAGAGAAGAGGACACTTGATAAACTGCTGCACATTCTGGACGATGCAAGTCAGAAAGAGGAGGAGAAGTAACGAAGACAGTACGGAAAGGAGCAGTAACCAGCCTGTAGCCAAATATCTTTGGATTTTAATATATTTTATATTTTTATCATTTATATATATATTTATTTCTTCATAGTTTTGCTTAGATATGTTGATGCAACCACATTATCAGAATTTTCCCACATTGAATTAAAAAATGCAAACACAAACGTTACCCGGCAACAGGTGCTTTGAAGTAGAGCTCTCTGATTCTGATTGGTTTGCTGGTGAACCAAACATTCTGGAAAAGTTCTGGAAAGTTTGTTTTGCTTTGACTGACATTCTCTCCTCTGACGTCATAGAACTCAGCTGGTTTATATGAGCCTGAACTCTCTCAGTACTGCAGCCATTCTGAGTCACTACAGTGTTCAGAGTATCACAAACTTTCGGAGAGTTGTTGGACATTTGCGCAACGTCTTCATTTATTTAAAAAATCAATCCACCTGCAGAGAAGGAAAATGGATATGATTCTTGGGAGAATGACGAAATGTCGACATTCGTCTTAAAGATCGACCCACCAGCTCCCAAAAAGAAGAAAAACAGGAAGAAGAGGAGCAGGGCTGGTAGGATTCTGGACGATGAGCCGACTAAGTGGCATCCCAGTCACGCAATAACTGGAGTTCCTGCTGGGTACTAAGAGCAGGTCAACAGCAACTGCAGAGACATGGGCTTCATCCAGTCTGTCGGAGATCCCTCTGCCAGGGATCCCTCGGCCAAAGATCTCTCAGCCAGAGCCCCTCAGCCAGAAATCTGACAGCCAGAAGACCCTCTGCCAGAGATCACTCAGCTGGAGATCCCTTTGACAAAGAGCCATCAGCCATAGACCTCTCTGCCAGAGCTCCATCAGCCAGAGATCCATCTGTCATAGGTCCATCAGCCAGTAGCTCCTTAGCCAAAGGTCCCTTAGCTAGTAGCTCCAAAGCCATAGGTCACTCAGCCAGCCTTGAGAGGGAGAGACAAGAGGCCACCTCTGAGATAGATGAGGAGCTGAAAAAAGTCAAAAATGACCTCTAGAAGGAGCGTGAGTGGGAGAAGGATAGACTTCAGCTCCTTTCCTCCAGGATGGACGAAAGGGTCAAACATAAGACCACCCTGCTACAGGAGGAGCTGGCCAAGGCCAAACAGGAGCTGGTGTGTCAGAAAGGGGAGTGGAAGGAGGAGAAAAGTGGGTCCAGAGGGTCTTCAGAGGAGACACTTCAGCTGAGGACCAGCTCAGGGTGTAGTCCATGGACCAGACCAGATATCGGTACCACTCAAGGTGACAAAACTTGCTTATAATTTTTGAAAACCTTTTATGTCTGTGGATGATATTTTGGTATGATAACCCTTCCTGAGTGGCAGCTGTATCATAGTTAACAGCCCATGAAGTTACCCTACCCCATCAGAAAATTACATTTTAGACGCTGGTGCATCCTCTTGTTTAGACTCATCTACAGGACGTCTGTCAGTGTTTCACTAGATTGTCTTTGGTATTATTTTAAAGAGAACCTTTTTAGCTTTCATTCAAGCTAAAATGTGAATCTTTCTGACCAATATAGAGGTCACTGTAGCTCTTCAAACTATAAACAACATGCTTTTTTTTCACAATTTTTGCCTAAATGATATATTATCGTTTAGCCCTGTGTCATCTAGGAACAGCAGGGATATAAAATATAAGAACTAGAATACTCACAGGACCATAAGGATTCAGGAAATGTAAATATAGCCCTACTCTATCATTGTTACAGGTCATTGTGAGCCTTAAACTAGACAGAATTAATAACTAGACCAAGGTCAGTATGACGTCACAAACTGGGCTTTATCTTGACTTCATCTTCATTTGATGACTTCATGTTTTGCATCAAATGGTGATTTCTGTGTAGCAGCTGGAAACTGTGTTCCAGTAGTCAATAGATGGCCCTGTACCTGGCTGTTAGTGAAATGCAGCACGAAGATGAGAGAGGTCAAGAAGAACAAAACATTTTTTTCAGCTGTGTTCTAGTGAAGTTACTCTCTTCAAACAAGGTAATGTGCATTCAAATGATCATTTGAAATAAATGATGGAAAGATTTTAATGGATATTATTGTGGAAGGCATAGAGGATCTTTACAGATATGTTAACAATATCCCACATTGCTAAGGCTGAAGACAGATGCTAGAACATTTTCAAACAATCTTTGTGTTTTAAAGAATTGACTCCAAGTTATATTTGTATAAACTGACGAGTTGCTTTTACAATTTATTTACATGTTTTTCATTGGTAAGCTTAGTCAGTTAAATTTTGAAAGTGTATTTAATATTGCTTTCTTTTAAAGTAATTAGAAAAAAATGTGTGACTAGAACTTGCTTTGTGTGTATACTAACGTCACAAGGCTACATCTGATCCTGTGTGTTGCAGTTTAAACTGCCTGACTATGGCCACTGGTGAACAAGCACGTAACAACCCGCTGGCAAAGCAACCACAGGTGGAGTGTATCATCCATTGTTCTGATGATGAAGATAAACTGGTTTCATTATAAAGTGTTGACTCCTGGAAAACACTGCTCAGGGCAGCTCAAATAAAAAGTCATGCACCAGTTTTGGAACTGGCAGAGGACATTCCTGAAGGACAGATTCCAGCGATCTACTACCACAGGAGGCGTTGCAGTATCCCAACTATGAAGAAACTCCTGGATGGCATCCTTGAAAAAGAAAAGCCAAGTGCCAGTAGCTGTGCTAAGAGAAAGACTTGAAATGCTCAGCGTGTCCAAAGTACCTCAAGGACATATCCCGTGGAGTGTATCTTTTATCCGAAAACTTCCAGATATCTGAAAGGCCAGAATACGAGAGAAGCACTGGGACAATGATGCCAAATGCGTGCTGATGCAAAGATAAGGAGTGCAGCCCAAAAGAAAATGGATGGCCGAATCCTTGCCCTAGTGAGTAGAGACCTTGTAGCAGCTGAAGGGCACAACCACAGTTCATGCTATAAACTGCACACCAAAGAGGAGGTTTCCAGAAAAGAGGTTGCCAACAATGAAGATGGTGGTGATGCTCCTGATGATGCCCAGTAAGAAGCTGCTATGAAACAGTCGTACAATGAGCTGTTCCTTAACTATGATACAGCTGCCACTCAGGAAGGGTTATCATATCAAAATATCATCCACAGACATGGAGGTTTTCAAAAATTATAAGCAAGTTTTGTCACCTTGAGTGGTTCTGATATCTGGTCTGGCCCATGGACTGAAAGCAGCAGAGCCTGACAGCTGAAAAAAAAACTGTAAACACAATTTAAATAACATAATGATACATAAACAATGTAAGTGTTTAAAAAGAGCAGGTAAAGCCAGGTTGGTTGCTCCATCTTGATTGTTTGCATCATTTTTGTGACAGTTTGTGAGGCCTCAACATGAAACTGAACGTGGATCGCTGTATAATTCACCAGAAGGACTCTGATGAAGCCTTGAGATGTTCATGGTCCATGACAAGTGATGAAGATAAAATAGTAGTTTATAATTCATTTCTTTTTTTTTTTTTAAGTTATTTTTTTTGGCTTTTATGGCCTTTATTATATAGGACAGCTGAAGATAGACAGGAAAGCGGGTGAAGAGAGGGGAGATGACGTGCAGCACAGGGTTGTGGCCGGGATTCGAACCAGCAGCTGCTGCTGGGGGTGGGTAGTCCCGGTACATGGGGCAGACGCTCTACCAACTGAGCTAATGTCCACCCCTATAATTCATTTCTTTCTAATGTAGAGCAATTAGACAGAAAGAGAAAGTTTTTTATCATTTAAAGTATTTGAAATATTTAAAAAAACATGATACAGAACTAAACTGAAGGAGGGCTGCGTTACAGTAAGAGGAATCAGTTTATGGAACATTCTGCATAAAGAAAACGAAGAAGCTCAAACTAATTCAGGGCTGCCAACTTTTCAAAAAACCTTGGAGTGAGATTTGGTGAAGGCAATCAAAATTTTGCCCGCATACATGGCGACATTTAGCACAAAACACCTAATTTTGTGCAGGTTTAATCAGACTATATAGCACTCAGAAGTAACAAAGGTGCATGTGCAATCAACTTAGGTTAAAGGTAAAAATAAAATTAAAACAAATGCTATATTCTGTCTGATACGTCAAGCTCTTCAGACCTACATAGTGATATTTAAACAATAACTATAATGTCATTGTTCCTCATAAGTCTATGTCCTACCTGTCTACAGGTTTGTGTTCATGCACAAGACCAGGGTTTACTCACCAAAAACACTGGTCTGATCACCACTACAGCAGCTTTACAAGAATTAAAAGCTCAAAACAGTATATAAATATATATGACATTTTTAATGAAAAGCTGAACTAAATCAAACTACACTTTGATTTATTTTTTATCAAACTGTCAACAAGCAGCAACAAAACACAATCTAATTTAACCAATTAAAAATCAATAACTTACAAATTACATAATTATGTGTTGTATCTTATTTGATACATATGTATTTGATACCTTTATCAAATCAATATGACCTACAAATACAAAAGAAACATCTTATTCAGATAAATGGTAAAAAGTGACTTTAAATGGATTATCAGTTGCCAACAACAACTAATTCTATCAAATGAGATACCAAAATATATGTGTTAAATTTTATTGATTCTTTTTTTTTCTTTGATTTAAGTTGAAAGCAGGATTAACATTTCAGCTCCCACAAAGTAGAATTTTCTGGCTATTATTTGTGCATTCATTTTTTAAAGGGTTAAATTATGTAATGCAATTAAATATACAATTAGCCTAGATTTAATTTTCCTTTAGTAAATGAACAAAGTTTTGGTATCAATTTGTAGGCTATAAGTCCACATTACTATGAACTATCTATTAAAAAAACTTTGAAAATATATGTAGTAATTTTAATTGGAGGACAATAAGGAGTGAAAATTAAGAGTCAGAATTTAATTAGAAACTTGATCTGTTCAAGTTAACATCTAATATTTGTGTCATAAATGAGAGGATGAGGATGTCACAGCCAGGCAGAGGGGAGTGGGAGTTGGGGTTAAAATCTTTCAAGAGTTAAAATTGTCAACTAAAATGTTTATAAGACTTGACTTGTATTGTACAGTCAGAAAACATAACCATACAATTGGAAAACCTTTATTTGTGTTTTCAATGGGGATTTTTGGGGGACAACTTTATAGAAGGAGGGGACACGACCAGTTGTTTAATTTTTGTTTTATTCTAGTGGATAAACTCAGACATACTCGGATGAATGTTAGTCTTTTTAGGCCCCCACACACTAAAGACATTTTTACCTCATTTATGCACAGTCCACTAATAAGGGCCCTGAGACCCGCTTATGGGCCTTCAGCCACAGGTTGAGAACCACTGCACTAGTAGATTGTATTTGAAGCTTGATCCTTAAAAGATTGCTCACATAATGAAGAATATGTGATCCAGGGAACCTCAGGATGAATTTATCATTTAGAAAACAGTGAGTGAGTGAAAACAGCAGCTCAGATGAACTGATGAACAATGTTGACTTTCGATTCATCAAAAGGTTGACTCCTCTTTTTTGAAGTCTTTGTGTTCATTTAAAATGTGCTCATGAGCTATCAAGACACAGTTTGAAATATAGCATCACACATAGTGACTGACGATCTCTCACTGTCTGCTGGGATGCACGTCTATCTGCGCCTTTACGCACACCGGCACAGAGAGGAGCGCGCGTACACGGAAAGTGAAAGTTAAAGTCACACAACCATCCTATAAGTATGTTTTATAGTGGTTATATGGTATTTCTTGGCGTTTTCTAGTGGGTACAGGGTGCATACCTGCATGTCTTGTACATTACACCACACGAACTCTACGTTCTCTCTGCGCTTCTGTGCCTCTGACTTGAGCAGAGAAATTGGACGTGTGGCGTGAGTGCGTGTAAAACCAACCAAATGCGTGAGTCTTACAGCTAGTGCTTGAGAGTTGGCAGCCCTGAATTATACATCCATGACTGTCCCCAGTTCGAGCAGCGTGATTGACAGGCGACTCTGCCACAGCCTGATCCTCCTCGCCCCCTCTCTCTCATGTTGCGGCCGCGGCCCACCGGCCCATCGGCCCACCGGGGAAATCCCCAATATCCCCGTATGCCAGTCCGCCCTTGCTCTTCACAGACGGAGATCTGCTTGGTTCCTAATGAAGATAATCCTACATCTGTCACAGATACTGAGGACATACACTCTTCACTGAAGAAGATCTGCTTGGTAACTAATGAAGGTAGTCCAAAATTGAATTTGTTCTTTCTTTTCCCATGCTGAACATGGTGCTGTACAGTCCTGATGAGTACAGTGTCCTCCACACAGAAGTTAATGTAATCCGTTATACAGTCTGTGAGGTGGTCGATGTCCTCCCAGTGAGGATCACAGAACTCCTTCCACACAGTTGACTCAAAACCTTCCTGTCAGAGCCTTTTCAGTCTCCTCAGACCATCTCTTAACTGCGCGGGTCACAGCTGGCTGCCTGTGGAAAAGTGGTTTGTACACGGGCTGGAGATAAACCAGGTTGTGGTCTGATCTCCACAGGGGAGGGAGGGGTGATGACTTGTATGCATCCTTGGTGTTTGCATACAGTAAGTCCAGTATTTTATTGTCTCTGGTGTGGCAGGTGACATACTGGGTGAAAGTGGGCAAAGTGGAGGATGGAGAGGTGTGATTAAAGTCCCCAGAGATGAGGAGGAGGGCCTGAGGGTGTTTGGTCTGTAGCCAGCTGACTGCAGAGTGCAGGGTCTCACATGCAAAGGCTGATTATTACAGTTGGCCTGACACAGGCAGACTAATGCAGCACCATTCTTTAACAGTTACTATGGCAACGAGGGGAGGAGGCAGAACATGTTCCTTTGATCTTCCCTTGCTGCTGATTGGACCTCTGGATCAAAGGACGTTCCTCTGGTGCTGCTTTGGTGATTCCATCAGTCCATATATGGACATAGACTCTGATATGTCTATATAAGTAAGATCAGGATTGTGCAGACTTAATTCAACATCAGAGCAAGAACAATGAACAACACAGAGGCAAGTACACAGACCAACATTTTGGTCAACAAGGACCTACTCAGGCGTCCGCCTGACATCCATGCAGTGGCTTAATCTAGAGGCTGGATCACTGGCACCGAGAACAAAACCCAAACTGACGGAGATGTGTTTGGAATTAATCGATGTTGCAGCAACACACATCTTTGAGCTCTTGCAGTGTGAGAGTGATGGTGCGAGCATTATGTTTGTGCCAAAGGACCAGGTGTCTAAGTGTCTTGGAGACATGGGCAGCATCATAGCACAGACATTGGCTGAGAAGATGGGTGTTAAGGGTGACATCCAGAGCTGGAGCACACAGATACTGACAGAGCTCATAGTTGATGAGGTTACAGAGAAGGTGAACAACTAGCTCTCTAGCTTGGAGGAGTGTGAGAAAGCTTTTCCCCGGAGTGTGAGGATCATCGCACAAAACATGTGGCAAGTACTTTGTAACATTATGCCCAGGATACAAAAGTCCGTGAAATCCAGGAAAGTGACCCTGGTTAATGAGTTTGAATGCACTTCTAATGAGGAAGTCCTCCTCATTAGACGTGCATCTTGTTGCCAGTATAATAGTGTAAAATTTAAAGCAACCCCTTTATAGTGTACCAAATGAAGAAAGTCCTACGTCTGTCACAGATACTGAGGATGACTGAAACTCTTCACAGACGGAGATCTGCTTGGTACCTAATGAAGATAGTCCTACATCTGTCACAGATACTAAGGACAGACACTCTTCACTCATCACAGACCGAGATCTGCTTGGTAACTAATGAAGATAGTCCTACATATGTCACAGATACTGAGGATGACAGACACTCTTCACAGATGGAGATCTGCTTGGTACCTAATGAAGATAGTCCTACATCTGTCACAGATACTAAGGACAGACACTCTTCACTCATCACAGACCGAGATCTGCTTGGTAACTAATGAAGATAGTCCTACATATGTCACAGATACTGAAGATGACAGACACTCTTCACTCATCATAGACCGAGATCTGCTTGGTAATTAATGAAGGTGGTCCTACATATGTCACAGATACCGAGGTTGACAGACACTCTTCACTCTTCACAGACGGAGATCTGCTTGGTATCTAATGAAGATAGTCATACATCATTCACAGATGCTGAGGATGACTAACACTATTCACATGTGGAGAACTGCTTGGTACCTACTGAAGAAAGTCCTGCATCTGTCACAGATACTAAGGACAGACACTCTTCACAGATGGAGATCTGCTTGGTAACTAATGAAGATAGTCATACATCATTCACAGATGCTGAGGATGACTAACACTATTCACATGTGGAGAACTGCTTGGTACCTACTGAAGAAAGTCCTGCATCTGTCACAGATACTGAGGTTGACAGACACTCTTCACTCTTCAAAGACGGAGATCTGCTTGGTACCTACTGAAGAAAGTCCTGCATCTGTCACAGATACTAACGACAGACACTCTTTACTTACGGAGATCTGCCAGGTACCTAATGAAGATAGTCATACATCTGTCACAGATACTGAGGATGACAGACACTCTTCATAGACGGAGATCTGCTTGATAACTAATGAAGATAGTCCTACATCTGTCACAGATACTGAGGTTGACAGACACTCTTCACTCTTAACAGACGGAGATCTGCTTGGTACCTTATGAAGATAGTCCTACATCAGTCACAAAAACTGAGGATGACGGACACTCTTCGCAGATGGAGATCTGCTTGGTACCTACTGAAGATAGTCCAACATCTGTCACAGATACTAAGGACAGACACTCTTCACAGATGGAGATCTGCTTGGTACCTAATGAAGATAGTCATACATCTGTCACAGATACTGAGGACAGACACTCTTCACAGACAGAGATCTGCTTGGTAACTAATGAAGATAGTCCTCCATCTGTCACAGATGAGGTTGACAGACACTCTTCACAGACGGAGGTCTGCTTGGTAACGAATGAAGATAGTCCTCCATCTGTCACAGATACTGAGGACAGATACTCTTCACAGATGAAGGTCTGCTTGGTACCTACTGAAGATAGTCCTACATCTGTCACAGATACTGAGGATGACAGACACTCTTCACAGATGAAGGTCTGCTTGGTACCTACTGAAGATAGTCCTACATCAGTCACAGATACTGAGGATGACAGAAACTCTTCACAGATGGAGATCTGCTTGGTAACTAATGAAGATAGTCCTTCATCTGTCACAGATACTGAGGATGACAGACACTCTTCACAGATGAAGGTCTGCTTGGTACCTACTGAAGATAGTCCTACATCTGTCACAGATACTGAGGATGACAGACACTCTTCACAGATGAAGGTCTGCTTGGTACCTACTGAAGATAGTCCTACATCTGTCACAGATACTGAGGATGACAGACACTCTTCACAGATGAAGGTCTGCTTGGTAACTAATGAAGATAGTCCTACATCTGTCACAGATACTGAGGATGACAGACACTCTTCACAGATGAAGGTCTGCTTGGTACCTACTGAAGATAGTCCTGCATCTGTCACAGATGCTGAGGATGACAGACACTCTCCACAGACAGAGATCTGCTTGGTACCTACTGAAGATAGTCCTGCATCTTTCACAGATACTGAGGATGACAGACACTCTTCACAGACGGAGGTCTGCTTGCTAACTAATGAAGATAGTCCTGCATCAGTCACAGATACTGAGGATGACAGACACTCTTCACAGATGGAGATCTGCTTGGTACCTACTGAAGATAGTCCTACATCTGTCACAGATATTAAGGACAGACACTCTTCACAGACGGAGATCTGCTTGGTACCAAATGCCAAGATACTGTCTGTCCTCAGTATCTGTGACAGATGTCGGACTCTACATCTGTCACAGATACTGAGGACAGACACTCTTCACAGACGGAGATCTGCTGGGTATGTAATGAAGAAAGTCCAACATCTGTCACAGATAATGAGGACAGATACTCTTCACAGACGGAGATCTGCTAGGTACCTCATGAAGATAGTCCTACATCAGTCAGAGAAACTTAGGATGACTAACACTATTCACATATGGAGATCTGCTTGCTACCTACTGAAGATAGTCCTGCATCTGTCACAGATACTGAGGATGACAGACACTCTTCACAGATGGAGATCTGCTTGGTAACTAATGAAGATAGTTCTACATCTGTCACAGATACTGAGGTTGACAGACACTCTTCACTCTTCACAGATGGAGATCTGCTTGGTAACTTATGAAGACAGTCCTACATCAGTCACAGATACTGAGGATGACTAACACTATTCACAGATGAAGGTCTGCTTGGTACCTACTGAAGATAGTCCTGCATCTGTCACAGATGCTGAGGATGACAGACACTCTTCACAGACGGAGATCTGCTTGGTAACTAATGAAGATAGTCCTACATCTGTCACAGATACTGAGGTTGACAGACACTCTTCACTCTTCATAGACGTAGATCTGCTTGGTAACTTATGAAGACAGTCCCACATCAGTAACAGATAATGAGGACAGACACTCTTCACAGACCGAGATCTGCTTGGTAACTTATGAAGACAGTCCTACATCAGTCACAGATACTGTGGATGACAGACACTCTTCACAGATGAAGGTCTGCTTGGTAACTAATGAAGATAGTCCTACATCTGTCACAGATACTGTGGATGACAGACACTCTTCACAGATGAAGGTCTGCTTGGTACCTACTGAAGATAGTCCTACATCTGTCACAGATACTGAGGATGACAGACACTCTTCACAGATGAAGGTCTGCTTGGTACCTACTGAAGATAGTCCTGCATCTGTCACAGATGCTGAGGATGACAGACACTCTTCACAGACGGGGATCTGCTTGGTAACTAATGAAGATAGTCCTACATCTGTTACAGATACTGAGGATGACAGACACTCTTCACTCTTCACAGACGGAGATCTGCTTGGTAACTTATGAAGACAGTCCTACATCAGTCACAGATACTGAGGATGACAGACACTCTTCACAGATGAAGGTCTGCTTGGTACCTACTGAAGATAGTCCTGCATCTGTCACAGATGCTGAGGATGACAGACACTCTTCACAGACAGAGATCTGCTAGGTAACTTATGAAGATAGTCCTACTTCTGTCACAGATACTGAGGTTGACAGACACTCTTCACTCTTCACAGACGGAGATCTGCTTGGTACCTAATGAAGATAG
Source organism: Scarus forsteni (assembly GCA_036419115.1). Taxonomy (NCBI): domain Eukaryota; kingdom Metazoa; phylum Chordata; class Actinopteri; order Labriformes; family Labridae; genus Scarus; species Scarus forsteni. Next base: position 538,220 of record JAZDUH010000478.1, read on the forward strand.
TCCTGCATCTGTCACAGATACTGAGGATGACTCACACTCTTCACAGATGGAGATCTGCTTAGTACCTAATGAAGATAGTCCTACATCTGTCACAGATACTGAGGATGACAGACATTCTTCACAGACGGAGGTCTGCTTCGTACCTAACAAAGTTAGTCCTACATCTGTCACAGATACTGAGGATGTCTGACACTCTTCACAGACGGAGAATTGCTTGGTACCTAATAAATATAGTCTGAGATCTGTCACAGATACTAAGGATGACTGACACTCTTCACAGATGGAGATCTGCTTGGTAACTAATGAAGATAGTCCTACATCTGTCACAGATACTGAGGACTGGATGCTGAGGACTTCAGCACTCTTCACTGAAGAATATCTGCTTGGTTACTAATGAAGGTAGTCCAAAATTGAATTAGTTCTTTCTTTTCCCATGCTGAACATGGGAAAAGCACCGTACAGTCCTGGTGAGTACAGTGTCCTCCACCCAGAAGTTAATGTAATCCGTTATACAGTCTGTGAGGTTGTCGATGTCCTCCCCGAGAGGATCACAGAACTCCTTCCACACAGTTGACTCAAAACAGTCCCTCAGAGCCTCTTCAGTCTCCTCAAACCATCTCTTAACTGCGCGAGTCACAGCCGGCTGCCTGTGGAAAAGTGGTTTGTACACGGGCTGGAGATAAACCAGGTTGTGGTCTGATCTCCACAGGGGAGGGAGGGGTGATGACTTGTATGCATCCTTGGTGTTTGCATACAGTAAGTCCAGTATTTTATTGTCTCTGGTGTGGCAGGTGACATACTGGGTGAAAGTGGGCAAAGTGGAGGATGGAGAGGTGTGATTAAAGTCCCCAGAGATGAGGAGGAGGGCCTGAGGGTGTTTGGTCTGTAGCCAGCTGACTGCAGAGTGCAGGGTCTCACATGCAAAGGCTGATTATTACAGTTGGCCTGACACAGGCAGACTAATGCAGCACCATTCTTTAACAGTTACTATGGCAACGAGGGGGAGGAGGCAGAACATGTTCCTTTGATCTTCCCTTGCTGCTGATTGGACCTCTGGATCAAAGGACGTTCCTCTTTGGTGATTCCATCAGTCCATATATGGACATAGACTCTGATATGTCTATATAAGTAAGATCAGGATTGTGCAGACTTAATTCAACATCAGAGCAAGAACAATGAACAACACAGAGGCAAGTACACAGACCAACATTTTGGTCAACAAGGACCTACTCAGGCGTCCGCCTGACATCCATGCAGTGGCTTAATCTAGAGGCTGGATCACTGGACCCGAGAACAAAACCCAAACTGATGGAGATGTGTTTGGAATTAATCGATGTTGCAGCAACACACATCTTTGAGCTCTTGCAGTGTGAGAGTGATGGTGCGAGCATTATGTTTGTGCCAAAGGACCAGGTGTCTAAGTGTCTTGGAGACATGGGCAGCCTCATAGCACAGACATTGGCTGAGAAGATGGGTGTTAAGGGTGACATCCAGAGCTCGAGCACACAGATACTGACAGAGCTCATAGTTGATGAGGTTACAGAGAAGGTGAACAACTAGCTCTCTAGCTTGGAGGAGAGTGAGAAAGCTTTTCCCCGGAGTGTGAGGATCATCGCACAAAACATGTGGCAAGTACTTTGTAACATTATGCCCAGGATACCAAAGTCCATGAAATCCAGGAAAGTGACCCTGGTTAATAAGTTTGAATGCACTTCTAATGAGGAAGTCCTCCTCATTAGGCGTGCATCTTATTTACCAGAATAATAATACTGTAAAATTTAAAGCAACCCCTTTATAGTGTACCAAATGAAGAAAGTCCTACATCTGTCACAGATACTGAGGACAGACACTCTTCACAGACAGAGATCTGCTTGGTACCTAATGAAGATAGTCCTACATCTGTCACAGATACTAAGGACAGACACTCTTCACTCATCACAGACCGAGATCTGCTTGGTAACTAATGAAGATAGTCCTACATATGTCACAGATACTGAGGATGACAGAAACTCTTAATCAATCTTTATTTGTATAGCGCCAATTCATAACAAGTGTTATCTCAAGACACTTTACAATAGAGCATAAAGCTCTTCATTTTATGGATACACATATATGCATAGATACATATATCCATATAAAATACACATATACATATATAAACAACTATATACATCCAACACCCAACATGAATCCAAATAGCCAATCATGGATCCCTCCATCATGGCAGCAAGAAAAAACCTTCTGTTAAGCAGCAGGAAATCTTGAATGTGGATCCCAGTCTCATGATGAACAGTAAATCCACACGATGCCGTGTCGGGTGTGAGGGCAAAAGAAGGAAGGTAAGAGGAGACAAGTGGACTAGAATAAGAACTAAAATTAGGGACAGGTTCATGTACCATCAACCTGTTGTCTGATTTATTGATAGCCTCTTGAGATGCTACATTTCATTTTCAGAGTCCCTATGTTCTGTGGTGCTATTTTCTAGAAGTATAATCTTAGATATTTTACTGAAAATAAGAATTTATGGTAGATTTCTTGGTGCCCAGACCACAAGTGCATCAACCATATTTGTCTCCATTAAATATAAGTGTTGGCCTCTTGAGTGTGACATCCCATTTTCAAGAGGGACTTGACTCTGTTCAAAGAATAGATACTGTACACATCTGGATTGGAGATCTGCTTAACTACATGAACAGCTATAATGATAATGTCTTGGTGTTAATAAAATGGCCATCTATGTTTCATGTTTATAACTGAGTTTTGGGCTTGACTCCACAGCAGCAGGCAGTCTCCACCAGGATCTGGCCACTCAAGACAAGAGCCAGAGTTTGTACAGACGGGGCACAGTGCTGAGAGAGAGAGGAGAGAGAGAGAGAGAGAGAGAGAGAGGACCACAGTGCCAGACTCCCGTCAGTCTAGACCTGTTAGATCTAAACTATGAGTCTAATTTATGAACTAATTTATTTATTCATTTATCCTGAGCTATGAGCTGGTCCCTTGACTTTATCAAAGAGGAATGTTTTTGTCTAACCTTAAAGGAGAGAGTGTCACTCAACTGTGGTTGTAAATTGTTCCAGAGAAGAGGACTCTGATAACTGGGCTCTACATACTACTTTTGGAGATTAATGGTACCAGAAGTAGGCCTGTTTTGGGGACTAATGTTCTAGAGATTAGACGCATCAAGCTCTTGAGACTGTGCTCTGTCACTGAGAGCTTTACTGAGGAGGAATCTGTTCTATTCTATATTTAATGGGAAGCCAATGCAGAGAAGCTCAGGAGTAATGTGGTTCTTCTCCTAATTTAGTCATCTGTTGAAGCATTTTGGACCAGCTGAAGCATCTTGTTTGCTGGGACAGCCTGAAAGCATTGCAATAGTCCAGTCTAGAGGTCAAAAGCATGGACTTTTTGCTTTGGGACATCAGATAGGCCTGTTTGCATGTTCATCAGATGGGCTGTTTTGGTTTGCTTTATGGAGTTGGATAAATCCTGATCAAATAGCACACAGATTTCCAGTTGTGCTGGCTAATGCCATCTATGGCAGCAATCACTGTTCTCTTGGTGACTCTTGTCTAGTTAAGAAGAAGATTTTTTATCCAGGTTCTGATGTCCTTAAACAGGCATCTAGTTTGTCTAACTGGTTTGTCTCACCTGTTCAGTGATACTGTTGTGTATCATCAGCTTAGCAGTGAAAATTAACAGAGTTTCTCATGATATCACCAAGAAGCATATATATAGAGAAGAGAATTGACCTGCACTGAACCTTGAGGTCAGCACTCTTTTGGTGCACAGAGGACTCTGTTGTTCAATGCTACAAACTGATATCTGTGATTAGGACTTAAACCAATTTAAGGCAGTCCCTGTAATCCCAAGTACATCTCTAATCTCTGTATGAACACCTGATCAATGGTGGAAAGCAGCACTTGATCTAACACAAGAACAGAGAGAAGTCCTTCATCTGAAGCTGAAAGTAGAGCATTGGTTTTAACTCAGAGCAGTCTCTGTGCTGTGATGAGCTCTAAATCCTGACTGAAAGTCCTCAAGCAGGCTATTGTCTTGAAGAAAGTCACCCAGCTGATCAGCTACTACTTTCTCCAGGATCTTTTGAGGCAAATGGAAGGTTAGAAATAGGCCTGTAGTTAGCTAATGTTCCTGAATCGAGTTAGGTTTTCACTTTGATTACTGCTGTTTGAAAGACTGTGGACGTAGCCTGTTGATAGAGATATATTTACTGTCTCCAGCAACAATGGACAAACTAGAGGGAAGACTCTGAACAGTTTAGTTGAATCGGGTCTGGCAGGTTGATGATTGGAGGAGGAGACCAGAGAATGTAGCTCCTGAAGGCTATTGAGAGACTAACTCTGTCTAACTACTACTACTTTAGAGTGCTGGTTCAGCTGCTGAGATAGAGAGTTGCTAATTTTATCTCTAATTTTCAGAATTTTATCATTGGCTCATGTCCTCACAGCTCAGGGCTAGAGGAATCACAGGCTCAATTGAGTTTGACTCTGTGTCAGCCTGGCTACAGTGCTGAACAGGTATCTAGTTGTTTTTATTTTCTTCAATAAGTGAGGAGTAGTAGGCACTCTGTTTTAAGGCTCTCTGTAGTTATTATTGACTCTCTGCCAAAGTATGCGTGACTCTTCCTTTATCAGAGACCACTTTCTCAATTTACAGGTTGTTTGTTTGGTACGAAGTTTCTGAGTTAAACCAAGCTGTCCTCTGACGATCACTTGTCTCAGTGGAGCAATTGAGTCCAAAGTGGATCTTTGTATCTTCATCTTATCTAATGAAGATAGTCACATATGTCACAGATACTGAGTACAGACACTCTTCACAGTGGAGATCTGCTTGGTAACTAATAAAGATAGTCCTACATCTGTCACAGATACTGGTGACAGACACTCTTCACAGACGGAGATCTGCTTGGTACTTGAACATAGTCCTACATCTGTCACAGATACTGAGGACATACATTCTTCACTGAAGAAGCTTGGTAACTCTGAAGGTAGTCCATTGAATTAGTTCTTTCTTTTCATGCTGAACATGGGAAAAGCTGACAGTCCTGGTGAGTACAGTGTCACACAGAAGTGTAATCCGTATACAGTCTGTGAGGTTGTCGATGTCCTCCCGTGAGGATCAAGAACTCCTTCCACACAGTTGACTCAAACCTTCCTGTCAGAGCCTTTTCAGTCTTCAGACCATCTCTTAACTGCGCGGGTCACAGCTGGCTGCCTGTGGAAAAGTGGTTTGCACGGGCTGGAGATAAACCAGGTTGTGGTCTGATCTCCACAGGAGGGAGGGGTGATGACTTGTATGCATCCTTGGTGCATACAGTAAGTCCAGTATTTTATTGTCTCTGGTGTGGCAGGTGACATACTGGGTGAAAGTGGGCAAAGTGGAGGATGGACAGGTGTGATTAAAGTCCTCAGAGATGAGGAGGAGGGCCTGAGGGTGTTTGGTCTGTAGCCAGCTGACTGCAGAGTGCAGGGTCTCACATGCAAAGGCTGATTATTACAGTTGGCCTGACACAGGCAGACTAATGCAGCACCATTCTTTAACAGTTACTATGGCAACGAGGGGGAGGAGGCAGAACATGTTCCTTTGATCTTCCCTTGCTGTTGATTGGACCTCTGAATCAAAGGACGTTTCTCTGGTGCTGCTTTGGTGATTCCATCAGTCCATATATGGACATAGACTCTGATATGTCTATATAAGTAAGATCAGGATTGTGCAGACTTAATTCAACATCAGAGCAAGAACACAGAGGCAAGTACACAGACCAACATTTTGGTCAACAAGGACCTACTCAGGCGTGCCTGACATCTGCAGTGGCTTAATCTAGAGGCTGGATCACTGGACAGAACAAAACCCAAACTGACGGAGATGTGTTTGGAATTAATCCATGTTGTATCACACATCTTTGAGCTCTTGCAGTGTGAGAGTGATGGTGCTTATGTTTGTGCCAAAGGACCAGGTGTCTAAGTGTCTTGGAGACATGGGCACTCATAGCACAGACATTGGCTGAGAAGATGGGTGTTAAGGGTGACATCCAGAGCTCGAGCACACAGATACTGACAGAGCTCATAGTTGATGAGGTTACAGAGAAGGTGAACAACTAGCTCTCTAGCTTGGAGGAGTGTGAGAAAGCTTTTCAGAGTGTGAGGACTCGCACAAAACATGTGTAGTACTTTGTAACATTATGCCCAGGATACCAAAGTCCATCAGGAAAGTGACCCTGTTAATGAGTTTGAATGCACTTCAATGAGGTAGTCCTCCTCATTGGTGCAGGATCTTGTTACCAGTATAATACTGTTTCTGCAACTTTGTGTACCAAATGAAGAATGTCCTACGTCTGTCACAGATAATGAGGACAGACACTCTTCACAGAGAGAGATCTGCTTGGTATCTGACGAAGATAGTCCTACATATGTCACAGATACTGAGTGCAGACACTCTTCACAGATGGAGATCTGTTTGGTAACTAATGAAGGAAGTCAGACATATGTCACAGATACTGATGTTGACAGACACTCTTCCCTCTTCACAGATGGAGATCTGCTTGGTACCTAATGAAGATAGTCCAACATCTGTCACAGATACTGAGGATGACTAACACTATTCACAGATGAAGGTCTGCTTGGTACCTTATGAACATAGTCCTACATCTGTCACAGATACTGAGGATGACAGACACCCTTCACAGAAGGAGATCTGCTTGGTACCTAAGGAAAATAGTCCGACATATATCTGTTTTGGTGCGACAGACACTCTTCACAGTGTAGATCTCTGTTTCTTATGAAGATAGTCCTACTCTGTCACAGATAGGAGGATGAAAGACACTCTGTTCACAGATGGAGATCTGCTTGGTACCTGAAGATAGTCCTACATATGTCACAGATATGGAGGATGACAGACACTCTTCGCAGATGGAGATCTGCTTGGTACCTAATGAAGATAGTCCTACATTTGTAACAAATACGGAGGACAGACACTCTTCCCAGATGGAGATCTGCTTGGTACCTATTGAAGATAATCTTACATCTTTCACAGATACTGAGGACAGACACTCTTCACAGATGGAGATCTGCTTGGTACCTACTGAAGATAGTCCTACATCTGTCACAGATACTGAGGATGACAGACACTCTTCGCAGATGGAGATCTGCTTGGTACCTACTGAAGATGACATGGTACAGATACTGGACAGGACACTCTTCATCAGACGGAGACTGCTTGGTCCTGAAGATAGTCCTGAATCTGTCACAGATACTGAGGACAGACTCTGTTCATCAGCGGAGATATGCTTGGTGCTTGAAGATAGTCCTGCATCTGTCAGGATACTGAGGTGCTTGGACTCTTCATCAGAGCGGAGTCTGCTTGGTACCAACAGTTAGTCACATCTGTCACAGATACTGGTCTCTTGACACTCTTCATCAGTGAGCAGATCTTTTGGTACCTACTGAAGATAGTCACATCTGTCACGGATACTGGACAGACACTCTTCACAGACGGAGATCTGCTTGGTATGTTGAAGAGTGACATCTGTCACTTATGAGGACAGACACTCTGTTCAGACGGAGATCTGCTTGGTACCTACTGAAGATAGTCCTGCATCTGTCAGGATCTGACGGAGATCTGCTTGGTATCTCTTTATAGTCCTACATCTGTTTCTTGAGGAAGACAGACACTCTTCAGAGAAGGAGATCTGCTTGGTACCTAATGAAGATAGTCCTACATCTGTCACAGATACTGAGGACAGACACTCTTCACAGATGGAGATCTGCGTGGTAACTAATGAAGGAAGTCAGACATATGTCACAGATACTGAGCATGACAGACACTTTTCACAGATGGAGATCTGCTTGGTACCTAAGGAAGATAGTCCTGAATCTGTCACAGATACTGAGGACAGACACTCTTCACAGATGGAGATCTGCTTGGTACCTAAGGAAGATAGTCCTGCATCTGTCACGGATACTGAGGACAGACACTCTTCACAGACAGAGATCTGCTTGGTACCTAATGAAGATAGTCCGACATCTGTCACAGATACTGAGGACACACTCTTCACTGAAGAATATCTGCTTGGTAACTAATGAAGGTAGTCCAAAACTGAATTAGTTCTTTCTTTTCCCATGCTGAACATGGGAAAAGCACCGTACAGTCCTGGTGAGTACAGTGTCCTCCACACAGAAGTTAATGTAATTGTTATACAGTCTGTGAGGTTGTCGATGTCCTCCCGTGAGGATCACAGAACTCCTTCCACACAGTTGACTCAAAACCTTCCTGTCAGAGCCTTTTCAGTCTCCTCAGACCATCTCTTAACTGCTGGTCACAGCTGGCTGCCTGTGGAAAAGTGGTTTGTACACGGGCTGGAGATAAACCAGGTTGTGGTCTGATCTCCACAGGGGAGGGAGGGGTGATGACTTGTATGCATCCTTGGTGTTTGCATACAGTAAGTCCAGTATTTTATTGTCTCTGGTGTGGCAGGTGACATACTGGGTGAAAGTGGGCAAAGTGGAGGATGGAGAGGTGTGATTAAAGTCCCCAGAGATGAGGAGGAGGGCCTGAGGGTGTTTGGTCTGTAGCCAGCTGACTGCAGAGTGCAGGGTCTCACATGCAAAGGCTGATTATTACAGTTGGCCTGACACAGGCAGACTAATGCAGCACCATTCTTTAACAGTTACTATGGCAACGAGGGGAGGAGGCAGAACATGTTCCTTTGATCTTCCCTTGCTGCTGATTGGACCTCTGGATGACGTTCCCTCTGGTGCTGCTTTGGTGATTCCATCAGTCCATATATGGACATAGACTCTGATATGTCTATATAAGTAAGATCAGGATTGTGCAGACTTAATTCGACATCAGAGCAAGAACAATGAACAACACAGAGGCAAGTACACAGACCAACATTTTGGTCAACAAGGACCTACTCAGGCGTCCGCCTGACATCCATGCAGTGGCTTAATCTAGAGGCTGGATCACTGGACCCGAGAACAAAACCCAAACTGACGGAGATGTGTTTGGAATTAATCGATGTTGCAGCAACACACATCTTTGAGCTCTTGCAGTGTGAGAGTGATGGTGCGAGCATTATGTTTGTGCCAAAGGACCAGGTGTCTAAGTGTCTTGGAGACATGGGCAGCCTCATAGCACAGACATTGGCTGAGAAGATGGGTGTTAAGGGTGACATCCAGAGCTCGAGCACACAGATACTGACAGAGCTCATAGTTGATGAGGTTACAGAGAAGGTGAACAACTAGCTCTCTAGCTTGGAGGAGTGTGAGAAAGCTTTTCCCCGGAGTGTGAGGATCATCGCACAAAACATGTGGCAAGTACTTTGTAACATTATGCCCAGGATACCAAAGTCCATGAAATCCAGGAAAGTGACCCTGGTTAATGAGTTTGAATGCACTTCTAATGAGGAAGTCCTCCTCATTAGAAGTGCATCTTGTTGCCAGAATAATAATACTGTAAAATTTAAAGCAACCCCTTTATAGTGTACCAAATGAAGAAAGTCCTACATCTGTCACAGATACTGAGGACAGACACTCTTCACAGACGGAGATCTGCTTGGTACCTAATGAAGATAGTCCTACATCTGTCACAGATACTGAGGATGAATGAAACTCTTCACAGACGGAGATCTGCTTGGTACCTAATGAAGATAGTCCAACATATGTCACAGAAACTGAGTACAGACACTCTTCACAGATGGAGATCTGCATGGTAATGCCTGGCTCACACTACAGGATTTTAAAAATCTTATAAGATTCTTAAATCTGGTTGTATCACATAAAGAGAATCTTGACAGATTATCTTCTCTTCAATCTTAAGCACACACACACTACAAGATTTGAAAATCTTTTACCAGCGCACACTGCAGGATTTCATCAAGATTATCGGACCAGAGCGAGATCCTACGTCATCACCAAGGAGATGACGTAGGATCACGCTGAGACAAAATATGGAGACGAGTGCGGTACTGCTGGCTGTAGCCATTATTTGTAGCGACAAAAGAAAAAAAAGGACCAGATGCATCTGGATGAAGAAGTGGTTGGGGAGACACGGACAGCATGGGTTATCCATCCTGCAAAGAGAGCTGGAGGTGAGAAGTTTATTTTAACGTTACCTGTCAGTTTTACGGTTCATTGAAATGTTCAACGGCTGGGATGTTTAACGTTTAGCTTGGAAAGTTAGAACCGACACTGACTTCACACGTTATTAGTAGAGCCTGGTGCAGTGTTTCTCAAACTTTTTTCTGAGCCACGGTACATTTTTTTTCACATTAGAAAAAATCCTCGCACACCACCAATAAAGATAATGGCAAACAACTCTGCTGCCTGTTATACTCGATGTGTAACCTGGGCCTATTTCAACGAACACAAAGCTGAGTGAAATTACAGACGGACACACACACAGCTCTTCCTCAACAGCTCTCAGTCCCTCTCTGCTTTTAATTTTAATCCCAGTCAGGTTTAAACAGCTGAAAATGTGATTGATGTCGATATAACTTGGTTTGGCAAAATGGGAAATTCTACAGGATTCAAAGAATATGGATTTCTTTTTTAAAAACTGAATCACTGTCACTACTACCTGTCGGTTTCATCAGTCTCTTGTCTCAGAGTATTAATTTTAACTAACTACCTGCTGCCACCTACTGACAGAAGAAAATGCAGTACTTTTTCAGCACAGTCACTTAACAATGGCTTGTTATTATTTTAGCTAATTAAGTGAAGTTTGATAATTAACCATGGTACACCTCAAAATAATTCACAAACATTGATATAGTGATTTGTGTGTTTAGTTGGAGGACAGATCAGGCTTCAGGAAGATGCTACGCATGAGCTCAGATTAATTTGGAATGCTTTTAGAGAGGGTGGGACCCCTGATTGCCAGACAAGACACCAGGATGAGGATGGCAATTACTGCAACAGAGAGGCTGTCTTTGACCCTTAGGTTTTTGGCAACAGGTTATATAAACAAGATAAACACAGTGTCAGTGTTTGTCCTCTGTATTTGTATTTGTCCTTGGGATTTTCATTTTGGGATAATGTCTTTTTTTTTCTGTTGTAGGAGAAACTTTCAAATCTCTGAGCTTTCAGTACAGGATTGGGGCCACGACAATATCCAGTATAGTGAAGGACACATGCGAGGCCATACATCAGGTTTTGAAAGACGAGTTCCTGAAGGTTGTAAACCCACATCATTTTCATTACATTAAACATATACATTACAACATTCAGGCGAAAAGATTTTTTTGACGTGCTTCTTAACAAAAGTATAAATAATTCATTGCAAAAATGCTCCTTTAGTGCTGAACTACTGTCACTAAATATAATAACTTTCCTATTTGCAGACACCAAAATCAGTGGAGGAGTGGCAGGCTGTATCCGATGGCTTTTGGGAGAAATGGCAATTCCCACACTGCCTGGGTGCCATCGATGGAAAGCATATCTACATCCAGCCCCCAGCCCACAGTGGTAGCATGTGGTTCAATTACAAAAGCAGGTTCTCTGTTCTCATGATGGCAGCTGTAGATGCTCATTATAAGTTCATCTATGTCAGTGTAGGTGCTCAGGGCAGGGTCTCAGATGCTGGGTTCTTTGCCAATTCTGACTTGAAGAAAGCATTGGACCAGGCTCTCCTGAATGTCCCGCCTCCCAAAAAGCTCCCCAGTTCTGAGGTTTTGTGTCCCTATATGTTTGTGGGAGATGAGGCTTACCCTCTTAGAATAGACCTGATGAAGCCCGACCCCTTCAGGCAGCTGGACCAGAACCAGAGGATCTTTAACTACAGGCTCTCAAGGACACGGCGAGTTGTTGAAAATGCCTTTGGTATTCTTGCTAACAGGTTTAGGGTATTCTGCTCTACAATTCTTTTACATCCTGACACTGTCACCAAGATCACCCTGGCCTCAATATGCCTTCACAACTTCCTTCGTCAGCATCGGTCAGAGGCCTACTTGCCACCTGCACTGGCAGACTGGGAAGATGCAGATCACCGTGTCCATGAGGGAGCATGGAGAAGAGATGGACTTGGGGCCATGGAGTGTGTCCAAGCTGGAAGGGCACAGAACCCCACCCTCACTGCCAAACTCCAACGCAGTCTCCTCAGAGACTTCTTTGTGTCACCTGCTGGCCAGGTGCCATGGCAGAAAGACTACATTTAGGGGAGTTTTTTCAATAGTGGGGGAGTTTTACCAAGAACAATAGTAATGTAAAGTAATAATATATGTTTGTTATTGTTTATATTTTAAGGTACTTGAACATGTATATGATTGATAACATTGTTTTACTTTTTAATTTTGCTGTTTTGTAAAGCATTATGAAACTGAAAATGTATTTAAATTAACATATTATATGTGATAATTTACAATTAAAACAAAACTTTTCATCATCACGTTACATATTTATTCAAACATCTTTAACTTTTAAAGGCATTACATTTTATCTTGACATTACAATGCAAAAAATACTAACTTAGGCTACTTATATAATTTTAAAAATTTAAGAGTGCTCCAGAAGACAATAATGCAATTAGGATTTCAGGAAGAATAGAAAAATTACATTAAAATTACATAAGCCTGATATAAATGTCACTACTACTATTCTAATTCCTGTAAAACTCTAATGAAGCTGTGTGTTGGAGGTCCAGGAGTGACTTGGTGAAGTTGTGGTGTCATTGGTGTGTGTGGGTGGGGGGTTTGTGATGCTGAATAGGTTGGATATGGAGCTGTAGCAAATGTGTGGGTGGTTGATGACTGCATTGGTCAGTCTCCTGGGCCTCAAACAAAGCATTCATTATATTTCTTTAACGTTTGTTTGAATGGCCACATTTTTAATCAGCCTAAGCTCGACAGCAACCAGATTCCCAAAGGAGGTGTGAGCATCAGGAGCAGGTTTGGACAGCACGGAAGCTGACATCTGCTGCAAAAGCATCAACTTCTGGTGCTCTATGAGTTCCTCCCCTCTGCGGCGGCTCGGGCCAGCTCTGGAAGTGGAAGGAGAGGGACCATCTTCCTCTTGTTGGATGGAGGGTTGAGGTCCTTCTGCAGCAGATGTGTCATCCTCATCACTAACTGGGTCATTCATGTCATGATCTTCATAAATCAGATCCTTGATGGATTGATCCAGCTGAAAGAGACAGTCAAACATGAGTGGTGTGTCTATGTGTGCCTAGTCATGCATCCATCAACACAGTATTGCTAAAATGAAGTAATTCTAATATTGTCATACAGGGACAATGTTGTGTTGTCACAAATATTGTTCATTTATCTCAGTAAATTTTATAACATCACATACAATGCAAATTATACTGTACATCTATTATCAAGCATACAAAGCTGTTCACCAGAGGTGGTCAAAGCTTACCCATTCTGTTTTACACTCAGGTTTAAGTATACTGACTCAACTTCACTCAAGCAAAGGAGAGAAAGAAATAATTGATTCTGAAAATAACTCAACGTACAAAAAGAATTGCTAAAATAGTGACTTTTGGATTGATCAAGAATCCTGAACAAAAAGGCAGAAATAATAATACTTTATAATTAATTAATTAACTTAATAATAATACTTAAGTTACAATCCTGTTTGGAAATATGTCACAATGAGAAAGTTCAGATATTTATTCTAATACATAAGAAATTTTCAAAGTACAGACATCCATAAAAATAATTAATTACAGCAACAAAGTGCTATTACTTTATTACTCCTTACCTCTGTTATAAATGTGTCATGCTGAACAATTTGACTGGGGTGCTTACACTGCTCTAACTGGGGCGCTGTGCAACATGCTTTTTGAGAAATTCTAGGTTTCTCAAAAGCCATCTCTGCCTGGATGTCAAATCCTTTTCTCCAACACCACTTGGCTGGGGCTTCAGAAGTTTAGTGTACTGGGTCCTCAGTGTTGTAACCCTAGTCTTCACCTCCTCAACTGAAATCACACAACATACTCTTTTTTGCTCAGTGTATTGTAAGCCCGGTCCTCAAGACATTAATCAACGTCTTGACCGTTACATACTAGTATTTTAATAGAGATATTTTACTATTATTTTAATAGTTGCTTTACTAGTATTTTAATACAGTTACAGTTACATGAGCGCTGATATGAAGTACAATAGCACAGTTCTTGTACAGACGTAGGCCTACAGCACTCTGCTCCACAGGCGTTTAACCGATGATACAAAGTAACGGCAATATGCAGACAAAGTAGCAAGCAAGAGGAAATGATTGTGTGTAGCGTAGCAACAGCCATTTCTCACTACAGTTGAAGAGCCGTTTGTGTTGGCGGAGCCAAATAAGTAATTACATAAAGCAAACAAATTATTCCGCCTCGCTTGTTCTTGTTGTAAAATGCGCTTGTACAATGTATACAAGCAATATCACATGAGAACGAGTGCTGTTGTCCTGGATATCAGCGCTGGGTGATTACCTGGAATATCTCACCTGGAATATTTAATGTGGATGCGATCTGTCTCCAACGCTTGTCCTTTTCATATCGGTTGTGATAATCTTTGCAGGAGACGTAAAGACATTCGTGGTCTTGCCACAGGTCGATAAGACTGTCCTCCATCTCCGCTGTCCATCTTGTGCTCGCCATTCTAGGATCTGATATCTCCTGTCTCGCGGTCATTTCCGGTCATCGTAGATGGCTTTCTCTAATTGGCTACTGTCATCCTCAGCGAATTCGAGTTGCGTAATCATCCAGATAAATATCAAACATGTTTGAAAATTATCGGGGCGGCTCCGACGAGTCTGTGAGATGATCGTGGGGCTTAAGATTCATCTCTCACCCACTCACACTAGAAGATAATCTTGGCCGAACGTCGGGCCGATTTTAGTCCCCGACCAGATTTCTTCCCCGATTGTCGGGAGGACCGAACCTGGGTTAAATCTGGCCGAGAATCCTGTAGTGTGAGCCAGGCTTTACTTATATAGACATACCAGAGTCTATGTCCATATATGGACTGATGGAATCACCAAAGCAGCACCAGAGGAACGTCCTTTGATCCAGAGGTCCAATCAGCAGCAAGGGAAGATCAAAGGAACATGTTCTGCCTCCTCCCCCTCGTTGCCATATAACTGTTAAAGAATGGTGCTGCATTAGTCTGCCTGTGTCAGGCCAACTGTAATAATCAGCCTTTGCATGTGAGACCCTGCACTCTGCAGTCAGCTGGCTACAGACCAAACACCCTTAGGCCCTCCTCCTCATCTCTGGGGACTTTAATCACACCTCTCCATCCTCCACTTTGCCCACTTTCACCCAGTATGTCACCTGCCACACCAGAGACAATAAAATACTGGACTTACTGTATGCAAACACCAAGGATGCATACAAGTCATCACCCCTCCCTCCCCTGCGGAGATCAGACCACAGCCTGGTTTATCTTCAGCCCGTGTACAAACCACATTTCCACAGGCAGCCAGCTGTGACCCGCACAGTTAACAGATGGTCTGAGGAGACTGAAAAGGCTCTGACGGGAAGGTTTTGAGTCAACTGTGTGAAAGGAGTTCTGTGATCCTCACAGGGAGGACATCGACAACCTCACAGACTGTATAACGGATTACATTAACTTCTGTGTGGAGCACACTGTACTCACCAGGACTGTACTGTGCTTTTCCCATGTTCAGCATGGGAAAAGAAAGAACTAATTCAATTTTGGACTATCTTCATTAGTTACCAAGCAGATCTCCATCTGTGAAGAGTGTCTGTCATCCCTAGTATCTGTGACTGATGTAGGACTATCTTCATTAGGTACCAAGCAGATCTCCGTCAGTAAAGAGTGTCTGTCCTTAGTATCCGTGACAGATTCAGGACTATCTTCATTAGGTACCAAGCAGATCTCCATCTGTGAAGAGCGAAGAGTGTCTGTCAACCTCAGTATCTGTGACAGATGTAGGACTATCTTCATTAGGTACCAAGCAGATCTCTGTCTGTGAAAAGTGTCTGTCCTCAGTATCTGTGACAGACGTAGGACTTTCTTCATTTGGTACACTATAAAGGGGTTGATTTAAGTTTTACAATATTATTATTCTGGCAACAAGATGCACGGCTAATGAGGAGGACTTCCTCATTAGAAGTGCATTCAAACTCATTAACCAGGGTCACTTTCCTGGATTTCATGGACTTTGGTATCCTGGGCATAATGTTACAAAGTACTTGCCACATGTTTTGTGCGATGATCCTCACACTCGGGAAAAGCTTTCACACTCCTCCAAGCTAGAGAGCTAGTTGTTCACCTTCTCTGTAACCTCATCAACTATGAGCTCTGTCAGGATCTGTGTGCTCGAGCTCTGGATGTCACCCTTAACACCCATCTTCTCAGCCAATGTCTGTGCTATGATGCTGCCCATGTCTCCAAGACACTTAGACACCTGGTCCTTTGGCACAAACATAATGCTCGCACCATCACTCTCACACTGCAAGAGCTCAAAGATGTGTGTTGCTGCAACATCGATTAATTCCAAACACATCTCCGTCAGTTTGGGTTTTGTTCTCGGGTCCAGTGATCCAGCCTCTAGATTAAGCCACTGCATGGATGTCAGGCGGATGCCTGAGTAGGTCCTTGTTGACCAAAATGTTGGTCTATGTACTTGCCTCTGTGTTGTTCATTGTTCTTGCTCTGATGTTGAATAAAGTCTGCACAATCCTGATCTTAGACTGAAAAAAATGTTTTGTTGAATGAACATAATTTTATTAATTTTAGCAGTTGCACATAATACTTTTATCTGAAGCCAGATATTTTTATTATGTTGACTGAACTAATTTTTTTTTAAGTAAATCTAAATAAGTTTTATTATGTAAATCCTCCTCAACTATTTTGAGTTGACTTTACTCAAATTTTTTATTAATCCCATTTTAAATTTACTTAAATAAATTGTTTTTTTGTGCATTTTCAAATCAATTAAATTGTTTAAATTCTATCTATTTTTCTTAAACTGATCATAATGAAATATTTTTCGATATTATACATCACACAGAATCAAAAATGTGTTTAGACAACCAACTTTATTATAGTACAAATATTTAACACCTTACATCAGAGCTGTCTAATGGCCCATGTATGTTGTTATCATGAAAAACTGTAAAATACTCAGTGCATAGATTGCAACACTATTAACAGATACACAGATACATTAATCTGTTTGCAGAAGAAAAAAATGTTTCTGATTGTGTAACTAACCGTTAAGAAAGAATAAACTTACACAAGTTAGATGAAGTCTCTTGACATGCGACAAGACAGAAGGCAACGCTTGCTCTCAACATGTACAATACTTCTTATAAGACAAGAACCTGTGAAATGCAAACTGCATAAACAACAATACTTGTTTTACCTCTAAACCCTTACATCATAATAGCCTCTACTAAAGGTTTTAAACTCAAGAAAGCAGAAACCCACTAATCAGATTCTGTCAACCATAACCAAAAGGATGGAACGAACAAAATAAAGTCTTTTGTGTAGAGTCCTGATCAGAGACTAGGCAGCAGAATAGTTCCATCCCAGTTACATGTTTAGTGGCTTTTACTCTTGATAGTTTACTTTACAGCTTCTTTGCAAAAATACACCAATGCCTTCAATTGAGAACATTATCCAGAGTAAAAAAACAAAACCTTTAACAATCAAAACTCAAACCATACTATGTGGGCCACATCTGGAAAAAAAACACTGGTTCCCTGACTCTGAAATGACAACATTATTAAAAGGCAATGTTTCACTGAGGCAACTGAACTGATAAACCAAATGGCTTTGTTGAGTATAATAAGATTTATTCAAGTGCATATCCTGACACTCTTCCAGATGTTGGCCTTAAACAGGAGAACAAGAACAAGAGGCGATCCTTTATTCCTGCCCTAACGCATAGAACTATCAGAAAGTTTATTTGTTGTAGGGTCCTCACCACTGACTGCATGAATACTGTCCACTAAAAAAGCATTTCTCATTTGTGTTGAACTCTTAGTGATACTGATGTTCAGATCACATTAAACATTCATTAAATAATTCACAAAAACACCCAAAAAAAATTGTGGCTGAAGAATTTCTACAGTCCAACACAAATTTAGTTCTTTAGTCCAAGGACTTTGGGGGAAAGCTTTCCCATGAGTACTTTTTGAATGAACTCGTAATAGTGTCTCAGTTCCTTGGGGTAGGCCAGGTTTAATGCATAGATGACCCCAAGCATCACTGCACAAGCCTGCGCTGCAGATCCAATGCTGCTTAAGATGATCGATCCATCAACAGAAACTCTGATGTCCTCATGATGTCCAGATTCTCCATTCTCCTTGCTGATCACGTAAATGCCCATGGCCCACTTCTGCATGATGTCGGGATGGCATTTCCTTCCATGTCCTGCATATTTTAAGTAAATTGGAGAAAGAGCAAACATCAGAATGCTTTGCCACAAACAAACATTTGTTTTTACCATACGCTGTACATCTGTATGACAGACAGTTTCATATTTCCATAAAGGTACTGTCTGCTTGTGCATCAAGTGTTTTACTGGCACTGTGTTCTAAGGTGTTCTTTTGTGCTTGGACTCTTTGCCTGGCTCTTATAAGAAACAGGAAAAAGACATTTTACTAAACTGACATTCCAAAGGTTCTATAATGGTGCACAGTAACAGCAAATTATTCTTTTTAACACAACAACACCTCTGCTGTACAGTGAAGAGACCCAGTAGGGAGCCAAAACTACAGGACAAACACCTTCAGAATCTAAACTCTTGTAGGTTTGCTTTAATTTAAGCTCCTTTGAGGTCACCAGAGGACAGAAATGTCCTCTCACAAAAACTGCTAAAAAATAAAACAGAGTAATATATTTTTGTACTTTTTTTGCACAAATCATTCAATCAACTTCAGCCCAAATACCAAATATGTAATTGTTTATATTGTTTTAACCCTTTCAAATGCCAATTCAATTAAATAATGTCACTGTTTTCATAACAAAAAAACTCATATAACATGAGTTATATGCATTAAAATAATGTTAGAGGGCTGGGGATTTCTTTTAGTATCGAGCTTAAATATACCTAAGATTAGTGATAAAATTGATTTTCATGCATTTTTATTTGTATTTTTTGCAGTGTCAGATTCATAATTTACAAACCTTTGAGGTCACTAGAGGGCAAAAATGTTCTCTCCCAAAAACTGCTATAAAATATGAAAGATTCATATGTTTGCTTCTATTTTGCTTCAATCATTAGCTTCAGTCCTTATCAACACTACCAAATATTTAAATATTTATTTTGTTTTAACCCTTTAATTACCAGTTTGATTACATGATTTCACCATCTTTATGAAAAAAAAATAAAAATATGAGTTATTTTCCATATAATGAATTTTGGAGGGCTGTGGACTTCAAGAAATAAAAGATCTGGCTTAATTATACATAACAAAGGTGATTTTTGTGCTTTTTAATTTTTTTTCAGTGTCAAATTTTAAGTAACCTTTTAGGTAAACAGCACAAAAATGACCAGTTGAGTCTCTTTAGACCCAATTCTTTTTAAATCCCACAACAAATTACACAATGAAATCATGCATGCTCTAATTTCAGGATTACATTTGGAGAAATGTAGGGAAAAAAACGTTTTTACTGTTTATATAGACATATCAGAGTCTATGTCCATATATGGACTGATGGAATCACCAAAGCAGCACCAGAGGAAAGTCCTTTGATCCAGAGGTCCAATCAGCAGCAAGGGAAGATCAAAGGAACATGTTCTGCCTCCTCCCCCTTGTTGCCATAGTAACTGTTAAAGAATGGTGCTGCATTAGTCTGCCTGTGTCAGGCCAACTGTAATAATCAGCCTTTGCATGTGAGACCCTGCACTCTGCAGTCAGCTGGCTACAGACCAAACACCCTCAGGCCCTCCTCCTCATCTCTGGGGACTTTAATCACACCTCTCCATCCTCCACTTTGCCCACTTCCACCCAGTATGTCACCTGCCACACCAGAGACAATAAAATACTGGACTTACTGTATGCAAACACCAAGGATGCATACAAGTCATCACCCCTCCCTCCCCTGTGGAGATCAGACCACAACCTGGTTTATCTCCAGCCTGTACAAACCACTTTTCCACAGGCAGCCAGCAGTTAAAGGAAAAGTTCGGTTCCTGCAGCTTTTACATTGTTTATAGAATGAAGAACAACAATCTACTCACCCAGAAGGCTTTCCTGATGCAAACGGTGCTTCGGGAGATATTTAGATCCAAAATCGAGCAGCGGACACCGATATAATGGTAGCCTGTAGGGCATGTTAGCGCCGCTCCTAAAACTGCATTAATCGTCCAAAAACTCCTGTTTTTCACCAATATTCCATCATGATTTCCTCCGAATGGACCGCCATTGCAACCTGTGTCTCTCCACACAGCGCTGTGTGGCTGAACTAACCTCTGAACTGACGAAGAAGACCGGGTACCTCTGCGCATGCGCAGTTTTCTCCGGAGCGTTGCTATCGCTTCTTCATTTCTAAGAGCTCCTTATCTGTATACGGTGGCTCCAAACTGTAAGGACACCCATCATATTCAAATTCCTCCTCCACAACATCTTCATCCCATAGATATTCGTCCATTTTGCACAAAACTGGAAGAAGAAAGTTGATTTGTAGCTGCCGGTCTTCCCCTGAAACAATGAGCCTCAGTATAGAAAGGGCATGTAAACAAGCCGTCAGTTCAGAGGTTAGTTCAGCCACACAGCGCTGTGTGGAGAGACACAGGCTGCAATGGCCGTCCATTCGGAGCAAATCATGATGGAATATTGGTGAAAAACAGGAGTTTTTGGATGATTAATGCAGTTTTAGGAGCGGCGCTAACATGCCCTACAGGCTACCATTATATCGGTGTCCGCTGCTCGATTTTGGATCTAAATATTTCCCGAAGCACCGTTTGCATCAGGAAAGCCTTCTGGGTGAGTAGATTGTTGTTCTTCATTCTATAAACAATGTAAAAGCTGCAGGAACCGAACTTTTCCTTTAAGAGATGGTCTGAGGAGACTGAAGAGGCTCTGAGGGACTGTTTTGAGTCAACTGTGTGGAAGAAGTTCTGTGATCCTCACGGGGAGGACATCGACAACCTCACAGACTGTAGAACGGATTACATTAACTTCTGTGTGGAGGACACTGTACTCACCAGGACTGAACGGTGCTTTTCCCATGTTCAGCATGGGAAAAGAAAAAACTAATTGAATTTTGGACTACCTTCATTAGTTACCAAGCAGATATTCTTCAGTGAAGAGTGTGTGTCCTCAGTATCTGTGACAGATGTAGGACTATCTTCATTAGGTACCAAGCAGACCTCCGTCTGTGAAGACTGTCTGTCATCCTCGGTATCTGTGACAGATGTAGATCTATCTTCAGTAGGTACCAAGCAGACCTCCCTCTATACGGAGTGTCTGTCATCCTCCGTACCTGTGACATATGTAGGACTATCTTCATAAGGTACCAAGCAGATCTCCGTCTGTTAAGAGTGAAGAGTTTCTGTCATCATCAGTATCTGTGACAGATGTAGGACTATCTTCATAAGGTACCAAGCAGATCTCCATCAGTGAAGAGTGTCTGTCATCCTCAGTATCCGTGACATATGTCGGACTATCTTCATTAGATACCAAGCAGATCTCCATCAGTGAAGAGTGTCTGTCATCCTCAGTATCCGTGACATATGTAGGACTATCTTCATAAGGTACCAAGCAGATCTCCCGTCTGGGAAGAGTGTCTGTCCTCATTATCTGTGACAGATGTCGGACTTTCTTCATTACATACCAAGCAGATCTCTGTCTGTGAAGAGTGTCTGTCCTCAGTATCCGTGACAGATGTAGAGTCCGACATCTGTCACAGATACTGAGGACAGACAGTATCTTGGCATTGGGTACCAAGCAGATCTCCATCTGTCAAAAGTGTCTGTCATCCTCAGTATCTGTGACAGATGTAGGACTATCTTCAGTAGGTACCACGCAGATCTCCGTCTGTGAAGAGTGAAGAAAGTCTGTCATCCTCAGTATCTGTGACAGATGTAGGACTATCTTCAGTAGGTACCACGCAGATCTCCGTCTGTGAAGAGTGAAGAAAGCCTGTCATCCTCAGTATCTGTGACAGATGTAGGACTAACTTTGTTAGGCACCAAGCAGACCTCCATCTGTGAAGAAAGTCTGTCATCCTCAGTATCTGTGACAGATGTAGGACTATCTTCAGTAGGTACCACGCAGATCTCCGTCTGTGAAGAGTGAAGAAAGTCTGTCATCCTCAGTATCTGTGACAGATGTAGGACTAACTTTGTTAGGTACCAAGCAGATCTCCATCTGTGAAGAGTTTCAGTCATCCTCAGTAACTGTGACTGATGTAGGACTATCTTCATAAGGTACCAAGCAGATCTCCATCTCTGAAGATTTTCAGTCATCCTCAGTAACTGTGACTGATGTAGGACTATCTTCATAAGGTACGATGCAGGTCTCCTGTCTGTGAAGAGTGTCAGACGTCCTCAGTATCTGTGACAGATGTAGGACTTTCTTCATTTGGTACACTATAAAGGGGTTGCTTTAAATTTTACAGTATTATACTGGCAACAAGATGCACGTCTAATGAGGAGGACTTCCTCATTAGAAGTGCATTCAAACTCATTAACCAGGGTCACTTTCCTGGATTTCATGGACTTTGGTATCCTGGGCATAATGTTACAAAGTACTTGCCACATGTTTTGTGCGATGATCCTCACACTCCGGGGAAAAGCTTTCTCACACTCCTCCAAGCCAGAGAGCTAGTTGTTCACCTTCTCTGTAACCTCATCAACTATGAGCTCTGTCAGTATCTGTGTGCTCGAGCTCTGGATGTCACCCTTAACACCCATCTTCTCAGCCAATGTCTGTGCTATGAGGCTGCCCATGTCTCCAAGACACTTAGACACCTGGTCCTTTGGCACAAACATAATGCTCGCACCATCACTCTCACACTGCAAGAGCTCAAAGATGTGTGTTGCTGCAACATGGATTAATTCCAAACACATCTCCGTCAGTTTGGGTTTTGTTCTCGGGTCCAGTGATCCAGCCTCTAGATTAAGCCACTGCATGGATGTCAGGCGGACGCCTGAGTAGGTCCTTGTTGACCAAAATGTTGGTCTGTGTATTTGCCTCTGTGTTGTTCATTGTTCTTGCTCTGATGTTGAATTAAGTCTGCACAATCCTGATCTTACTTATATAGACATATCAGAGTCTATGTCCATATATGGACTGATGGAATCACCAAAGCAGCACCAGAGGAACGTCCTTGATCCAGAGGTCCAATCAGCAGCAAGGGAAGATCAAAGGAACATGTTCTGCCTCCTCCCCCTCGTTGCCATAGTAACTGTTAAAGAATGGTGCTGCATTAGTCTGCCTGTGTCAGGCCAACTGTAATAATCAGCCTTTGCATGTGAGACCCTGCACTCTGCAGTCAGCTGGCTACAGACCAAACACCCTCAGGCCCTCCTCCTCATCTCTGGGGACTTTAATCACACCTCTCCATCCTCCACTTTGCCCACTTTCACCCAGTATGTCACCTGCCACACCAGAGACAATAAAATACTGGACTTACTGTATGCAAACACCAAGGATGCATACAAGTCATCACCCCTCCCTCCCCTGTGGAGATCAGACCACAACCTGGTTTATCTCCAGCCCGTGTACAAACCACTTTTCCACAGGCAGCCAGCTGTGACCACAAGAGTGAAGAGATGGTCTGAGGAGACTGAAGAGGCTCTGACAGGAAGGTTTTGAGTCAACTGTGTGGAAGGAGTTCTGTGATCCTCACGGGGAGGACATCGACAACCTCACAGACTGTATAACGGATTACATTAACTTTTCAATTAATTGAAACTAATTCAATTTTGGACTACCTTCATTAGTTACCAAGCAGATATTCTTCAGTGAAGAGTGTTTGTCCTCAGTATCTGTGACAGATGTAGGACTATCTTCATTAGGTACAAAGCAATTCTCCGTCTGTGAAGAGTGTCAGACATCCACAGTATCTGTGACAGATTTAGGAGAACCTTATTAGGTACCAAGCAGATCTCCATCTGTGAAGAGTGTCTGTCCTTAGTATCTGTGACAGATGTAGGACTATCTTCATTAGTACCAAGCAGATCTCCATCTGTGAAGAGTGTCTGTACTCAGTATCTGTGACATATGTCGGACTATCTTCATTAGATAAGATGAAGATACTAAGATCCTCTTTGGACTCAATTGCTCCACTGAGACAAAAACGTATTAAACATCAGAGGACAGCCCCTTGGTTTAACTCAGAAACTCGTACACTTAAACAAACAACCCGTAAATTAGAGAGAATGTGGCGCTCTGATAAAAGGGAAGAGTCACGTATACTTTGGCGAGAGAGTCATAATAACTACATGAGAGCCTTAAAACATGCTCGAGCTGCCTACTACTTCTCACTTATTGAAGATAATAGAAACAACCCTAGATACCTCTTCAGCACTGTAGCCAGGCTGACACAGAGTCAGAGCTCTATTGAGCCTGTGATTCCTCTAACCCTAAGCTGTGAGGACTTTATGAGCTTTTCCAATGATAAAATTCTGAAAATTAGAGATAAAATTAGCAGCTCTCTATCTCCAGCTGAACCTGTCGTACCTCTAAATGTAGTAGTAGTTAGACCTGAGTTAGACAGTTTCTCTACGATTAGCCTTCAGGAGCTACATTCTCTGGTCTCCTCCTCTAAATCAACCTGCCTTTTAGACCCGATTCCAACTAAACTGTTCAAGGAGGTCTTCCCTCTAGTTTGTCCATTGTTGCTGGAGACAGTAAATATATCTCTATCAACAGGCTACGTACCACAGTCTTTTAAAACAGCAGTAATCAAACCCCTCCTTAAAAAACCTAACCTCGCTTCAGGAACATTAGCTAACTACAGGCCTATTTCTAACCTTCCTTTTGCCTCAAAGATCCTGGAGAAAGTAGTAGCTGATCAGCTAGGTGACTTCCTTCAAGACAATAGCCTGCTTGAGGACTTTCAGTCAGGATTTAGAGCTCATCACAGCACAGAGACTGCTCTAGTTAAAGTAACCAATGA
This sequence comes from Scarus forsteni, assembly GCA_036419115.1. Lineage (NCBI taxonomy): Eukaryota > Metazoa > Chordata > Actinopteri > Labriformes > Labridae > Scarus > Scarus forsteni. The sequence goes on from JAZDUH010000478.1 coordinate 563,268, forward strand.
TCTACTTTCAGCTTCAGATGAAGGACTTCTCTCTGTTCTTGTTTTGTTAGATCTAAGTGCTGCTTTCGACACCATTGATCATGGTGTTCTTATACAGAGATTAGAGATGTTACTTGGGATTACAGGGACTGCCTTAAATTGGTTTAAGTCCTACTTATCCAATAGATATCAGTTTGTACACGTGAACAATAAGTCCTCTGTGTACACTAAAGTAAGTTACGGGGTTCCTCAAGGTTCAGTGCTAGGTCCAATTCTCTTCTCTATATATATATATGCTTCCCCTTGGTGATATCATGAGGAAATACTCTGTTAATTTTCACTGCTACGCTGATGATACACAGCTTTATGTATCACTGAAGCCAGGTGAGACAAACCAGTTAGACAAACTAGATGCCTGTTTAAAGGACATCAGAACCTGGATGGCCAGAAATTTTCTTCTTCTTAACTCAGACAAGACAGAGGTTATTGTGCTGGGCCCTCGACACCTTAGAGAATCCTTTTCTAGTGATTTAACTGCCATAGATGGCATTAGCCTGGCACCAAGCACAACTGTTAGAAATCTAGGAGTACTATTTGATCAGGATTTATCCTTTAACTCCCACATAAAGCAAATTTCAAAAACAGCCTTTTTTCATCTTCGTAGCATCGCTAAAATCAGGCCTATCCTGTCCCAGAGCGATGCTGAAAAGCTAGTCCATGCTTTTGTTACCTCTAGACTGGACTATTATAATTCTCTGCTTTCAGGCTGTCCCAGCAAGTCACTTAAGATGCTTCAGCTGGTCCAAAATGCTTCAGCACGTGTACTGACTAGAACTAGGAGAAGAGACCACATTACTCCTGTTTTAGCTTCTCTGCATTGGCTTCCCATTAAATATAGAATAGAATTCAAGATTCTTCTCCTCACCTATAAAGCTCTCAGTGGACAGGCACCAGTCTATCTTAAAGAGCTTGTATTGCCGTACAACCCCTCTAGAACATTACGCTCCCAAAATGCCGGCCTACTTGTGGTACCATTAATCTCCAAAAGTAGTATGGGAGGCAGAGCCTTCAGTTATCAGGCTCCTCTTCTCTGGAACAATTTACCGACCACAGTTCGGGAGTCTGAAACTCTCTCTACCTTTAAGGTTAGACTTAAAACATTCCTCTTTGATAAAGCTTTCAATTAGGGACCAGCTCATAGCTCATAGTTTATAAATGAATAAATAAATTAGTTCATAAATTAGACTCATAGTTTAGATGTAACAGATCTAGACTGCTGGGGGGGGGAGTCTGGCACAATGGGCTCTCTCTCTCTCTCTCTCTCTCTCTCTCTCTCTCTCTCTCTCAGCATCTGCTTTTGCCCCTTTTGTTTGCTCCTGTACTCGTCTCTGGCTCTTGTCTTGTAGGTGGCCTGGGATCCTTGGTGGAGACTGCCTGCTGCTGTGGAGTCATGAAGCCTCAAAACTACAGTTATAAACATGACACATAGTTGGCCATTTTATTAGGTATTATTAGCTATTTATACAGATACTAGCATGATCTCCATATCCATGATCGATACATCTACAGTATCTATTCTTTATTACGACATAGTCATGAAGTCCCTCTTGAAAATGGGATGTCACATCTCAAGAGGCCTTTAACACATTTATATTTAATGGAGACAAATATGGTTGGGATGCACTTGTGGTCTGGGCACCCATGAGTTCGTCACTACCATAAATTCTTATTTTCAGTAAGAATATCTAAGATTATACTTATAGAAAATGATCACCACAACCATTCAGACATGAGGACCCTCTTGAAAATGAAATGTAGCATCTCAAGAGGCTACCCTCTAATAAATCAGACGACAGGTTGATGGTACATGAACCTGTCCCTAACTTTAGTTCTTATTCTAGTCCACTTGTCTCCTCTTACCTTCCTTCTTTTGCCCTCACACCCGACACAGCATTGTGTGGATTTGCAGGGGTGGAAAGTAACGACTTACATTTACTCACGTTACTGTAATTGAGTACTTTTTATGAGTAATTTGTAATTTTCTAAGTAGTTTTTGAAATATGTAATTTTTACTTTTACTCGAGTACATTTTGACCCAAGTAATTAACTTCGCTACATTTGAACCCCCTATCGTTACTGAGTACAATATTGATAGTGAAAAAAATTAAATGCGGGCGGAAAACCCCTGTGTCCCGGAAGTGAAAGTCAATTGCATTACCTTGCCTTGTGCGCGCCCGAGCCCTGTCTCATTGTTGGAGCTACGCGGTGGAAGATGGCTGTTGCTGACCAAGATATGGAGATCATGGAGGAGGAAGGGCCCGACGAAGATATAAATTCTACAGAGGAAAGCCACAAAACCCTTGGCCAAACTTGGAAGACTTATTAGCGTTCAAATGCACAAAAGGCAACAACATTATAATGCAGTGTAAAATGTGCCTGCCCGTCAGAACGGAGCTTTCAGCATTCAAGACATCAACATCTAATTTACGAAAGCATGTGGTGGTAAGTTAGCGCATGTGTTTTTGTCTCTTACATTAAAGTCCTGCAGCGGGCGGGTACCCACGGATATCCGGCGGGTACCCGCAATTGATGGGTACAAAAGAGGCGGAAAATATGCATTTATAATTTCACTGGTACGGGCACGGGCGGAACGGAACAAAAAGCGGGCGGGTAGCATTTTATTGTGCCGTGAAAATCACTAGTTTCAAGCAGCATGACGCATGGAAGACGCTGCGCACCGCGCGCGCATCACGCACTCTGACCTCCAGTACATAAACACATCCCCGGCCGCATTACCTGAGGATAAAGGAATAGGTTGCGGGCATGCTGAGTGAGTACTGCTACTAAGCAGTTGATTTTATTTTGCTTTTATGAGGTAAAGACCTATAAGATATGGCTGTTCTTCTTTGCTGCGCCTGCAGCTGAGTCTGAGTGTGTGTGCGTCTGTGTGTGACTCGTCAGTCTACTACTAAGAGAGAGAGCATTAATGGAGGCTGCTGTCATCCTAAAACAGGCTTGAAAAAAATAAAATGTTTTTTTTAAGTGAAAGACCATCTTTTGTAGGCTACTTAGTGCATGTAATCACGGGTAATGGGTCGGGACACGGGTCCATTTTTTGACGGTCGGGGCGGGTCCGGTTTGACGTTTGATATAATCACGGGAAACGGGTCGGTTCACGGGTCTGATGATTCACCCGTGCAGGACTCTGTCTTACATCCCAAACGGTTTAATTGTTGTTTGGTTTAAAAATCCCAGATAAAACAGTGCTGCTGGGGGATTCTTAGTAGAATTTCTCTATTTGATTTAAGGATTTAATAATTTTAGGAATTTAATGCCTAGCTAACTGCAGCAATCCTACAGTAGGCCTATTAAATTCTGCATTTTTTTAATATAACAGTGACAGTACAACACATTTTTTTCATAAGGATGAGATTTTTCTATCTTAATAAATGTTCTAGTTCTTAAATAGTATTTTCTAAAATGAGTGTGCCTACGAATATATAACTACTCTGTACCCTCTTGTATTGTGTCTATTCGCAGAGAAAGCATCCATCAAAGCTTGCTGCTTTTAGTGCATGTTCACGGAAGTCACCACAGGAACAAGGAGGCAAAAGTAAGCAGAGCAAGCTCCCAGACAACCAGGCCAAACTTGCGGTGGGTGGTGCCATCCGTGTGTCTCAAGGGACAGTTGACCAGTTCCTCATCAGGCTTATTTGTGAAGGTCACCACCCTTCTCTTTGGTGGAACAGCCAGCATTCAGAGAGTTTGCTGCTGCTCTCAATCCTCAATACAAAATGCTCTCCAGACCCACAGTTAAGAGAAGAGTCACAGAAGCTGCTGCTGAAATGAAGACAAAGTTGATATCACACCTTAGTAACATCAGTCATGTCGCTACTACCACAGATTGTTGGTCTGCACACCAAAAAAGCTTCATAGGTGTCACATGCCATTGGATTGATGGAGAGACTTTCGAGAGAAGATCTGTTGTGTTGGCATGCAAGAGGTTAAAAGGGTCACACACCTTTGATGTGCTTGCAGGTGTCCTGGATGATATCCACTGCCAATACAGAATAAGAGGGAAAGTGGTTAGAACCACCACAGATAGTGGCTCAAATTTTGTGAAGGCCTTCTCTATTTTTGGTGAGCAGAGCCAATCGGAGGATGAGGATGCCGGATCAGATACAGACCAAGAAGGTTCAGAATCGGATGATGATGCTGAGTTCCAAGACACATTCAGCATCCTAGATCAAGACAACGGCCTGGAGTACCAGCTCCCCAAACATCAGAGATGTGCATGCCACCTACTGAACTTAGTTGCCACGACAGATGCTGACCTTGCTGAAAAGAAGAAACGACACCTACAAGAGGCTTTCACGTGCCGCCTTTGGCAAATGCCAAGCTCTGTGGAATAAGTCAGGTCGCTCGCACACTGCAGCCGAAGGTGTGGAAGACAAAGGTGGTCTTCAGCTCATTCGACCCAACAAGACACGGTGAAAATCAACATACATGGCTGTGGTGAGAATCCTCGCATCATCAAAGAACGAGGGAGGATGCCATCAGGCGTGTCTGCGAACAACTGAAACTGAAAATGTAAGTTTTTGTTTTTTACATTTTAAAATATTTAATTAGCATATATAACTTAACATTTGTCATAATTCATGATGAATAAACAGTGCTGATTCAAGAGTATAAAATACACAATATATAATACAATACAATATTATATGATGTAAATGTTATTTTGTTGTTTATGGTTACAAAGTCCAAATCCTTCTATGTTAATAAACAAAACTTAATTATTGTTTTTTCATTTATTTATCTTGTGCAGGTTGAGTCAGGCAGAAATTGCCTTTCTGGATGAGTTCTGCTGTGTGATGAGACCAGTGGTAAAGGCCTTGAATATTCTTCAGTCAGAGAGCAACACACACCTTGGGTGGCTGCTCCCAGTGATCTCTGAATTACAGTTCAAACTGAGAAGGCAGGAAGCGTCAGTCAAGATGTGCCTCCCACTCATCTCGGCACTACAGCAAGGGGTCCAGAGGCGCTTCAGAGTCATGATGGAGGACCGAGAGCTTATCTCAGCAGCAATCCTCCTACCCAAATTTAAGACGGGCTGGACTGACAAAGCTGAAGTCATTGAAGCAGGTGTGACTCCATTGTTCAGTATCACAGCAATCAGTAATTTATTTTAGTCTTGTTCATTTGTTTTCTATCGACAAATACATATCAACAACATTTCAATACAGAATACAAGTTTTATTTGCCATATGCATAGAAATACTAAAAAAGCATAACATGAGGTGAAATTACAGTTAACCATCTGTACTGTGCAGGCGTGTTTTGTTAGTGGGAGCTGGGGTATTAAAGTGCAATAGTGCCAAAGTGCATACTGCAATATGTCATCTGACTTAGCTGTCCATAGTACTCTTTAAGAACAAATAGCTCAGTACTTAATTTCCCTACGCTGTCTGTCATTAAACAGGACTACTGTATTTGAGGCATCACCTTGACCAGATGGCTGAGGGTGAGGTGGAGCAAGGCGCACTCAAGCAGCATTCGTCGGACGAAGAGGACTACTTCTCCTCTATGAAGTCCCGCAGGTCAGAGGGTTCTGGGGAATTGGAGGGGTACCTTGCGTGTGTGTCAGAGAGCATGGACCTGCTGAACTCTTTCCCAAACATTAAGAAACTGTCTCTGAAACTCAACACAGGCCTTCCAGCCTCAGCCGCCTGTGAGAGGCTTTTTAGTTCTGCCGGGTTGCTCTTCACAGCAAAGAGAGCAAGACTTACAGCAAAAAACTTTGAAAATCAGCTGCTACTGAAATTAAACAAGAGCTTTTCCAGTCTAAAGTTGTAGATTGTGGGCAGAATTGTGGGATCCTGTGGGCATTTTATTTTGTGTGCATTTTGTGTTTTGAATACTTTGATTCTGGTTTAATTTTCTTTATTCTAGTTGTAGTGTTGTCAGTTGGACAAAAATAGTTTGCACTTTAAAGTACAGGTTGTTACTGTCCTTGTTCTTGTATTGTGAGGAAAAGAGGATCATGTTACTGAGCTCAGCTGAGCTTTTACAAGAGTGGATGTGTACTTTAATATGCCTCAAAGTTGATTAAAACAACTTGTGCTGGATTTGATTCATGGCTCATCCTTTTTTTTGCATTAAATAACTGAAAGTAACTAAGTAACTTTTACTCAAATTCCATTTTAAATGATGTACTTTTGTACTTTTACTAGAGTAAATTTATAGATGGGTACTTTTACTTTTACTTTGAGTAGGATTTAAGCAAAGTAAAGATACTTTTACTCAATTACAATTTTTCAGTACTTTTTCCACCTCTGTGGATTTGCTGTTCATCATGAGACTGGGATCCACATTCAAGATTCCCTGCTGCTTAACAGAAGGTTTTTTCTTGCTGCCATGATGGAGGGATCCATGATTGGCTATTTGGATTCATGTTGGGTGTTGGATGTATATATTTGTATATATATGTATATGTGTATTTTATATTTATATATGTATCTATGCATATATGTGTCTCCATAAAATGAAGAGCTTTATGCTCTATTGTAAAGTGTCTTGAGATAACACTTGTTATGAATTGGCGCTATACAAATAAAGATTGATTGATTAGTTACCAAGCAGATCTCCGTCTGTGAAGAGTGAAGAGTGTCTGTCATCCTCAGTATCTGTGACAGATGTAGGACTATCTTTATTGTCATCCTCAGTATCTGTGACAGATGTAGGACTTTCTTCATTTGGTACACTATAAAGGGGTTGCTTTAAATTTTACAGTATAATACTGGCAACAAGATGCACGTCTAATGAGGAGAACTTCCTCATTAGAAGTGCATTCAAACTCATTAACCAGGGTCATTTTCCTGGATTTCATGGACTTTGGTATCCTGGGCATAATGTTACAAAGTACTTGCCACATGTGTTGTGCGATGATCCTCACACTCCGGGGAAAAGCTTTCTCACACTCCTCCAAGCTAGAGAGCTAGTTGTTCACCTTCTCTGTAATCTCATCAACTCTGTGCTCTGTCAGTATCTGTGTGCTCGAGCTCTGGATGTCACCCTTAACACCCATCTTCTCAGCCAATGTCTGTGCTATGAGGCTGCCCATGTCTCCAAGACACTTAGACACCTGGTCCTTTGGCACAAACATAATGCTCGCACCATCACTCTCACACTGCAAGAGCTCAAAGATGTGTGTTGCTGCAACATGGATTAATTCCAAACACATCTCCGTCAGTTTGGGTTTTGTTCTCGGGTCCAGTGATCCAGCCTCTAGATTAAGCCACTGCATGGATGCCTGAGTAGGTCCTTGTTGACCAAAATGTTGGTCTGTGTATTTGCCTCTGTGTTGTTCTTTGTTCTTGCTCTGATGTTGAATTAAGTCTGCACAATCCTGATCTTACTTATATAGACATATCAGAGTCTATGTCCATATATGGACTGATGGAATCACCAAAGCAGCACCAGAGGAACGTCCTTTGATCCAGAGGTCCAATCAGCAGCAAGGGAAGATCAAAGGAACATGTTCTGCCTCCTCCCCCTCGTTGCCATTGTAACTGTTAAAGAATGGTGCTGCGTTAGTCTGCCTGTGTCAGGCCAACTGTAATAATCAGCCTTTGCATGTGAGACCCTGCACTCTGCAGTCAGCTGGCAACAGACCAAACACCCTCAGGCCCTCCTCCTCATCTCTGGGGACTTTAATCACACCTCTCCATCCTCCACTTTGCCCACTTTCACCCAGTATGTCACCTGCCACACCAGAGACAATAAAATACTGGACTTACTGTATGCAAACACCAACGATGCATACAAGTCATCACCCCTCCCTCCCCCGTGGAGATCAGACCACAACCTGGTTTATCTCCAGCCAGTGTACAAACCACTTTTCCACAGGCAGCCAGCTGTGACCCGCGCAGTTGAGAGATGGTCTGAGGAGACTGAAGAGGCTCTGAGGGACTGTTTTGAGTCATCTGTGTGGAAGGAGTTCTGTGATCCTCACGGGGAGGACATCGACAACCTCACAGACTGTATAACGGATTACATTAACTTCTGTGTGGAGGACACTGTACTCACCAGGACTGTACGGTGCTTTTCCCATGTTCAGCATGGGAAAAGAAAGAACTAATTCAATTTTGGACTACCTTCATTAGTTACCAAGCAGATCTTCTTCAGTGAAGAGTGTATGTCGACAGTATCTGTGACAGATGTAGGACTATCTTCATAAGGTACCAAGCAGATCTCCGTCTGTGAAGACTGTCTGTTATCCCTAGTATCTGTGACTGATGTAGGACTATCTTCATTAGGTACCAAGCAGATCTCCGTCCGTGAAGAGTGAAGAGTGTCTGTCAACGTCAGTATCTGTGACAGATGTAGGACTATCTTCATGGAGATTTGTTCTCCATGGAGGACACTGTACTCACCAGGACTGTACGGTGCTTTTCCCATGTTCAGCATGGGAAAAGAAAGAAATAATTCAATTGTGGACTACCTTCATTAGTTACCAAGCAGATCTTCTTCAGTGAAGAGTGTATGTCGTCAGTATCTGTGACTGAAGTAGGACTATCTTCATTAGGTACCAAGCAGATCTCTGTCAGTAAAGAGTGTCTGTCCTTAGTATCTGTAACAGGTGTAGGACTATCTTCATTAGTTACCAGGCAGATCTCCATCTGTGAAGAGTGTCTGTCCTCAGTATCTGTGACAGATGTAGGACTATCTTCCTTAGGTACCAAGCAGATCTCCGTCTGTGAAGAGTGAAGAGTGTCTGTCAACGTCAGTATCTGTGACATATGTCTGACATCCTTCATTAGTTACCAAGCAAATCTCCATCTGTGAAGAGTGAAGAGTGTCTGTCATCCTCAGTATCTGTGACAGATGTAGGACTATCTTCATTAGGTACCAAGCAGATCTCCGTCTGTGAAGAGTTTCAGTCATCCTCAGTATCTGTGACAGATGCAGGACTATCTTCATCTGGTACACTATAAAGGGGTTGCTTTAAATTTTACAGTATTATTATTCTGGCAACAAGATGCACGTCTAATGCGGAGGACTTCCTCATTAGAAGTGCATTCAAACTCATTAACCACGGTGACTTTCCTGGATTTCATGGACTTTGGTATCCTGGGCATAATGTTACAAAGTACTTGCCACATGTGTTGTGCGATGATCCTCACACTCCGGGGAAAAGCTTTCTCACACTCCTCCAAGCTAGAGAGCTAGTTGTTCACCTTCTCTGTAACCTCATCAACTATGAGCTCTGTCAGTATCTGTGTGCTCGAGCTCTGGATGTCACCCTTAACACCCATCTTCTCAGCCAATGTCTGTGCTATGAGGCTGCCCATGTCTCCAAGACACTTAGACACCTGGTCCTTTGGCACAAACATAATGCTCGCACCATCACTCTCACACTGCAAGAGCTCAAAGATGTGTGTTGCTGCAACATCAATTAATTCCAAACACATCTCCGTCAGTTTGGGTTTTGTTCTCGGGTCCAGTGATCCAGCCTCTAGATTAAGCCACTGCATGGATGTCAGGCGGACGCCTGAGTAGGTCCTTGTTGACCAAAATGTTGGTCTGTGTATTTGCCTCTGTGTTGTTCTTTGTTCTTGCTCTGATGTTGAATTAAGTCTGCACAATCCTGATCTTACTTATATAGACATATCAGAGTCTATGTCCATATATGGACTGATGGAATCACCAAAGCAGCACCAGAGGAACATCCTTTGATCCAGAGGTCCAATCAGCAGCAAGGGAAGATCAAAGGAACATGTTCTGCCTCCTCCCCCTCGTTGCCATAGTAACTGTTTGTTACGACCGGCTCGAGAGCCGCAACAAACAAGGAGATCGGCACGCAATAATCAAAGTTCACCAATATTTTATTAAACTAAATCGTGGAGTATGAGAGTGATAATCAGTGGTGTATGTAAATGTATGGCTGCAGTGTATGTTGTATGTGTGTAAAGGAAGGAGAAGAAGGACAAGCGGCTGCTGCGGTGGCGTCCAGGAAGAGAACTGGCGTCGGGGGGGATGAACGGAAATAACCTCCGCACCAGGCCAGGTGCCCAATCAGCCAATCAGCCTCTGAAAGAGCAGACACAGACAACCAGTATCCGAGCATGACCCAAAGGCCCCCCCAAAGGGCGTAACACCCCCCCCCATAAAGTCAGGGTCCCAGAGGGAACCCTGGCATAATTTAGCAGTTGCTTGCCTATCAATACAAATATAAGTTGAAAAGTAAACAAAATACCTCACCTCTTATGTGCCCTACAGCCCCACAGTTCCCCACTCCATCCTCAGCAACTGGTAGGCCTTTCCTGAAGCTAAATTTAAGAGGACAGAGGGAGAGCAAGAGGAAAATGGGACACAATAGAAGTAAAAGAATACTATTTTAACATATTACAAACAATGAGCCCGTGACAATGCGTCCGCCACCACATTGTCCCGGCCCTTGATATGACGAATGTCCAAACTGTAGGACTGCAGCAACAGAGCCCAACGAATAAGCCGCTGATTGGGACACTGCAAAGAGTTCAGAAAGGTCAGAGGATTGTGGTCTGTCAAAACGACCACAGTCCCAGAGCTAACATACACACTGAAGTGCTGCAAAGCTAGAATCAAAGCTAGCGTTTCCTTTTCTATGACTGAGTAGTTAAGTTGATGTCTATTAAACTTCCGTGAAAAAAAACAGACTGGCTTATCCACTCCCAAGTCATCACACTGCAAAAGTACCGCACCAGCACCAACATAACTGGCATCAACCTCAATTTTAAAAGTTCTATCCCACCGAGGCGCAGCCAGAACGGGTGCATTACAAATGAGAGCTTTGACATTTTCAAAAGCTGTCTGACACTCAGATGACCAAACAAACTTAACCTTACCTTTCAACATGTTTGTAAGGGGAGCAACAACCGTGGAAAAGTTACGACAGAAACAACGATAAAACCCCACTAGGCCCAAAAACCGCATGAGATCTTTTTTAGTTTCTGGTGGAGCATAATCATCAATCGCCTGAACTTTTGCACGTAAAGGACAAACCTTCCCCTGGCCTACAACTCGACCCAAATAAGTGACTGTGGCTTTCGCAAACTCACATTTGGCCAAGTTAATGGTCAAACAAGCATCAGCCAGACGGGTAAAGAGCTTCTCAATGCGATCAAGATGTACATCCCACTCATCAGAATAGATGACCACATCGTCCAGGTACACCGAGCAACCTTCCAGGTCTCCAACAACCCTGTTCATCAGGCGCTGGAAAGTCGCTGGTGCATTCCTCAAGCCAAATGGCATCACCTGATAAGAATACAAACCTGTGGGTGTAACAAACGCAGCAATCTCTTGTGCTCTCTTTGACAATGGAACCTGCCAGTAACCCTTCAACAGGTCGAACTTGCTGACAAACTTAGCTGATCCCACTTGATCCACACAGTCCTCCATCCTGGGCAAAGGAAAACAATCTGGTTTTGTGACACTATTTACTTTGCGGAAGTCAGTACAAAATCTTGGGGTGTTATCCGACTTTGGCACAAGCAAACATGGTGACGCCCAGCTAGAACCAGATGGCTCTGCTATATTGTTCTCCAGCATATAATTTACCTCAGCGTCAAGGAACTTACGCTTCTCTGGGTGGACCCGATAAAATCTCTGCTTTATAGGCTTAGAATCTCCAATGTCAATGTCATGTTCTACCATATGTGTGTGCAGTAGGTGTATCACCGAACAAACATGGAAAACGATTTATCAAAGCAACCAACTGTTGACGTTTGGAAACATCCAAATGGCTGAGCAAACCATCCAAATTCCTCAGGGACTCTGAATTCTTCAGCCTACCATACAGGATGGCCTCATCAGGGCCCATCACATCATCCCCTCCTTGCTCTGCGACAGCAACAGGGGGGGCAGGCACAGACAAACAGGCAGGGTGGACCTCTGACACCTGCTCCTGAGCAGCTAACACACCAGCACGAGCATGATACGGTTTCAACAAATTAACATGACAGAGCTGAGTGGAAGATCTACGGTTAGGGGTAGCTATAACATAATTCTGATCTGAAACCTTCTTCAGCACAGAGTATGGACCAGAAAATTTTGCCTGAAACGGAGATGTTACAATAGGCAACAGAGCAAGAACCTGGTCTCCAGGGAGAAAAACACGATCCTCAACCTTTCTATCGTAAAGTTTTTTCATCTTACCCTGTGCAGAAGACAACTTGCCACTAGCTACCTCTTGAGCTCTATACAGCCTGTATCTAAACCCATTAACATAATCCAAAAGGTTCTGAGGTTCTACCTCCTTCCAGTCATCCCACAAAAGGGCCAATGGACCCCTCACTTTATGTCCAAACACCAGGTCATTTGGGCTAAATCCGGTGCTCTCCTGAACTACTTCCCGAGCAGCTAATAGCAGCCAAGGCAAGCCCTCCTCCCAGTCCCCTTCATCTCAACACACACAATACGTAACATAGACTTCAGAGTCTGGTGGAATCGCTCCAGGACACCTTGGCTCTGGCGTGATATACCGATGACTGATTGTGCTGAGCGTGCAACTGTTTCAACACCTGAGAGAAGAGGCGTGAGGAGAAGTTAGACCCTTGATCTGATTGTATTGATTTTGGAACACGAAGATAGATATAAACTGTGATAAAGCTCGCTGTCGACCTAGCAGTGATCGTGCGCAGGGGATATGCAGCTGGGTACCTTGTGCTCTGACACATCACAGTTAACAAATAACTAGCCCCTGACCTAGAAGGAGGCAAGGGACCTACACAGTCAATTACCAAATGTTCAAATGGTTGGCTTATTGCTGGTATCGGACACAGTGGCACAGGCTTCAAAATCTGATTTGGCTTGCTGGTAAGCTGACATGTGTGGCATGACGTAATGTACGCTGACACATCTCTTTTTAACTTAGGCCAAAAAAAATACCTCAAGACACGGTCATATGTCTTCTTGATACCAAAATGTCCTGACTCATCATGAGAAACCTGCAACACTACACTGCGAAATTTAGATGGCACGACTACTTGATATACAGGATCACCAACAAAACTGTCCCACTGTGGCACCCACTTCCTAAGCAACACATCTTTTTCAACAAAATAACACCGAGCATGGTTTTTCACCTCATCATCAGGAACTGCCATTTTCCACATATCCTTCAAGGACTCATCAGCCTGCTGCTCCTTCACCAACTCACTGCAGGAAATAGACCAGGAACATCAGGACACATAAACTCATCCTGTTTCTGATAATCTATTTTTACTGCAGATTTTGACTGTGCAGCGTCACAGCACATGCAACAAACACATCAGGAAACTCAGACTCATTTATGTCAGGGCCACTGCTAACCAGTGGTTCTGGCACCTAATAACAGGAGGTGGACCATCAGCCCAAACCCGACTCCCCACAAATGTCATTACCCAAAATCATCGTGACCCCATCCAAGGGCAGAGCTGGGACGACGCCAACTGTCACCTCGCCCTGAAACAGATCACATGACAACATCATTTTATGCAAAGGTACATGCAGAACTTTTAATCCCATCCCAAGCACAGGGATAAAAGAACCTGTGTATGTGTCATCTGAAAATGGCAAGACTGACCCTAAAATAAATGAATCAAAAGCTGCAGTGTCACGCAAAAATTTTAATGTGCACTTTCTCATTGCTCCCAACCAATGAAACAAAACCTTCGCTTATGAAAGGCTGAAAAGGCTTGAGCTCTGTACATGACATGTGGGGCTGTGCCTCTCCACTTGCCAACCGTTCAGAACAGGCGCTACCAACATAGCCGGCTAACACTGGTTCCAGCCTGTTTTGATGTAGATTTTAACGCAAAACAATCACGCTTCCAGTGACCCCATTTATGACAATATGCACATTTTTTGTCTGCTTCACGTAATCCACGGCCATACTTTTGCTGCAACTCACCCTGTCTCCCCGATTGAGCAGTCCAGGTACCAGCTGGAGTAGAACTGTCTCTGTGCCCACTGCGAGTAACCAAACCACCCCCACCGTGCACCAGAACAAAGTCATCAGCTAAAGAGGCGGCCTCGGCTGCCGTCTTGACCTTCTGCTCACTGATGTAGGTGGATATGCGCTCAGTTACAGAGTTTTTAAACTGCTCCAGAATAATTAAATCACGCAAAGTCTCAAAGGAATCAACCCCTACTGCACTACACCAGCGATCAAAATGCGTGGACAAATCCCGCGCAAACTCCAAATGAGATTTGTCACCTTTCTTCCAGCTCCGAAACCGCTGGCGGTACGCCTCTGGCACCAGCTCGTACGCCTTGAGAACAGCAGTTTTCACCAAGTCATACTTGGCGCTTTCACTACTGCTCAAAGAAGAATATGCCTCTTGGGCCTTGCCCGTTAATACACACTGAAGCAATAATGTGCGTGTGGAATCAGACCACCCACGAGCATCAGCCAGCCGCTCAAACATCACAAAAAACACATCTGGATCCCTCTCATTAAATTTAGGAACAAGCCTCAACTCCCCCAAAACATTAGCAGGTCTCCCTGAATTCTCCACCAAGGAATCACCAAACACTGAAGAATCACCTACCATCTTTCCCTCAGCGATCAACCGCAATCTATGCCTCTGCACCTCAAGCCTGGCCAACTCAGTGTCCTGTCTAATTCTCTCCAAAGAGACCAACTGCTCTGTCTCTAACTTCATGCGTAACTGCAGCAACTCCTTCTGCTGCTCAAAGGACAAACTCGCGTCAGGATCCCGAACAGGCGGACTCGGGCTCTCATCCACGATAGAATCATCATCAGCAGCTTCCTTAACACCCAACACATTTGTCTTGAACAAGTGAACCTTCAAATTTGCCTTCACCGTCTCCTTCACGCGTTTATCACCGACATCTACCTCATAGTAGTCGGCTAACTTGACCAACTGATCTCTAGTACACTCGTCTAAAACCCGCTCAGACGGTTCTTGTACAAACGCTTTCACAAATTCATCCATCTTAACGTGGAAATAAAAGTTGAAAACTGCAAGGAATGCGATATGTTAAATCCGCTTGTGCACACCAGAGGAATACGGCCTCCACACGGAGTTTCCCCTCTGTCTAACTACCTAACCGGGAATCTTACTGTCTAACTCCCCCCTAGTCTTCATGAGGCGTAGCGGCGGGTTTTTATGCACCTTAGCCCGCTGGCTTCCGAGAAGCGACCAGAAACTGGCAACAACCCCGAAACCACGGCCAATGCTCGGCGAATTTGGGGAAAAGGGAAAGGAAGCTCTCAACCACCGTACCCCAACACTACAACCCCCACCGGCTAAAACCCAAAGGGGAAACGCCGCTAAGCCTACCAGGGGAAAACACCGACAGGTAATGCACACACAGACAGATTAACACTCACCTTCCTCGCCTTTAACTCCAACTCTCAGCTGTTACGGAGAACGGTTTGACAAACAGCTGCTTAAACTCGAACCAACGAAGAAAGAAAAAAAAAAAACTCCCGAAGCGTGCCAAAACTTTACTGATCTCAGAGCGCAACAATCTCACCATATAAGGTAACATACGTCACAGGGAAACCCCACACTTGACGTCACGAACACAGGACAGCTATCTACCTGAAAGAAATTCCCCAGTGCGCCATTACCCAGCGTGACACACACACTGCCCTAACTCGTGACTCAACTCGACTAACTTAGTCATGATCAGACACAAAAAGAGACTTACCATCCCGGACGAGCCCCCACTTTTGTTACGACCGGCTCGAGAGCCGCAACAAACAAGGAGATCGGCACGCAATAATCAAAGTTCACCAATATTTTATTAAACTAAATCGTGGAGTATGAGAGTGATAATCAGTGGTGTATGTAAATGTATGGCTGCAGTGTATGTTGTATGTGTGTAAAGGAAGGAGAAGAAGGACAAGCGGCTGCTGCGGTGGCGTCCAGGAAGAGAACTGGCGTCGGGGGGGATGAACGGAAATAACCTCCGCACCAGGCCAGGTGCCCAATCAGCCAATCAGCCTCTGAAAGAGCAGACACAGACAACCAGTATCCGAGCATGACCCAAAGGCCCCCCCAAAGGGCGTAACACTGTTAAAGAGTGTTGCTGCATTAGTCTGCCTGTGTCAGGCCAACTGTAATAATCAGCCTTTGCATGTGAGACCCTGCACTCTGCAGTCAGCTGGCTACAGACCAAACACCCTCAGGCCCTCCTCCTCATCTCTGGGGACTTTAATCACACCTCTCCATCCTCCACTTTGCCCACTTTCACCCAGTATGTCACCTGCCACACCAGAGACAATAAAATACTGGACTTACTGTATGCAAACACCAAGGATGCATACAAGTCATCACCCCTCCCTCCCCTGTGGAGATCAGACCACAACCTGGTTTATCTTCAGCCCGTGTACAAACCACTTTTCCACAGGCAGCCAGCTGTGACCCGCGCAGTTAACACTAGAACTACCAAGGCAGTCATTTTGACTGCTTTCAAATTTTGCAATGTTATAACTTTGATTGTTTAATATCTACATACCCATAGGACCCTGACTTTTCCTAAATGTGGGTATATTTTCTTCTGAAATTGTTCCATCATTAAAATTCAAAAACACAAAAGAGTTGTGGGCATTACTACCTCGAACTACCATTGGCAGTCAAATTGACTGCATGCAATTTACAAGGGGTACGGTTTTTCACTTGTTACATTTAGCAGCTCTTTCTTCTGCTCTATTGATTGTTTGTTTGTTTATGATACTCTTTGAAGCTACTGGGTGGTTTTCCTTCTGCAGAATTTATAGTGATGCTAAAATCTAGCTAACAAGAAAGGCAAAAGTGATAAGGCGAATTACAAATAAGGAGGCTTTACTCTTGCTTCACAGCCTTGACAAGGAAGAACCAGAGCAGGTTCAGAGAGTAATGTCTCTTGGTGCTTAGAAGAAGGTTCATCTAGCTCAGGGAGTGACTCGGAAAAAAAGATGACTGGAAACATCAAATTATACATTTGCTGACATCTCATATGCTAATTTTCAAGGTATGAAGTCTACAGTAGGAATCCTTATTCTCATACTGTAATGTAAGCTTGTATTAGTTTTATGTGTTCTGGAGAGCTTCTTAGTCGATATATAGACCAGTGGTTAACAACCTGTGGTCCAGGACCCACTGATGGCCAACAAAGGTGCTACACGTGGCCTTCCAAATAAAGACCTCAACCAATGAGGTAATGTTTTCGCCGGGGTCTGTCTGTTTGTCTGTTAGCAAAATTATGTAACTACTGAATAGATTTACATTAAAAAATGTACCAGGTGCTGATCAGATCCAGGTTGATGACACAGAACACTGAAGTTTAATGGCAAATCCAATTCATTTACATCATTATGGAAATTGTACTTTATTTGCAAACTGACATGAATGTTGTTCAAGGCTATTCCACACTACATCTCCTGGCTTCCCTTGCAATGCCAGGAGGGCTTCTGCTAACATAATGGCTAACAATAGCCTGTAGATTGGCACACTTTTTCCAAGTTGGTAACTGAAATGGTGATAACTTGAAGATCACATCATTTTCAATCCCCTCTCCCCCTTCCGATGTAAATAGAATGCAACATTCTCCACATGAAGAGATATGAGTGGACACTCGACTGTCCAATCAGAGAAGAAAAGCCCCTGAGCTGAGCTGGTTGGCAGAGGTCTGCACTCTCTGCGTGCCTTTCTAGTTTACATGATAGTATGGTTTTCTTATATAAAGCTTTTTGGTCTATCAAGTGTACCATTAATTGGAAACGATCTGATAAGAGGGGTATTCCATGAAATAAAACTTTTAAGGCTTTACCGTTTTGCTGACAGGGCAACATCCTAAAACTTTAGCAGCAACTACTGTGCCAAACACAAGAGCATTTATGATGGTTAATCAGTTCTCTGTTACAGTTACAGTGTCTTATGATAACATCAACCTATTTTGAAGACAGAAGGAATTTGACTGTGTTTGAAAAAGAAAAGTAATTCAGTCCAAGTTTGCATGTGTAAGCTCAGAAGTTATGTTGGTGTCCATTAAATTAATAAAAATCTCATTCATTTTAATTTTTATTTTGTGTCCTGGTACATTCTTAACCCTTTTCATCAAATAATTTGAAATTTTTATTGATTATCCAAATTATTTCAAAAAATCAATGAGCAGTCAAAATGACTGCCATGGTAGTTCTAGTAGTGGCAGAATTCTGGTAGACCGAGTGTTAAGAGATGGTCTGAGGAGACTGAAGAGGCTCTGACGGGAAGGTTTTGAGTCAACTGTGTGGAAGGAGTTCTGTGATCCTCACTGGGAGGACATCGACAACCTCACAGACTGTATAACGGATTACATTAACTTCTGTGTGGAGGACACTGTACTCACCAGGACTGTACGGTGCTTTTCCCATGTTCAGCATGGGAAAAGAAAGAACTAATTCAATTTTGGACTACCTTCATTAGTTACCAAGCAGATCTTCTTCAGTGAAGAGTGTATGTCGTCAGTATCTGTGACAGATGTAGGACTATCTTCATAAGGTACCAAGCAGATCTCCGTCTGTGAAGAGTGTCTGTCATCCCTAGTATCTGTGACTGATGCAGGACTATCTTCATTAGGTACCAAGCAGATCTCTGTCAGTAAAGATTGTCTGTCATCCCTAGTATCTGTGACTGATGCAGGACTATCTTCATTAGGTACCAAGCAGATCTCCATCTGTGAAGAGTGTCTGTCCTTAGTATCTGTGACAGATGCAGGACTATCTTCCTTAGCTACCAAGCAGATCTCCGTCTGTGAAGAGTGAAGAGTGTCTGACATCCTCAGTGTCTGTGACAGATGTAGGACTATCTTCCTTAGCTACCAAGCAGATCTCCATCTGTGAAGAGTGAAGAGTGCCTGTCATCCTCAGTGTCTTTGACAGATGTAGGACTATCTTCATAAGGTACCAAGCAGATCTCCGTCTGTGAAGAGTTTCAGTCATCCTCAGTATCTGTGACAGATGTAGGACTATCTTCATTAGATACCAAGCAGATGTCCGTCTGTGAAAAGTGTCTGTCCTCAGTATCTGTGACAGACGTAGGACTTTCTTCATTTGGTACACTATAAAGGGGTTGCTTTAAATTTTACAGTATTATTATTCTGGCAACAAGATGCACTTCTAATGAGGAGGACTTCCTCATTAGAAGTGCATTCAAACTCATTAACCACGGTGACTTTCCTGGATTTCATGGACTTTGGTAT
This sequence comes from Scarus forsteni, assembly GCA_036419115.1. Taxonomy (NCBI): domain Eukaryota; kingdom Metazoa; phylum Chordata; class Actinopteri; order Labriformes; family Labridae; genus Scarus; species Scarus forsteni. The sequence continues at coordinate 582,465 of JAZDUH010000478.1, forward strand.
CCTGGGCATAATGTTACAAAGTACTTGCCACATGTGTTGTGCGATGATCCTCACACTCCGGGGAAAAGCTTTCTCACACTCCTCCAAGCTAGAGAGCTAGTTGTTAACCTTCTCTGTAACCTCATCAACTCTGAGCTCTGTCAGTATCTGTGTGCTCGAGCTCTGGATGTCACCCTTAACACCCATCTTCTCAGCCAATGTCTGTGCTATGAGGCTGCCCATGTCTCCAAGACACTTAGACACCTGGTCTTTTGGCACAAACATAATGCTCGCACCATCACTCTCACACTGCAAGAGCTCAAAGATGTGTGTTGCTGCAACATCGATTAATTCCAAACACATCTCCGTCAGTTTGGGTTTTGTTCTCGAGTCCAGTGATCCAGCCTCTAGATTAAGCCACTGCATGGATGTCAGGCAGACGCCTGAGTAGGTCCTTGTTGACCAAAATGTTGGTCTGTGTAGTTGCCTCTGTGTTGTTCATTGTTCTTGCTCTGATGTCGAATTAAGTCTGCACAATCCTGATCTTACTTATGTAGACATATCAGAGTCTATGTCCATATATGGACTGATGGAATCACCAAAGCAGCACCAGAGGAACGTCCTTTGATCCAGAGGTCCAATCAGCAGCAAGGGAAGATCAAAGGAACATGTTCTGCCTCCTCCCCCTCGTTGCCATAGTAACTGTTAAGGAATGGTGCTGCATTAGTCTGCCTGTGTCAGGCCAACTGTAATAATCAGCCTTTGCATGTGAGACCCTGCACTCTGCAGTCAGCTGGCTACAGACCAAACACCCTCAGGCCCTCCTCCTCATCTCTGGGGACTTTAATCACACCTCTCCATCCTCCACTTTGCCCACTTTCACCCAGTATGTCACCTGCCACACCAGAGACAATAAAATACTGGACTTACTGTATGCAAACACCAAGGATGCATACAAGTCATCACCCCTCCCTCCCCTGTGGAGATCAGACCACAACCTGGTTTATCTCCAGCCAGTGTACAAACCACTTTTCCACAGGCAGCCAGCTGTGACCCGTGCAGTTAAGAGATGGTCTGAGGAGACTGAAAAGGCTCTGACAGGAAGGTTTTGAGTCAACTGTGTGGAAGGAGTTCTGTGATCCTCACGGGGAGGACATCGACAACCTCACAGACTGTATAACGGATTACATTAACTTCTGTGTGGAGGACACTGTACTCACCAGGACTGTACGGTGCTTTTCCCATGTTCAGCATGGGAAAAGAAAGAACTAATTCAATTTTGGACTACCTTCATTAGTTACCAAGCAGATATTCTTCAGTGAAGAGTGTGTGTCCTCAGTATCTGTGACAGATGTAGGACTATCTTCATTAGTTACCAAGCAGATCTCCGTCTGTGAAGAGTGAAGAGTGTCTGTCATCCTCAGTGTCTGTGACAGATGTAGGACTATCTTCATAAGGTACCAAGCAGATCTCCGTCTGTGAAGAGTGTCTGTCATCCTCAGGATTTGGTCTGGTCTGGCTCCGCTTATTACGTCGGTTTATTTTTGTAGTCAAGTTAACTGCGATCTGGTTTTGAGACAGTTTGTCTTATTTCGAAAGTCACAGGGCCTTTTTAGGAAGTTTCCGTGCCCAACTTCCGGTCCTGCTCGATCTGCCCTCCGCTGAATTACATGCATGAAAACTTCAGCATCGCAGCGCCGGCAAAAAAGGATGGCTGTGAACCAGCCCGACCGCGCCGGAGCGGATCCAGTGTAATATCACAAATTTAATTTAATGGAAAACTTTCTGATCTGATCCGGAGGCTTAATTATGGTGGGGGAAACTTTTAAAAGGGGTCCATTTGAACTGTTTCATCAGTGCGTGCTGTTCTTTTTATCGCCCCCCACCCCCCTCCCCGTGTCGTGTGAGTGTGTGTGTGTGTGTGTGTGTGTGTGTGTGTGTGTGTGTTAGAGAGAAAGAAATTGTTTGATGGTTTTATGCTTCACTTGGCACTTAAACAGGCTGGGTATGGTTAAAGCAAATAGCACTAGCAGCAATAAAAGTATAATATTCAATGCATCAATTTAAAATGATCATTTTGCTCAGTCATTGTTTCTTTAGTCCAATGATTTTTTTAGTAAAATGATACCTGCTCTGAAGATGAACAGGTGAAGCATTGTAATATGAGTCTCTAAACAGCGTAAAAACATTATTTGGGTCTTTCTGCCAAAAGAGTGCAGTTTGCTTGTTGTAACTCTTCAAAATTACACTTAATTTTTCATTCCATTTCCATTTAGAATTTAGTAATATACACATTTACTCATTCAAAATGAGTACTGGTCAATCTCAGGCTACTTTATTTAATTAATTGCAACTTCTAAAAGTTTATTATCATTGCAATTTTTTCTCTGCTGTTACCAAAACTCAAATGCCATTTTAAATCCATGTTTAAAAGAATATCAATCACATACGATGTTTTCCCTTAAAAAAAGAGTTAATTTAGAAGAAATGGTTGGTTACATGATGAAAATACTAATATTTATGACAAAAGATGATTATTTTTACCAGAGTTGTATTTTTCTGAGAATGCAAATCAAAACTTTTCCTTTATAGGACATAAAAAATAAATTTAATCCAAAGATTGAGCATGTAGTTCATTAAGCAATCAGACAGCTGTTGGAACCAATATAAATGTAAAAACGGTTTATTTTCTTTATTTTTTAAAGTGACAATTAAATAATCAGAAAAAAAACATTTGGAAACAAGAATAAAAATGGGTAACAGGAATGAGTATGTGAGTGCGTTACATGAGTCAAAACTGATCTCAGATTACAGCAAAGTTTAGTTAGCCTATTTCATTTAAAATCTATGCAGTCATGTAGACCAGTTACTATTCATCCATTCATTATATTATTTACATTTGTTCATTCATTGTATTCTTTTAATCAGTACAAAAGGGCATCAGAGGGAACTAGCCTACTCGTTGCTGTTACTGCCAACACATTTATTTATTTTTTTCTAAAATAGATTACTTATTACTTGTTTTATACACAGTTCTATGTTGTTTTGACCTGTTAGGGAGCAGTGTAGAGGAAAAAAAAACAGCCACACACATCCAGAGAACAGCCCCCCTCATGTATTTGAACTGAGTGGACAATATTAGGAGCACTTTTATATAATAGAGAAAATGAAGTATTATCAATCTGTATCAACTTCAACAAAAAATGAAAATGCAGGAGCTTTATAAATGTAGTGATTATTTTCTGGATATTATTGGATATTAATTAAAGTAATTAATATTCATTACATAACCAGGTTTGCTCTCGTTAATTAAAAGGGGCCCCATCCTTTTTATACAAAAAAGGCAAAATTAACTTAATTAATTGATTTATTAATTATTTTATTTAAATTAGATGAATCAATTAAGTCAAACTTATCAGTTTAATCAATTAAGTCAAACTTATCAGTTTAATCAATTAAGTCAAACTTCAGTTGTTTAATCAATCTCAAATCTAAAGACAGAACTCTCATGCAGTGATGTCAATCTTCCAAATAGAATACCAACAGACAGAACTTTAAATATATAAGGGTGATTTATTAAAATGAATATATAAGACAAAATAAAATAAAATAAACACTTAAGAAGGAACAAATGTCAGAGATGTACTAAATCAATGATGTTATCAATCAGGAAAGAAGATATGAACCCTCAAGGAACATTTAAGCATATGGAGTGGTTATAAAATTTCAAATCAATTAACCTACTTGTAAAAGGTCAAATCAAGGGGAAATTATTAGAGAATTGAACCAAGACACACTCAAGCCCATCTGAAAGAAGATAGAACCACGCCTTACTTCGTGAAGCTCTTATGATCGGATCTCAGACTGGTCCGGAGCTACTGGAGATTCTGAAGGACTTTTCTGGTTCTGAAGTCCACACACTCTACCCAGCGATGGATCCAGTGGAGGATGTTCGATGTGCTGATCTGTCCCAGATTCCCTGGGAGAGAAGTCTTAGATTGGACTGGTTCAAGGTGCTCAAGCTGGAGCTTGGAGTGTCTCGATTGTATAAAAAGTTGATTTGTAACTAATTGCAAAAATCAAGAATTCATTGGCCAAACGAATACTATTCTGAAATTAATAACAAAAGTCCATTTACTATGAAGCAAATCTTTAAAGTCTTACTGGCTTATAAAGAAAGAATCGGCTACAAAGCTTAGATAAAAGTTCAGGAAAAATATTAAGGTGGGTGGCGAGGAGGAAGAAGGAGACGGACAAGAGTAAGCAGAGAGAGCAAGACCGCATGTCTCTCTGTTTTAACTCCTGATGAGGATCTCAGAGGAGGAGGGCCTTCTGTGGTGATCAAAACTTTTATCAACTAATATTTGGCCAATATTAAGTTGTATTTTGATTAAACATCCAATATAAGCACTCCAACTGGATAGGAAATCTCATGGTGATCAATTTGATACCAAATACTGTATATCTAAAGTATAAGAAAGAATTAAACAATTCAAATCCTATTAAACAGTCAATTAAACACAAAATTAACCCAAAGAAATACAAGTCAACATGTCCTTAGGATGATTTGCAACCAAAACTTAAGGTGTAGAAATCCTATTATAAGCATTCTTCAATGAAACAGAGTGATAACCCAACTTTCTCCTAACTTGGGGATCTTTAAAAAACACACAACATCATTAGAAAGCATTTTTCATGACAGGACAAAATATTGAACATATTACATTATTACACATGTCCATTATTTCATTTAAACAGTTTGAAAGTTTTGTGTTTTCTGGGCTAGACAGAGACCACATCTGGAGAGTGAGGGTCCAAGATGTCCAGGGAGGTCCAAGGTCAACTTAGGTGTCACCAAGAATTGTTTATGATATGAATTTATGGCAGAGTTGTTGTATTGGATTTTAATAGATTGCACAGGCCAGTGAATTGTAAGTCTGTAAAGTTATGTTAACTATTACCTGACAAAGTGGTTAAGTTCAAATTAAAGAAGTGAAAATGTTTTTTGCCTATATTTCATAAATACTAAAAAAGTACATGTCATTATTAGAGGTCAATGTTTTTCACTATCAAGCAGTTTCGATATGAAACTTAACTATTGTGATAGACTTCTCAACCATATCACTCAGATCAGACTCAGGCATCTCTTGTTTATGTGTTTTGTTGCCTGGTAGTCAATTAACACCAAGATTTAACATTTAATTTTTATTTAATCTATGATTTCGTTCACATAAAACTTTCCAGTGTAAATGTGCAGAAATTTATTTTGAGACAAATCAACAAAAGGATAATTCACTTTGACTTACTTAAAAGTCCATAGTACATCTTATTGTTTCAATCACAATATTTAAACCAACACACTTTAGGTATGAAAGTTTTCCTCATTGGTCCTATTTGCTGCTATGTCAGAGAAATTTCAGACTGTTCTTGAAATGTTAATTCAAATGGCCAATGTATTCCTCAAAACTATGTTCTAGATGAGCAAATCTTTATCAATGTATGGAAATATGAAATTGTGGGAAATGCACTTGAAAAAATAATATCTGGGGAAGGACTCACATTTGGACCCCCCCAATATCTATACCATGGTTACGCCCTTGACTCTACTAACATGTCCTTCATGTATTCTGAAGGACATGTTTCTTCGATTTTTTAAAAATATTAATGGATTCAGAATAGTAAAGGATAATAATTGCGATTCTTACATGAATCGATTTTTTACTCCCACGCCTTCCCGTTTTTTCTATTTAAATGATTTCTCACAGCAATTATGCTGTAGTTTGTTGAGTCACTAGGTTCTTTGTTTTGGTCATAGATTGCCTGAAGGTGCCTCTGCAGAAGCTGGGCTGCCCAAAGGAGGCCATTGAACAGCAGCTGGCCCTCATCAGAAGATCAATTTCTGAAAAAAACAGTGACATAAGGAAAAGCAGCCCTCAGACAACGGTGAGTACTGCATTCAAACTTGTTAAAAAAATCCCACCACTCATTTAGTAAGGGTGTAATGGTTCACCTAACCCACAGTTTAGTTCAAACCTCTGTTTTTGACCCACAGTTTGGTTCAAACCTCTGTTTTTGACCCACAGTTTGGTTCAAACCTCTGTTTTTGACCCACAGTTTGGTTCAAACCTCTGTTTTTGACCCACAGTTTGGTTCAAACCTCTGTTTTTGACCCACGGTTTGGTTCAAACCTCTGTTTTTGACTCACAGTTTGGTTCAAACCTCTGTTTTTGACCCACAGTTTGGTTCAAACCTCTGTTTTTGACCCACAGTTTGGTTCAAACCTCTGTTTTTGACCCACAGTTTGGTTCAAACCTCTGTTTTTGACTCACAGTTTGGTTCAAACCTCTGTTTTTGACTCACAGTTTGGTTCAAACCTCTGTTTTTGACTCACGGTTTGGTTCAAACCTCTGTTTTTGACTCACAGTTTGGTTCAAACCTCTGTTTTTGACCCACAGTTTGGTTCAAACCTCTGTTTTTGACTCACAGTTTGGTTCAAACCTCTGTTTTTGACCCACAGTTTGGTTCAAACCTCTGTTTTTGACTCACAGTTTGGTTCAAACCTCTGTTTTTGACTCACAGTTTGGTTCAAACCTCTGTTTTTGACCCACAGTTTGGTTCAAACCTCTGTTTTTGACTCACAGTTTGGTTCAAACCTCTGTTTTTGACTCACAGTTTGGTTCAAACCTCGGTTTTTTGCAAACTACTGAAAGCGTTTGGTTCAAACCTCTGTTTTTGACCCAGAAAAATGTTTGGTTCAAACTCTGTTTTTGAAAGAAATATTGCACTGCAATAAAGAACATGAACATTTTTAAGTTATATTTAAGTGTAATACCTCTGTTTTTGACCAGTTCATAATAAAAAAAAACCTCTGTTAATGTCTTAACTATCCAGGTTCAATACAAAAATAAACAGTTTGTCTTAAGACCAGTCTAGATTGACTAAACAAATAAAATAAAGATGAAAAACTTATGACAGTCAGAGATATAACATAAATGAATTAACACTTTTCCTAGGACCAGTCTACATAAGGAGAATAAAAACTTAAAAACCTCGGTTCAGGAAGCCAGAGTGAGTTTCTAAACCTAAATCCTTTGACCTAGGTTTTCCGGTTTGGTTCAAAACCTTTACACCCCGATCATTTAGATAAAAGTAGATGGGAAAATAGGGCCAGGGTGCTTAAAACCATATTTCCCCTTTAAGTATTGAAATGTTCTTGAAATTCCTATGCCTTGAAAGTAAGGCTGTGACTAAAATATGAACATTTTTGTCTTTTTTTTCTTTTTCTATTCCTCTCCAGGGAAAGCCAAAAGACTTGGAGTTATTGTTGTGCCGTCTACACCCCACATCCTGTGCTCCTGTCTTCTTCTTCCTGTTTGTGTTTTGAATAAAATTAATTCGGAGGGGAAAATATCCGAATACAAACACAGTTACACATATGTATAGATGTCTCTGGTGCCCAGTGTTAAGACTGCTATCATTTCTGTTGCCCTGGTGGACCAATCAGGTCAGGCTTGCTCCTGATTGGTCCAAAAAATCATCTGCTGCGTCACAGAATATCCAAAAACTCAACAGCCTGTAGAAGGTCATGATTTTACATTCATACTCACTACTAAATACAGGTTTTTTCATTAAATACATTTTGTGGGCTGGGAGGACAGCCAAAGACCCAAAAATTTCACCAACAGACTTAATAAAGTGTTTTTTGCATAATTTGGGACCTTTAAGACTGTTTTTGGAGCTGCCCCTGGACTCCTTGCTCACATGATCCATTATTACTATAATTCCAACATTATTATTTTCTGCTTTGCTTCAAGAGTACATTGAGTTTCATAAATATTGAACCAGTTAAGGACCCCTTTAGTTTCTTTTTAACTCATAGGCAGTGGTGTAAAGGAACGAAGTAATAGTACTTAGTTACAGTACTTAAGTATGTTTTGGGAGTATCTATACTTTACTTGAGTTTATATGTTTTTTGCAACTTTTACTTTTACTTCACTACATTAGAAACAAAAAAATGATACTTTTACTTCGTTACATTTAAATTGTCAACTTAGTTACTCGCTACATAATAAAATGTGAATATAAATGACACTTATTTTCACATTTTATTTTGAAGAGGAGATGTGGCCCTGCGATCGACTGGCGACCGATTCAGGGTGTACCCCGCCTCTCGCCCGATGATAGCTGGGATAGGCTCAGAATCAGAAGAATCAGAATGGACTTTATTGTCATTATACAAAATGTACAACGAGATTGGAGAGCCTCTCCTTTCAGTGCAATAGATAGATAGGTTAAAAAATATACAAAAATAGAATAAGTAAAAAGAAATTAACGAGTTGCAGGGAGGCTTTAAAAATACAAGATATATACAAGATGAGACGCAGAACTATGCACAGCACAATTGAGGCTCAGTCCCCCGCAACCCTGAAAGGGATAGCCGGGTATAGAAAATGAATGAATGAATGAAATTTTGAAGAGGATCGTACAGACTGTTTGTGCTCTTGAGCGAAGCTGAACACACCTCTGCCTGCCTCTGCAGCCTGTGAACAACTGTTTAGCATTGCAGGACTTGTATTCAGCCCGCAAAGAGCACGACTGAACTCATGCAATTTTGAAAATTAACTTCTGCTAAAGATGAACCGCAAGTTTGTAGACTTTACGTGAGGGAGGAATGGAGAGAGGGAGTAAGAGGTGAAGGAAACTGAGGGAGGGAGGAAGAGTTAAACTTAATAAAGTTCGGAAGAGCAACAACTATTTGTACCTGTTCTCTTTGTTTGTACTTTTACTTTTTATACTTAAGTACATTTAATAGTAGCTACTTTAAGACTTTTACTTAAGTGATTTTTTTAATGAGTGACTTTCACTTTTAGTTGAGTATATTTTATATAAGGTATCTTTACTTTTACTCAAGTATGGGTTTCAAGGACTTTTTACACCACTGCTCATAGGTGTCTGGTGTGTGGGAGCTTGTTGGGGTCAACCTCACGGGACCTTTTCTAGAAACCAGCAACGTTTTTCTCTACGTCCTGACAGCATCTGACTATTTATCAAAATGGGTGGAAGCTTTCCCGTTTAGCACAAAAACTGCACAAGAACTTGGTCTCTATATTTGTTTATTAGTCTGTAGACATGGATGTCCACAGAGAATCAGGGCAGGGAATTTGTGAATGATGGGTTTTCATGTGCTACTTTAGAAGTTCAACCAAGAATATTCAATTTTGTGGGTCTTAGTTTAACAATGATTTCTTTTGTTTCAGCTCAAGAACCTCTGTCAGATGCTGGGCATTGAGAGAAGCATCACGGCAGCTTATCACCCTCAGACAAATGGCCTGGATGAGAAAACCAATCACAACATAAAATGGCAAGTTTAATTCCTGCAACTTTTGTGACAGAGAGCCAGTGACACTGTTGGCCCTTTTCCACTAGCACGCCTTGGCCCTACTTGATTTGCAGCTTGTTTCCACCATGGATCTATTATAAGAACTGGATAGCGTGGGTCCGCCTTACACCATGTGACGGATTTGAAGCCATAATATCCCCCGTCAGGGCACCGCCATTGTGCAGCCAGGAGGGAATCTGGACCATAATCCGGACACAGCTGTTGTAAACGGTCGCAACACTCCACAGCATACACCGTACACAATCATTGTGAAGCTGCCGTAAACTGCGGGTTATTTTAGACCCTAATAACTGATGAAAAAAACTTTTCAGAGGACTTGGAAAAACGATACGGATGGGAGGAATATTTCTACGAGGTGTATTAATTTTTGAAGTTTCACTACGGCCCGTTCAGATGAATGGGGGAGAATTGACCTATACTGCAGCCAGTCACCAGGGGAGCAGTTTTTAAGTGGCGGCTTCAATTTTAGCCCAGCGACATGACGTCCATGTTTTTTACAGTCTATGGTTTCCACTAGTCTGGTACCTCCTAAAACAAGCTAGTTTTAGTACCTACTCCGCTCTGGTTCCAAGCGAGCTGAGTCGATACAAAAAGATGACGTCACCGACTGCCCGCTACTGATTGGTCAGACAATGTTGTCATCGATGAGTCATGAGCGCAACAACCTAGCATGCTAGCAGTAGCTACCATTAGCTTACCCTCATACGTCTTTCCCTTGCAGCTGGATTGCTCTCGTCCTCGGCTTCATTCTGTTGTATAGCTTCCAAAACTCTCCTGTGCTTCTCAAGGGGTATTTCTTCTTGCCACCTGCAGCCTTCTTCTGCTTTCCTTTTTACTTGGTTTGTGACAAAAAGACACAGATTGTTGTGTCGCGCTCAAAATGACGTCACCGCAGAGCTGCTCAGCGACACTGCACCCCATTGGGCAGGTGACAGGGGCTAATGGAAAAGCAGCACAAGGCGAGTAGAGTAGAGCTGGGTAGAGTCGAGTCGAGTAGAGACGGGCTAATGGAAAAGGGCCATTAGAATTAGCTGGCACAGTTGTTTGAAGACATTAATTCATTTAGCCAATATGCACATTTGACATGTAAATGTTTTGATGCTTTCATTTCATTCTTTCACCGCACTGTGTAGTCACTGACGTATTATGTGATTTCAATAATTTATGCACTGCAATTTTTTTTTTAAATTGGCCTTGAATGTGTTCGTAGTTTTTTTACACCATGGAGCCTCACAAAATTGGTAATGAGAGGCAGGACAACTGGGATGTCTACTTGGAGGCTACATTGTTTTCTTTTGAGGTCAAGGTCCATACAACTCCTAAATTTAAACCATTTAAGTTGATATGTAGGGAGGCAGTGTTTCCCAGCAGGTTCCTGTTGACATGCCTAGGTTCCTTCTGAATTGAATATGGGAAACTCATGATTTCAGGATCTTTATCTTTGGTTTTTTATTTTCCAGCCTAGTTCTCCCATGCGCCACTTACAGACTGGCAGTGGATGAAACGACAAGGAGAAGAAATATAAAAGACAAAGCTTCAGGAAATATTTCATTGAGCCAAGACTACTAGAAGCAGGCATATGCCAGAAGATGCCTAAAAAATACAAGAACACTGTGAATCACGTAGGGGATGAGGGTCTTCTATTTAACATGAGGAAACGGGGAGGAAAGGAGGAAGAATCCAACCTGACTTCTCTGGATCACGTAATCAAAGATATAATTGACAAACTGGTGACACTCTCCAGTCCTGATGACAGCATTCTAAAAACAGAATGTATCAGCCACATAAATCATATCGTGAGAGTCAGTCATCTGAGGTAGGCTAAGTCCCTTATAAGAATAATGCACTCCATTTGCTTCACAGTTGTGTTTAAATTCAGCAGTGTGTTTAGAGAAATGAAGCTTAAAATCCTCACAATAGCTTCTGAATTAATACATGAGGCAGGACACAGGAACTACTTGCACGTTCTTTTTCCAAATAAAAATAAACTATAATCATAAAATCTACTTTTAGTATTTCAAGTTTTAGTTCATTCTTCAAACACATTGCTATTAATTTGTACTAACTGTTGATGGAATTACTTTTTTTTTGCACTTCTGCATGGGCTTCATTTTTCTCCCAGTTGCCTTGTTTTTTTTTCTTTTGCAGATGCAGTGTGAATCATACTCAAGGTGGGCAGATGTAAGTCAAATTGGCTGATTTGACTGATGTAAATACAAATAGTTCACCTTGAAGAAACATATTTTTTGCAATTGTTAAATTTTATATACAAATATAAAAACGTATAGATAAATATATGTATAAATATATAAAATGTATATATGATCAAATGCTAACATTTGTCTTTGATTTCTGTATTTAAATCATAATTGACAAAATGTCATTCATTGCTTATGATTAAAGAAGAACATTTTATTAAAAAACACCTTTTGTGCATAAAGCAACATGAAACTAAAGTAAACTTTTGACCTTGAAGAATAATGCCCCTACTCCATTTGCTTCAAGTACAGTTAAAACATAACAGCTGTGTTTAGACAGAAATGAAGACATGATTATTAATGATTTATAGCTTCTGAATTAATACAGGGAGCATTATTTAATCGGAACAATCAGAATATACTTCTTTTGATTAAGAAACAGAGGAAAATCATAAAATGTCTTTTAGTATTTCAAGTTTTAGTTCATTAGAAAACACAAGTATAACTGAAGCAGCTACAGGAAAAACAACTGTTGCATCTGACAGAGCTGCACAAGAGAATTTTCGATCATGATGTCATCAGTGGAAAATGAAGTGTAATATCTATAAACTGAAATCCTGGAACACAGCTAGTCAGTATAAAACTCAAAAACAAATAGTCATCCTGAAATTTTTACCAGATTTCACAGTTTTGTAAATTAAAAGTTAATATAAAATGTATAGAAAATATGTTTGTATTTATTAATTTTAATCTGTATATATGATCAAATGCTTACACTGGATTTTCTGGTCCCAGATTTCCTGTTTTAAATATCACCAATCTTTGCTTTTAAAATGAATTATTAAACAAGATTAAAATATGCAGGCATTTTATTAAAAACACCTAAATTAATAATAAAAATAAATGATGTAAACTGTTGAAAAGTTCCAGTCAGAGACTAGAATCCAGATTTGTCACCTATCACAGATTAAAAAGAAATAAACATGAATGAAAAATGAACGAAGCTCATGTATTTGATCAAAATTAACCTTTAATTACTTAAAAACTGTTCAGTAAAATCTACTGAAAATCTCCAGGATGACAGTCTTTGGCTTACATAACTTGAAAGGTAAAATAAGTAAAGTTCATGATTAGAACATCCAACTGAAGCATAAAAGGAAATACAGCTCAGATCAACTTTTCAAACCACCACAGAGACAACACCTCTCCAGACTACAGCACATTACCTTACATTCATAAATTACATTGTTACACAACTTACATTACACTGATATCAATAATCACATTACAAACTCATACAACACTCACACATTGCACTTTACTGTCCACACTTATTACACGATTCCATTCTCATTCCACTCAATTTAACCAAACATGGCAGAATTTTTGTAGAAAACTTAAAAGTTAATTCAGTTCTGACATGGAGAATTCCATAGAACAACTGTTTGATTTTTATTTATATGAACTGTTTACATACGATATGGTGTCTGGACAATTATGGCACGGCACAGCTGTCACCTTACCTTTCTGCCTAAGACAGTCAGAAATCAGTACTATGTTCAAAACACATCTTATTCTGCAGTTCAAGACTAAAACATGCAGGCATGTGTTTAAACTGCAATTTTCATAATTGATACACCTGAAGGCTATGAATAAATGTTTATACAGGTGATTAACCACCTGAATCCTCAGACTTTTCAGCTTCTCTGAGAGATTGACCAGAAACATGTCGAGGCATTCAGTTCAGATTAACCTGAATTAGTCTGTTGAGACTTAAAAGAATCCAGAGTAAGATCTTTGTCACCTATCACAGGTTTGATTTTTTACATAATGAGAAAAATAAGTAAAGTTCATGATATTTGACCAGTGTTGGAGAAGTAAAAAGTAGTGTTTGCTCAGATCAGCTAATCTGAAAACAGTAACAACTTTTACTTAGTTACTCATTTAGTAACTGTTCACGTTTCATTGCTTCCACAGAACCCCATATCTTTTCCTAAATGTGAATACAAAAAGTTCTACTACAGATATATTATTTCTACACTCAACACAAGCAATTTTACTCAGAACACTTTATTAACACAAGATCAGAAACATTCAACACTCAACCGCACCAGGAGATCAACCTTCCTGACTGAGAAAGCTGTTCATGTCATTCCACACTTAAAGATGCTGAGGACAGAAAGCTCACACATCTTACAATGTGATTCTGAGCCTTCAACCCGAACAGCAACTGAGGTGAACACTCCTCTGATTGCAACACTCAGAGGAGTTCAAACTGACACCCACACCATTGAAACAGAGAACAGGCTGTGGCTATGCACTCAGCAGCTCAGTCCACCTACTTACACTGCCACCCAGGCACAGTGACAGAAGCTCACACCTTTATAGAAGGAAAGCACTTGACTCCACGCACAGACACTGAGGCGCCAGGAACACGAGGAGTGATTCAAACCGCTTCCTGACAGGCAGGATCAGACACCAGGCGATGCACACGAGAGCAGACTGGGTTCCGACAAGAGACCATCTGTGGATACAGACTTCACAAGAACAGGCTTTCGTGACAGAGACGGAAGCTCAGATACCAGAGTCCAACAAGAACAGGCTGTTCTGACAGAGAGGAAGCATCAGATACCAGACGGGTCACAAGCAGCAGGCTTTGATAAGAATCAGCAGGATGAAAAATATCAGACAGGCTGAATCAGGACAGAATATCAAAGAGTCAAGATGAGGCAGAGTCTGGAGAAACTTGTAACTGATCAATCCGGAAAAAGTACTCATTACTTTACAGTTACCCTCTATTTAGTTAACTTGTAGCTGTTTTTCATGATCTCAGACCCCATATCTTTTTCCTAGTGACAGTAAAAGTTCTACTACAGAGAACATAAAAGTTATTTCTATTGTGCTCTTTATTTTACAAAATGTCACATGTGGAATGAGAGCTCCTGTGCAGTGTTTCCACATTTTGTTTCTGAAATAAGCAACCAGGTCAATAAAAAGAAGCCCAAAATAAGCAACCTCCAGCTATTTTCTTTCCTTACGTGACATATTACTTTTTAAAAGTGCAGTGTGTAGAATGTATGCTTTCATACATCCACAGATTTCACCAAACAGAAACGGTGAATATAGGATATAATGTTTCTATTTGTATGTAAAGTCCGTCAAAATAGGAATACATTGTTTTATTTTTATTTAGTTAGAAAAATCTGTATAAAAAAATTACATTACTGTGGGCCGCTGTTTCGTGTAGGCTGGCGTATTGATCTGCTGTGTTGTCCACGAGTGGTTTTTAGGGACAAAAAGAACGAAACTCGAATCCTGCCAGCTCTGAAATCTACAAGGAATGCAGGCGAAGAAGAGGAGAGGATGGCGGTGGATGCATAGGAAGTTGTTACTCTGTCCTAGGGATTCAAACTGTATAAATAAACAGACACACACAAAACATAAATTGTGTGCCGTGTTCGGGATCCTTTTTGGTCTTCACAGGATTTCGGTTCAACGACGTGACGCTTTTGGTTACAGTTAGGTTCATTCTAGAATCTGAAGGCTTGATGTCGCTTAAATGCCAAGTTCTACACACTGCACCTTTAAAAGAGAAATCTACATAAAGTGT
Organism: Scarus forsteni; assembly: GCA_036419115.1. Taxonomy (NCBI): domain Eukaryota; kingdom Metazoa; phylum Chordata; class Actinopteri; order Labriformes; family Labridae; genus Scarus; species Scarus forsteni. Next base: position 597,652 of record JAZDUH010000478.1, read on the forward strand.
GTTAATTTTCAGCTACATTACATTTCAGTATCACAGTGCCAAGTATCTATTCAAGAAAAGAACATCACTTATAACAAGCAGACCTGGCAACTTTGGCTCTGGAGCATGCTCCATGTGCATGAGTGTGTTTGGGTGTGCACAATAACCAGGAAATGAGAAAGTGGACAAACTGACTACTGCAGTCGTGTTTTGTTTTATGTTATGAGCCAGAAGATAATCAGGGTTAATCACAAGGCCTAAGAAGAAACTTCATGTTTAGAAACAAGCCCAAAAACACGACGCAGCCATGACTAACAAGATTTGTAGGCCTTAGACGCTTAAAATGAGTGGACTTGGCAACCCTGCTCGTGTCTGTGCGGGCAGCTGAAAATGCAGCTTTAGGCCCCATCCACACGAAGACAAAACGCTTAACAGTTTCCAAACGATCGTCATAAAGACGGCATGCCTCAGAAAATGTGTGGCCAGTGGCGCTGGTGACATTTTTTTTGGTGGGCTGGTGTGCCAACAGATTTCCCTGCCTAATCTAGCATAAGCATTTAAATGAACAGTCCGAAAATTAATACAGTTCCACAATAATAATTTAATTTCAGATTGTTTTAATACCCTCTAATAAAGAAAAATGAAACATTTAATTGGAGAAAACAGCATCAGTGCCATATAGAGCAGCAACATTTGTCACTGCATGTCAAAGCCTGAGAGAAACAAAGCAGTCTGCACAACTATATTATGATTGCATAAAATACTATATAATAACATAATGCCCAATGAATGTAAAATAAACTTAAAGACACCCTCTTCCTCTGTGTGTCTGTTCCTCTGAGCAGTCTTGTATAAAGTATTTGAAAGCAATACTTGCGTAAAGGTACAAGTACCTTACCAGAAAATGACTTTGATAGAAGTTAAAGTCACCTTTTAAAATATTACTTGAGTAAAAGTCTTAAAGTCCCTGATATTTAGTGTACTTAAGTATAAAAAGTAAAAGTATTTTAGTGATCAGTTAGAATTTTCATTATTTAATTTATTGTGGCTTCCTTACAGCAAAAGCATAATATCCAGGCACAGGGAAAGAGGCTTGAACTTTTTCAACATTAAAAATTAAACCTCTGCCATCATCACTGGGGACTAGCTCTCTCTCAACCTCCCTGTGAGCAACATGGACAAACTACATGCATCTCTCAACTGGGATGAAGTTGTTGTCTGAAACTGAAAAGGTGTCTGTTCATCTTCAGAAGTTGGTTTTCAAAGTTGTGAGAATTCAGTCTTGCTGTTCTTGGGCTGAAGACAAGTCCTGCGATGCAGTTCAGCTTCACAGGCTCCTGAGGCAGGTAGAGGAGTGTTCAGCTTCACAGAAAGTTTGCACACTGCTGGGAAGGATTTCAGCAGGTTCATGTGATCTGATGAACAGGTCAAGTATCCATCAAGTTGTTTGGCACCATCTTGTGCTTGACATGACTGCAGGTTAGAAAAGAAGTCCTCATCATCAGACGAAGTAGACCGGTTGGCATCTGCTAGCTGAAGGAAGGGTTCTTCAATGTGTCTGATGTCTGATGTAGTCAATTCCTGAAATAGTGACAATGTAATATAAATTATAGATCTAATGCAACTCTGACATGTATAACTCTTTAATTTTAGCTTTAAATTTAACATTTGTCATTTTAATTTAATATACTATCCATGCATCCATAATTCAAAATTCTTTTTCATTAGAAACCACAGATATATAACTTGGAGATACTCAAAATCTACACATTACACTATCCCCATGATGTCTTACTTGATTGTGGATTCACCCTTTAAATATATTTTGAATAAATATAATTGAAATCATTTAAAGAGTTAAGACAATATGAAAATACAGTCATGAAAGTTACCTGTAAAGCATCCACCAGAGGCCTGCAGTACTTAAGCTGCAACTTGACTCTGTTAAGTTGGATGGTCAACAGGTTGATGGTTGGAAGTTGCCAACCCACTGTGGCATTTGCTTCTGCTTGCAGGATGTTGGTTGCCTGGGCAGCTGGGCTCATGGCAGCAGGGACTGAACCTGTGATGAAAGACAAAATACCATTGTTTAAAAACAATCATTTCATTTGATTCAACCAAATAATTGCTGGCTGACAAATTCAGTAAGATTGAGCAATGATAAGTGGAAGAAAAACAACTTAAGGTACAGGGTGTAAATGTTATTCAACAACAGTCAAATGACCATTATTTATTATTATCTGTACCTAATTTAAATAACTATAAAGACTCATGGACTGCCACTCCTACCACCTAATCACTAACACTACTAACTTTTATTTACTGCTTTGTTTGAGTTGTGTAGCCTGAACTGAATTCATTTATCAACAGTTTGTTCCTAGGTGGTGACCAACAAAGAAGAAAACTTGTTGAGTGGATATTTAAGCACTTTGACTATCATCAATAATCTTAGTGTCAAGAATAAAACTCAAAAGAAACTAACAATAAACACAAAGCGCAGGACCCAATTGCAGGAGCTACAAAGGCATAATTTTTAACAAAAAATGTGATCTCAGTCCTAAAAAGTCAAAAAAAAACCTTTGTAACTGAAGCTCCAAAGATACCAAACAAAGTCAGAACAAAAAACAAAGCAAAAACAAGAAACAACCTTCACAGCTCAGGAGACAACACATGGATTAGCAGAACAAGTCATATCCTGACAGTAAGCCTACATTTACAATATATAACATCAGCCTAAAAACTGAGTTTTGAAGAAATTAATTTAAAGCAAATCCCAAATTTTAACAAAACACATGGTGCTGTAGTAGACGTGACTAATCCTGAATGCTCCTCTGTAAACTGCCAATTAACCTAATGTGGTCTTTTACCCTCTAAAGCCTGAAAACACAAATGATAGCCAGAACATTCTAATATTTTGGAGCTGAAATGTTTCTTTCACTTTCTAATGAAATCCCAAAATTAAAATTTCCATTTTATTTATCCTGCATATTTTTGTATCTCATTTGGTACATTAGGTGTTTTTTGCAACTGATAATCCACTTAAGAACATTTTTGTCATTTACTTGACTGTATTCAACGTTTTTTCTGAGTAATTTGTTTATCATATTGATTAGATAGAGGTGTCATACATATACAGTATATAGGCTATCAAATATGACACAACAGGCTTTAAGGGGCCAGGTGCCTCATGCTTATGATAACTTAAATAGAGCTGACATTAATTTTCACTAAATGAAATTAAATTTAACCTCCCTCGGTGTACTTCTTCAGGTTTTGTTCTCATTGCATAACTTAAGTTGAAAAATCTTAAAACAATTAGTTGAAATCAGCTGAGGTAAAGCAGGGTCAGGCCAAGTTCTGCACATACAGGTTAAATAAAGACTGGGGCTTCTGGTATTCTGCTTTGGCACAGTGGTAAGCAGGCATGTACATCCGCACTGAAGTGTTTGAGTCCTACTAGAGGTTGTCTTTAGTGTAAAGAGTTTAGTTTTTGTCTTTAATACAAAATCTTCACAAGGTCTGTTATTTAAAGGTAACAATTAAATGTTTTAGTGTTCCCAAAAGAGAAATGCTCAAAATTTAACAAGAATGTTTTGGTTTTCAGTGAGGCTTCTAGACAATCTTTTACGTGATATATAATGTCATAAAAGTCCATATGCTCTCTGAATGTCCTTGTAATTGTACAGTAGGTTTTTGAGAGTCTCAGAGCTTGTTTCTCTTAACATTCTTCTCCAAAATGTATTGGAGTAAAAGTATACATTTTATTTCGAAATGTAGTGGAGTGAAAGTAAAAGTAAAAGTTTTCAGAACTATGAATAACAAAGTAAAGTACAGATATGTGAAAATTCGACTTAAGTACAGTAACTAAGTATTTGTACGTTACATCACAACACTGCTGCCTCTGTGTGTTCCTCTGTGCCATAACCTGTCAGCCATGCAAAAACTCAGTTTCTATGACTTACCTTTCTTTGGTTTGCTGTGAAGTGTTGATTTCGGCTTGTCGGGTCCCAGCGCCTTAACGAGAAGTTTTCCTCTGTCCGCCTCAAAGGTAAATTAATAAAGATCTAGACGACGGTGGAAACTGCGCTTGAACTACCGCCACCGCCATCATCGTCGCCAGATTTTTTTCTCCGCAGACAGAGTCTGGGAGTCACACTACTAAAAAAGTCGCTGGCTCTCACGTAGCTCTAGCATTCCTAACCCTCAGTTTTACGTAGCCCTTGGGGCTATTTTTCTAGCGCCTCAGGCATTAAATTTGGCAACGTTGATTGGCCAATTATTCATCATTTTCCCCAGCAACCATAACCGGATTGGCTATTTAGCTGCAAGTCAGGGCAGTTTGAGCGCCCATGAGAGAATGATACACTGTCTGTCAGTGTAAATTCACTGTTTAATGAGTGTCAGTTGGTGGAAATGTTCTTTAAATGATGTAATTGCATGTAGGTACAGACATACACTGTATTAAGTAAAACTGACATTGATTTAAAGAAACGCAAAAAGTATTTCTCCACTCACAACTGAGGCGGAGCCCCAGCGCCCCCTGTGGACCAGCCACTGCTGGTGTCAGTCATCTGTCACACATACTGAGAACGACAGACACTCTTCACAGACGGAGATCTGCTTGGTACCTAATGAAGATAGTCCTACATCTGTCACAGATACTGAGGATAGAAACTCTTCACAGACGGAGATCTGCTTGGTACCTAATGAAGATAGTCCTACATCTGTCACAGATACTGAGGATGACAGACACTCTTCACAGACGGAGATCTGCTTGGTACCTAATGAAGATAGTCCTACATCTGTCACAGATACTGAGGATGACAGACAATCTTCCCAGATGGAGATCTGCTTGGTAGCTAATGAAGATAGTCCTACATCCGTCACAGATACAGAGGATGACTGAAACTCTTCACAGAAGGGGATCTGCTTGGTACCTACTGAAGATAGTCCTGCATCTGTCACAGATACTGAGGACAGACACTCTTCACAGACGGAGATCTGCTTGGTACCTACTGAAGATAGTCCTACATCTGTCACAGATACTGAGGACAGACACTCTTCACAGACGGGAGATCTGCTTCGTACCTACTGAAGATAGTCCTACATCAGTCACGGATACTGAGGACGACTAACACTATTCACATATAGTATATACATACTATACTATACATACATATAGGATGTAGATGTGATCTGCTTGGTACCTACTGAAGATAGTCTTGCATCTGTCACAGATACTGATGATGACAGACACTCTTCACAGACAGAGATCTGCTTGGTACCTAATGAATAGTGTCAGTCATCTGTCACAGATACTGAGGACGACAGACACTCTTCACAGACGGAGATCTGCTTGGTACCTAACAAAGTTAGTCCTACATCTGTCACAGATACTGAGGATAGAAACTCTTCACAGACAGAGATCTGCTTGGTACCTAATGAATAGTGTCAGTCATCTGTCACAGATACTGAGGACGACAGACACTCTTCACAGACGGAGATCTGCTTGGTACCTAACAAAGATAGTCCTGCATCTGTCACAGATACTGAGGACAGACACTCCACAGACAGAGATCTGCTTGTTACCTAACGAAGTTAATTCCTACATCCGTCATAGACACTGAGGATGACAGACACTCTTCACAGATGGAGATCTGCTTGGTACCTAATGAATAGTGTCAGTCATCTGTCACAGATACTGAGGACGACAGACACTCTTCACAGACGGAGATCTGCTTGGTACCTAACAAAGATAGTCCTGCATCTGTCACAGATACTGAGGACAGACACTCCACAGACAGAGATCTGCTTGTTACCTAACGAAGTTAATTCCTACATCCGTCATAGACACTGAGGATGACAGACACTCTTCACAGATGGAGATCTGCTTGGTACCTAATGAAGATAGTCCAACATCCGTCACCGATACTGACGACAGACACTCCACAGACAGAGATCTGCTTGTTACCTAACGAAGTTAATCCTACATCCGTCATAGGCACTGAGGAGACACTCTTCACAGATGGAGATCTGCTTGGTACCTAATGAAGATAGTCCTACATCTGTCACAGATACTGAGTACAGACACTCTTCACGGATGGAGATCTGCTTGGTACCTACTGAAGATAGTCCTACATCTGTCACAGATACTGAGGACACACACTCTTCACAGACTGAGATCTAATTGGTACCAAATGCCAAGATACTGTCTGTCCTCAGTATCCGTGACAGATGTTGGACTCTAAATCTGTCACAGATACTGAGGACAGACACTCTTCACAGACGGAGATCTGCTTGGTACCTAATGAAGATAGTCCTACATCTGTCACAGATACTGAGTACAGACACTCTTCACGGATGGAGATCTGCTTGGTACCTAATGAAGATAGTCCTGCATCTGTCACAGATACTGAGGATGACAGACACTCTTCACAGACGGAGATCTGCTTGGTACCTACTGAAGATAGTCCTACATCTGTCACAGATACTGAGGACAGACACTCTTCACAGACGGGAGATCTGCTTCGTACCCAATGAAGATAGTCCTACATCAGTCACAGATACTGAGGACGACTAACACTATTCACATATGGAGATCTGCTTGGTACCTACTGAAGATAGTCTTGCATCTGTCACAGGTACTTAGGATGACAGACACTCTTCGCAGATGGAGACCTGCTTGGTACCTACTGAAGATAGTCCAACAACTGTCACAGATACTAAGGACAGACACTCTTCACAGACGGAGATCTGCTTGGTAACTAATGAAGATAGTCCTACATCTGTCACAGATACTGAGAACAGACACTCTTCACAGACTGAGATCCGCTTGGTACCAAATGAAGATAGTCTGTCCTCAGTATCTGTGACAGATAAGATAAATCTGTCACAGATACTGAGGACAGACACTCTTCACAGACTGAGATCTGCTTGGTACCTAATGAAGATAGTCCTGCATCTGTCACAGATACTGAGGACAGACACTCTTCACAGACGGAGATCTGCTTGGTACCTACTGAAGATAGTCCTACATCTGTCACAGATACTGAGGACAGACACTCTTCACAGACGGGAGATCTGCTTCGTACCTAATGAAGATAGTCCTACATCAGTCACGGATACTGAGGACGACTAACACTATTCACATATGGAGATCTGCTTGGTACCTACTGAAGATAGTCTTGCATCTGTCACAGATACTGATGATGACAGACACTCTTCACAGACAGAGATCTGCTTGGTACCTAACAAAGTTAGTCCTACAGCTGTCACAGATACTGTGGATAGAAACTCTTCACAGACAGAGATCTGCTTGGTACCTAACAAAGATAGTCCTGCATCTGTCACAGATACTGAGGATGACAGACATTCTTCACAGATGGAGATCTGCTTGGTACCTAACAAAGTTAGTCCTACAGCTGTCACAGATACTGTGGATAGAAACTCTTCACAGACAGAGATCTGCTTGGTACCTAACAAAGATAGTCCTGCATCTGTCACAGATACTGAGGATGACAGACATTCTTCACAGATGGAGATCTGCTTGGTACCTAATGAAGATAGTCCTACATCTGTCACAGATACTGACGACAGACACTCCACAGACAGAGATCTGCTTGTTACCTGAAGATAGTCCTACATCCGTCATAGACACTGAGGATGACAGACACTCTTCACAGATGGAGATCTGCTTGGTACCTAATGAAGATAGTACTACATCTGTCACAGATACTGACGACAGACACTCCACAGACAGAGATCTGCTTGTTACCTAACGAAGTTAATCCTACATCCGTCATAGACACTGAGGATGACAGACACTCTTCACAGATGGAGATCTGCTTGGTACCTAATGAAGATAGTCCTACATCTGTCACAGATACTGAGTACAGACACTCTTCACGGATGGAGATCTGCTTGGTACCTACTGAAGATAGTCCTGCATCTGTCACAGAAACTGAGGATGACAGACACTCTTCACAGATGGAGATCTGCTTGGTACCTACTGAAGATAGTCCTACATCTGTCACAGATACTGAGGACACACACTCTTCACAGACTGAGATCTAATTGGTACCAAATGCCAAGATACTGTCTGTCCTCAGTATCCGTGACAGATGTTGGACTCTAAATCTGTCACAGATACTGAGGACAGACACTCTTCACAGACGGAGATCTGCTTGGTACCTAATGAAGATAGTCCTACATCTGTCACAGATGCTGAGTACAGACACTCTTCACGGATGGAGATCTGCTTGGTACCTAATGAAGATAGTCCTGCATCTGTCACAGATACTGAGGATGACAGACACTCTTCACAGACGGAGATCTGCTTGGTACCTACTGAAGATAGTCCTACATCTGTCACAGATACTGAGGACAGACACTCTTCACAGACGGAGATCTGCTTGGTACCCAATGAAGATAGTCCTACATCTGTCACAGATACTGAGGATGACAGACACTATTCACATATGGAGATCTGCTTGGTACCTACTGAAGATAGTCTTGCATCTGTCACAGGTACTTAGGATGACAGACACTCTTCACAGATGGAGATCTGCTTGGTACCTAATGAATATAGTCCTACATCTGTCACAGATACTGAGTACAGATACTCTTCACGGATGGAGATCTGCTTGGTACCTACTGAAGATAGTCCTGCATCTGTCACAGATACTGAGGATGACAGACACTCTTCACAGACGGAGATCTGCTTGGTACCTACTGAAGATAGTCCTACATCTGTCACAGATACTGAGGACGACTAACACTATTCACATATGGAGATCTGCTTGGTACCTACTGAAGATAGTCTTGCATCTGTCACAGATACTGATGATGACAGACACTCTTCACAGACAGAGATCTGCTTGGTACCTAATGAATAGTGTCAGTCATCTGTCACAGATACTGAGGACGACAGACACTCTTCACAGACGGAGATCTGCTTGGTACCTAACAAAGTTAGTCCTACATCTGTCACAGATACTGAGGATAGAAACTCTTCACAGACAGAGATCTGCTTGGTACCTAACAAAGATAGTCCTGCATCTGTCACAGATACTGAGGACGACAGACACTCTTCACAGTCGGAGATCTGCTTGGTACCTAACAAAGATAGTCCTACATCTGTCACAGATACTGAGGATAGAAACTCTTCACAGACAGAGATCTGCTTGGTACCTAACAAAGATAGTCCTGCATCTGTCACAGATACTGAGGATGACAGACACTCTTCACTGAAGTATATCTGCTTGGTAACTAATGAAGGTAGTCCAAAATTGAATTAGTTCTTTCTTTTCCCATGCTGAACATGGGAAAAGCACCGTACAGTCCTGGTGAGTACAGTGTCCTCCACACAGAAGTTAATGTAATCTATATACAGTCTGTGAGGTTGTCGATGTCCTCCCGTGAGGATCACAGAACTCCTTCCACACAGTTGACTCAAAACCTTCCCGTCAGAGCCTTTTCAGTCTCCTCAGACCATCTCTTAACTGCGCGGGTCACAGCTGGCTGCCTGTGGAAAAGTGGTTTGTACATGGGCTGGAGATAAACCAGGTTGTGGTCTGATCTCCACAGGGGAGGGAGGGGTGATGACTTGTATGCATCCTTGGTGTTTGCATACAGTAAGTCCAGTATTTTATTGTCTCTGGTGTGGCAGGTGACATACTGGGTGAAAGTGGGCAAAGTGGAGGATGGAGAGGTGTGATTAAAGTCCCCAGAGATGAGGAGGAGGGCCTGAGGGTGTTTGGTCTGTAGCCAGCTGACTGCAGAGTGCAGGGTCTCACATGCAAAGGCTGATTATTACAGTTGGCCTGACACAGGCAGACTAATGCAGCACCATTCTTTAACAGTTACTATGGCAACGAGGGGAGGAGGCAGAACATGTTCCTTTGATCTTCCCTTGCTGCTGATTGGACCTCTGGATCAAAGGACGTTCCTCTGGTGCTGCTTTGGTGATTCCATCAGTCCATATATGGACATAGACTCTGATATGTCTATATAAGTAAGATCAGGATTGTGCAGACTTAATTCAACATCAGAGCAAGAACAATGAACAACACAGAGGCAAGTACACAGACCAACATTTTGGTCAACAAGGACCTACTCAGGCGTCCGCCTGACATCCATACAGTGGCTTAATCTAGAGGCTGGATCACTGGACCCGAGAACAAAACCCAAACTGACGGAGATGTGTTTGGAATTAATCGATGTTGCAGCAACACACATCTTTGAGCTCCTGCAGTGTGAGAGTGATGGTGAGAGCATTATGTTTGTGCCAAAGGACCAGGTGTCTAAGTGTCTTGGAGAACGAGTTCATGTGGTTACAGAGAAGGTGAACAACTAGCTCTTAAGCTTGGAGGAGTGTGAGAAAGCTTGTCCCCAGAGTGTGAGGATCATCGCACAACACATGTGGCAAGTACTTTGTAAGATTATGCCCAGGATACCAAAGTCCATGAAATCCAGGAAAGTGACCCTGGTTAATGAGTTTGAATGCACTTCTAATGAGGAAGTCCTCCTCATTAGACGTGCATCTTGTTGCCAGAATAATACTACTGTAAAATTTAAAGCAACCCCTTTATAGTGTACCAAATGAAGAAAGTCCTACGTCTGTCACAGATACTGAGGACAGACACTCTTCACAGACAGAGATCTGCTTGGTACCTTATGAAGATAGTCCTACATCTGTCACAGATACTGAGGATGACTGACACTCTTCACAGACAGAGATCTGCTTGGTACCTTATGAAGATAGTCCTACATCTGTCACAGATACTGGGGACAGACACTCTTCACAGATGGAGATCTGCTTGGTAACTAATGAAGATAGCCCGACATCTGTCACAGATACTGAGGTTGACAGACACTCTTCACTCTTCACAGACGGAGATCTGCTTGGTACCTAAGGAAGATAGTCCTACATCTGTCACAGATACTGAGGATGACAGACACTCTTCGCAGATAGAGATCTGCTTGGTAACTAATGAAGATAGTCCTACATCTGTCACAGATACTAAGGACAGACACTCTTCACAGACGGAGATCTGCTTGGTACCAAATGCCAAGATACTATCTGTCCTCAGTATCTGTGACAGATGTCGGACTCTACATCTGTCACAGATACTGAGGACAGACACTCTTGACAGACAGAGATCTGCTTGGTATGTAATGAAGAAAGTCCGACATCTGTCACAGATAATTAGGACAGACACTCTTCACAGACGGAGATCTGCTTAGTACCTAATGAAGATAGTCCTACATCAGTCACAGATACTGAGGACAGACACTCTTCACAGATGGAGATCTGCTTGGTACCTAATGAAGATAGTCCTACATCAGTCACAGATAGTGAGGATGACAGACACTCTTCACAGACGGGAGATCTGCTTCGTACCTAATGAAGATAGTCCTACATCAGTCACAGAAACTGAGGATGACTAAGACTATTCACAGACGGAGATCTGCTTGGTACCAAATGAAGATAGTCCTACATCTGTCACGGATACTGAGGACAGACACTCTTCACAGATGGAGATCTGCTTGGTAACTAATGAAGATAGTCCTACATCTGTCACAGATACTGAGGGCAGACACTCTTCACAGATGGAGATCTGCTTGGTAACTAATGAAGATAGTCCTACATCAGTCACAGATACTGAGGATGACAGACACTCTTCACATATGGAGATCTGCTTGGTACCTTATGAAGATAGTCCTACATCTGTCACAGATACTGAGGATGACAGACACTCTTCGCAGATGGAGATCTGCTTGGTACCTAATGAAGATAGTCCTACATCTGTCACAGATACTGAGGATGACAGACACTCTTCACTGACGGAGATCTGCTTGGTCCCAAATGCCAAGATACTGTCTGTCCACAGTATATGTGACAGATGTCGGACTCTACATCTGTCACAAATACTGAGGACAGACACTCTTCACAAACAGAGATCTGCTTGGTATGTAATGAAGAAATTCCGACATCTGTCACAGATACTGAGGATGACAGACACTCTTCACAGACGGAGGTCTGCTTGGTAACTTATGAAGACAGTCCTACATCTGTCACAGATACTGAGGACAGACACTCTTCACAGACGCGAAATCTGCTTGGTAACTAATGAAGATAGTCCTACATCTGTCACAGATACTGAGGGCAGACACTCTTCACAGATGGAGATCTGCTTGGTAACTAATGAAGATAGTCCTACATCAGTCACAGATACTGAGGATGACAGACACTCTTCACATATGGAGATCTGCTTGGTACCTAACAAAGTTAGTCCTACATCTGTCACAGATACTGAGGATAGAAACTCTTCACAGACAGAGATCTGCTTGGTACCTAACAAAGATAGTCCTGCATCTGTCACAGATACTGAGGACGACATACACTCTTCACAGTCGGAGATCTGCTTGGTACCTAACAAAGTTAGTCCTACATCTGTCACAGATACTGAGGATAGAAACTCTTCACAGACGGAGATCTGCTTGGTAACTAATGAAGATAGTCCTACATCAGTCACAGATACTGAGGACATACACTCTTCACTGAAGAAGATCTGCTTGGTAACTAATGAAGGTAGTCCAAAATTGAATTAGTTCTTTCTTTTCTCATTCTGAACATGGGAAAAGCACCCTGATCCTGGTGAGTACAGTGTCCTCCACACAGAAGTTAATGTAATCCGTTACACAGTCTGTGAGGTTATCGATGTCCTCCCCGTGAGGATCACAGAACTCCTTCACACAGTTGACTCAAAACCTTCCCGTCAGAGCCTTTTCAGTCTCCTCAGACCATCTCTTAACTGTGCGCGTCACAGCTGGCTGCCTGTGGAAAAGTGCTTTGTACACGGGCTGGAGATAAACCAGGTTGTGGTCTGATCTCCACAGGGGAGGGAGGGGTGATGACTTGTATGCATCCTTGGTGTTTTCATACAGTAAGTCCAGTATTTTATTGTCTCTGGTGTGGCAGGTGACATACTGGGTGAAAGTGGGCCAAGTGGAGGATGGAGAGGTGTGATTAAAGTCCCCAGAGATGAGGAGGAGGGCCTGAGGGTGTTTGGTCTGTAGCCAGCTGACTGCAGAGTGCAGGGTCTCACATGCAAAGGCTGATTATTACAGTTGGCCTGACACAGGCAGACTAATGCAGCACCATTCTTTAACAGTTACTATGGCAACGAGGGGGAGGAGGCAGAACATGTTCCTTTGATCTTCCCTTGCTGCTGATTGGACCTCTGGATCAAGGACGTTCCTCTGGTACAACCCAGAGCTATAGAGATAATAAGAGTTATGACACTCGCGACCTCGCCGTGGAGAGGTCACGTGGTTCATGTAAGCCTGAATAGTTCCAAACACACACTGCGCTGTCATGTTCTTCTATGGGACAGACAGCGGAGATATAACATTTCATGGTAAACATTAATAAAATCACATATCCAAGCACTTGTTTGATTTGTATTGCATTCTTGCATATTTGCATATGTCAATTTTAGATTTGGAGTGGTAAGATGACCGCCTAAGACTTTGTAAAGTATTACGTAGATGTTTTGTTCTTTTGGAGGAAAGTTTCACGTACATGTTAGCATGACAAATGGACTTTTACATTGAAATTCAAGATGATTTAAGGTGTTCTTTGTGCCCAACTGGATTATATTTTCAAAGCATATATATATATGTATATATATATATATATATATATATATATATATATATATATATATATATATATATATATATATGTTGGTGGTTCTTTTCAGCTGCTAAAAGGTGCATTAATTTTCTTGGGACACCCTGTCTATATCTATCTATGGATCTCTCTTTCTACATACATATACATAAATACACACGGACACTATATATATATATATATGTATACATACATACATACATATACATATATATATACACATATATATATATATATACACACACATATATATATACATATATATATACATATATATATACATATATATACATATATACATATATATATACATATACATATATATAAACATATATACACATATACATATATATATACATATTAGTGCTGTCAGATGATTAAAAAATTATTACCAGATTTATAATTAATTAATCTAATTAATCACATTTTAATCTCATATCTGCTTAAAGTACCCAAGTAAAGAATTTGAATTGTAGGATATTATAAAATTGTAGTGCATGACTTATCAAATGAATACACTAAGTAGTGAAGATTTGTAAATCCACATTTTTATTGGTGACTAAATAAAACCAAAGTCAAGACAACTTGTCCAGAAAATTCTGAGATCAATCAGGCAACTCAAATTACACTTTAAGTGTGTTTCATAAATCAAACTCAAAATAAGAAAAAGCGTCGAGGACATCCAGCAAACCGATTAGGCCTGATGCAATATTAAAGAATTCAGTAAATATAGATAAATAAATTCAAAAATAAAATCAGACTAAGTCTTAAATATGCCATTCCTGTTGTCACCTGGGCTTTGTTTTGTTTGACTAGAGCGCATGTGTGAAGTGGCGTGCCATGGCCATGTCAGGTCCTCCGCTGGAACATCAAACATCAAAATGTTTGTGTGCTATGATTAATCTGCGATTTTTTTTTTTGAATGCATTAATTTGCAGTGTAATTAATTAATCTAATTAATGCACTAAAGTGACAGCACTAATATTCATATATTGTGTATATATATATATATATATATTTATCTATATATATCTTTATACATCTATCTATATATCTGTTGAGTGAGACATATAGATAAATCAATATATTAAATAACTCATTATGCTGTACACCTTGTCTGTGAACAGAAAAGCCACCCTGATCACAGAAGACTCCTCCCACCCCCTCCAGATGCTGCCATCAGGCAGACGTTAAAAAGTTCCTCTGGCCCAGAGAAACATCTTTAGCTCTTCATCCCCTCTGCAATAGCCACCATGAACAGAGATAGACACATGCTGCCGTTAACAACTCCCCTCCTTTTTTTGTGGAAGAATGGCTGGTGTTTTCCTTCTTAAGCATTGTATCTTCTTTTCAATTGGTTTTGTTATGTTATCCCTTATAAATGTTTCAAAGGAGCCTGTCAAAGACAAATTTATCATTTGTGAAAGACAATAAAGTTTCTATCTATGATTCATGAAATAGTTTTAATTTTTTTATTCAATTGGTCAAACAACAACAAGTATGTGTGTGTGGGTTTGGGGGGGGGGGGGGGGATCCTCCTCTTCATCTGTGTCCTGGACACTAAAAAGCACATGGAGCCAAATAGGGAGAGAACAGATAAAACAGTTAGCACATCAGGTAGTGATACACTTAGAGCAAAGTATTCAAATCATATTTTAATGAAAATCAGTTTTAATGAAAATCTCTCCCTGAAAATTCAGGGAGAGACAGAGATAATCTTCTTTTAATCATGAACTCTGACCTCTTACCTATTGTCAAAAATCTGCCAAAAGAAAAGTTATCACCTGCTCTATGATGTGCAATTGAGTCATGGTTCATTGGTTATTCCTAACATTTTATAGATCAGTGGTCATACCATGGTTGGCTGTGCAGCATATGGATGCTCCAACCGTTCTGAGAAGGGACACCATATGTATGGCTTCCCCAAGGACCAAGAGCGCCGGAAAAAATGGATGGCCATGGTCAGCCGTCAAAACCTGCAAATAACAGGGTCCAGCAACAACAAAAAACTGTGTCATGTGAGTAATCTTCAGAGAGGACATCATTTGCAAGCATTTCAAAAGGGCATGACATTCTTAAGTGTAGAGTGTTATCTCTTCTCTATTTTATTTTGCTTTTCTTTACTTGTATTGCTTTCCTATTATCTGTGAAGCACTTTAAGAGCTATGATTTCTGTATGAAAGGTGCTATACAAATAAAGTTTATTATTATTATGACTTTGATGGTATTTTAAGTGTAATGGAAACTGATATTAAACCTGCCTGCAGGTACACTTTGAGATGACCAATTCACTGCCACAAAAGCGGAGGCAAGTTGAGGCTGAGGCCAGATGCTGTGCCAACAATTTTCACTCATCGGCGAAGCCGAAGAGGAGGAAACCCCCTTTTGGAAGGGTGCCTCCAGCAACCCCAACTGAAATGGACCACACATATTGCACCCAGTTAAACTTTGGTATGATACATGCAGCTAACAACATGTCCCATGTCAGGCAATTCATGTTTAACTACACTCCTCTTGAGATTACATTTTTATATTAGCACATCTAGCTTCAAAAACAAGAGGTCAGGGATTCTCTGAGGATTACATACAAAATTAAGATAACCTACAAATTTTATCTAATTTACAGAGGGAATGAAATGTTGAACTAAATGAACGTCTGCTTGCTATTTTTAACTTAAAGTTAGGGCTCTGCAGGCAAACCAGCAATTGACCTACATTTGCTGAAAGACTAAGCGTGAAATACTTTTTAGTTTACTTTTCACCACGAGGGCACCATCATGTTTCAACAAGCTATATGGTAACGTCATGAGGTTAGTTTCACTCTGCTGTTCACCAAACAGGAGGTATAGGTGAAAACAGACCGGAAGGACAATGACAAAAGGCAAAAAAACAACTGAAGTATAAAACCATTACAACAGCTGATTTTCTCATTTTGTTGTCCTTTGCAGTCTATTTTCACCTACAACTCCTGCGTGGTGAATACAACAGCAGAGCAGAACCAATTCCAGACTGTTGCATTATGGCAGTGCCCTAGTCATTGACTCATGTTACAGTGATCATAGGAGTGCAGTGTACACTGGAGATGACAGTAGGTGTAAATGTAAACACAAAATGCATATAACAACAAGATTACCTTGTTATTGTTACAGACATTGAGGGAGACATGGTGGAAAGGGACATGACAGGAGACAGAGAAAGACAGAACAATCAGGAGGATATTTTACCAGAGGCAGGTGATCCAGGGATGTGTGTGTCGAGGGCCAGTCAGCCAGGGGTCAGCAATGATGACGCCACAACGCCAGGGCAAGATGCTCCAGAGACCACCCTGCAAGGGACCGATAGGGCAACTGTGGAGAAATTACTTAGGCAACTTGAAAGGGAAAAATAATGAGAAGGAGAGCAGAGAAGGCTCTAAACAGCAAAAAGAATTAATTTGGAAATGAAAAGGAACAAATTAGTTAACCAAAAGGTCACACAAGTTTTTACAAGAGATCAAATTCAAGCTCTGGGACAGTCCAAGAAGAAATTAGGTGGGGAAAGGAGACAATTAAGAAAGCAATTCAAATTAGATTTACCGCTGGCACCACTGGTTATAAAACCCTCCAGCAATTGCAGATTCCACTGCCTAACATCCGACGCTGCAAAGACGGATGCAGCATGTTAAGCTGGAGCCAGGGATTTTGGGGAAGTGCTTGACATGCTGAAGCTGAAGGCAGGTGCATTGACTGAAATGGAGAGAGAATGTGTGCTCTGCTTAGATGAGATGGCCATCACTCCAGGCGAGAGCTCCATATGGCAACAGGAAGGCTCTTTTGGCAATATAACACTGCCTGGCCACAAGGGACGAAAGCAACACATGCATTAGTGTTTATGCTGGCTGGAGTAACAACTCGGTGGAAACAAGTTGTGGCTTACCACTATAGTGGCAATTCCACCGATGGCACAGTTTACCAGCCCATCATAGTCCGCATTGTTGAAGCAGCGGCGTCAGTGGGGCTTCATGTGTTGAATGTCACAACAGACATGGGGAGCCCCAACAGAGCAATGTGGAAGTCCTTCGGGGTGACCTGTGACCAGCCATGGATCCCGCATCCTGTTGAATCAGACAAGCGCCTTTATTTCATGCCTGATGTTCCTCATCTTGTCAAGAACTTGAAGAGCGCAATTATTCGTGGTCAAATACTCACCATACCACAGGATGTGGAAAATTGAGCAGCTGCCATCCAGTGAGGTCTCTGTTGCCCCTTTAAAAGATCTGGTGTCTTTCCAAGAGTGCATGGTACTTAAGTTGGCACCCAATCTGTCCAGAGGTGTCCTGGAGCCTGGCCATTTTGAGAAGATGAAGGTGAGTTCAGCAATGCATGTGTTCAGCAAAGCTACAAGTGCTGCCCTGAGGTACATGGTGAAAGAAGAGCACAGACCAGAGAGTTACCTTACAACATCATGGTTTTTGGAGAAAATAGACCACTGGTTTGACCTTATGTCCTCCCACCATGTCATCACTGCCCTCAGCTATTTAAAGATGGAGGAGTATGAAAAGGCCATCAGCTTCCTACACGACGCCATCCATCTTTTCGGGCCTGAAGGTCGGTCCACAGGGCAGCTGGAAACCAGTCCAAACAGGACTTGTGATGGCCACAACAGCAATCCTGGAGGTCCAGCAGGATCTGTTGAGAAAAGGGCACAAATTTGTCCTTACAAGCAGGTTCACTCAGGACTGCTTGGAAAATACTTTTTCCTGCATCCGTCAGAGGAACTCTGTTCCCACACCTGTTGAGTTCCACTATGCACTACGGGCTGTGACCGTAGGGCAGTTCCTCTCGACCACTCATTCTGGCAGTTACCAAGATGATGCCTCAGACCACTTGGCGGACTTCCTTGACATCACTAACAGCAACTGCAGAGCTTCTGAGGTTGTCAGAGTTGAGCAGCTGGCAGACCCATTACCACCTGACCTCACAAAACGGAGTCCTGTGTCCTCTACCATCTGGGATACATTGTGAAGAGGGTCCTCGGCTTCTCACTCTGTGAGGAATGTCAGTGTGCCATCCTTGAAAATCCTGCAAACACCACAAGCGAGAGAGCCGCTTTGCTGGAAATGAAGGAATTTAAAAGGGTGCATTATACCGGCCATCGGATGATGTCTTCACTCTCTTACGAGATGTGGAGCAGCTGTTCCGTTCAGAGACGGCTGATTCCCTCATGGAATCCTCCAATGTCGTGGCACATCTAAAAAGGGAGGCCATGGGTCTGCACAGCAACCTTCCCACATGTCATGAGCTGAAAGACAAAATTGTGACAACATATATCAGGCTAAGATTGAGGATTCAATCCAAGTGTATCATGGCTGAAAGGAAGCTTAACAAACAAGACAAGTCACACCTTGGTAGCAAGAGCCAGACAAAGAAGGCAACGCCCAGTAGGCAGGCATCCTCACATCAGGCCACCACATCAAGGCCACTGCCAAATCTTTTTGGTTGCCATGGACACAGTTGGCCTCATCATCCCGCCACACTGTCCACAGCCAGCAGTCGGCCTCAGTGGCAACAGCCAGCACCTGCCGCCAGCAGCTAATGCAGGCAGAAGCAGCAAGCATGAGGGCTGAAAATTAATTGTAAATAATTTGTAAATAACTTGTAAATATTTTGTTCTATGTCCATTTTAGTTAGTTAATTGTTCTGAACATCTTGAGCACTGCAGTGCAAATTATTTTCCAAAATTTTGTAATATACATAGTTTATCAAATTTGGACCCAATTACTCGAATTATTTGTTCTAATCATCAAATCATATGTAAATTGTTTAATTCTAACGCCGGTACAACGCTTTATACAAGTAATGCTCTATGACTTTTAATTTGCCATTAAAATTAACACTTGCAATAGCCTACTACGCCTGACTGCTGTGATTCTGATTCTGTTATACTTGGCACCGCCAGAAAAAAACTTTGCAAACTATTTTATTCTTGACCTGGGTAATGTACAGTTCACAAATTTCCATTACGATGCACATACAAAGGCTGATAAGTGCAAAGCTATGCATTACAAAAAGCCTCTGATAAAATATGGAGAGCTGAAAGTTAGAAAGAGGTAGCGCTTTAATCAATTTACCCCGGAGATACCTTTATCACTAGCAAAGTCGAGCTAACACTAGCACGTGGCGATGCATTACAGTCGGTTATCTACCAATACACACACATACAGGTACATTTATGCATCACAAATGACCTCTCATATGGAGTTGACGGTTAAAAAGAGGTAGCGATTTAATCAATTTATTCAGCATACAGTCACAGTTAGCAAGAGTCAACTTAAAAAGTAGCAGGAAGTCGGACACAAAAGAAGATAAAAATCTATGTAATTACGCTGTGCATATACAACTAAAGCAAAGAATATGCATCATAACGAGCCTCTGACAAAAAACAGACAATTGAAAATTCAAAAGGGGTAGCTTTTTAAACAACATACCTGTTAATATACTCGATGGCGAACAATGCAAGTGAACGGTGTCCGTCGCTGTAGAAGCGGTGTTTGGAACTATTCGAGGCTCCACAACCCGGAAGTAGACCCGGAAGAAAGCGTACAACGGCGCTCTTATGGGAGTGTCAGAACTCTTACTATCTCTATAGCTCTGGTACAACCCAAACTGACGGAGATGTGTTTTAGCACACATCTTTGAGCTCTTGCAGTGTGAGAGTGATGGTGCGAGCATTATGTTTGTGCCAAAGGACCAGGTGTCTAAGTGTCTTGGAGACATGGGCAGCCTCATAGCACAGACATTGGCTGAGAAGATGGGTGTTAAGGGTGACATCCAGAGCTCGAGCACACAGATACTGACAGAGCTCATAGTTGATGAGGTTACAGAGAAGGTGAACAACTAGCTCTCTAGTTTGGAGGAGTGTGAGAAAGCTTTTCCTCGTAGTGTGAGGATCATCGCACAACACATGTGGCAAGTACTTTGTAACATTATGCCCAGGATACCAAAGTCCATGAAATCCAGGAAAGTGACCCTGGTTAATGAGTTTGAATGCACTTCTAATGAGGAAGTCCTCCACATTAGACATGCATCTTGTTGCCAGAATAATAATACTGTAAAATTTAAAGCAACCCCTTTATAGTGTACCAAATGAAGAAAGTCCTACGTCTGTCACAGATACTGAGGACAGACACTCTTCACAGACGAGGTCTGCTTGGTACCTACTGAAGATAGTCCTACATCCGTCACAGATACTGAGGATGACAGACACTCTTCACTCTTCACAGACGGAGATCTGCTTGGTAACTAATCAATCAATCTTTATTTGTATAGCGCCAATTCATAACAAGTGTTATCTCAAGACACTTTACAATAGAGCATAAAGCTCTTCATTTTCTGGAGACACATATATGCATAGATACTGTCAGGAATTTTCCCTTTATAATCCTTCAATAGCCCAGATGGTCCGTACCTCTACCTGACATTCCAAATTATTCCAAGTAAAAAATGACACAGAGAACAGCTGGATACAAAATCAGATGAAGCCTTTTAATCCTTCTTTGTCTTGTCTAGACAAGAGAGTTCCAACCCAAAGAGTCCAAAAGTAATCCAAGAGTTGAACTGAGATCTTAGTACAGTATCACCTACTTTTATAGCATTGTATGTGGTCACGTGAGTCTGTTTCTCACCAGAGAGATGGACTTGCAGGTGCGAGAGTTCATCAAGTTTACGGAGAAGGGACAGCTCGTGGGAATTTCCCAAAGTGTGAGAAAACAGTCTCTAGCAAGGAGGGGGCTGAGCAGAGTTTACACACAGGTCAAGCAGGGTTACCTTAGTTCATGTCTCTAAGCAATGATCTTACAGCATATCAAGACAGTTCAAATACATAAGAAAAACCCATATACAATATGTACAAGAGTCAAATTATTTCTAACATTCCCCGCTGTTTTTTCTTATTTGAACAGATAACAATGCACTTTTCACATCAACCTTATACAACTTCAGTTAGATTTTCTGTACAGGCATCATATTGGCAAAGTATCTGCGAAGAAACTAAATTTATGTTTCCTCCACTCCAATTGGGGAAGTGTTGGTAAGATGGAATAAGTATGTTGTCTGTATAGCAGTGTAGCATTGATTCTGTAATCATTGAGCTAACCATTGACCTCAGACATAGAATCACACAGGTAAACATTATGCAAAACACAATGGCAATAGTAATGAAAAATGTTTCAACTTAAAGTAAAACTTACCACCATGAGCCAGTTGACAATTATGAGCAAAAAAACCTTAAGAAACATAGTCATGTATCATGACATCATTACTTTTTCATATGTCCAGTTCAAAAAGAGTCCAAAAGATGATGAGAAGTCGAATGTCTTAGTATGCCAGTCCAAGTGTCCATTGTCTCCGGAGTGATTTCCCACTCATATCCACCAGAAGGAGCCATAAACCAGTCCAAAATAAAAAAATTAATCCACATATGTCCATATGATAATTCCACACAGCATATTAATCAGGAAGCCAAGGGGGTAGAGTCCATCTCTGAGGCATTTCCCCATAGCGCCACCGGGTCCTTCGCCGATGGTTTCTTCTCAGGTTTGAGACGCAACAGAGCTATTTTTCCACATCCCTTTGTAGCCCGAGTTGTTCAGCGCCTTGATGAGTTCAGATGCAGCCTCTCCTCCTCACTCCTCAGGAGTTTGCAATGACTGAGATGGACCCAAGACGACCTTCCCTCAATTTTTAGTGCTGTGGGTGTTGCCAGGAGAACTCGGTATGGCCCTGTCCAGCGTGGAGATGACCACTTCTGTCTCTGGAGGGCTTTCACAAACACGAGATCTCCTGGTCTGACAGGTGTAGGTTTATGGTCTTCTGGCTCTCTCCTGTGGCACAGAGACAGACTTCACAGCATCAATTTGCTCTTTTACTCTATTACATTGTTGCAAATGTGTCACTAATTCAGAGTATTTCACAGGTTTCTTAGGTTGGATAATTGTCAGCTCAGGTAGCTGGTAAGGTCTATGAAATACACATTCAAATGGTGTTAATTTATGTTTACCACAAGGTGTTGTATTAATAGAAGTTTGAACTAGGTGTAAACAAGCAGGCCATGGTTTTCCTGTTGTTTCCATTGCTTTAATTAGTTGTTGTTTAAAGATCCCATATTATGCTCTTTTTCTGCAGTGTAATATTGATCTTTGATGTCTTCATGAAGCCTTAGTAGCATGCTTTGGTCAATAAACTCAATAAAACAGTTACAGCCGTATCATCTCTATGCCCTCTTTGAGCCTCTCTCCAGAACACTCCATTTTTGTGAACTATATATATATATTTTTTTATTTATTTTGCACAATTATGAAATACACAAAGGTCAAAGATAACAACTATATCAGGCGCAGGAAGAGGCGAAAAGCCCAAAGGGCTTATTTGAAGCCTCCACCTAAAGTATATAAAAGTTACACAATACTATATGCACATAAAACATGCAAAACAAGGAGAAAAAGAAAAAGCAATCTAACAAGAACAAGTAACTCAGAAGTTATGACAAACTAATAACAAAACACATACCACCACAATTAAAAAAGAAGAAATTAAAAGATCAAATAAATAAAAACATGAGTGGTCTGTATGAGCGAAGTTCTATGAAGGATCATATTGCCAATGACTCCAGACAAAAAGTGACCATAAATGAAAATAAATATATATATTTATATACATATACGCATAACTGACATTGGAGGAGAGAAACTATTTTAAAACAGTAATTAAATGATCCTTTAAACATCTTTTATAACAATTTGTTGAGGAACATTTCTTTAACAGGTAAGAGAAGTTATTCTATAATTTGCTGCCTCTATATCAGAATGAAAATTGACCCCTGCAAGTTAGAATTTTTGGAGGATGAAGATCAGAAGAATGACGGGTAGAGTAAGAATGAACCTGTGAATTTTCTTTAAAATACATCTTGAACTGTTCAGGAATATTCCCCTCACTTGAAAGTATTTTGTAAACAAAAACACATATTTGAAAGATATTAATGTCATAAATGGTAAGAATTTTGAGTCTCTTCATGAGAGGGACTGATGATGCACGAGGCTCAGACCGGGTTGCAATCCTAACAAAGCGCTTCTGGAGGACCAAAGTTTTGTGAAGAATACTAGGAAATGTGCTTGCCCAAATTAAGTTACAATATGAGAGATAAGGATAAATTAAACTGTAGTAAAGAGTGAGGAGACAATTAGTGGTGACCAGGTAACTGACCCTCCTAATTATACCAATAGATTTGTTTATTTTTCTGTTAATGCAGTCAATGTGTTCTCTCCAACTCAAAGTCTCATCAATAACAATTCCCAAGAATTTTGTATTTGACACTTGTGGAATCTTAATAGACTCAATTGAGATTTGGGATAGATTTTTGTTGTATAACTTTTACCATTAAAAATAATGAAATTCGATTTTTTTAAGTTTAAAGAGAGTTTATTTAACCTAAACCAGTCAGCATAAGCAGATATACCAATGTTAGCATTCTTAATTAAAGAACTAAAGTTTGAATGAGATAAAACTAAAGTTGTGTCATCTGCAAACATAATTGGAGAAACAGTATCTGAGACATTGGATAAGTCATTAATGTAAATTAGAAACAGTAAAGGTCCAAGAATAGAACCTTGTGGAACCCCACAGGGTGATCTAGCTCTGTCTGAATAGCAATTCTGAACACAAACAAACTGTTTTCTGTTGAAAAGGTAGTTTTTTAACCATTCATACGTTGTATCATGAAAACCATATTTGTGCAGTTTGGCCAACAGAATATTATGGTCAACTGTATCAAATGCTTTTGAGAGGTCTAAAAATATACTACAAACAAATTCATTATTGTCAAGTGCAGAGGTGACATTGTCAATTAGATGAAGCAGAGCCATATACGTGGAGTGATTTCTACGAAATCCATACTGGTGCTTATAAAGAATTGTATTAGAATCTAAATGAAAAAGAATCCTTTTGTAAATGATTTTCTCTAGTATTTTTGAAAAACAAGGCAAAATAGATATAGGTCTATAATTATTAAAATAATGTGGATCACCTGATTTATATAAAGGAATAACTTTGGCAACTTTTAAATCATCTGGTACAGCACCTGTTTTCAAAGACAGGGAAAAAATGTGAACAAGAGGCTGCAATATTGACTCCTTCACCTGCTTGACAATAAATGCAGAAATGTTGTCATGGCCAGCAGAAGATGTTTTTAGTTCATCTATGATGTCACTTATCTCCTGAATATCAGGCGGCTTAAAAGAAGAAACAATGGGAAACTTATCTGTAATATAATCCAGTGGATTACCTTGAGAAGTATAAATTTTATTTGCTAGTTCAGGTCCAATATTAACAAAGAAACTATTAAATTTTTGAACTATATCAAACAAATTATCAAAAGAACTATCCCCATCCAAAAAAACAGAAGGTAGTTCTGATGCAGTTTTTTCTCTCTGCAGTAGTTGATTTATTACCTTCCATGTGGATTTAATATTTTTGAGCACTTCTGAAAATTTTCACTGAAGTATTTCTTTTTGCAGATCTAATGGAATGAAAATATTTATTTCTAGTAGATTTATATGTACCATGGGTAAGGGGGTTAGGATTTAAAATATATTTTCTATGCAGTTTGTTCTTTTTCCTCAACAATTTTAGTAACTCAGCTGTAAACCAAGGCTGATTAAAGTCTTGACCATTTTTCTTGTTAGAATTGCCTATTGGAAAACATACATTGAAGCTAGAACTAATAATTTCCATAAAATATTGATATGCAAGATCTGCCTTATTTTTATATATAAATCATCCCATGGAATACTGGCAAGTCTTTCTTTAAATTTAGAAATATTTGATTTACTCATAATTCTTTTGTAATTTTTTTTCTTGGTATGTTTAACTCTATTAACCTTGTTTATAGAGTATTGGAATATGGGAAATGATCTGATAAGTCTGAATACAAGACCCCAGATTTCACCCCCTCATTCAAAGAATTAGTTAAGATGTTATCAATTAGTGTTGCTGAGTTTTCTTTAACTCGTGTAGATTTATGAATAAGAGGGAAAAAATAACTAGAATAAAGAATATTGAGAAAATCCACAGTATCTGATTTATTATTGAAAAGGTTTATATTGAAGTCTCCTAAAATATAGCAGAGTTTTCCTTCAGAGTTTATCAGGTCAAGAGAGCAAGACAAACTTTCATTGAAATCACTAATGATGGAGTCAGGTGGCCGATAAATAACACCAACAATAATATTCTTTCCGTTAGAATTAAAAAGCTCTATAAAAACTGATTCCATCTCAGCTTTATCTGATTTCAGAGAGAGATCATTTCTAATTTTAAACTCATAGTCCTCATGAATAAACAGAGACACTCCACCTCCAGATCTATTCTGTCTTACATAGTGAACTGAATTATACTTAGGTAATTCAAAAATATCTTTGGAATCCTCTTTAAGCCAAGTTTCTGACAGGGCTATAATAGAAAAAGTATATTTAAGTGAAAATATATAATGAATAAATTTGTCAAAATTACTAGAAAGACTTCTTATGTTCAAATGAAAAGTAGAGAATACATTAGTAGGCATAGAAACACATAAGTTGTTAAACTGGGTTTCATTATAAAACCTACAAAGGTTTGAGGTATCAATTGATGAAAAAAAATTTAGATCTGGGTCGACATCATGATTATAAGAGTCAGCGTTAGAGGCATCAAAGGGTTTCCATGTTTGTCCTTCAAAGTTGGATTTGTTGAAGTCCATAATGAGTGTTTAAAGAAAAAATGGAAGTGAGAAGTTAAATTTAAAGAAGTTAAGGTATTTAAAAAAAAAAAAAAAAAACTAATTGTTGAAACGGATGAACTAAAGCTTAAGCATTGGTCTTCCTTTGTTGTGGATGGTTCATGGTAGGTGGATGGACAATAAGTTTGTCGTATCTTAAATATGCAATGTCACCTTTCTCTCGGGCTGCCTTCATTGCTGGGAGTAGTTCCTTTCTTCTCTGCCGAACAGCTTCAGGAAAATCCTCATTGATGAAGATGCCTGAGCCCTTCAAGTTTTTAGCTTTGTCCAGAACAGCAAGCTTGTCCTTTAGCCGTAGGAATCTGACCACAATAGGCCTGGGCTTCTCTGATGCCACTGGCTTCCCAGTCCTGTGGGCCCACTCCAGCTCTATCTTCATATGGTCCAGTTGTAGTTTTTCACTGAAGAGCTTTCTCACTTTTTCTTCAGATTCAGAAACTTTTTCTCTCATAGACTCCTTAATGCCATCCACAACAATATTATGATGTTTAGACTGGCCCTCCAGATATTCAGTCTTGTCTGTGGTTGAGATCAAGGTCTTGCAAACTGTGTCCATATCGGCTCTGATATCACTGCAGTTCTTGGACCAAGTTTTACATGAGGTTTTAAAATCATCAAACTCCTTCTGAGTCATTTCCAGACTCACCTTAAAGTCGAGATTTGCTTTGACAGATCATCAATCCTCTTGTTTGAAGACTCAATAATGATCTGTACACAAGTTTTGAAGTTTTTTCCTGTTGATTTATCAGTGTTCTGTAGAAGTCCTTTTGCTGATCCAACAATTCTCGCACTTGAGCCATGGTGACATATTCTTCACTGGTGTTGTTTGAAGCTTTAGGTGGCATGGTTTGGTCATCAACCAAGGCCTACTAGGCCTAAAGTCCAACAAAAGC
The DNA here is from genome assembly GCA_036419115.1 of Scarus forsteni. Taxonomy (NCBI): domain Eukaryota; kingdom Metazoa; phylum Chordata; class Actinopteri; order Labriformes; family Labridae; genus Scarus; species Scarus forsteni. Next base: position 625,024 of record JAZDUH010000478.1, read on the forward strand.
CAAAAACTCCACAGAGTGTTAAGAATGACCACAATTTTGCTTCAGAGGGTTGATTAAGCTCCACTTCATTTACACAGCAGCAAAAACTGTGAGTTCTAGGCAGGATTCAACAGATAAATGTTGGATGAAATCCACTGACAAATTCAGAGACCCACAGAGGCAGCCATCTTGGATCCAATCACTGTAGTTTTTTTTTTTTTTTTTGACAAAAAAAAAAAAAAACTACAGTGGGGGGCTCATTAACTATATGTTAATGAGCCCCCGCTGAAACCGCCCCGCAGTTCCGTGTCGGCGCAGTCGGCGCATGCGCGTGAATATGTCAACAGAGCTCCGGTTAGCGTCTGTGTTGCTACATGAGGACCGCAGCACTGAACGCAGAACCCGAAAATAAGAGGAACCAGAAGAGAGTCGAGGACCAAGGATAAACCGGGATGTTTCTGAGTGGTCTGTATATAAAGTTTGTCTCTTCAATGCTATAATGTTGACGAATCAAAGTTTTTCTGCCGTTCCTCTCCCCCTCCCCCTGTTGTTGTCGATGTTAGCATGTCTGTTAGCAGACGTGCAGTGCTTAGACTGGCATTAGATAGAGTTTAGTAAGAGCTAATGTAGAGTGAGCGGGTTACTGCAGAGACGTGAATTAACTAAAACCCCGATGTGAAATAACTTTCACTTCTAAGTAACACTGAAGGGGCCGTTGCTGCTGATAGTGAAATAAGACAGAGAGAGGGGGTCTTCTCTGTTGTTGTGATGTGTAAATAATGTCTGGGCTCTTCAGGGCTGATCAGAGCAAGAGTCTGTTTTACAGAAATAACATTAGTAATGTGACTGACCCATCAGAATACAGCATTTAATAGAGCCATAGCCTTTAGTGACAGTAACAGTAACTGAGAATGTTTATTACCTGTAACTGTGAGCAGCAAACAGTTTTCTGTGAACCTTATTTTAAAAGGTTTTCTTTTCTATATGCCACACAGTAGCTGTCTTAAAAACCTCTTCACTTGCATTATTGTATGTTATGACAGCTCTGTGTATATTCTTATACAATAACAGAACATTTCCTTTAGATAAAAAATTCTACTGAACATCCTGTTTTCACTCTCTCCTACAGAGGTGCTCCTGTGGCAATTGTGTGAAAATTCCTACAGCCTGAAAATATTTGTTGAGTGGATATACCAAAGGTATTGTGAAAAATTAGTGCTAAATAACAATTTAGTACATAACCTTTCCTGTACTGTGTCACTGACTTACCTGTTTTAATTAAGTAGGTCAGAGGAAAACTGCAGGAACTCCCAGTCCAACCATCCTGGACTCTGACTCTGAGTGTGTTTTTCACTACAACATGCATTCTATATTTATAGAGCAGACTATGAGCCTTTACATCTAAGAGGAGTGATGCATAAGTATTTTGATATAAACACTTCCATGACTGTTGAACAAAAATAGTAAAGATTAAAAGAACTGTTTCCTCCATCTCATTTTTTGTCTTTCTTGTTATTTAATTATTAACATTACATGTAACATATGGAAAACTGAAAACACACAAAACAGTTCATGTAGACTTTTTATTGTGAAAGATATTTTGACATATAAATCACCAAATGTACCGGCTGGTACTCTAGACATTTTTACATAAAGGAGGTAAAAAAGACATGAAAAAAGAAAAGGAATTTTTAAACACAAGCCATAGAACCATATTGATAAAAATATGAACATATAGATAAAAACACCTATGACAGTAATTTTCATTGCTGACATATTCTTATCATGTCCAGCCCTTACAGATGCCTGGCCTACAGAGCCTTTGTGAGCTGATGCTGCCTGTGTTGTACTGCAGGGTTTCCTGATGCAGAAGACCAGCATGAGGGGTTCAGTGCTTCCTGGTATTTGGTAAGAGAGCATATGGTCTGGTATTTCCTGCAGCGCGTGCAGCTGTGGAACAGTATCCTGGAAAATCTTCGCAAAGAGAAGGTCCAACAGTGCATGTGCATGATCTGAGATACAAGACAGAAAAATATATGTTTACAAGAAATGAACCAAAACACCTCACTGCAGTGTTGTCATTTTTTTTCATAGTCTTTATTGTCACAATATCCTTATTGATTATATATTCTCAATTCCATTTTGATAACATTTTTATTCCAGTTTCCTTTATCTTTTCCTTTCCATGCTATGCCTATTTGCCAATGTTTTTAAATGTGTTGATTTTAATAAAGAATTGTTTAACTTACGGAAAGCTGGCTCTGCTCTCACTGGCTTTGCTGTACATCCTTCCTCCTTGGATTTTGAGAAGCTGACTATAACCAGCGGTTCACCATCAGAAGATGCTGCCTGAGGTCGACCAGCATAGACACAAGAAAGAAAAATATTTAACCTGTTAGTGTATGAAAACACAAATTAGAGCCATGCAAATTAGAGCCATGCATTTTTACCTCTTTTGTTGATAAAATGTTAATTTCACGTTGTACTGAAATCTAACTAAATTACATTAGATGTTACAAATAGTTACTGTTACTCAATAGATACATTAGGTATTTCTGGCAACTGATAATTCAGCTGAGGACTTTTATATTTATCATTTATCTGACTGTATTCATTTGGGTTTTTTGGTGATATTTTTTGATCATTTTGATCAGACACATGTATCAAAAGTAAGTCTCAAATAAGATTCAACAGGCTTTTCAGGGGTTAATGGGTTTTTACTTACAAATGTCACATTATGTGATGCATTATAAAATATCTATGCCAATATATTGTTAGTAAATAAAACGGGAGGATAACTAAATCACTATCTTATTTGCCTCCCTCCGTTTTTCGTAAATCACTGATGTGTTAGTAATTGTAACTTATCCCCAGTCACACAGCTCTTATGACAGCATTCTGTGGGCATTTCTGAGTGTTTAAACTCACAGATATCTGATTAAATTAGTTTGGAGATAACGGCAGAGGCCAGAAAACCCAGTGATCACATGTGCAGATACACTGATCTGAGCCGACGTTAGCGTAGTTATATACTTTCCCTGTTATCAATATTTACATGATCTGCTGCAAAACACAGAGAAACAATACAGGCTAAAACAACAGGCTAACCGCAGCTAAGCTTAGCCTTCTGAAGCTAACAGAGACAAGGGGAGAGGAGATGAGGAGTGTATGAGGAGTAAATCTAATCCTCCCGCTGTCTAATTCCTTTTTTTGATACCTTCTGAGATAATTTATTAATTACAATGCCTCAGAGAGAGTAGCAGGCCTCTACTCACACAGCGGTACATCTCACAGCAGCAAAGTAATAGACAACAGACTAATATTATGGCCTAGAAAAGACACGATATGGTTAGAAAACAGCAAAGCTCGTTGATTGTAACATTACAGGCTAAAACAACAGGCTAACCGCAGCTAAGCTTAGCCTCCTGAAGCTAACACAGGAATAGCTCTTACATCTGCTCCTCTTCCCTCTGCTGTTAGCAGCTCGTAGCAATTAGCAAAATAACAGCACACAGCATTTGGAATACTCACATTTCCAGGGTCCGAGGTTTGCTGGTGGATGGTTGGCACTGATCCTGGGTTAAGGACCAGTCTATTTGCAAGCCCCTTTGTGTACTGTCCAAAGTTTGCGAAACTGTCAGCCGTTAAGTGACTGGCACAAACATGCACATTTTTTCTTTGTTTTTCTGGCACTTTTCCATCATAAATGAACTCCAGCCACTTAGTTTTTAAATCTTCAGAGTCAGGCAGCTTGTGTAAGGAAGTTTGTGGCTTGTTACAGCCCACAACACTGCAGCAGTAACTCATGCTGAAGTCCGATGTCTCACTGCCGGTAAATCCATCATGGCTGCTCTACACATAGCGATCTCACCATGGATGTATTATGAGAACTGGATACCAGACCGCCCCTCGGCGGCACGCCGATTTTTCCCAGTGGCCACTCGTGGTATTGCAACGAAAAATCCCCATTGGGCCCAAAAAGCATTTTTCCCATAGGCGGCAATAGTAAAAGAGACGGCTGTAAAACTGTTTACAGGACATCTTCAGCCATAAACACGGTCAATAACTGATCTTTGTATTTTATATTTTTAAGACTTGGACTTTTGATCGGTCAAAAAGTGTTCAAAAGGCCAGAAAAGCCAGAGGAAAGTCGCTATCTCTCTGATGACGTCACAGCTGCACACACGCACTCTCAAAGCGCGGTCATGCTGTGTCTCGAGAGCGAGGACGCCAGCTAACTTTCTTAAGGCTGTATGGAGCAAAATTGTTCTGAAAGTTGAGAAAACGACTAAACGGTGAGTTTCTTTTTGACATAGAGTGACTTAACACATGTATTCTCTCAGAGTTAACTATCACTCACTTGATAGTTGTGGTTTGTAAACGTATTTAGACTTTATATTTCAATTAAATCCACGTCAACGTATCTTGACTGTACTTACATTAGACTGCTGTGTATTGGATAATATACAATGAAATAAAGAATTAAGTAAGATACACTTTACTAACACGATGGTCCTACATTCCAAGTATATTCAGTTTAAAGAAAGTTTAAAAAACGTGCCTTAACAACTGTAGCTAATGTGTAGAATATGTGTCAGGGGATCATGGAGTTGTGTTTGGTAGATGGATCTTTATTCGGAATATATGTAAATGTATTAATTGTTTTATAAATAATACATTCAGATAATGTAAGTTTTAGACTGTAAAAATAATAATAAAAGAGAGACTTTTTAAAACGAAAAACTTTACTTGAATAAATTGATAAAGTACAATAAAGATCAATAACAACACAATTGTCATGTTCCAGTTGATTAAATAAGATTTTTAATTTTTAATTTAAGATTTTTCTCTTAACAGAGATTGGAGGTAAAGCAGCATCACTCCAGGGAAAAGAGTGAACATGGCTGAATGTGTCCTGCAGCTGTGGAGGATGGTTTAATAAACAAGTTTCATTAATGACAGTATGGTGGTCATTCTGATTTCTCTAATGTATTTGTCATATTTCATGTATCACTCGTGTATTACACCATTAACTCTATTCAAACAAGATAATCTTAATAAAATACAAACTTTTGGCCTACCTAGAACATTGGCATTTTTTTTGTGAGAATAATTCATTAAAAATTAACGTGAATAACATTTTTTAAGTAAGACTCAAAAACATTTTTCAAAACATTTCATTATATTGTGTTTTTATTTTGATTTCTTACATTTTTTATGCCATTCATATTTTATAGAAAATAAAATGTAACAAATATAACTCTTACCCCATAACATTATGTATAAAAAATAACTGTTTCAGATTCTATCTTAAAAATGTAAGACTGCGAACAAACATGGAACAGGCTTTCATATTTAACATGAGTATTTAACCACTTTAAAGTGAACATCTTAACTGAAGTTATCGTTAGAAATTGACAAATCAAACAAAACTAACCATTTATGTGAGTGTGTGTGGTTTAGAGGTCCTGGACTATTTACTCCTAATGTTATTAATGATAATTATGTATTTGTTTATTTCATAGCCTATATTTTAGGTCACATTACTTCACTTTTAGTTCAGTAGTTCCATCACACTGTTCACTCCCAACGCTGTCTGTGTTTGAATAAAGTACATTTTTTAGAAATTTTATTATGAATTTAGTATTTTGATTTATTCAGATAAAATATGAGTGATATTCCTGAAACATCACTATCATTGACAGTTTTACTGACATACACTGTTGTCTACCTATTTTTTTGAGTGTTTCATGACAGTGACACCATTTTGAATCCCAGACAGAAAATAGACACCAGGACAATATGGCCTAATAATAAATACATAACTAAATACATAAATACAATTGTGACCCACATACAGTATTCATTAGAACAAGCAATTTGTTTATTCAAGAAATTAAAAGAAAAACCTCTTGTGTACCAATTTGATTCTTCTCATAAAAGTTTAATAAAATTGATAAATCTTCATATTTTTTTTACTTTTACTGCTTAAAATCTTTTCCACATCTTCCTAATTAACCACAGATATATAGTTTTTAAATGTTTTTTCTGTATTTAATGTTTTTATTTTGTTGCCATAAGCTCTCTGATGATCAAGAAAACACACAGACAGAGCCAGTTTGACCTCTGATGACTTGAACTTTGCCCCAAGGGTTAACAAAGTAGATAAAAACCTATAAAGAAACAGAACATTATCAGAGAAGCCAGTCTTAATCTGAGTCTCATCCCCGGGTTCATCCATGGTTCATCTAAAGACTATCAGACTGCCTATCAGCAAAATAAAAAGAGAAAATGAATGGGTAGCACAAGGACTTTATGCATTAAGAACAGTATGACATTTACAGCGAAAGCCTCATTAATATGTCCATGAAAAAAGGTAATACCTTTGAATCATCATTGAAAGTTGATCTGATAAGCAGTCATCTCTCAAATATGGGATTAATAAAATGAACAAATAACACTGATTTATTTGGCTGATGGACTGCTACGGTTCTGTTGTTTAATCCCATGGTTTTAGAATAGTCATTATAGAAAGTCATCAAATAAAAATAAACTCGTCTTAAACTCTTATTATAAAGACTTATTACGTATATAATGTCATTATATCACATCGTAGTCGGATCATGTGCCCTAAAACTCATTATTTGAGTTTGTACACCTCTCATACTGTAAATTTCACCCGTAGATTTTCTATCGTGGCGTCATTTCATTGAGACCGCGCTTGCTCCCATTGACGTGAAGCATTATGGGAGATGACTTTACTGCGCCTGCTCTATGGGCCCAATGATCAGGAAGTAAACCCGGAAGCCAGAAACTTTTTCGGCGTATGCGCTGGGTGAGCAACTCCCATAGAAATGAACGGGCGCCATGTTTCCGTCCGGCATCCAGTTAAAATAATACATCCATGGTGTCAGGCCAACTGTAATAATCAGCCTTTGCATGTGAGACCCTGCACTCTGCAGTCAGCTGGCTACAGACCAAACACCCTCAGGCCCTCCTCCTCATCTCTGGGGACTTTAATCACACCTCTCCATCCTCCACTTTGCCCACTTTCACCCAGTATGTCACCTGCCACACCAGAGACAATAAAATACTGGACTTACTTTATGCAAACACCAAGGATGCAAACAAGTCATCACCCCTCCCTCCCCTGTGGAGATCAGACCACAACCTGGTTTATCTTCAGCCCGTGTACAAACCACTTTTCCACAGGCAGCCAGCTGTGACCCGCGCAGTTAAGAGATGGTCTGAGGAGACTGAAGAGGCTCTGAGGGACTGTTTTGAGTCAACTGTGTGGAAGGAGTTCTGTGATCCTCACGGGGAGGACATCGACAACCTCACAGACTGTATAACGGATTACATTAACTTCTGTGTGGAGGACACTGTACTCACCAGGACTGTACGGTGCTTTTCCCATGTTCAGCATGGTGTTACAAAGTACTTGCCACATGTTTTGTGCGATGATCCTCACACTCCGGGGAAAAGCTTTCTCACACTCCTCCAAGCTAGAGAGCTAGTTGTTCACCTTCTCTGTAACCTCATCAACTATGAGCTCTGTCAGTACCTGTGTGCTCGAGCTCTGGATGTCACCCTTAACACCCATCTTCTCAGCCAATGTCTGTGCTATGATGCTGCCCATGTCTCCAAGACACTTAGACACCTGGTCCTTTGGCACAAACATAATGCTCGCACCATCACTCTCACACTGCAAGAGCTCAGAGATGTGTGTTGCTGCAACATCGATTAATTCCAAACACATCTCCGTCAGTTTGGGTGTTGTTCTCGGGTCCAGTGATCCAGCCTCTAGATTAAGCCACTGCATGGATGTCAGGCGGACGCCTGAGTAGGTCCTTGTTGACCAAAATGTTGGTCTGTGTACTTGCCTCTGTGTTGTTCATTGTTCTTGCTCTGATGTTGAATTAAGTCTGCACAATCCTGATCTTACTTATATAGACATATCAGAGTCTATGGCTGTTTCTCAATTCTCAAGATCGCAAGTTCGAACTAGCGAACTCTGGAGTTCGGACTTGGCAAGTTCGTCTCTGAGTTCGGACTTCAGGGGTCGGGAGTCCGCAGAACGATCCTACCACTATTGGAACGGCTATGACTTCGTCCCGCTTTCCTGTACTTCCGCCATATCGTCATATCCGCTTGTCTTGCTAGTAGTTTGACAAAAAAATACAATAATAAAAACCATAAATTATAATATAAATCAATCATGTCTCATGTTGTAGTCATTGTTTAACAGTTATTTATGTGCCAATTTATTTGTATCTCCATGAATACAAATAAAATGGCAAACCAGTGGCGGGAAAAAACGAGTGTGGTTGGGGAGGAATAAAAAAAGAGATCGGTTCAACATCTGCTTGGTCACAAATTAAAACGCTTTTAGTCGTAAATAGTTACCAAAATGGATGAAAATGATTTGATTATTGTTGTCGGCATCCTCTACATCGCTGCTGAAGAGGAGGCTGCGCGATTGAGGAGGCAGATCCGTCGGAGGAGGGCCAGGATGAGGCGAAGGATGGCGAGACGACGCGCCCTGCTGGCCAGTTTCGCTGTCTTTGTACGTTCATTTCATCTCATTCAGATTATGAATTGACAATTATTTATAGTTTGAACTTACTTAAATTAGCTCTATTCCAGTGAAAGGCAAACTGATATCTTAAGTGGATATGGATATGTCAAGGCTCGATAAAGTGCTGAAAATATCAATATAAGTCACTCCACAAACTAGTGTTTACTGCCTACAGTTACTCATATTTCATCAGTCGAAAAAATGGCCATTAAACATTTCATTCCTAAACCTTTCACAGTAAACATATAAGACAGTGTGACTTTTTATGCTCAGGACAAAGACAAACGGGAGCACCACTTACCTTTAATACATATAATAATAAATGACACAATACACTTAAATACATGTAATATACTCAAACATAAATGTTATGTAGAATACACACTGAAAAAAGTAAATAATTTAAGTAAGTAAGGTAAGGTAAATGATTGAATTATCCAGAGTAAAAATATTGAAATTCGGGAAGTTTATTAATAATAATAAGAAATAAAAATGTTAAAAATCGCTTACATTAAAAACAACAAGAAATAAGTTTAAATTTACAAGCATCAAGAGTAAGAGTTGACTAATTAATGTGTTAAAAAGGTAAATGTTGAATCAGGAACATTCAGAATAATAAAAAGGAATAAATAATAAATACATAATTTTAAGTTACCAGTAAGAATAATTAAAAATAGGTTAAAAAATTACAATTATGAATAAATACATTATAAAACATTAACATTAATAATAATTAAAATTACTTACAATAAAATGAAGAACAATAAATATAATAAATAGGTTAAAAAATCTAAAATATAAATATAATAAATAGGTTAAAAAATATTAAAAAATGTTTTTATGTTTTTCCTCTTTCAGTGTGGCCAGGACCAAGAGCCTGCCAGGAGGTATGCCCAACTAAACCGTGGTGTCCCCATCCTGGCTTTGTTTTTTTCTGAAGCAGACACCAAGCCAGCCTTCAGGCTCTCCAGGGACAGCATCAACATGCTGCTCCAGATGCTGCCCTTGGAGAGGACCCATGGATGGGGTGCAGAGATGGAGGTGATGGTGACCCTATACTGGCTGGCGTGTGGGGCGTCATACAGGGTAGCAGGAGACATTTTCTGCATGCCGCTGGTTACTGTCTGCAGGGTGGTCCATCGTACCATTAATAAAATGATGGACACCCTGCACAGGGCCATACATTTCCCGAAGGAAGAGGAAATGGTGGAGGTGGGGGCTGGCTTTGCCCGCCTTGCTGGCCACGAGGCGTTCCGCTGGGCTGCTGGTGCCATTGATGGGTGCCACATAAGGATCCGGCCCCCTGGAGACCCACAAAGGCAGGCCTACATAAATAGGAAGCTTTTTCCCTCAATAATTTTGCAGGCTATTTGTGACTCCAGGGGGCTTTTCCTCGATGTGTACATCGGAAACACGGGGTCTGTGCATGATGCGCTGGTCTTGCGGAGGTCCCCAATGTACCAGCAGGCCCTTTATCCACCAGAGGGGTATTTCCTGCTGGGTGATGGAGGGTACCCATGTCTGGAGTTTCCCGTGGCCATCATCACCCCATATCGGCAGCCTGTTCACAGTAAGGACACGTTCTTGCTAAACATATTTTAAAAAAACTGTTTTGTTTTTTTTCAATTATCCATTTAAATATATATTTTTAATGAATATTTATTACCAGGTCGCAGTGAAGCAAGGTTCAATAGATTGCACGCCAGGGCTCGAAATATAATTGAGCGTACTTTTGGTGTCCTGAAGACTCGCTGGCGGGCAATCTTTCTCCGAGCCTTGGAGATCCGGCCCCAGTTTGCCCCAAAAGTGGTTGGGGCTTGCTGCATGCTCCACAACATCTGCATGGCAGCGGGGGACATCCTGGAGGAGGAGCAGCTGGAAGAGGAAGGCCCAGACCAGGGGGACGTCGAGTGCCCGGATGCCATCGGGCGACACACATCTGGAAACGCTCTACGGAGCAGGCTTGCTGCCCAGACATCTGCTCCAGATGTCTTACCACCATGTCTGGAGCAGCATGACTATCTGTGAAGGAGTAGTGTTCATGGCACAGTGTAAATAGTTAATTTTTATTGTTGTGAATAATCATTTTGAATCAGTTCTTTAATCAGTTCATTAATCAGTTCATTATAATCAGTTCTTTAATCAGTTCTTTAATCAATTCATTAATCAGTTCTTGATTCAGTAATTTAATCAGTTACTAAAGTTCTTCAGTCAGTTCTTTAATCAGTTCTTGAATCAGTAATTTAATCAGTTACTAAAGTTCTTCAGTCAGTTCTTTAATCAGTTCTTGAATCAGTAATTTAATCAGTTACTAAAGTTCTTCACTCAGTTCTTGAATCAGTAATTTAATCAGTTACTTAATAAGTTTTTTAATTGGTTTCTTCTTGTTAAATGCTTACTAGAGGTAAATGTTATTGCACACTAAAATGTTTGAAGTTAAATGTTATTGCAGCTATTAAAAGCATAACCATTCATTTGTTTGTTATAATTTGTAAATTCCAAATATTACCATATTTTCCAATGAATATTGTACATACTTGGCAGAATATCTTGCCTACAGTAAACTTTTTTTAAAATCACAATGAATGTCTTGTATTTTTTTTTCCTTCAACTCTGACCTACCTAGTTTATACATGGATAAATAGAGGCACCAGTATAAGTCCAAATGATAATGAATATTATGCATATCAACTTTGTTTTATATTTTTCTAAAATAGTCTGACATGGTTTAAGACCACATAAATGTCTCAACTATTGGGAAACCATATTTGAATGAATCATGGATAGAACTTTGAAAAAAAAACAATTATTTATTTACAAGTTTTTCAAATAAAAACAAAAACCGCTCCGCCCTCTCTGCTGCTGCTCTCTCTCTCTCCTCCTCTCTCTCCATAGCCCTCCTCTCCCTCTCCTCATCCCTCTCTGCCTGCTCCCTCAAAACTCCATCATGGCGCCTCCTCCTGGCCCTCTTCCTCCCTGGCTGCCTGTCTCTGGTTGGGTCTTGGGCTGGGGTAGAGGCTGGTGACTGACTGAGCCACCTGTAGTGGCAGTCAGACTGGATGCAACAACCAGGGGCGGACTGATTGAGTGCTGCCCCTGGAGTGCTGCATCCATGTCTGAATACCACTGCCAGGTGGCAGCAGTCACACCTCCAGCCTCTACCCCCTTGCCTGTCGGTGGGTCCCTAAGCTCCTGAGACAAAAAAAGACAACTTCTAGCTGAAACTGTATATATATATTTACAGTCTTCTATGCATCATATACACAGTACATTCATTTTTCTTTTGTTATATTTAATATATGGCTTTTGCAAACTACACTTCTTTAACAGAACAGTACCAGAAACGGTTTCAGTAACCATTACAAACAGAGGCAGGTCATTACCTTGTACTTGTCCTTTAAATTACACCATTTCTTCTTGGCCTGCCTCGCTGTTATGGGCAGGCCAGAAGTTGTCACAAAGTCTCTGGCAAAACAGGAGAATATAAATCAACCTCCACATATATATATTGCCATAAAACGTCTTTATAATGCCCCTAAACGTACAATAAGTAACCAGACACATCATTACTCACTCCCAGACGCCGCGCGTGAAGAGGGCTTCATTGGCCGCCCGCCAGTGTATGAGGGCCCGGTCTCTCAGCTGTCCCTGGACAATAGAGTGATACCGTCGTAATAAAGGACAATGTAATTATTTCACATCTACGCTGAAACCACAGACATGTAACACTGCAACAGTTAAAACAGTTAACCTATGAACGCAACTTTTAGCTGTATTAGCTGTACTGAAATACCGACATAAAGCTGCTCAGTTGTTGGTGCTGCTGAAGCTAGCTTAATGTCCCTTTTATCGCTACCAAAACCACCAAGATCGTCTGCGGTAGAATTCATCAGGGATGACTTTTATTCAACATTCAGGTTTTAAACACAACTCCATCACAAATATGTATCTTATTCTTACTTATTCTTCTTATTACTTATCTTATTAATAATTTTACGTGGCAACGTTATTTACAATTGTGACTCTTCTTCCGCCATTTTCTGTTCTCGTTCTTCGTGGCGCCAACGGGCTAATTGCATTGTGGGATTGTTGCTGCGAGAAGTCCGCCAAGTTACGCTCGAAGCAGACTTGGTAATCGGGGCGGGGCAAGTCCACATCCGGGTACGTGAACCGAACTTGTCTCGATGCGGACTTAGAAATGGAACAGGACTTCGGCTGTGATTGATGACGTATCACAAGTCCGCAAGTCCAGAAGTACGCTGAAGTACACATATTGAGAAACACTCTATGTGGACTGATGGAATCACCAAAGCAGCACCAGAGGAACGTCCTTTGATCCAGAGGTCCAATCAGCAGCAAGGGAAGATCAAAGGAACATGTTCTGCCTCCTCCCCCTTGTTGCCATAGTAACTGTTAAAGAATGGTGCTGCATTAGTCTGCCTGTGTCAGGCCAACTGTAATAATCAGCCTTTGCATGTGAGACCCTGCACTCTGCAGTCAGCTGGCTACAGACCAAACACCCTCAGGCCCTCCTCCTCATCTCTGGGGACTTTAACGGATTACATTAACTTCTGTGTGGAGGACACTGTACTCACCAGGACTGTACGGTGCTTTTCCCATGTTCAGCATGGGAAAAGAAAGAACTAATTCAATTTTGGACTACCTTCATTAGTTACCAAGCAGATCTTCTTCAGTGAAGAGTGTCTGTCATCCTCAGGATTTAAGACAGATGTAGGACTATCGTGATTGGGTACCAAGCAGATCTCCATCTGTGAAGAGTGTCTGCCCTTAGTATCTGTGACAGATGTAGGACTATCTTTGTTAGGTACCAAGCAGATCTCCGGCTGTGAAGAGTGTCTCTCCTCAGTTTCTGTGACAGATCTCAGACTATCTTTATTAGCTACGGCGTAACCGCCATATACTTTGGGGGGGAGGTGTCCCCCCCAATAATAAGCCTATTATATCTTAATAGGTGACATATGATATGCCCTCCTTTTATGAATCCTGGCTGTAGTGGATCCGTCACTTGTTATTTCTCATTTACTTTATATTTAAGAAAAACAAGAGAAACAAAACTGTGACCCCCCCCTCCCTGTAGCCTACACTTGGTTCAGTCCCAATCAGAACACTGCTCGCTTCGGTTGAAAAACCGCTCAGTCCGCCTGTCACTGGTGGTCATTAAGGGTCAGGAACAAATGGAGGTTGGGACAAAAAGAAGGAAGCAGGACCAACAGGTGGACATTCGCCTTTGTTCAGACGGTAAGCTACTAGACACGCAAAAAGTAGTATCATGGTCAAAAAGACCGCTCCAATGTTGTAATAAATGTGAAGAAATATCGTTTATCACTGCGTTCATCATCTGACCGACTGTTGGAGTCTCAGACCGAGGAGTTCCCGCACTTCCCACTCCGTTGATAAGCCTCTGTTCATTCATAAATGGCCTGTAAAACCCCAAACCTGTTGACTCCTGGTCTGGCTCCGCTGATTACGTCGGTTTATTTTTGTAGTCAAGTTAACTGCGATCTGGTTTTAAGACAGTTTGTTTTATTTCGAAAGTCACAGGGCCTTTTTAGGAAGTTTCCGTGCACAACTTCTGGTCCTGCTCGATCTGCCCTCCGCTGAATTACATGCATGAAAACTTCAGCATCGCAGCGCCGGCAAAAAAGGATGGTTGTGAACCAGCCCGACCGCGCCGGAGCGGATCCAGTGTAATATCACAAATTTAATTTAATGGAAAACTTTCTGATCTGATCCGGAGGCTTAATTATGGTGGGGGAAACTTTTAAAAGGGGTCCATTTGAACTGTTTCATCAGTGCGTGCTGTTCTTTTTATCGCCCCCCACCCCCGTGTCGTGTGAGTGTGTGTGTGTGTGTGTGTGTGTGTGTGTGTGTGTGTTAGAGAGAAAGAAATTGTTTGATGGTTTTATACTTCACTTGGCACTTAAACAGGCTGGGTATGGTTAAAGCAAATAGCACTAGCAGCAATAAAAGTAGAATATTCAATGCATCAATTTAAAATGATCATTTTGCTCAGTCATTGTTTCTTTAGTCCAATGATTTTTTTAGTAAAATGATACCTGCTCTGAAGATGAACAGGTGAAGCATTGTAATATGAGTCTCTAAACAGCGTAAAAACATTATTTGGGTCTTTCCGCCAAAAGAGTGCAGTTTGCTTGTTGTAACTCTTCAAAATTACACTTAATTTTTCATTCCATTTCAATTTAGAATTTAGTAATATACACATTTACTCATTCAAAATGAGTACTGGTCAATCTCAGGCTACTTTATTTAATTAATTGCAACTTCTAAAAGTTTATTATCATTGCAATTTTTTCTCTGCTGTTACCAAAACTCAAATGCCATTTTAAAACCATGTTTAAAAGAATATCAATCACATACGATGTTTTCCCTTAAAAAAAGAGTTAATTTACAAGAAATGGTTGGTTACATGATGAAAATACTAATATTTATGACAAAAGATGATTATTTTTACCAGAGTTGTATTTTTCTGAGAATGCAAATCAAAACTTTTCCTTTATAGGACATAAAAAATAAATTTAATCCAAAGATTGAGCATGTAGTTCATTAAGCAATCAGACAGCTGTTGGAACCAATATAAATGTGAAAATACAGTTTATTTTCTTTATTTTTTAAAGTGACAATTAAATAAGCAGAAAAAAAACATTTGGTAACAAGAAAGAAAATGGGTAACAGGAATGAGTATGTGAGTGCGTTACGTGAGTCAAAACTGATCTCAGATTACAGCAAAGTTTAGTTAACCTATTTCATTTAAAATCTATGCAGTCATGTAGACCAGTTACTATTCATCCATTCATTATATTATTTACATTTATTCATTCATTGTATTCTTTTAATCAATACAAAAGGGCATCAGAGGGAACTAGCCTACTCATTGCTGTTACTGCCAACACATTTATTACATTTTTTCTAAAATAGATTACTTATTACTTGTTTTATACACAGTTCTATGTTGTTTTGACCTGTTAGGGAGCAGTGTAGAGGAAAAAAAACAGCCACACACATCCAGAGAAGAGCCCCCCTCGTGTATTTGAATTGAGTGGACAATATTAGGAGCACTTTTATATAATAGAGAAAATGAAGTATTATCAATCTGTATCAACTTCAACAAAAAATGAAAATGCAGGAGCTTTATAAAATATGAATTTATGGCAGAGTTGTTGTTTTGGATTTTAATAGATTGCACAGGCCAATGAATTGTAAGTCTGTAAAGTTATGTTAACTATTACCCGACAAAGTGGTTAAGTTCAAATTAAAGAAGTGAAATGTTTTTTTGTCTATATTTCATAAATACTAAAAAAGTACATGTCATTATTAGAGGTCAATGTTTTTCACTATCAAGCAGTTTTGATATGAAACTTAACTATTGTGATAGACTTCTCAACCATATCACTCAGGTCAGACTCAGGCATCTCTTGTTTATGTGTTTTGTTGCCTGGTAGTCAATTAACACCAAGATTTAACATTTAATTTTTATTTAATCTATGATTTCGTTCACATAAAACTTTCCAGTGTAAATGTGCAGGAATTTATTTTAAGACAAATCAACAAAAGGATAATTCACTTTGACTTACTTTGACTTACTTAAAAGTCCATAGTGCATCTTATTGTTTCAATCACAATATTTAAACCAACACACTTTAGGTATGAAAGTTTTCCTCATTGGTCCTATTTGCTGCTATGTCAGAGAAATTTCAGACTGTTCTTGAAATGTTAATTCAAATGGCCAATGTATTCCTCAAAACTATGTTCTAGATGAGCAAATCTTTATCAATGTATGGAAATATGAAATTGTGGGAAATGCACTTGAAAAAATAATATCTGGGGAAGAACTCACATTTGGACCCCCCCAATATCTATACCATGGTTACGCCCTTGACTCCACTAACATGTCCTTCATGTATTCTGAAGGACATGTTTCTTCGATTTTTTAAAAATATTAATGGATTCAGAATAGTAAAGGATAATAATTGCGATTCTTACATGAATCGATTTTTTACTCCCACGCTTTCCCGTTTTTTCTATTTAAATGATTTCTCACAGCAATTATGCTGTAGTTTGTTGAGTCACTAGGTTCTTTGTTTTGGTCATAGATTGCCTGAAGGTGCCTCTGCAGAAGCTGGGCTACCCAAAGGAGGCCATTGAACAGCAGCTGGCCCTCATCAGAAGATCAATTTCTGAAAAAAACAGTGACATAAGGAAAAGCAGCCCTCAGACAACGGTGAGTACTGCATTCAAACTTGTTAAAAAAATCCCACCACTCATTTGGTAAGGGTGTAATGGTTCACCTAACCCACAGTTTAGTTCAAACCTCTGTTTTTGACTCACGGTTTGGTTCAAACCTCTGTTTTTGACTCACAGTTTGGTTCAAACCTCTGTTTTTGACCCACGGTTCGGTTCAAACCTCTGTTTTTGACCCACAGTTTGGTTCAAACCTCGGTTTGCAAAACTACTAAAGAAACGTTTCGAAAACTTCCAGAAAAATGTCTGGACTTTATTAAAGAAATATTGCACTGCAATAAAGAACATGAACATTTTTTAAGTTATATTTAAGTGTAATACTTTTCTTACCAGTTCATAATAAAAAAAAACTTCTGTTAATGTCTTAACTATCCAGGAATACAAAAAATAAACATTTGTCTTAAGACCAGTCTAGATTGACTAAACAAATAAAATAAAGATGAAAAACTTATGACAGTCAGAGATATAACATAAATGAATTAACACTTTTCCTAGGACCAGTCTACATAAGGAGAATAAAAACTTAAAAACCTCGGTTCAGGAAGCCAGAGTGAGTTTCTAAACCTAAATCCTTTGACCTAGGTTTTCCGGTTTGGTTCAAAACCTTTACACCCCGATCATTTAGATAAAAGTAGATGGGAAAATAGGGCCAGGGTGCTTAAAACCATATTTCCCCTTTAAGTATTGAAATGTTCTTGAAATTCCTATGTCTTGAAAGTCAGGCTGTGACTAAAATATGAACATTTTTGTCTTTTTTTCTTTTTCTATTCCTCTCCAGGGAAAGCCAAAAGACTTGGAGTTATTGTTGTGCCGTCTACACCCCACATCCTGTGCTCCTGTCTTCTTCTTCCTGTTTGTGTTTTGAATAAAATTAATTCGGAGGGGAAAATATCCGAATACAAACACAGTTACACATATGTATAGATGTCTCTGGTGCCCAGTGTTAAGACTGCTATAATTTCTGTTGCCCTGGTGGACCAATCAGGTCAGGCTTGCTCCTGATTGGTCCAAAAAATCATCTGCTGCGTCACAGAATATCCAAAAACTCAACAGCCTGTAGAAGGTCATGATTTTACATTCATACTCACTACTAAATACAGGTTTTTTCATTAAATACATTTTGTGGGCTGGGAGGACAGCCAAAGACCCAAAAATTTCACCAACAGACTTAATAAAGTGCTTTTTGCATAATTTGGGACCTTTAAGACTGTTTTGAAGCTGCCCCTGGACTCCTTGCTCACATGATCCATTATTACTATAATTCCAACATTATTATTTTCTGCTTTGCTTCAAGAGTACATTGAGTTTCATAAATATTGAACCAGTTAAGGACCCCTTTAGTTTCTTTTTAACTCATAGGTGTCTGGTGTGTGGGAGCTTGTTGGGGTTGACCTCACGGGACCTTTTCTAGAAACCAGCAACGGTTTTCTCTACTTCCTGACAGCATCTGACTATTTATCAAAATGAGTGAAAGCTTTCCCGTTTACCACAAAAACTGCACAAGAACTTGGTCTCTATATTTGTTTATTAGTCTGTAGACATGGATGTCCACAGAGAATCAGGGCAGGGAATTTGTGAATGATGTATGTGGGTTTTCATGTGCTACTTTAGAAGTTCAACCAAGAATATTCAATTTTGTGGGTCTTAGTTTAACAATGATTTCTTTTGTTTCAGCTCAAGAACCTCTGTCAGATGCTGGGCATTGAGAGAAGCATCACGGCAGCTTATCACCCTCAGACAAATGGCCTGGATGAGAAAACCAATCACAACATAAAATGGCAAGTTTAATTCCTGCAACTTTTGTGACAGAGAGCCAGTGACACTGTTGGCCCTTTTCCACTAGCACGCCTTGGCCCTACTTGATTTGCAGCTTGTTTCCACCATGGATCTATTATAAGAACTGGATAGCGTGGGTCCGCCTTACACCATGTGACGGATTTGAAGCCATAATATCCCCCGTCAGGGCACCGCCATTGTGCAGCCAGGAGGGAATCTGGACCATAATCCGGACACAGCTGTTGTAAACGGTCGCAACACTCCACAGCATACACCGTACACAATCATTGTGAAGCTGCCGTAAACTGCGGGTTATTTTTAAACTCTAATAACTGATGAAAAAGAAACTTTTCAGAGGACTTGGAAAAAACGCATACGGATGGGAGGAATATTTCTACGAGGTGTATTAATTTTTTGAAGTTTCACTACGGCCCGTTCAGATGAATGGGGGAGACGGAGAATTGACCTATACTGCAGCCAGTCACCAGGGGGAGCAGTTTTCGTGGCGGCTTCAATTTTAGCCCAGCGACATGACGTCCATGTTTTTTACAGTCTATGGTTTCCACTAGCCTGGTACCTCCTAAAACAAGCTAGTTTTAGTACCTACTCCGCTCTGGTTCCAAGCGAGCTGAGTCGATACAAAAAGATGACGTCACCCACTGCCCGCTACTGATTGGTCGGACAATGTTGTCATCGATGAGTCATGAGCGCAACAACCTAGCATGCTAGCAGTAGCTACCATTAGCTTACCCTCATACGTCTTTCCCTTGCAGCTGGATTGCTCTCGTCCTCGGCTTCATTCTGTTGTATAGCTTCCAAAACTCTCCTGTGCTTCTCAAGGGGTATTTCTTCTTGCCACCTGCAGCCTTCTTCTGCTTTCCTTTTTTTTACTCGGTTTGTGACAAAAAGCCACAGATTGTTGTGTCGCTACTCAAAATGACGCGTCACCGCAGAGCTGCTCAGCGACACTGCACCCCATTGGGCAGGTGACAGGGGCTAATGGAAAAGCAGCACAAGGCAGTAGAGTAGAGCTGGGTAGAGTCGAGTTTAGTAGAGACGGGCTAATGGAGAAGGGCCATTAGAATTAGCTGGCACAGTTGTTTGAAGACATTAATTCATTTAGCCAATATGCACATTTGACATGTAAATGTTTTGATGCTTTCATTTCATTCTTTCACCGCACTGTGTAGTCACTGACGATTATGTGATTTCAATAATTTATGCACTGCAATTTTTTTTTAAATTGGCCTTGAATGTGTTCAGAATTGTGTTTTCTTTTACACCATGGAGCCCTCACAAAATTGGTAATGAGAGGCAGGACAACTGGGATGTCTACTTGGAGGCTACATTGTTTTCTTTGAGGTCGAAGGTCCATACAACTCCTAAATTTAAACCATTTAAGTTGATATGTGGGAGGGAGGCAGTGTTTCCCAGCGAGGTTCCTGTTGACATGCCGGTAGGTTCCTTTGAATTGAATATGGGAAACTCATGATTTCAGGATCTTTATCTTTGGTTTTTTATTTTCCAGCCTAGTTCTCCCAGTTGCGGCCACTTACAGACTGGCAGTGGATGAAACGACAAGGGAGAAGAAATATGTAAAAGACAAAGCTTCAGGAAATATTTCATTGAGCCAAGACTACCAGAAGCAGGCATATGCCAGAAGATGCCTAAAAAAATACAAGAACACTGTGAATCACGTTGGGGATGAGGGTCTTCTATTTAACATGAGGAAACGGGGGAGGAAAGGAGGAAGAATCCAACCTGACTTCTCTGGATCTTACGTAATCAAAGATATAATTGACAAACTGGTGACACTCTCCAGTCCTGATGACAGCATTCTAAAAACAGAGGACGGTATCAGCCACATAAAGTCATATCGTAGGAGTCAGTCATCTGAGGTAGGCTAAGTCCCTTATAAGAATAATGCCCCTACTCCATTTGCTTCACAGTTGTGTTTAAAATAACAGCAGTGTGTTTAGAGAAAAATGAAGCTTAAAATACTCACAATAGCTTCTGAGTTAATACATGGCAGTACACAGGCGACACTGTGCCTTCTTTTCCAAATAAAAAAATAAACTATAATCATAAAATCTACTTTTAGTATTTCAAGTTTTAGTTCATTCTTCAAACACATTGCTATTAATTTGTACTAACTGTTGATGGAATTACTTTTTTTTTTGCACTTCTGCATGGGCTTCATTTTTCTAAACCGAATGTTGCCCCTTGTTTTTTTTCTTTTGCAGATGCAGTGTGAATCATACTCAAGGTGGGCACATTTTGATGTAAGTCAAATTGGCTGATTTGACTGATGTAAATACAAATAGTTCACCTTTGAAGAAACATATTTTTTGTTTCAATTGTTAAATTTTATATACAAATATAAAATGTATAGATAAATATATGTATATATATATAAAATGTATATATGATCAAATGCTAACATTTGTCTTTGATTTCTGTATTTAAATCATATACTTTGCTATTCTATTAAATGTCATTCATTGCTTATGATTAAAGAAGAACATTTTATTAAAAAAACACCTTTTGTGCAAAAAGGGGCAACATGAAACTAAATGTAAACTTTTTACCTTGAATGACAGTAATTCTTACTCATGACTCAAGTACAGATTAAAACATCAAAACTAGCTGTGATTAAGGACAGAAAGCTGAAGACATGATTATTAATGATTTATTGACGCCTTAGTACAGGGAGCATTATTTAATCGAACAATCAGAATATACCCCCCCCCCTTCAATTTTGATTAAGAAACAGAGGAAAATGCTAGAATGTCTTTTTTAACAAGGTTAAGTTAGCACGATTAGATAAACACAAGTATAACTGAAGCAGCTACAGGAAAAAACAACTGTAGCAAAATCTGACAGAGCACCTGCACAAGAGAATTTTCGATCATGATGTCATCAGTGGAAAAATGAAGTGTGTAATATCTATAAAACTGAAATCCTGGAACACAGCTAGTCAGTATAAAAACCCCAAAAACATACCCAGTCATCCTGAAATTTTTTACCAGATTTCCATGTACAGTTTTGTAAAAATTAAAAGTTAATTCAGTTCAAAGTGCATAGAACAACTTTCATGTTTGTATTTATTATTCTTTTTTAATCTGTGATAAGTGACAAAGTTATTACACTGGATCGTTCTCTCTGGTCCCAGACTGTCATCCTGGAGATTTTCAGTAGATATCACCAATCTTTGCTTTTAAAATGAATTATTAAACAAGACTAAAATATGCAGGCATCTTAGTGCAATTTAAACCGATTACACCTAAATTAATAATAAAAAATAAATGACGTAAAAGCTGTTGAAAAGTTCCAGTCAGGGAGCAGGGGGCTAGAATCCAGACCTTTGTCACCTATCACAGATAAAAAAGAAATAAACATGAATGAAAATGAACGTAGCTCATCGTAATTTGATCAAAATTAACCTTTAATTACTTAAAAACTGTTCAGTAAAATCTACTGAAAATCTCCAGGATGACAGTCTTTGGCTTACATAACTTGAAAGGTAAAATAAGTAAAGTTCATGATGTGTAGAACATCCAACTGGGAGGGGTATAAAAGGAAATACAGCTCAGATCAGCTAATTTTCACTCACACCACCACAGAGACAACACCTCTCCAGACTACCAGCACCCATTACCTTACATTCATAAATTACATTGCTTCCACACAACTTACATTACACTGATATCAATAATCACATTACAAACTCATACAACACTCACACATTGCACTTTACTGTCCACACTTATTACACGCACTCTCCATTCTCATTCCACTCAACACTCTAACTGCAAACATGGCAGAATTTTGGTCGCCGCCAGAAGAACACGCTACCTTTGGTGGAAGGGTATGAAGCGTGTTCTGACATGGAGGAATTCCTCAGAAACGAAAATTCAAGGTTCCCGATTTTCCCATCCACTTACGAGTGGGATGAGGGACTGTTGGGTTGCACATACGATGTGGATGGTGTGGTTGTGGAGCCCGACCACCTGGAGGGGGTACGGGCACAGCTGCCCTACCTTACCTTTCCGCCTGCCAACCCATCCACAGTCCGAAATCAGTACTACCTGTTCAGGAAACACATCACCCTATCCTCCTGCAGTTCTGCCACCTGGGAAGCGCTCAAACTTGCACGGCATGTGTTTGGGCCAAACTGCAGGGGGATACTTCCTCAACATATCGGTGATGCCACGGGACCTGAAGGCTTCCTCGCATGAATCCTTCACCCGAACCCTTGCCCCGATACAGGTGGCTAACCACCTGAAGGTCCTCAGGGTGGCTTTTTCAGCTTCTCTGAGAGACCTTGACCAGCACAACATGTCGAGGCATTCGGTTCAGAGCCTGTCCAACCCGTCCAAGTTTAACCTGCTGAGACCAGAGAGAGAAGAATCCAGAGTAAGATCTTTGTCACCTATCACAGGTTTGATTTTTTATCAGCAATGAGAAAAATATCAAAGCTGTCATTGATATTTGACCAGTGTTGGAGAAGTTACTTTTAAAAAGTAGTGTTTGCTCGTTACTCGTAACTTCTGAAAAAAGTAACTCATTACTTTACTTAGTTACCCTCTATTTAGTAACTGTTCACATTTTTCATTGCTGGATCTTTGACAGAACCCCATATCTTTTCCTAAATGTGAAAGCCTACAAAAAGTTCTCCTACAGAGAACATAAAAGTTATTTCTATTGTGCTCTTTATTTTACAAAATGTCACATGTGGAATGAGAGCTCCTGTGCAGTGTTTCCACATTTTGTTTCTGAAATAAGCAACCAGGTCAATAAAAAGAAGCCCAAAATAAGCAACCTCCAGCTATTTTCTTTCCTTACGTGACATATTACTTTTTAAAAGTGCAGTGTGTAGAATGTGGCGTTTCATACATCCACTGCATTTCACCAAACAGAAACGGTGAATATAGGATATAATGTTTCTATTTGTATGTAAAGTCCGTCAAAATAGGAATACATTGTTTTATTTTTATTTAGTTAGAAAAATCTGTATAAAAAAATTACATTACTGTGGGCCGCTGTTTCGTGTAGGCTGGCGTATTGATCTGCTGTGTTGTCCACGAGTGGTTTTTAGGGACAAAAAGAACGAAACTCGAATCCGTCTGCCAGCTCTGAAATCTACAAGGAATGCAGGCGAAGAAGAGGAGAGGATGGCGGTGGATGCATAGGAAGTTGTTACTCTGTCCTAGGGATTCAAACTGCGTATAAACAGACACACACAAAACATAAATTGTGTGCCGTGTTCGGATCCTTTTGGTCTTCACAGGATTCCGTTGCTCAACGACGTGACGTTTTGGTTACAGTTAGGTTCATTCTAGAATCTGAAGGCTTGATGTCGCTTAAATGCCAAGTTCTACACACTGCACCTTTAAAAGAGAAATCTACATAAAGTGTGTTAATTTTCAGCTACATTACATTTCAGTATCACAGTGCCAAGTATCTATTCAAGAAAAGAACATCACTTATAACAAGCAGACCTGGCAACTTTGGCTCTGGAGCATGCTCCATGTGCATGAGTGTGTTTGGGTGTGCACAATAACCAGGAAATGAGAAAGTGGACAAACTGACTACTGCAGTCGTGTTTTGTTTTATGTTATGAGCCAGAAGATAATCAGGGTTAATCACAAGGCCTAAGAAGAAACTTCATGTTTAGAAACAAGCCCAAAAAACACGACTCGCAGCCATGACTAACAAGATTTGTAGGCCTTAGACGCTTAAAATGAGTGGACTTGGCAACCCTGCTCGTGTCTGTGCGGGCAGCTGAAAATGCAGCTTTAGGCCCCATCCACACGAAGACAAAACGCTTAACAGTTTCCAAAACGATCGTCATAAAGACGAAGGCGTCTCAGAAAATGTGTGCGTCAGTGGCGGCTGGTGACATTTTTTTTTGGTGGGGCTGGTGTGCCAACAGATTTCCCTGCCTAATCTAGCATAAGCATTTAAATGAACAGTCCGAAAATTAATACAGTTCCACAATAATAATTTAATTTCAGATTGTTTTAATACCCTCTCTAATAAAGAAAAAATGAAACATTTAATTGGAGAAAACAGCATCAGTGCCATATAGGAGCAGCAACATTTGTCACTGCATGTCAAAGCCTGAGAGAAACAAAGCAGTCTGCACAACTATATTATGATTGCATAAAATACTATATAATAACATAATGCCCAATGAATGTAAAATAAACTTAAAGACACCCTCTTCCTCTGTGTGTCTGTTCCTCTGAGCAGTCTTGTATAAAGTATTTGAAAGCAATACTTGCGTAAAGGTACAAGTACCTTACCAGAAAATGACTTTGATAGAAGTTAAAGTCACCTTTTAAAATATTACTTGAGTAAAAGTCTTAAAGTCCCTGATATTTAGTGTACTTAAGTATAAAAAGTAAAAGTATTTTAGTGATCAGTTAGAATTTTCATTATTTAATTTATTGTGGCTTCCTTACAGCAAAAGCATAATATCCAGGCACAGGAAAGAGGCTTGAACTTTTTCAACATTAAAAATTAAACCTCTGCCATCATCACTGGGGACTAGCTCTCTCAACCTCCTGTGAGCAACATGGACAAACTACATGCTCTCAACTGGGATGAAGTTGTTGTCTGAAACTGAAAAGGTGTCTGTTCATCTTCAGAAGTTGGTTTTCAAAGTTGTGAGAATTCAGTCTTGCTGTTCTTGGGCTGAAGACAAGTCCTGCGATGCAGTTCAGCTTCACAGGCTACTGAGGCAGGTAGAGGAGTGTTCAGCTTCACAGAAAGTTTGCACACTGCTGGGAAGGATTTCAGCAGGTTCATGTGATCTGATGAACAGGTCAAGTATCCATCAAGTTGTTTGGCACCATCTTGTGCTTGACATGACTGCAGGTTAGAAAAGAAGTCCTCATCATCAGACGAAGTAGACCGGTTGACATCTGCTAGCTGAAGGAAGGGTTCTTCAATGTGTCTGATGTCTGATGTAGTCAATTCCTGAAATAGTGACAATGTAATATAAATTATAGATCTAATGCAACTCTGACATGTATAACTCTTTAATTTTAGCTTTAAATTTAACATTTGTCATTTTAATTTAATATACTATCCATGCATCCATAATTCAAAATTCTATTTCATAAGAAACCACAGATATATAACTTGGAGATACTCAAAATCTACACATTACACTATCCCCATGATGTCTTACTTGATTGTGGATTCACCCTTTAAATATATTTTGAATAAATATAATTGAAATCATTTAAAGAGTTAAAACAATATGAAAATAAAGTCATGAAAGTTACCTGTATAGCATCCACCAGAGGCCTGCAGTACTTAAGCTGCAACTTGACTCTGTTAAGTTGGATGGTCAACAGGTTGATGGTTGGAAGTTGCCAACCCACTGTGGCATTTGCTTCTGCTTGCAGGATGTTGGTTGCCTGGGCAGCTGGGCTCATGGCAGCAGGGACTGAACCTGTGATGAAAGACAAAATACCATTGTTTAAAAAACAATCTATTTCATTTGATTCAACCAAATAATTGCTGGCTGACAAATTCAGTAAGATTGAGCAATGATAAGTGGAAGAAAAACAACTTAAGGTGCAGGGTGTAAATGTTATTCAACAACAGTCAAATGACCATTATTTATTAAACTCAAAAGAAACTAACAATAAACACAAAGCGCAGGACCCAATTGCAGGAGCTACAAAAGGCATAATTTTTAACACAAAAAATGTGATCTCAGTCCTAAAAAGTCAAAAAAAAAAAAAAAAAAAAAACTTTGTAACTGAAGCTCCAAAGATACCAAACAAAGTCATGACAAAAAACAAAGCAAAAACAAGAAACACCCTTCACAGCTCAGGAGACAACACATGGATTAGCAGAACAAGTCATATCCTGACAGTAAGCCTACATTTACAATATATAACATCAGCCTAAAAACTGAGTTTTGAAGAAATTAATTTAAAGCAAATCCCAAATTTTAACAAAACACATGGTGCTGTAGTAGACGTGACTAATCCTGAATGCTCCTCTGTAAACTGCCAATTAACCTAATGTGGTCTTTTACCCTTTAAAGCCTGAAAACACAAATGATAGCCAGAACATTCTAATATTTTGGAGCTGAAATGTTTCTTTCACTTTCTAATGAAATCCCAAAATTAAAATTTCCATTTTATTTATCCTGCATATTTTTGTATCTCATTTGGTACATTAGGTGTTTTTTGCAACTGATAATCCACTTAAGAACATTTTTGTCATTTACTTGACTGTATTCAACGTTTTTTTCTGAGTAATTTGTTTATCATATTGATTAGATAGAGGTGTCATACATATACAGTATATAGGCTATCAAATATGACACAACAGGCTTTAAGGGGCCAGGTGCCTCATGCTTATGATAACTTAAATAGAGCTGACATTAATTTTCACTAAATTAAATTAAATTTAACCTCCCTCGGTGTGCTTCTTCAGGTTTTGTTCTCATTTCATAACTTAAGTTGAAAAATCTTAAAACAATTAGTTGAAATCAGCTGAGGTAAAGCAGGGTCAGGCCAAGTTCTGCACATACAGGTTAAATAAAGACTGGGGCTTCTGGCATTCTGCTTTGGCACAGTGGTAAGCAGGCA
The DNA here is from genome assembly GCA_036419115.1 of Scarus forsteni. Classification (NCBI taxonomy): domain Eukaryota; kingdom Metazoa; phylum Chordata; class Actinopteri; order Labriformes; family Labridae; genus Scarus; species Scarus forsteni. The sequence continues at coordinate 652,255 of JAZDUH010000478.1, forward strand.
TGTACATCCGGCACTGAAGTGTTTGAGTCCTACTAGAGGTTGTCTTTAGTGTAAAGAGTTTAGTTTTTGTCTTTAATACAAAATCTTCTTCGTCAAGGTCTGTTATTTAAAGGTAACAATTAAATTTTAAAGTGTTTCCAAAAGAAAAAAGGCTCAAAATTAGACGAGAATGTGTTTGTTTTCAGTGAGGCTTCTAGACAATCTTTTACAACATGATATATAATGTCATAAAAGTCAGTCATGCTCTCTGAATGTCCTTGTAATTGTACGGCAGGTTTTTGAGAGTCTCAGAGCTTGTTTCTTCTTAACATTCTTCTCCAAAATGTATTGGAGTAAAAGTATACATTTTATTTCGGAAATGTAGTGGAGTGAAAGTAAAAGTAAAAGTTTTCAGAACTATGAATAACAAAGTAAAGTACAGATATGTGAAAATTCGACTTAAGTACAGTAACGAAGTATTTGTACTTCGTTACATCACAACACTGCTGCCTCTGTGTGTTCCTCTGTGCCATAACCTGTCAGCCATGCAAAAACTCCGTTTCTATGACTTACCTTTCTCTTTGGTTTGCTGTGAAGTGTTGATTTCGGGCTTGTCGGGTCCCAGCGCCTTAACGAGAAGTTTTCCCTCCGTCGTCCGTCTCTCAAAGGGGTAAATTAATAAAGATCTAGACATATTTGGTGGAAGCTGCGTTTGAACTACCGTCACCGCCGTCATCTCTCTTCCTCGTCGCCAGATTTTTTTTTTTTCTCTCCGACAGAGTCTGGGAGTCACACTACGAAAAAAACGTTCGCTGGCTCCTCACGTAGCTCTAGCATTCCTAACCCCTCACAAATTTTACGTAGCCCTTGGGGCTATTTTTCTAGCGCCCCTCAGGCATTAAATTTGGCGACGTTGATTGGCCAATTATTCTTCATTTTCCCCCAGCAACCATAACCGGATTGGCTATTTAGCTGCAAGTCAGGGGCAGTTTGCCGAGCGCCCCATGAGAGAATGATACACTGTCTGTCAGTGTAAATTCACTGTTTAATGAGTGTCAGTTGGTGGAAATGTTCTTTAAATGATGTAATTGCATGTAGGCACAGACATACACTGTATTAAGTAAAACTGACATTGATTTAAAGAAACGCAAAAAGTATTTCTCCACTCCACAACTGGTGGGGCGGAGCCCCAGCGCCCCCTGTGGACCAGCCACTGCTGGTGTCAGTCATCTGTCACACATACTGAGAACGACAGACACTCTTCACAGACGGAGATCTGCTTGGTACCAAACAAAGTTAGTACTACATCTGTCAAAGATACTGAGGATAGAAACTCTTCACAGATGGAGATCTGCTTGGTACCTAATGAAGATAGTCCTACATCTGTCACAGATACTGAGTACAGACACTCTTCACAGATGGAGATCTGCTTGGTACCTACTGAAGATAGTCCTGAATCTGTCACAGATACTGAGGATGACAGACACTCTTCACAGACGGAGATCTGCTTGGTACCTAATGAAGATAGTCCTACATCTGTCACTGATACTAAGGGCAGACACTTTTCACAGATGGAGGTCTGCTTGGTACCTAACAAAGTTAGTCCTACATCTGTCACAGAAACTGAGGACAGACACTCTTCACAGACGGAGATCTGCTTGGTACCCAATCACGATAGTCCTACATCTGTCTTAAATACTGAGAATGAGAGACACTCTTCACAAAAGGAGATCTGCTTGGTACCTGATGAAGATAGTCCTTCATCTGTCACAGATACTGAGGACAGACACTCTTCCCAGATGGAGATCTGCTTGGTACCTAATGAGGATAGTCCTACATCTGTCAAAGATACTGAGGATGACAGACACTCTTCACAGATGGAGATCTGCTTGGTACCTACTTAAGATAGTACTACATCTGTCACAGATACTGAGGATGACTGACACTCTTCACAGATGGAGATCTGCTTGGTACCTACTTAAGATAGTACTACATCTGTCACAGATACTGAGGATGACAGACACTCTTCACAGATGGAGATCTGCTTGGTACCTAATGAAGAGTGTCAGTCATCTGTCACAGATACTGAGGACGACAGACACTCTTCACAGACGGAGATCTGCTTGGTACCTACTGAAGATAGTCCTGCATCTGTCACAGATACTGAGGATGACAGACACTCTTCACAGACGGAGATCTGCTTGGTACCTACTGAAGATAGTCCTGCATCTGTCACAGATACTGAGGATGACTAACACTATTAACAGACGGAGATCTGCTTGGTACCTACTGAAGATAGTCCTACATCTGTCACAGATACTGAGTACAGACACTCTTCACAGACGGAGATCTGCTTGGTACCTAATGAAGAGTGTCAGTCATCTGTCACAGATACTGAGGACGACAGACACTCTTCACAGACGGAGATCTGCTTGGTACCTACTGAAGATAGTCCTGCATCTGTCACAGATACTGAGGATGACAGACACTCTTCACAAACGGAGATCTGCTTGGCACCTACTGAAGATAGTCCTGCATCTGTCACAGATACTGAGGATGACTAACACTATTAACAGACGGAGATCTGCTTGGTACCTACTGAAGATAGTCCTACATCTGTCACAGATACTGAGTACAGACACTCTTCACAGATGGAGATCTGCTTGGTACCTACTGAAGATAGTCCTGCATCTGTCACAGATACTGAGGATGACTAACACTATTAACAGACGGAGATCTGCTTGGTACCTACTGAAGATAGTCTTGCATCTGTCAGAGATACTGAGGATGACAGACACTCTTCACAGACTGAGATCTGCTTGGTACCTAATGAAGAGTGTCAGTCATCTGTCCCAGATACTGAGGACTACAGACACTCTTCACAGATGGAGATCTGCTTGGTAACTTATGAAGATAGTCCTACATCTGTCACTGATACTAGGGCAGACACTCTTCACAGACGGAGATCTGCTTGGTACCCAATCACGATAGTCCTACATCTGTCTTAAATACTGAGAATGAGAGACACTCTTCACAGACGGAGATCTGCTTGGTACCTAATGAAGATAGTCCTTCATCTGTCACAGATACTGAGGACAGACACTCTTCCCAGATGGAGATCTGCTTGGTACCTAATGAAGATAGTCCTACATCTGTCACAGATACTGAGGATCACAGACACTCTTCACAGACGGAGAATTGCTTGGTACCTACTGAAGATAGTCCTACATCTGTCACAGATACTGAGGATGACAGACACTTTTCACAGATGGAGGTCTGCTTGTTACCTAATGAAGATAGTCCTTCATCTGTCACAGATACTGAGGACAGACACTCTTCACAGACGGAGATCTGCTTGGTACCCAATCACAATAGTCCTACATCTGTCTTAAATACTGAGAATGAGAGACACTCTTCACAGACGGAGATCTGCTTGTTACCTGATGAAGATAGTCCTTCATCTGTCACAGATACTGAGGACAGACACTCTTCCCAGATGGAGATCTGCTTGGTACCTACTGAAGATAGTTGAACATCTGTCACAGATACTAAGGACAGACTGTCTTCACAGATGGAGATCTGCTTGGTACCTACTGAAGATAGTCCGACATATGTCACAGATATGGAGGATGACAGACACTCTTCACAGACGGAGATCTGCTTGGTACCAAATGCCAAGATACTGTCTGTCCTCAGTATCTGTGACAGATGTCGGACTCTAAATCTGTCACAGATACTGAGGACAGACACTCTTCACAGAAGGAGATCTGCTTGGTACCTAATGAAGAGTGTCAGTCATCTGTCACAGATACTGAGGACGACAGACACTCTTCACAGACGGAGATCTGCTTGGTACCTAATGAAGATAGTCCTACATCTGTCACAGATACTGAGTACAGACACTCTTCACAGATGGAGATCTGCTTGGTACCTACTGAAGATAGTCCTGCATCTGTCACAGATACTGAGGATGACTAACACTATTAACAGACGGAGATCTGCTTGGTACCTACTGAAGATAGTCCTACATCTGTCAGAGATACTGAGGATGACAGACACTCTTCACAGACGGAGATCTGCTTGGTACCTAATGAAGAGTGTCAGTCATCTGTCGCAGATACTGAGGACGACAGACACTCTTTACAGACGGAGATCTGCTTGTTACCTAATGAAGATAGTCCTGCATCTGTCACAGATACTGAGGATGACAGACACTCTTCACAGACGGAGATCTGCTTGGTACCCAATCACGATAGTCCTACATCTGTCTTAAATACTGAGGATGAGAGACACTCTTCACAGACGGAGATCTGCTTGGTACCTAATGAAGATAGTCCTACATCTGTCACAGATACTGAGGATGACAGACACTCTTCACAGACGGAGAATTGCTTGGTACCTACTTAAGATAGTACTACATCTGTCACAGATACTGAGGATGACAGACACTCTTCACAGACGGAGAATTGCTTGGTACCTACTTAAGATAGTACTACATCTGTCACAGATACTGAGGATGACAGACACTCTTCACAGATGGAGATCTGCTTGGTACCTACTTAAGATAGTACTACATCTGTCACAGATACTGAGGACAGACACTCTTCACAGACAGAGATCTGCTTGGTTCCTTATGAAGTTATTCCTACATCCGTCATAGACACTGAGGATGACAGATGCACTTCACAAACGGAGATCTGCTTGGTACCTTACAACGTTAGTCATAGGACTTACTTTGTTAGGATACTGAGGACAGACACTTCACAGACAGAGATCTGCTTGGTACCTACTGAAGATAGTCCTGCATCTGTCACAGATACTGAGGATGACAGACAGTCTTCACAGACGGATGTCTGCTTGGTACCTAATGAAGACTGTCAGTCATTTGTCTTAAATACTGAGGATGACAGACACTCTTCACAGAAGGAGATCTGCTTGGTACCTAATGAAGATAGTCCTACATCTTTCACAGATACTGAGGATGACAGACACTCTTCACAGACGGAGATCTGCTGGGTACCTACTTAAGAAAGTCCTACATCTGTCACAGATACTGAGGATGACAGACGCTCGTCACAGATGGAGATCTGCTTGGTAACTAATGAAGGTAGTCCAGAATTGAATTAGTTCTTTCTTTTCCCATGCTGAACATGGGAAAAGCACCGTACAGTCCTGGTGAGTACAGTGTCCTCCACACAGAAGTCAATGTAATCCGTTATACAGTCTGTGAGGTTGTCGATGTCCTCCCCGTGAGGATCACAGAACTCCTTCCACACAGTTGACTCAAAACCTTCCCGTCAGAGCCTTTTCAGTCTCCTCAGACCATCTCTTAACTGCGCGGGTCACAGCTGGCTGCCTGTGGAAAAGTGGTTTGTACACGGGCTGGAGATAAACCAGGTTGTGGTCTGATCTCCACAGGGGAGGGAGGGGTGATGACTTGTATGCATCCTTGGTGTTTGCATACAGTAAGTCCAGTATTTTATTGTCTCTGGTGTGGCAGGTGACAAACTGGGTGAACGTGGGCAAAGTGGAGGATGGAGAGGTGTGATTAAAGTCCCCAGAGATGAGGAGGAGGGCCTGAGGGTGTTTGGTCTGTAGCCAGCTGACTGCAGAGTGCAGGGTCTCACATGCAAAGGCTGATTATTACAGTTGGCCTGACACAGGCAGACTAATGCAGCACCAGTCTTTAACAGTTACTATGGCAACGAGGGGGAGGAGGCAGAACATGTTCCTTTGATCTTCCCTTGCTGCTGATTGGTCCTCTGGATCACAGGATGTTCCTCTGGTGCTGCTTTGGTGATTCCATCAGTCCATATGTGGATATAGACTCTGATATGTCTATATAAGTAAGATCAGGATTGTGCAGACTTAATTCAACATCAGAGCAAGAACAATGAACAACACAGAGGCAAGTACACAGACCAACATTTTGGTCAACAAGGACCTACTCAGGCGTCCGCCTGACATCCATACAGTGGCTTAATCTAAAGGCTGGATCACTGGACCCGAGAACAAAACCCAAACTGACGGAGATGTGTTTGGAATTAATCGATGTTGCAGCAACACACATCTTTGAGCTCTTGCAGTGTGAGAGTGATGGTGCGAGCATTGTGTTTGTGCCAAAGGACCAGGTGTCTAAGTGTCTTGGAGACATGGGCAGCCTCATAGCACAGACATTGGCTGAGAAGATGGGTGTTAAGGGTGACATCCAGAGCTCGAGCACACAGATACTGACAGAGCTCAGAGTTGATGTGGTTACAGAGAAGGTGAACAACTAGCTCTTAAGCTTGGAGGAGTGTGAGAAAGCTTGTCCCCAGAGTGTGAGGATCATCGCACAACACATGTGGCAAGTACTTTGTAACATTATGCCCAGGATACCAAAGTCCATGAAATCCAGGAAAGTGACCCTGGTTCATGAGTTTGAATGCACTTCTAATGAGGCAGTCCTCCTCATTAGACGTGCATCTTGTTGCCAGAATAATACTACTGTAAAATTTAAAGCAACCCCTTTATAGTGTACCAAATGAAGAAAGTCCTACGTCTGTCACAGATACTGGGGATGACAGATACTCTTCACAGATGGAGATCTTCTTGGTAACTAATAAAGGAAGTCAGACATATGTCACAGATACTGAGGATGACAGATACTCTTCACAGATGGAGATCTTCTTGGTAACTAATGAAGGAAGTGAGACATCTGTCACAGATACTGAGGACAGACACTCTTCACTCTTCACAGACGGAGATCTGCTTGGTACCTAAGGAAGATAGTCCTGCATCCGTCACAGATACTGAGGATGACTGACACTCTTCGCAGATGGATATCTGCTTGGTACCTAATGAAGATAGTCCTACATCTGTCACAGATACTATGGACAGACACTCTTCACAGACGGAGATCTGCTTGGTACCTAATGAAGATAGTCCTACATCTGTCACGGATACTGAGGACAGACACTCTTCACAGATGGAGATCTGCTTGGTAACTAATGAAGATAGTCCTACATCTGTCACAGATACTGAGGATGACAGACACTCTTCGCAGATGGATATCTGCTTGGTACCTAATGAAGATAGTCCTACATCTGTCACAGATACTGAGGACAGCCACTCTTGACAGATGGAGATCTGCTTGGTACCTAATGAAGATAGTCCTACATCTGTCACAGATACTGAGGATGACAGACACTCTTGACAGATGGAGATCTGCTTGGTACTAAATGCCAAGATACTGTCTGTCCTCAGTATATGTGACAGATGTCGGACTCTACATCTGTCACAGATACTGAGGACAGACACTCTGCACAGATGGAGATCTGCTTGTTACCTAATGAAGATAGTCCTACATCAGTCACAGAAACTGAGGATGACTAAGACTATTCACATATGGAGATCTGCTTGGTACCTACTGAAGATAGTCCTTCATGTGTCACAGATACTGAGGATAACAGACACTCTTCACAGATGGAGATCTGCTTGGTAACTAATAAAGATAGTCCTACATCTGTCACAGATATTGAGATTGACAGACACTCTTCACTCTTCACAGATGGAGATCTGCTTGGTACCTAATGAAGATAGTCCTACATCTGTCACGGATACTGAGGACAGACACTCTTCACAGACGGAGATCTGCTTGGTAACTGATGAAGATAGTCAAACATCTGTCACAGATACTGAGGATAACAGACACTCTTCACAGATGGAGATCTGCTTGGTAACTGATTAAGATAGTCCAACATCTGTCACAGATACTAAGGACAGACACTCTTCACAGATGGAGATCTGCTTGGTAACTAATGAAGATAGTCCTACATCTGTCACAGATACTGAGGATTACTGACACTCTTCACAGATGGATATCTGCTTGGTACCTAATGAAGATAGTCCTACATCTGTCACGGATACTGAGGACAGACACTCCTCACAGATGGAGATCTGCTTGGTAACTAATGAAGATCGTCCTACATCTGTCACAGATACTGAGGTTGACAGACACTCTTCACTCTTCACAGACGGAGATCTGCTTGGTACCTAATGAAGATAGTCCTACATCTGTCACGGATACTGAGGACAGACATTCTTCACAGATGGAAATCTGCTTGGTAACTAATGAAGATAGTCCTACATCTGTCACAGATACTGAGGATGACAGACACTCTTCACAGATGGAGATCTGCTTGGTACCTTATGAAGATAGTCCTACATCTGTCACAGATACTGAGGATGACAGACACTCTTCGCAGATGGATATCTGCTTGGTACCTAATGAAGATAGTCCTACATCTGTCACAGATACTGAGGACAGACACTCTTCACAGATGGAGATCTGCTTGGTAACTAATGAAGATAGTCCTACATCTGTCACAGATACTGAGGACAGACACTCTTCACAGATGGAGATCTGCTTGGTAACTAATGAAGATAGTCTTACATCTGTCACAGATACTGAGGATGACAGACACTCTTCACAGATGGAGATCTGCTTGGTACCTTATGAAGATAGTCCTACATCTGTCACAGATACTGAGGTCAGGCACTCTTCACAGACTGAGATCTGCTTGGTACCAAATGCCAAGATACTGTCTGTCCTCAGTATATGTGACAGATGTCGGACTCTACATCTGTCACAGATACTGAGGACAGACACTCTGCTCAGATGGAGATCTGCTTGTTACCTAATGAAGATAGTCCTACATCAGTCACAGAAACTGAGGATGACTAAGACTATTCACATATGGAGATCTGCTTGGTACCTACTGAAGATAGTCCTTCATCTGTCACAGATACTGAGGTTGACAGACACTCTTCACTCTTCACAGATGGTGATCTGCTTGGTACCTAATGAAGATAGTCCTACATCTGTCACGGATACTGAGGACAGACACTCTTCACAGATGGAGATCTGCTTGGTAACTAATGAAGATAGTCCTACATCAGTCACAGATACTGAGGATGACAGACACTCTTGACAGATGGAGATCTGCTTGGTACCTAATGAAGATAGTCCTACATCAGTCACAGATACTGAGGATGACAGACACTCTTCACAGATGGAGACCTGCTTGGTACCTAATGAAGATAGTCCTACATCTGTCACGGATACTGAGGACAGACACTCTTCACAGATGGAGATCTGCTTGGTAACTGATTAAGATAGTCCTACATCTGTCACAGATACTGAGGATAACAGACACTCTTCACAGATGGAGATCTGCTTGGTAACTAATGAAGATAGTCCAACATCTGTCACAGATACTAAGGACAGACACTCTTCACAGATGGAGATCTGCTTGGTAACTAATGAAGATAGTCCTACATCTGTCACAGATACTGAGGATGACAGACACTCTTGACAGATGGAGATCTGCTTGGTACCTAATGAAGATAGTCCTACATCAGTCACAGACACTGAGGATGACTGACACTCTTCACAGATGGATATCTGCTTGGTACCTTATGAAGATAGTCCTACATCTGTCACAGATACTGAGGATGACAGACACTCTTCGCAGATGGATATCTATTTGGTACCTAATGAAGATAGTCCTACATCTGTCACAGATACTGAGGACAGACACTCTTCACAGATGGAGATCTGCTTGGTAACTAATGAAGATAGTCCTACATCTGTCACAGATACTGAGGTTGACAGACACTCTTCACTCTTCACAGACGGAGATCTGCTTGGTACCTAATGAAGATAGTCCTACATCTGTCACAGATACTGAGGACAGACACTCTTCACAGATGGAGATCTGCTTGGTAACTAATGAAGATAGTCCTACATCTGTCACAGATACTGAGGATGACAGACACTCTTGACAGATGGAGATCTGCTTGGTACCTAATGAAGATAGTCCTACATCAGTCACAGATACTGAGGATGACAGACACTCTTCACAGATGGATATCTGCTTGGTACCTTATGAAGATAGTCCTACATCTGTCACAGATACTGTGGATGACACACACTCTTCACAGATGGATATCTGCTTGGTACCTTATGAAGATAGTCCTACATCTGTCACAGATACTGAGGATGACAGACACTCTTGACAGATGGAGATCTGCTTGGTACCCAATCACGATAGTCCTACATCTGTCTTAAATACTGAGGATGACAGACACTCTTCACAGAAGGAGTTCAGTAAGTCAACTCATGTTCAATTGTTTTATTGTAGCTGCATATACATGTTACAGGTTTGGCGTCCAGGCTCCAGTTTCATCACTCCTTGCAGAAATGTTACATGAAGGCATGGAGGAGTGATGAGCAAAACATATGAGAACACCCCCAAAACATAACTGATAGGAGTCTGGCGCTGCTGATGAGATCTATGTGTGGCTATTCCCCCCAGCGCCTGCTGTGAGAGGAATATGCTAAGTAGTGAACTACTATGTGTGGGCCCAGGCACCAGCCGCCGTGTCCCCATTCCCCCCAGCGCCCGCTGGGAGGAATATACTACCTAGTGAACTACTATGTGTGGGCCCAGGCACCAGCCGCCATGTCGCCATTCCCCCCAGCGCCCGCTGGGAGGAATATACTACCTAGTGAACTACTATGTGTGGGCCCAAGCATCAGCCGCTGTGTCGCCATTCCCCCCAGCGCCCGCTGAGAGGAATATACTACCTAGTGACTGCTATGTGTGGGCCCAAGCATCAGCCGCTGTGTCGCCATTCCCCCCAGCGCCCGCTGAGAGGAATATACTACCTAGTGACTGCTATGTGTGGGCCCAAGCATCAGCCGCTGTGTCGCCATTCCCCCCAGCGCCCGCTGACGGGAACATACTACCTAGTGAACTACTATGTGTGGGCCCAAGCACCAGCCGCTGTGTCGCCATTCCCCCCAGCGCCCGCTGAAGGGAACATACTACCTATTGAACTACTATGTGTGGGCCCAAGCACCAGCCGCTGTGTCGCCATTCCCCCCAGCGCCCGCTGAGGGGAACATACTACCTAGAGAATGCAGATGCAAGCATGATGAATTGGTACATACTTACCCCAGCACACCACCTGATATGCAGTACAGAGTTATGCAGCAATTGGATGCAATCTTTCAATATTAAATGCAGGAAGTCATGAGCTTTTAGCAGCCAGGATGACTTTCTCGTGAAGTCTCCTTAGCGTTGCAGAAAAGCACACCACCTGATATGCAGTACAGAGTTATGTAGCAAGTGGATACGATTTTTAAATACTAAATGCAGGAACTCATGAGCTTTGAGCAGACAGGATGACTTTCTCGTGAAGTCTCCTTAGCGTTGCAGAAAAGCACACCACCTGATATGCAGTACAGAGTTATGCAGCAATTGGATGCAATCTTTCAATATTAAATGCAGTAACTCATGAGCTTTGAGCAGCCAGGATGACTTTCTTGTGAAGTCTCCTTAGCGTTGATGTGTAGAAAAGGACCAGCGCGCCAGGGATTGCAGTGTGGAGGTAGGCAGATGAAGCAATGCTGTCATGGTTACACCAGTCTTCAGGAAGTGAGGGGAATAGTGTCCAGGAGGCAGGCCACAGCTCAACAGAAAACTCGCAGATTGAAGAGAACCAGGATCTCGTCATAGGTTTGTGACCGTTGATGAACCAGGGGATGATGGTTGAGAAGGGGAACGATGATGCAGATAATTCGTCATAGAAGAGAAAGGACAAAAAATTTTTAGTTTTGCAATTTGATATGAGTGCATTGGTGAGATCTGTCAGATTTGAGTGCTTCAAGGATAAGGCATACATGTCCTTTCTATTTTCAAATCAGAAAAGGTGAGATCATACTGAGGATTAAAAGAGACCTGGTTCAGAGCAAGCATCACTACCGGGTAAAGCTCATAGAGGGCAGTGGATTTAGGATCCTTGAGGGTCAGTATTTGTTCGCCAGACATCTACAAACCACTCATTATAGAAACCCCCAAACCAACAGATGGAGCAGCGTCAGTATAAACCTGGAGAGAATCTAAAGACTTGACATAGTCAAAGAAAGAAATTCTATTCCATTCATTGCAGAGCAAAGACTAAACTGCAGATCTGAACAACAGCCTTCATTAAAACTGCTCTGTCTTTTGGACTGTGGCTGGCGGAGCAAAGCAAAGGTAGTTTTCACATGTACAGAATTCAGCATTGAGCCTCATAAGGATGTAAAGTGCTAAGGCTACTAAGGCAGCAAAAGGTTACTTGACAGAGAAATAACTCTGAATGCCACTTAATGCTTAAAGATGCTACTGAGATGAGTGGAGTGGAATGACTTGAAGGCATCTGTATTGTCTGCTTCCCCCAGCCATGCACCAGCCCCAGCTGATTAATGATTGCACAGCGTTAACTACAGAAGCGTAGTATAAAGACAATGATTCAAGCGGAATTAGGCTGTTTGCTTCGGACTGAGGTATCCTGAGTAGCTCAGAGATGTGAGATATTTTAGAGTGAATATTCCTTTTCAAGACCCCCATAGGGCTCACCCTGAAATAGAGAAGGGGGATTTTGAGAAAAGGACCAACCATGCAGCCTTTGAAACTTCTTTTGATGGAGCCTGTCCTCTATTTCTGGATCTAGCAGGGCTGACTAAAGATTTTCAGACAGGGGTTATTATTTATTTAATTATTCAATTATTATTATTATTATTATTATTATTATTATTAATTATTATTAAGTGATATGTTTTTTGTTTAAATATATATTTTCTGTATTAATTTATTTTAAATTAATTAATTTATTTATTTCATTTATTTTTATTTATTTTATTAAAGAAATTTATATATATATATATATATATATATATACATATATATATATATACATATATATATGTTTTCTCTTTCTTTAAACTTTATTTAACCAGGTTGGTCCCATTGAGATCAGCAAATCTGCAGCAAACACAGACTCAACAGTACAAGGAAGAGAGAAAAGCAATAAAAGCCATCAGTTAAGCTGTGACATTCAGAACTCTGTATTCCAGAGCTTTCATTGCAGATTTAAAAACATTCAGAGATGCCGAGCTCTGCAGCTTAAATTCAGTCTGCAGATTATTCCATGCAGAAGGTGCAGAGAAGCTAAAAGCCCCTTTCCCAGATCAGTTCGGACTTTGGTAACAACAAACTGCATAAAGCTCAATGATCTCAGGTTATGTAATCCATTCTTCAAGATTATTAAGGAGGAAAGACAGTCAGCAATTTTATCAACAATGGCTTTGTAAATGAACACATACCAGTGCCCACGTCTACGTGCAATTAAGGAAGTCCAACTGACTTTAGATTATAAGTTCAGTGATGACTCAGAAATCCACAGTTTGTGATAATTCTCAGAGCTCCATGATAAACACTGTCCAACATTTAAAGACTGAGCAGAGGCACTCATGTATAAAACATCAGCATATCAAGAAGAGGTAAATTTAGACTCAATAATTCTCTTTTTAACAAAAGAGAAACAGGACTTGTTTCTGTAATAATAACCAAGTAAAACCTTCAGCTTTCTAGCAGCATGCTGATTATGCTCTTTAAAAGCCATATTCCCTTAAAAGAGAACCAAAAGACCTGACTTATAGCTAAGTAGGTGACAAATTCCTCTCTGCGTTGCAGATTTACTTAACAATGGTGTCTCGAAACACCACAGGCCTCTTTAAATTCTGCCAGAGGAAGGAACTTGAACATTCTTGGATCACTATCCTTAGCTTTACCTTTACCTTTGTGCTGTAAAATTATTAATTTTTAATGCTGATTATACCTCCATCTCATTCAGAGTCTCACTTTACTTAATTGTTACTTATTTCTTTCATAAGGAAGTTTATATTGCTTAAAGGAACTGCATGTTACAACCCCTTTCTTTTCATTTGGTTGTATTTATTCTATTGTACTTTATTTTAATTCTGCTTTGTTTTAGTTTAGTTAAATTAATGCTCCTTTATTCTAATGTCTTAATCAGATATTTCCACTGCTATAGTGTGTATGAGAGCAACTAAAATGACCGAATTCCCCTTGGGGATTAATAAATATTAATGAGTCTGACTTAGAACTACTGAAAAGTCTTCACACCTCGTACTGTATCTTTGAACAACACAACAGATTCTTCACCAAAATAATATTATGACCTGTTGAGATAAGAGCAAAGTTTCATAAATTACTTTAAATAATTATGTACTAAGGTCCATGATTAACCATAACATCTCAGATGAATGAATAAAATAGATAAAATATGATTAAAATAATGATACGAGCAGATGATCTAACATACCCTGAAGAAGACATAATTCAATCATTGTGTCAAATGTTAAAGATTACGGAATGAGATTACCCGAGCAGATTTGATTCCTTAGAGAACCAGGAATGGCAGCAGCAGCAGGCTGGAGCCGAAAACCTGTGGTAGGATTGGAACTGCAAATCCCAGGGTCCTTTGCGGTATGCCGTCAACCGGGATGCACAAGTGTCGGGCGTAGCTATGGAGACGGGAGAGGGACCCAGGCGGCTCACATGGCGTGGCGTTGTTTCCACGGTGTTCAGCGCTGATTTCACTTCGTGCAGACCGGGCGGACACGTCTGTGGAGAAGCTGATATCTGGCTGCTTTGCTTGGGAGGCAGCGCCGGGCTCCAGTTCAGGAGGGACAATGGCAGTGCGCTTTACCTGGCGCTTACCGTCCCCCCGGAAGGAATCTGGAGTTCTGCTGGATCATCAACAATCGAAAACGTCTTCGTGGCTGAAGCCGGCTGGCCCGGTCATGTTACGGGCGTAGAGCTCTTCCAAGAGGCGGCGCACGGATCATCCGGAGGGTTGTTTGGGGATGTGCGGGAGATCCAGCGAGGACGAGCAGGTCCGATTCACTCGCAAAGCGAACTTCAGGGACTGAATCTGGGGTTTCAGGATTAAGCCCAGCGCCCTCCCATGACGGCTGAGACTCACTCACTGAATCGGAGACGACGAGAGACATCAGGATCACCGGAGCAAAAGGTATGATGACAATCGCATGAGAGAGCAGCTGAAAGAACACACAGCAAATCAGTGTCTGGCAGCATAGACGTTTGCCGAGCAGAGGGAGAGATGGGAAATCTCCCAGTTTCAATACACCGCCAAATTGAGAGGTGGAGAGTGTGATTGGAGGATTGATGTAAGGAGTGTGACGTATGATATGTAAATGTGACATGTGGCATGTGAATAGCAGCGCTGCTCGAGTTGTCTGCCTGAACTAGCTCGCAGGCTTCGCTTCATATCTGCTTGGTACCTAATGAAGATAGTCCTACATCTGTCACGGATACTGAGGATGACAGACACTCTTTACAGACGGAGGTCTGCTTGGTACCTAATGAAGAGTGTCAGTCATCTGTCAAAGATACTGAGTACAGACACTGTTCACATTCACGAGATCTGCTTCGTACTTAATGAATATAGTCCTACATCAGTCACAGATACTGAGGATGACAGACACTCTTCACAGATGGAGATCTGCTTGGTACCTAACAAAGTTAGTCATAGGACTTACTTTGTTAGGATACTGAGGACAGACACTCTTCACAGACAGAGATCTGCTTGATACCTAATGAAGAGTGTCAGTCATCTGTCACAGATTCTGAGGATGACTGACACTCTTCACAGACGGAGATCTGCTTCGTACCTAACAAAGTTAGTCATAGGACTTACTTTGTTAGGATACTGAGGACAGACACTCTTCACAGACAGAGATCTGCTTGATACCTAATGAAGAGTGTCAGTCATCTGTCACAGATTCTGAGGATGACAGACACTCTTTATAGACGGAGGTCTGCTTGGTACCTACTGAAGATAGACCTACATCTGTCACAGATACTGAGGATGACTGACAGTCTTCACAGACGGGGGTCTGCTTGGTACCTAACAAAGTTAGTCCTACATCTTTCACAGATGCTGAGGATGACTGACACTCTTCACAGATGGAGATCTGCTTGGTACCTAATGAAGATAGTCCTACATCTGTCACAGATACTGAGGACACACACTCTTCACTGAAGAATATCTGCTTGGTAACTAATGAAGGAAGTCCAAAATTGAATTAGTTCCTTCTTTTCCCATGCTGAACATGGGAAAAGCACCGTACAGTCCTGGTGAGTACAGTGTCCTCCACACAGAAGTTAATGTAATCCGTTATACAGTCTGAGAGGTTGTCGATGTCCTCCCCGTGAGGATCACAGAACTCCTTCCACTCAGTTGACTCAAAACAGTCCCTCAGAGCCTCTTCAGTCTCCTCAGACCATCTCTTAATAGACCCACCAGGAATCTGCAGAGAAAAAGTTAAAATTCCGCGGAGCACAATACTGAATCTGCGGGTAGGAATTCTTGATTCCGCGGCTTAAAAGTTAATATTCCACAGGCATTAAAAAACACATTTTTTAATGTAAAAAATTGGATTTCTTTTCTACCAAAACACTGTAAAACAGTGTTTACCATACTATTATAGGTTTTAAAATAAAAAAACATCAACATTTTCTTTGTCCCACTTTGGCATATTTATTTGCAGTAAAGATATTTTTTTTCTGCCACAAAAATAGAAGGCTATTTGCTGTATAAAAAATAAAATAAAACAACTTGCTGACAGCAGTACTTTGATCCCTGAACAATGGGAAATGTAGAAAATAAAGTTAGCCTACTGTGTACTGTGAAAAGTGCAATACAATACCAGTGCAAATTATGCATTCGGTTTTTCTTTCTTTAAGCAAAAAAAAACAACAACAACAACAAAATATAGATATGTTTCAATAAATTGAAACTTGCAGTGCCACAACTTGACTTGCCCATCTCTCAGTGTGAAACAGATACCATTACAGCATCTCATCATCATCACCGTCACCATCATTCTCCTTCTCACTAACCGACTCCTGAGCACAATGCGCTTTGAGATTCACGTACAGGAACACCAGCGCCTTGATGTTGTGCTCAGTCAGTGAGCGTCTCCTGGATGATAGCACCAGTTTGTAAATGCTATTAGACCTTTCCACATCAGCTGAGTTTGTGACACAGTCCTTGTACCTCTTTGCTAACCTAGACAGCTGGGGTAGTGGCTCTTGCATGCTGTGCCAAAATAGATCTGTGTCAATCACTCCAGAGACTGAAGCCTTGACTGCAGCTGGGCCAAACTTTGTGAAGTACAGGTGGATTTCTTCTTTAGGTATATCTTCAAAACCAGGGATGCTGCTTAGATCCTCATCCTCGCTGAACAAGATGATGCATCTTGGATTGAAAACCCTGCAGTCTCTTAAGAACTGCATGGCCGGCTGAGCACCATCCATGTACTTAGACAGCTTCTCTTCCTAAGTTGGTAGGCCTGTTCAAATATGGCCAGGGTCTCCTTCTTTTTGGCATATGGGAGATTTGGACCAAAGAAGTGATCACATGCATCCATCTTTAGCTCTTTGTTGGCTGCAAATGTTATCTGTAGATCTTCCCATATGTCAAAAACCTTCATTGTGACAGGCATGTTGCTTTCAAACAGGTTGCAAAGCTCGAGAAGCACTTGTGACTTTTCAGCAATGATGCTGAGGTGTAGCTGCAGTGTCATGGAGAGATTTTCCTCTTGTGTAATGGCATGCAGTTGCTCCAGTGAATAGGGGGCAGATGGCCTGCAGATCTCCAGCTCCTCTTCGGAAAAAGGACTTGTACAAGGCAAAGTGTTCTGCATGGTACGCTGCTGCCATATACCACGAGTTCCATCTTGTGCCACAAGGATTGGGAGCCATTTTTGCTGTTGTGCCCGAGGTGTTGAGAAAGCTCAGGTATCTCCTCTTCCTTGCACCTGCCATGTAAAATACCTGTGAGAAATACCTCATGAATGTGGTTAGCTCTGCAAACGGCTTCCTGAAAGATTCCCCTATGAGGTTCATGATATGTGCCAGGCAAGTCACATGGATGGAATTAGGAAACAGAGCTTTGAGCGCAGTCTTGTAAGCCTTAAGCATATACGCAGCATTATGGGGTGTCAATAGAAATGACATCCTCTGGTTTCACTCCAAAGTCATTTAGAGCGTTGACAGCTGCATTTGCTACTGTTGAATGATTGCATTTGTCTAGGAAAACAGTCTCAATCAGGTAACTGCGTATTTTGCCAGATTCATCCTTGACGAGAGGAGACACCATTATGTTGAGCACGCAGCGTCCTTCTACGTCGGGCGTTTCATCAAACATGACAGAGACCGGCATATCTTTGATGATGTTTTTGATGGCCTCCTTCTCTGTGCTGTATACCTCTGGAAGATATCTAGGAAGGAAGACAGACAGATAGATAGGCAGACAATTTTATTAATCCATGGGGGAAATCTGTCACCCAAAAAGCAGTACAGCTGTTTAAGGTTACAAAGTTAGGAGTAAAAAAAGTAAAAGCACTGCGTACCTCTCTTGTAGTTGTTTAAAGCCAGGGATGGCTCCTCCATTCACTACTCTGTTGAGCAAGAAACTTCTCATCATGGGATTGTCAGATCTGGACAGTGGTGTGTTTGTTGCTGTACAAGCCTTGATCCATTCCATGCAAACCTGCCAAAACAGAATGCACTGATTAATTTTATATAATGTAAAGAAAATTATTTAACAAATTCGCTGTAAATATCTACCTATTTATCTACCTTGTAGGACTGTCACTTTATATTCGATATTAACCGATTGAATATGGGGTTAAATATCCGTAACCAAAGTGTAAATATTATTCTAATGTAAAATATTGAGTCTAGCGGCACATCAGGGCGCCTGGAGCAGTGGACCTTTTCGTCCAGCAGAGAGCGCTGTGAGCGCATCTTGACCCTCAGTCACATCCGCTGCTCTCTCGAGCTCAGCTCAGTAAACAGAGTTTCCGCTCCGAGCAGACATTAACAGCTCAGACACATGCGAAGAGAGCTGTGTGGGAGTAGTTTTGGTTCTACACCGTAGATGGCAAACTTAAAAATAAAAGATCAGGCTGTGTGCTCTGTGAAATGCAGTTTAGTCACTCGTCCTCTACATCAAATGTGCGCGTTCAGCCGTCGACTTTTCATCCAAGCTATACGCCGAGTGCTACGGCGCTTCGTCAAGAGTTTAACCCCGTGTGGCTGTGTTTTACTCGGCAGGGTCTCTGTCGAAATGGCGGATAAGAGAGTCTCAGCCTTACTACCTTGACTAAATTATTCCTGTCAAATAAGAGACCCTCTTAATAATAAACATTGAGTTTGATTGTCTGTCTGTCACACATATACACACACAGTATTTGTATAGCCTATAACCCAAACGTTTACATTCCAAGCTGTCCCCTTAAGTGTATAAATGGAACCGAACCCGCAAAGTAACCCAGAGAGTCCCTGGAATGCACTTAGTGAAACCCTGGCCTATACAGTATAAGGAACACGGGGATAATTGGCTATTTTGAATTAAATCATGTTCAAATTCAACAGCAGCATACCTTTTCACGTTCTTCAGCAGCAACTGTACGCCTCCCGAGTGATGATGTTATTGTCGTTTGTCTTTTTAAAGCCACGTCCGCGGGAGTTTCGGACTTTCTCTTCAGATGCGAAGTGGAAGACAAGTGGTCCTTTATTGTTGAATTTCTTCTGTGATCGATGACTTTGTTGCAACTTGTGCAGAATAGCTTTCCTCCATCCTCGTGTAGCTCTTTATATTGTCTTGCTCTTTCAGCTGCAGTAATATTCGCAAGGTTACACTTGCTGGTCGTCGGAGGGGGTTGACGGACGAATCGCTCCATAACTGAATGTTTACTTCTTCTATTAATCCACGTTGATTCACTGTCTGCTTCTTTATCCGGCATGGCGTTACTGTATACGCGCGACATCTAGCGGCCAGGAGGAAAATTACATGTCATATGTGAGTTTTCTGCACCGGGCATTAAAATCCGCGGAAGGTCCATGAATCATGGAAAGACGTGATTTCATGAAAAAATTCTTGCATGAATCGCGGATTCCTGGAGGGTCTATCTTAACTGTGCGGGTCACAGCTGGCTGCCTGTGGAAAAGTGGTTTGTACACAGGCTGGAGATAAACCAGGTTGTGGTCTGATCTCCACAGGGGAGGGAGGGGTGATGACTTGTATGCATCCTTGGTGTTTGCATACAGTAAGTCCAGTATTTTATTGTCTCTGGTGTGGCAGGTGACATACTGGGTTAAAGTGGGCAAAGTGGAGGATGGAGAGGTGTGATTAAAGTCCCCAGAGATGAGGAGGAGGGCCTGAGGGTGTTTGGTCTGTAGCCAGCTGACTGCAGAGTGCAGGGTCTCACATGCAAAGGCTGATTATTACAGTTGGCCTGACACAGGCAGACTAATGCAGCACCATTCTTTAACAGTTACTATGGCAACGAGGGGGAGGAGGCAGAACATGTTCCTTTGATCTTCCCTTGCTGCTGATTGGACCTCTGGATCAAAGGACGTTCCTCTGGTGCTGCTTTGGTGATTCCTTCAGTCCATATATGGACATAGACTCTGATATGCCTATATAAGAAGAGTGTCTGTCCTCTGTATCTGTGACAGACGTATGACTTTCTTCATTTGGTACACTATAAAGGGGTTGCTTTAAATTTTACAGTATTATTATTCTGGCAACAAGATGCACGTCTAATGAGGAGGACTTCCTCATTAGAAGTGCATTCAAACTCATTAACCAGGGTCACTTTCCTGGATTTCATGGACTTTGGTATCCTGGGCATAATGTTACAAAGTACTTGCCACATGTTTTGTGCGATGATCCTCACACTCCGGGGAAAAGCTTTTTCACACTCCTCCAAGCTAGAGATCTAGTTGTTCACCTTCTCTGTAACCTCATCAACTATGAGCTCTGTCAGTATCTGTGTGCTCGAGCTCTGGATGTCACCCTTAACACCCATCTTCTCAGCCAATGTCTGTGCTATGATGCTGCCCATGTCTCCAAGACACTTAGACACCTGGTCCTTTGGCACAAACATAATGCTCGCACCATCACTCTCACACTGCAAGAGCTCAAAGATGTGTGTTGCTGCAACATCGATTAATTCCAAACACATCTCCGTCAGTTTGGGTTTTGTTCTCGGTCCAGTGATCCAGCCTCTAGATTAAGCCACTGCATGGATGTCAGGACGCCTGAGTAGGTCCTTGTTGACCAAAATGTTGGTCTGTGTACTTGCCTCTGTGTTGTTCATTGTTCTTGCTCTGATGTCGAATTAAGTCTGCACAATCCTGATCTTACTTATATAGACATATCAGAGTCTATGTCCATATATGGACTGATGGAATCACCAAAGCAGCACCAGAGGAACGTCCTTTGATCCAGAGGTCCAATCAGCAGCAAGGGAAGATCAAAGGAACATGTTCTGCCTCCGCCTCGTTGCCATAGTAACTGTTAAAGAATGGTGCTGCATTAGTCTGCCTGTGTCAGGCCAACTGTAATAATCAGCCTTTGCATGTGAGACCCTGCACTCTGCAGTCAGCTGGCTACAGACCAAACACCCTCAGGCCCTCCTCCTCATCTCTGGGGACTTTAATCACACCTCTCCATCCTCCACTTTGCCCACTTTCACCCAGTATGTCACCTGCCACACCAGAGACAATAAAATACTGGACTTACTGTATGCAAACACCAAGGATGCATACAAGTCATCACCCCTCCCTCCCCTGTGGAGATCAGACCACAACCTGGTTTATCTCCAGCCCGTGTACAAACCACTTTTCCACAGGCAGCCAGCTGTGACCCGCGCAGTTAAGAGATGGTCTGAGGAGACTGAAAAGGCTCTGACGGGAAGGTTTTGAGTCAACTGTGTGGAAGGAGTTCTGTGATCCTCACGGGGAGGACATCGACAACCTCACAGACTGTATAATGGATTACATTAACTTCTGTGTGGAGGACACTGTACTCACCAGGACTGTATGGTGCTTTTCCAATGTTCAGCATGGGAAAAGAAAGAACTAATTCAATTTTGGACTACCTTCATTAGTTACCAAGCAGATCTTCTTCAGTGAAGAGTGTATGTCCTCAGTATCTGTGACAGATGTAGGACTATCTTCATAAGGTACCAAGCAGATCTCCGTCTGTGAAGAGTGTCTGTCATCCCTAGTATCTGTGACAGGTGTAGGACTATCTTCATTAGTTACCAAGCAGATCTCCATCTGTGAAGAGTGTCTGTCATCCTCAGTATCTGTGACAGATATCTGACTTCCTTCATTAGTTACCAAGCAGATCTCCATCTGTGAAGAGTGTCTGTACTCAGTATCTGTGACATATGTCAGACTATCTTCATTAGATAAGATGAAGATACTAAGATCCACTTTGGACTCAATTGCTCCACTGAGACAACAACGTATTAACCGTCAGAGGACAGCCCCTTGGTTTAACTCAGAAACTCGTACACTTAAACAAACAAACTTAAATTAGAGAGAATATGGCGCTCTGATAAAATGGAAGAGTCACGAATACTTTGGCGAGAGAGTCATAATAACTACATGAGGGCCTTAAAACATGCTCGAGTTGCCTACTACTCCTCACTTATTGAAGAAAATAGAAACAACCCTAGATACCTCTTCAGCACTGTAGCCAGGCTGACACAGAGTCAGAGCTCAATTGAGCCTGTGATTCCTCTAACCCTAAGCTGTGAGGACTTTATGAGCTTTTTCAATGATAAAATTCTGAAAATTAGAGATAAAATTAGCAACTCTCTATCTCCAGCTGAACCTGTCGTACCTCTAAATGTAGTAGTAGTTAGACCTGAGTTAGACAGTTTCTCTACGATTAGCCTTCAGGAGCTACATTCTCTGGTCTCCTCCTCTAAATCATCAACCTGCCTTTTAGACCCGATTCCAACTAAACTGTTCAAGGAGGTCTTCCTCTAGTTTGTCCATTGTTGCTGGAGACAGTAAATATATCCCTATCAACAGGCTACGCATACCACAGTCTTTTAAAACAGCAGTAATCAAACCCTCCTTAAAAAACTAACCTTGATTCAGGAACATTAGCTAACTACAGGCCTATTTCTAACCTTCCATTTGCCTCAAAGATCCTGGAGAAAGTAGTAGCTGATCAGCTAGGTGACTTCCTTCAAGACAATAGCCTGCTTGAGGACTTTCAGTCAGGATTTAGAGCTCATCACAGCACAGAGACTGCTCTAGTTAAAGTAACCAATGATCTACTTTCAGCTTCAGATGAAGGACTTCTCTCTGTTCTTGTTTTGTTAGATCTAAGTGCTGCTTTCGACACCATTGATCATGGTGTTCTTATACAGAGATTAGAGATGTTACTTGGGATTACAGGGACTGTCTTAAATTGGTTTAAGTCCTACTTATCCAATAGATATCAGTTTGTACACGTGAACAACAAGTCCTCTGTGTACACTAAAGTAAGTTACGGGGTTCCTCAAGGTTCAGTGCTAGGTCCAATTCTCTTCTCTATATATATGCTTCCCCTTGGTGATATCATGAGGAAATACTCTGTTAATTTTCACTGCTACGCTGATGATACACAGCTTTATGTATCACTGAAGCCAGGTGAGACAAACCAGTTAGACAAACTAGATGCCTGTTTAAAGGACATCAGAACCTGGATGGCCAGAAATTTTCTTCTTCTTAACTCAGACAAGACAGAGATTATTGGGCCCTCGACACCTTAGAGAATCCTTTTCTAGTGATTTAACTGCCATAGATGGCATTAGCCTGGCACCAAGCACAACTGTTAGAAATCTAGGAGTACTATTTGATCAGGATTTATCCTTTAACTCCCACATAAAGCAAATTTCAAAAACAGCCTTTTTTCATCTTCGTAGCATCGCTAAAATCAGGCCTATCCTGTCCCAGAGCGATGCTGAAAAGCTAGTCCATGCTTTTGTTACCTCTAGACTGGACTATTGTAATTCTCTGCTTTCAGGCTGTCCCAGCAAGTCACTTAAGATGCTTCAGCTGGTCCAAAATGCTTCAGCACGTGTACTGACTAGAACTAGGGGAAGAGACCACATTACTCCTGTTTTAGCTTCTCTGCATTGACTTCCCATTAAATATAGAAAAGAATTCAAGATTCTTCTCCTCACCTATAAAGCTCTCAGTGGACAGGCACCAGTCTATCTTAAAGAGCTTGTATTGCCGTACAACCCCTCTAGAACATTACGCTCCCAAAATGCCGGCCTACTTATGGTACCATTAATCTCCAAAAGTAGTATGGGAGGTAGAGCCTTCAGTTATCAGGCTCCTCTCCTCTGGAACAATTTACCGACCACAGTTCGGGAGTCTGACACTCTCTACCTTTAAGGTTAGACTTAACACATTCCTCTTTGATAAAGCTTTCAGTTAGGGACCAGCTCATAGCTCATAGTTTATAAATAAATAAATAAATTAGTTAATAAATTAGACTCATAGTTTAGATGTAACAGGTCTAGACTGCTGGGGGTGGTCTGGCACAATGGGCTCTCTCTCTCTCTGTATATATATTTATATATATATATATATATATATATATATATATATATATATATATATACATATATTTGTATATATATGTATATGTGTATTTTATATGTAGACCATAGGCGAAGGACCCCGGTGACGCTATGGGGAAATGCCTCAGAGATGGACTCTACCCCCTTGGCTTCCTGATTAATATGCTGTGTGGAATTATCATATGGACATATGTGGATTAATTTTTTTATTTTGGACTGGTTTATGGCTCCTTCTGGTGGATATGAGTGGGAAATCACTCCGGAGACAATGGACACTTGGACTGGTATACTAAGACATTCGACTTCTCATCATCTTTTGGACTCTTTTTGAACTGGACATATGAAAAAGTAATGATGTCATGATACATGACTATGTTTCTTAAGGTTTTTTTGCTCATAATTGTCAACTGGCTCATGGTGGTAAGTTTTACTTTAAGTTGTAACATTTTTCATTACTATTGCCATTGTGTTTTGCATAATGTTTACCTGTGTGATTCTATGTCTGAGGTCAATGGTTAGCTCAATGATTACAGAATCAATGCTACACTGCTATACAGACAACATACTTATTCCATCTTACCAACAGTTCCCCAATTGGAGTGGAGGAAACATAAATTTAGTTTCTTCGCAGATACTTTGCCAATATGATGCCTGTACAGAAAATCTAACTGAAGTTGTATAAGGTTGATGTGAAAAGTGCATTGTTATCTGTTCAAATAAGAAAAAACAGCGGGGAATGTTAGAAATAATTTGACTCTTGTACATATTGTATATGGGTTTTTCTTATGTATTTGAACTGTCTTGATATGCTGTAAGATCATTGCTTAGAGACATGAACTAAGGTAACCCTGCTTGACCTGTGTGTAAACTCTGCTCAGCCCCCTCCTTGCTAGAGACTGTTTTCTCACACTTTGGGAAATTCCCACGAGCTGTCCCTTCTCCGTAAACTTGATGAACTCTCGCACCTGCAAGTCCATCTCTCTCATGAGAAACAGACTCACGTGACCACCGCTTGAAGGCGGGCATCTGCGCTGCAAGACTAAACAGGAGTACGCAGGAGACAGGGCAGAGCATCTCGGCGGATGGCAAATTTTAATGGTAAGTACTTTATTCAAAGTAATAATCACGCGTCGAAGTCACGGCTTGACTGTTAAACAAGTTATTCAATTGAGTGTTAAGGTTAAGCAGCAACTAGAACACAAAGTTTGGTTGGAATTGATATGTCTGTTAACGTTACGTCTTTAACATTTGTATGTGCACTAGACGGCAGCGTCAGCATTCATTTTAACACAGCACATAAGCCACATGCTACTAACTTGGCTAGATAACGTTAGTTTATTAAATCCACAAGGAAATCATTATCAGCGTGTAGGCCAGGGCTCAGCAGCCCGCTTCACTTGTGTTCCTCCTATGACCTCTGTGTGACCCGCTGCAGCCTGCAGGGAGAGCGGGACGCTGCTGCATCTTCAGCCGTCAGTTAAACGTGACATCATGTTAAACATTTTATTAAGATAAACTGGCCGGCATGTAGAAGAACTATATTACATAAGCTGCTGCTGTGAAGGGATGGAGAGTCAAACTTTTAAAGCGGAGGCGTGTAGATGATGGCTTCGAGAGAAACGGGGAATATGACCGTTTATATATCAGAAATATGACCTCTTTTTTGAAGTGAGGGAATGTGATAACTGTCAGTCTCTCCCCCTCTTTCTCATTCAGTAGACTGCAGGCTCAGGTGTGTGTCAGTCACTGTTGTATGTTCATCTGACATGTTTTGTTATTGTTAAATTATTGAAGTGAGATGAGCTTCAAAAACATTGATAAGAAATTTTAAAAAGCACCTTAAAGATCACAAAACTACTTGACGATTATTATAAAAATCTAATTTTAAAATGTAAGAGGAAGACCCTCTGACCCCCATCCCATTTGATGATGTGAAATAAATATTTATGTAAACACAGAATAACAGCAATGACAATTATATCACTGTAATAAAACTGAAAACACTTGTTGATATTAACCGACTGTTATTTTTGTTGATGAGCCCTATTATCAGAGTAAACACACCATCGTTGTCATTTAAGTTCTAAATTAACAAATTTAATATAATATGGTATTACAGTGATGCCATGTTAAATCAAAACTGCCATATTATTCATTATTAAATTGTTGAATAATACTTTTAAGAAATGTATACTCTCTTACTTTCAGCTTGACATCAGGACAAATTTTGTGCACTTTCAGACTTAAGAATTTTAGTTGCATTACTTTGTTTTTGAAATTTTGGTTATAAAGCACTAAGAGTGTCCTGCATCTCTTTTAATGCAAGTTACGCATTGATATTTTTCACAGTTGGGAGGCCTTTTCAAGACTCATTCGTTATTTTTAACATGATTAACACTTTTCTTTTTCGTATATCTACAGTTTCAGTCCCCCAAATCTAATACTGAGTGCTAATTCCTCTTTTATTTGTAGAGTGATATTTGGCTATTTTTGACTTTTGATTCCTGTGGCTATCACTTTTTCTCTCTCTCTCTTCCTCTGTTCTCCCCCTGTTGTTTCTTTATGCTTTTAAAGTAATTAAAGTTATGAAATTAACAGTATAGTTCATTTACAGTTATAATTTGTCTTATTTTTTTGTTACCCCAGATTTCGGTCCTGGGTTCCATTGGGGGACAGGACACCAAGCATGTTACCTGGAACATCCTGTCACACATTTTTTGTGATAGTTTGGCAAAGAAAATCAGCTGGAAGGGAGCAAATGGCAAGATGGCCTTCAGACAAATGGCAATAAAGGCAGTAATTGCACGTGAGTATAGAATGCATAAATGTATTACTAGAAAAAGTTTAAACTATGAAAAAAGATTACTATGTTACCAGTGTTAGTCAAATAACTGAATTCATCATTAACTGTTCAAGAGGTTATGGTGTTGTATTTGATATTACTTGAATCCTTGACCATCAAAACATGTGGTCAAACATGTTTCTGTGTTATAATGTTTGGTTCGGAATGTGTGTATATTTAATTTTTTTCAGGGTACCTAGTTTCACACTTGAAAAGTCAAGTTCTTTCTCACAATGTCTCTGTGAATTCCCCTTTAGCTGTTTGAATTTGAACTTATTTATTTGATAGGGACGATGCAGTTTAACATCTTTCCATCACTGAGCATGAATCTGATGTGCTGCACAGAGAGTTTATAGCAAATGCTAATTTCCAGCCCTTGTCCCTAGTTGGGCCTCTGAATAAACAAATTTTAAAACACATGACACAAAAGTTTACAGAATAACAATAAAATAAATGTTTACATAAAATAAACAAGCAAGCCAGTTCAAAATAAGTAAACAACATGGCAGACTAAGAATGACCACAGCTCTGATTTGCTTTTAGCCAGTGCTTGACCTTTGTGGAGAAGGTTTTTAAATCTGTGGTTAATTTGATTTC
Organism: Scarus forsteni; assembly: GCA_036419115.1. NCBI lineage: Eukaryota > Metazoa > Chordata > Actinopteri > Labriformes > Labridae > Scarus > Scarus forsteni. The sequence goes on from JAZDUH010000478.1 coordinate 680,037, forward strand.
CGTCGGTAATGAATCACCTTCCTTCTGGTTACTCGGCTGCTGTTTTGTCTTTGAATAAATTTGGATAAGGCTTCGAAGGCAAAATTATTAATACTTTTAAAAACTAATTTAAGAAAAGAAAAATGCATGATGTTTTCAAAACTCAATACATTGTATTTTTTCAGAATCTGGCAGTTTTTTGTCTATAACTTTTAGGGTTTTATTATACAAGGATTACAGACTTTTGATTGTTGAAGGTGAACCCTGAGCCCAAACTGTAATACAATATGAGAAATGAGGGAAAAAAAAATAATGGAGTGCATAAATATCTGAGCTGCCTGGGTTGGTATGTACTGCCTTATTAATTTAAAACAATTTAGGTTTCTCTTTACTGATTTTGTGATTTTCTTAAAATGTTTATCAAACCTAAGCTGTAGATCTGAAATTACTCCCAAGAATTTGAATTAAATGACTTCTTGTATTTCTTGAGCCTTTAACTTCACAAAAGTCTTTCAAGTTGGCACTGTTTCCTTACCTGAACAGTTTATGATGTCACATGTTGTGTCACTGTAATCCTTGACCATTAAAACACAGGGGTAGACATCATTTCTATATGTATGGTTCAGAACATATGATGCAAAAACACATAAGTATACTGTATCGAACAATGAAAAGTTCCCAAGGCAACCACAAGGCAATTCTGTGATGGCTCCATATCTAAAAAATGTTCAGGCCTCCAAACTTTACACCTGTACCAAATTTCATGCTTTTATGAATAGTGAAAGATTTACCTCAGATTTTGCACATAGCATCTGGATTAAACAGTGTTGGTCACTGTAGACTGTGTTCCTTATGATGCTTGAATTAATTTTCTATGAATGTTGTTTGTATAGGTGCTGTATGCAGAAGTCATGTGGCAAAGCAAGCGTCAGACATGGACATCAATAAACATGTCATCAGATGGTTCAACTTGGCATCTGACCGAGGAGGTGGTTGGAAGGACCGCATGATGTGAGCGCAGGTAATATTTGGAGCAACTGATATTTTAAAAGTTTGCTGTTGTTATCACTGCTGACATATGTTACGGCTTTACAGTGTACAGTATAGTGCATCATAGTTTGAGTTGTTTGGCATTATAGTTCCAATTGGAGTTCGCAATTTGAACCTCATTCTAAATAGTTCACCAACCTGGATGGTTTTTGACTGGTTTGGGCGAACTTGGTCAGTTAGGAGAGTGAGATAACAGTGCTGTGAAAAAGCATCTGCCCCCTTCCTGATAGCATATTTTTTGCATATTTGTTACACTTAATGTTTCAGATAATCATACAATTTTTAGTATTACACAATGATAACCTGAGTAAATGCAAAATGCAGTTTTTAACTGATGATGTCTTGCAGTAATCAGGTCTATGTGTGGTCAGTGAAATTGAACTCTGCTTTCAAAATAATGTGGTTTATCACAGTTAACTCGTGATTAGGGATGTAACGGTTACCGGTAAAATGGTAAACCGCGATAAAATTTCCCACGATAATCGTTACCGTGTCCAATTAAAATTACCGTTATATCGTGCTTGATCACCACTCTGCCTCAGTAACGCACGGTGATGCTACTCTTTGCCTGGAAAAGCCGGAACTATGTATCTGTCCTCGATTAAGGAGCCTCACGCGAGGTGCACATGCGCAGTTTGCATTGTTTGGCCTCTGAGTCTGACACATTTATTGACAAAAAAGACAAAAGAACTGTGATGAATATAACAATAAAGTGGTTAAATGATTTCAATTCTGTGTAAAAGTACTTTTAGAACATTTTGAGCACACTGCATCAATACCGCGATAATAATGATAACCGTGATAATTTTGGTTACAATAACCGTGATACAAATTTATATATCGCTATCCCTACTATTATATAACAGGGGGGGGGGGGGGGGGGGGGGGGGGGGGGGGGGGGGGGGGGGGGGGGGGGGCCACTTTTTCCACATAGGATCATGTTGGTTTGGATAGCTTCTTTCTCTTAAAAAATGAAATCATCATTTAAAAACTGCCTTTTGTATTTACTCAGGTTATCTTTGTCTAAAACTAAAATTTGTGTGATGATCTGAAACATTTCAGTGTGACAAATATGCAACAAATAAAAGAAATCAGGAAGGGGGCAAATACTTCTTCACAGCACTGTAGATGGAGGGAGGGAGAGAAGTCTTCCTCTTTGCTATAATACACTATTAACACAGTTTATTTATTTTAAAAGGTCCCTATTAGCTAATGCAAATGGCACCAGTTAGTATTCCAAGGGTCCATAAAAAATGATTAAAAATATCACATTTTCATCATGCATCAGTCAAATAGACATCTTAATATGCAATACATCATGTTTACAGTACATACAACAGCACATCAGTGCTGTGTAATCTTACATTGTACACCTTACATTTGATTGTATTTGAACAAGTTGACATCTAACACAATATAAAGTCTTGATTGCTTTGTGAGCAAGGCATTAAGATAAAGAGAAATATAGACAAATAAAGACAGCTGATTTTGTTTGTTTTAATGTCATAATGTCAGATGCATTAAAAAAAAAGAAAAACAATCACTCGCCCAAAGGGTCTTTGGTGGGAGCTGAGGTGTATGTTTGCGTGCACAGTTGCTACTTGCAGGTGGCTGTCGACTCTCATTTCTGCTACAGGACTTTTTGTACTGGTTGTTTAAATTATTAACACAAAGAAAGGCCCAGTGGAACCCAAGCTCTGATGGGTCTTTTCAATCAATCAATCAATCTCACTTTATTTATATAGCGCCAAACCATAACAAGCGTTATCTCAAGACGCTTAACAAAAACATCAACAGGTCTAGACCTGCCAATGTTAATAAAAAAAAAAATTCTCAAGCCAATGTTTGAATCTCACAATAGTTGCACACTGGTTTTGTTCAAAAGTCAACATTCATTTCAATAAGTTACAAATAAAGATTTCAAATAGATTTTATCAGACAAAAAACACTTCTCTCTATTTTGTTCACTGTTCATCCTTTCGAAATAATGTCTTTATCCTAAATCTCCTCTCTCACCCTTTGCAAATTCTAGTTACAATGTAAATTGCAACAACTCAGTATTTTATTTGATAGTCCTTAATCATTAAATCAATTGTAATCACAAATGTTTGTCATCCCTAGGTCTACGGCTCAGAACCCGAGGCTGCTCAGGAACTTGTGAACCCCTTGAACTCTCTCTCAATGGCGTGTGTATTCAAGTGTTCAGCCCTGTCTGCAAGTTAAGTAATTCAGAATTTGTTGCAGAACAACATATTCAGGGATAAAGCATTTACTCTGTATTTCTTGAAATGTTTCAATGTTGGAATACAATATGTTGTTTACAATCTAAAAATGGCTTATCTTTAATGTGGAGTTGAAAATCTTTTATGAAAAACAATGTCATAATGTAATGGTGCACCCTGTTAGCATTAATAAATGGTACTTTAATGAAAAAGAAGTGTTGTCATTATTGCTTTAAATAGACAAATTTAATTTGCAATATAAACACATTAAACTATGATACATTGAACAAAATGGACCCCCATATTTAATACTGAATATGGTTTTGATACCAATCTGGACTACATCTGGCCCAGTGCTGGCCCAGAGTGTAGCAATTGGGTAACCATATCCGGGCCATACATAAATGTGGTTGTTGCTACTTTGGACCAGTTCTGGCCCAAAACTGTTTGCTGATCCGGCAAGTGAATCCATACTGAGTTTGGCCCATTGTTCAAAAAGACACTGGGGCAGATCCACTTTACGAAATTGGGCCGAAATTTGCAGTACATCTGGCCCATGTCCGCTCCAGTTACATTTTGCTATCTGGGGTGTCTGTCATCCTCAGTATCTGTGATAGATGTAGGACTATCTTCAGTAGGTACCAAGCAGATCTCCATATGTGAATAGTGTTAGTCATCTTCAGTTTCTGTGACTGATGTAGGACTATCTTCATTACATACCAAGCATATCTCCATCTGTGAACAGTGTTAGTCATCCTCAGTTTCTGTGACTGATGTAGGACTATCTTCATAAGTTAACAAGCAGATCTCCGTCTGTGAAGAGTGTCTGTCCTCAGTATCTGTGACAGACGAAGGACTATCTTCATTACATACCAAGCAGATCTCCATCTGTGAACAGTGTTAGTCATCCTCAGTTTCTGTGACTGATGTAGGACTATCTTCATTAGGTACGAAGCAGATCTCCCGTCTGTGAAGAGTGTCTGTCCTCAGTATCTGTGACAGATGTAGGACTATCTTCATTAGTTACCAAGCAGATCTCCATCTGTGAAGAGTGACTGTCCTTAGTATCTGTGACAGATGTTGGACTATCTTCATAAGGTACCAAGCAGATCTCCGTCTGTTAAGAGTGAAGAGTGTCTGTCATCCTCAGTATCTGTGACTCATGTCTGACTTCCTTCATTAGGTACCAAGCGGACCTCCATCTGTGAAGAGTTTCAGTCATCCTCAGTATCTGTGACAGATGTAGGACTATCTTCATAAGGTACCAAGCAGATCTCCGTCTGTTAACAGTGAAGAGTGTCTGTCATCCTCAGTATCTGTGACTGATGTAAGACTATCGTCATTAGGTACCAAGCAGATCTCCATCTGTGAAGAGTGACTGTCCTTAGCATCTGTGACAGATGTTGGACTATCTTCATAAGGTACCAAGCAGTTCTCCGTCTGTTAAGAGTGAAGAGTGTCTGTCATCCTCAGTATCTGTGACTTATGTCTGACTTCCTTCATTAGTTACCAAGCAGATCTCTGTTCAGAAGAGTGTCTGTCCTCAGTATCTGTGACAGACGTAGGACTTTCTTCATTTGGTACACTATAAAGGGGTTGCTTTAAATTTTACAGTATTATTATTCTGGCAACAAGATGCACGTCTAATGAGGAGGACTTCCTCATTAGAAGTGCATTCAAACTCATTAACCAGGGTCACTTTCCTGGATTTCATGGACTTTGGTATCCTGGGCATAATGTTACAAAGTACTTGCCACATGTTTTGTGCGATGATCCTCACACTCCAGGGAAAAGCTTTCTCACACTCCTCCAAGCTAGAGAGCTAGTTGTTCACGTTCTCTGTAACCTCATCAACTATGAGCTCTGTCAGTATCTGTGTGCTCGAGCTCTGGATGTCACCCTTAACACCCATCTTCTCAGCCAATGTCTGTGCTATGATGCTGCCCATGTCTCCAAGACACTTAGACACCTGGTCCTTTGGCACAAACATAATGCTCGCACCATCACTCTCACACTGCAAGAGCTCAAAGATGTGTGTTGCTGCAACATCGATTAATTCCAAACACATCTCCGTCAGTTTGGGTTTTGTTCTCGGATCCAGTGATCCAACCTCTAGATTAAGCCACTGCATGGATGTCAGGCGGACGCCTGAGTAGGTCCTTGTTGACCAAAATGTTGGTCTGTGTACTTGCCTCTGCGTTGTTCATTGTTCTTGCTCTGATGTTGAATTAAGTCTGCACAATCCTGATCTTACTTATATAGACATATCAGAGTCTATGTCCATATATGGACTGATGGAATCACCAAAGCAGCACCAGAGGAACGTCCTTTGATCCAGAGGTCCAATCAGCAGCAAGGGAAGATCAAAGGAACATGTTCTGCCTCCTCCCCCTCGTTGCCATAGTAACTGTTAAAGAATGGTGCTGCATTAGTCTGCCTGTGTCAGGCCAACTGTAATAATCAGCCTTTGCATGTGAGACCCTGCACTCTGCAGTCAGCTGGCTACAGACCAAACACCCTCAGGCCCTCCTCCTCATCTCTGGGGACTTTAATCACACCTCTCCATCCTCCACTTTGTCCACTTTCACCCAGTATGTCACCTGCCACACCAGAGACAATAAAATACTGGACTTACTGTATGCAAACACCATGGATGCATACAAGTCATCACCCCTCCCTCCCCTGTGGAGATCAGACCACAACCTGGTTTATCTCCAGCCCGTGTACCACTTTTCCACAGGCAGCCAGCTGTGACCCGCGCTGTTAAGAGATGGTCTGAGGAGACTGAAAAGGCTCTGAGGGACTGTTTTGAGTCAACTGTGTGGAAGGAGTTCTGTGATCCTCACAGGGAGGACATCGACAACATCAAAGACTGTATAACGGATTACATTAACTTCTGTGTGGAGGACACTGTACTCACTAGGACTGTGCGGTGCTTTTCCCATGTTCAGGACTGTATGGTGCTTTTCCCATGTTCAGCATGGGAAAAGAAAGAACTAATTCAATTTTGGACTACCTTCATTAGTTACCAAGCAGAACTTCTTCAGTGAAGAGTGTATGTCCTCTGTATCTGTGACAGATGTAGGACTATCTTCCTTAGGTACCAAGCAGATCTCCATCTGTGAAGAGTGAAGAGTGTCTGTCAACCTCTGTATCTGTGACAGATTTAGGACTATCTTCATAAGGTACCAAGCAGATCTCCGTCTGTGAAGAGTGTCTGTCATCCTCAGTATCTGTGAAAGATGTAGGACTATCTTCATTAGGTACCAAGCAGATCTCCTTCTGTGAAGGGTGTCAGACATCCTCAGTATCTGTGACAGATGTAGGACTATCTTCATTAGGTACCAAGCAGATCTCCTTCTGTGAAGAGTGTCTGTCATCCTCAGTATCTGTGAAAGATGTAGGACTATCTTCATTAGGTACCAAGCAGATCTCCATCTGGGAAGAGTGTCTGTCCTCAGTATCTGTGAAAGATGTAGGACTATCTTCATAAGGTACCAAGCAGATCTCCGTCTGTGAAGAGTGTCTGTCATCCTCAGTATCTGTGAAAGATGTAGGACTATCTTCATTAGGTACCAAGCAGATCTCCTTCTGTGAAGAGTGTCTGTCATCCTCAGTATCTGTGACAGATGTAGGACTATCGTGATTGGGTACCAAGCAGATCTCGGTCTGTGAAGAGTTTCTGTCTTCAGTATCTGTGACAGATGTAGGACTAACATTGTTAGGCACCAAGCAGATCTTTGTCTGTGAAGAGTGTCTGTCCTCAGTATCTGTGACAGATGTAGGACTATCTTCAATAGGTACCAAGCAGATCTCTTTCTGCGAAGAGTGTCTGTCATCCTCAGTATCTGTGACAGATGTAGGACTATCTTCATTAGGTACCAAGCAGATCTCCATCTGTGAATAGTGAAGAGTGTCTGTCAACCTCAGTATCTGTGACAGATGTAGGACTATCTTCATTAATTACCAAGCAGATCTCCATCTGTGAAGAGTGTCTGTCCTCAGTATCTGTGACAGATGTAGGACTATCTTCATTAGGTACCAAGCAGATCTCCGTCTGTGAAGAGTGTCTGTCCTCAGTATCTGTGACAGATGTAGGACTATCTTCATTAGGTACCAAGCAGATCTCCATCTGTGAAGAGTGTCTGTCATCCTCATTATCTGTGACAGATGTAGGACTATCTTCATTAGGTACCAAGCAGATCTCCATCTGTGAAGAGTGAAGAGTGTCTGTCAACCTCAGTATCTGTGACAGATGTAGGACTATCTTCATTAGTTACCAAGCAGATCTCCATCTGTGAAGAGTGTCTGTCATCCTCAGTATCTGTGACTGATGTAGGACTATCTTCATTAGGTACCAAGCAGATCTCCATCTGTGAAGAGTGTCTGTCATCCTCAGTATCTGTGACTGATGTAGGACTATCTTTATTAGGTACCGAGCAGATCTCCATCTGTGAAGAGTGTCTGTCCTCAGTATCTGTGACAGATGTAGGCCTATATTCATTAGGTACCTGGCAGATCTCCGTAAGTAAAGAATGTCTGTCGTCTGTATCTGTGACAGATGTAGGACTATCTTCATTAGTTACCAAGCAGATCTCCATCTGTGAAGAGTGTCTGTCCTTAGTATCTGTGACAGATGTTGGACTATCTTCATTAGGTACCAAGCAGATCTCCATATGTCAAGAGTGTCCTTCATCCACAGTATCTGTGACAGATGTAAGACTATCTTCAGTAGGTACCAAGCAGACCTTCATCTGTGAAGAGTGTCTGTCATCCTCAGTATCTGTGACAGATGTAGGACTATCTTCAGTAGGTACCAAGCAGACCTTCATCTGTGAAGAGTGTGTGTCATCCTCAGTATCTGTGACAGATGCAGGACTATCTTCAGTAGATACCAAGCAGATGTTCACATGTGAATAGTGTTAGTCATCCTCAGTTTCTGTTACTGATGTAGGACTTTCTTCATTAGTTACCAAGCAGACCTCCGTCTGTGAAGAGTGTCTGTCATCCTCAGTATCTGTGACAGATGGACGATCTTCATTAGTTACCAAGGAGATCTCCATCTGTGAAGAGTGTCTGTCCTCAGTATCTGTGACAGATGGAGGACTATCTTCATTAGTTACCAAGCAGATCTCCATCTGTGAAGAGTGTCTGTCATTCTACATATCTGTGACATATGTAGGACTATCTTCATAAGGTACCAAGCAGATCTCCATCTGTTAAGAGTGAAGAGTGTCTGTCAACCTCAGTATCTGTGACAGATGTAGGACTATCTTCATTAGGTACCAAGCAGATCTCCATCTGTGAAGAGTGTCTGTCATCCTCAGTATCTGTGACTGATGTAGGACTATCTTCATTAGGTACCAAGCAGATCTCCGTCTGTGAAGAGTGTCTGTCCTCAGTATCTGTGACAGATGTAGGACTATCTTCCTAAGGTACCAAGCAGATCTCCGTCTGTGAATAGTGAAGAGTGTCTGTCAACCTCAGTATCTGTGACATATGTAGGACCACCTTCATTAGGTACCAAGAAGATCTCCATCTGTGAAGAGTGTCTGTCCTCAGTATCTGTGACAGACGTAGGACTTTCTTCATTTGGTACACTACTAAGGGGATTGCTTTAAATTTTACAGGATTATACTGGCAACAAGATGCACGTCTAATGAGGAGGACTTCCTCATTAGAAGTGCATTCAAACTCATTAACCAGGGTCACTTTCCTGGATTTCACGGACTTTGGTATCCTGGGCATAATGTTACAAACTACTTGCCGCATGTTTTGTGCGATGATCCTCACACTCCGGGGAAAAGCTTTCTCACACTCCTCCAAGCTAGAGAGCTAGTTGTTCACGTTCTCTGTAACCTCATCAACTATGAGCGCTGTCAGTATCTGTGTGCTCGAGCTCTGGATGTCACCCTTAACACCCATCTTCTCAGCCAATGTCTGTGCTATGAGGCTGCCCATGTCTCCAAGACACTTAGACACCTGGTCCTTTGGCACAAACATAATGCTCACCATCACTCTCACACTGCAAGAGCTCAAAGATGAGTGTTGCTGCAACATCGATTAATTCCAAACACATCTCCGTCAGTTTGGGTTTTGTTCTCGGGTCCAGTGATCCAGCCTCTAGATTAAGCCACTGTATGGATGTCAGGCGGACGCCTGAGTAGGTCCTTGTTGACCAAAATGTTGGTCTGTGTACTTGCCTCTGTGTTGTTCATTGTTCTTGCTCTGATGTGGAATTAAGTCTGCACGTGGAACGTCCTTTGATCCAGAGGTCCAATCAGCAGCAAGGGAAGATCAAAGGAACATGTTCTGCCTCCTCCCCCTCGTTGCCATAGTAACTGTTAAAGAACAGTGCTGCATTAGTCTGCCTGTGTCAGGCCAACTGTAATAATCAGCCTTTGCATGTGAGACCCTGCACTCTGCAGTCAGCTGGCTACAGACCAAACACCCTCAGGCCCTCCTCCTCATCTCTGGGGACTTTAATCACACCTCTCCATCCTCCACTTTGCCCACTTTCACCCAGTATGTCACCTGCCACACCAGAGACAATAAAATACTGGACTTACTGTATGCAAACACTAAGGATGCATACAAGTCACCCCTCCCTCCCCTGTGGAGATCAGACCACAACCTGGTTTATCTCCAGCCCGTGTACAAACCACTTTTCCACAGGCAGCCAGCTGTGACCCGCGCAGTTAAGAGATGGTCTGAGGAGACTGAAAAAGGCTCTGGCCAGGGAAGGTTTTGAGTCAACTGTGTGGAAGGAGTTCTGTGATCCTCACGGGAGGACATCGACAACCTCACAGACTGTATAACGGATTACATTAACTTCTGTGTGGAGGACACTGTACTCACCAGGACTGTACGGTGCTTTTCCCATGTTCAGCATGGGAAAAGAAAGAACTAATTCAATTTTGGACTACCTTCATTAGTTACCAAGCAGATCTTCTTCAGTGAAGAGTGTATGTCCTCAGTATCTGTGACAGATGTAGGACTATCTTCCTTAGGAACCAAGCAGATCTGTCTGTTAAGAGCAAGGGCGGACTGGCGTACGGGGATATCGGGGATTTCCCCGGTGGGCCGATGGGCCGATGGGCGGTGGGCATGACCGCAACATGAAGAGGGGGTGAGGGGGATCAGGCTGTGGCAGAGTCGCCTGTCATTCACGCTGCTCGAACTGGGGACAGTCATGGATGTATAATTCAGGGCTGCCAACTCTCAAGCACTAGCCGTGATACTCACGCATTTGGTTGGTTTCACACGCACTCACGCCACACGTCCGATTTCTCCGCTCAAGTCAGAGGCACAGAAGCGCAGAGAGAATGCAGAGGTCGTGTGGTGTAATGTACAAGATATGCAGGTATGCACCCTGTACCCACTAGAAAACGCCAAGAAATACCATATAACCACTATAAAACATACTTATAGGATGGTTGTGTGACTTTAACTTTCACTTTCTGTGTATGCGCGCTCCTCTCTGTGCCGGTGTGCATAAAGGCGCAGAGAGACGTGCATCCAAGCAGACAGTGAGAGATCATGAGTCACTCTGTGTGATGCTATATTTCAAACTGTGTCTTGATAGCTCATGAGCACATTTTAAATGAACACAGAGACTTAAAAAAAGACGAGTCAACCTTTTGATGAATCAAAAGTCAACATTGTTCATCAGTTCATCTGAGCTGCTGTTTTCACTCACTCACTGTTTTCTAAATGATAAATTCATCCTGAGGTTTCCTGGATCACGTATTCTTCATAATATGTGAGCAATGTTTTAAGGATCAAGCTTCAAATACAATCTACTAGTGCAGTGGTTGTCAACCTGTGGCTGGAGGCCCATAAGTGGGTCTCAGGGTCATTATTAGTGGACAGTGCATAAATTAGGTAAAAATGTCTTTAGTGTGTGGGGGCCTAAAAAGACAAACATCCATCCGAGTATGTCTGAGTTTATCCACTAGAATAAAACAAAAATTAAACAACTGGTCGTGTCCCCGCCTTCTATAAAGTTGTCCCCCAAAAATCCCCACTGTAAACACAAATAAAGCTTTTCCAGTTGTATGGTTATGTTTTCTGACTGTACAATACAAGCCAAGTCTTATAAACATTTTAGTTGACAATTTTAACTATTGAAAGATTTTAACCCCAACTCCCACTCCCCTCTGCCTGGCTGTGACATCCTCATCCTCTCATTTATGACACAAATATTAGATGTTAACTTGAACAGATCAAGTTTCTCATTAAATTCTGACTCTGAATTTTCACTCCTTATTGTCCTCCAATTAAAATTACTACATATATTTTCAAAGTTTTTTTAATAGATAGTTCATAGTAATGTGGACTTATAGCCTACAAATTGATACCAAAACTTTGTTCATTTACTAAAAGAAAATTAAATCTAGGCTAATTGTATATTTAATTACATTACATAATTTAACCCTTTAAAAAAATGAATGCACAAATAATAGCCAGAAAATTCTACTTTTTGGAAGCTGAAATGTTAATCTGACTTTCAACTAAAATTAAAGAAAAAGAGAATATAAAATTTAACACATATATTTTTGGTATGTCATTTGATAGAATTAGTTTTTGTTGGCAGCTGATAATCCATTTAAAGACACTTTTTACCATTCATCTGAATAAGATTCTTTTGTATTTGTAGGTCATATTGATTCGATAAAGGTATCAAATACATATGTATAAGATAAGATACAACAGGCTTTAATTGGTTAATTATTTAAAAGTTTGTGTATTGTTAAGTTATGTGATATATTCAGATTTTGTTTTGTTGCTGCTTGTTGACAGTTTGATAAAAAAAAGTGCAGTTTGATTAAGTTCAGCTTTTCATTAATAATTTCATATAGATTTATATATTGTTTAGAGCTTTTAATTCCTGTAAAGCTGCTGTAGTGGTGATCAGACCAGCATTTTGGTGAGTAAACCCTGGTCTTGGAACTACTGGTTGTGCACAAACCTGTAGACAGGTAGGACATAGACTGATGAGGAACAATGACATTATAGTTATTGTTTATATCACTATGTAGGTCTAAAGAGCTTGATGTATCAGACACAGCAGAATATAGCATTTGTTTTAATTTTATTTTTTTACCTTTAACCTAAGTTGATTGCACAAGCACCTTTTTGTTACTTCTGAGTGCTAGTCTGATTAAACCTGCACAGAATTAGGTATTTTGTGTTAAATGTCGCCGTGTATGCGGGCAAAATTTTGATTGCCTTCACCAAGTCTCACTCCAAGGTTTTTTGAAAAGTTGGCAGCCCTGAAAAAATCTTAGATGAAGTGAAGATGGTGAACTTTTTAGCTATCCAAGCAGATGAAACTACCGACATTTCCACACACTGTCAGCTCGTCCTGGTACTAAGATACATCGATGGGCGCAACAATATACAGGAGCGGTTCTATGACTCCATTAAGCTACCCAACAGCTGTGCGGATTCAAAAGCTGGTGCCTTATTGGAGAGGCTGCACAGCATCCTTCCCAAGGGACAAGAGAATAAGTTGATCGCCCAGGCATATGATGGGCAGCAGTAATGAGGAGTGCCACTGGAGGAGTGCAGCGAAAGGTCCAGGACATCTATGCAAACGCTCACTACATTCACTGTTATGCCCATCAGTTAAACCTGGTAATGCAGCAGGCAACCTCCCACATCCCTCAGATCGGTCACTTTTTTACTGACATCGGGGGATTTGCTTCTTTTTTCTCAAAAACCAGCAAGAGAACTGCAGTGCTAGATGAGATGGTGGCACACCGACTTCCAAGTGCATCGTCAACATGTTGGAACTTCAACAGTCGTGCAGTCAACACAGTCTATGAGCACAAGAATGATCTGGTTAAGTGTTTTCAGACCATCCGGAACAGTGAAGAATCTGATGGCCCTACAAAGAGAGAGGCTGAAGGCTACGTGAGAATGCTGGAGGATGAAGCTTTCTGTTTTTTCCTAACCTTGTTCCACAATCAGAATCAGAAAAACTTTATTAATCCCCAAGAGGAAATTCGGTTGTTTCAGTTGCTCTTATACACAGTATAGCAGTCAGAAATATCAGTTGAAAGTAGCATTAATTTCACGTAATTAAAGTAAAAATTAGAATTAAATCAAATCAAATAAAATAGAATAATAGAAATATATTTTATAAATAGAATAAAATAAAATAGAATACAGTGCAATGCAATAGAATACTGTGCAATTTGAGCTTTGTGATATTAGAGGCAGGAGTTGTACAGTCTGATGGCCACAGGCAGGAACGACTTCCTGTGGCGCTCTTTGGTGCATCGCAGGGGGATGAGTCTGGCTCTGAATGTGCTCCTGTGATTGTCCAGCACGCTGTGGAGGGGGTGGAAGGTATTGTCCATGATGTCCTGCAGCCTGGACAGCATCCTCCTCTCCATCACCTCAGTAAGAGAGTCCAGCTGCACCCCCACAACATCACTGGCCTTACAGATCAGTTTTTTGAGCCTGTTTGTGTCCGCCACCTTGAGCCTGCTGCCCCAGCACACAACAGTGTACAGGATAGCACTGGCCACCACAGACTCATAGAACATCCTCAGCATCGTCCTGCAGATATTAAAGGACCTCAGCCTTCTCAGGAAGTAGAGCCGGCTCAGGCCCTTCTTGTAGACGCCCTCGGTGTTCCTGGTGTAAGATCATGCCACATGTAGACATGCTGTATAATCAGCTCCAGAAGAGAAACGTTGATGCTGTCTACATCGCAGAAATCACCCAGACTTTCTTGAACCGCACGCAGGCTATCAGGTACGTTAAATGCATTATTATGTAGCCTAGCCTAATTGTTAATTCTCTGCCTAAATTATATGTAGCCTAGGATGCTTAGATGTCATCTTATTCTAATAATCAATTTATCTGTGAAGTTCAGTTATATGAAATATAATTGCCAGTAATTATAACAACCTTGGGTTTGGTTAATACATCCCTAACCAGTTTTCACAACTGACTCATAAAACTTTTGTATTGGATCAGGGAGGCTGTTCTTCATCTGTCTGAGGATGAGGAGTACAGGGTACCTGTTCAGGAGCCACCCACAAAGAAACGGAGAGCACTGGGACAAGACACACAGCAACATTTGGCACTGGAGGTAAGCACTTGCTTACACACACACAGAAACAGAGACATCAAATAAAATCAAATGAAGATGCATACCACTCGATATAGTAGTCCAGACTCGGTTGTTTATTGTCATATGATACATATGAATGATTACCGTTAACAATTTTGGTTTATCACACAATATAGGCTAGCTATCCAGAACAATGACTGTAGTGACACATGTGAAGACCTAATTCTTTCTCTCCTTTAAATTTGTATGTTTTCGCATAGGTATGCGACACCATCATGAGCCATGCCGAGCAGAGGTTTTTTTGGAATGTTCACAGTCTTCAGATCTTTCCATGGGGCGGGCACTCCACTTCATGTTGTTCATAAAATTGAGGGGGACAACCATCATCTTGGTTGTGAGTCACAAGAGTGCCAAAAAAACATGAACTTGCTCAGAGGAGTGGACTAAAAGCCTTCAAGTGCATGTATCGAAGATCACTTGACTACAGCATATCCTCCTCTCCCACTGAGGTGCTTCTGGAACAAACACTCACTGAGGGCGCCTTCAAACCAGAGCTGTTTGGTCCGCTTTAAACAAACCAGAGTTCTTCTCCTCGGACAGTCCGCTTCATTTGGGCTGGTGTGAAAGCTCATCCGAACTCTGGTGCGGACCAAAAAAGCGAACTCTGGTCCGCCTGAAAAACAAGGGTCTCGGTTCGCTTGCAAGTGAACCCTGGTTCGGTTTGGTTCGTATAGTGTGAAAGCTCATCGGACCAAAACACAGGACATAGGGACATGTACGTAGGACATGATGAAGTGAGCAAAACGCAATGCATGCTGGGTAGAGGAAGCACATTTCAAAACAAACATGGCGAGAGGACAAACTTGGACCTACAAAGAGCTCAAAGCTTTGCTTGAAATATGGTCAAATGACCACATTAACCAGCTTCTGACATCCACTCACGATGATATTTTTGTCAGTGTAGAACAGTGTAGTGATAAAATGGCCGTAATGGGTTTTAAGGAACAGCTGAACAATGTCAGATTAAAGTTAAAAAGATGCACCAGCAGTATCATAAGGTCAGAGATGTCCTTTGACAGAGCGGGAGCTCTGGGGAGGAAAAGGACAAGTGTGCCTGGTACGATGAACTGGACACTACACTTGGATCAAGACCCACTTCTAATCCTAAGTACATCATCGAGTCATACGAAGATGTGACAGCACAGTCGGCATCACCAACACCGCCAAGTGAAAAAGATGACTCCGCTGATACGATCTCAGAAAAAAACAGTAAGAGTTTGTGTCTGCTTACGGTGTTTCATCACTTCACATCAGCAAAACAACAAACAAAAAAGACCATGACCCGAGGCACCCTTGAGGATATTGTAGTTTTTACTTTACCTCAGTTACTGGTCTTGTATTATGTGTCAACAGACTCAATGCAGAATATTGTAATTTTCACTCCTCATGTTTATAGTTTAGTTGTTAAATGTTCTAAACCCTGTAAATCCATGTTACTTAACTGATTTGAAAACTTGTTTTGTCAGTGTTTAAAATATTTACTGTGAAATCAGAATACTTTTTTAAAATTTATCCTTTTTTTTAAATAAACAGGGGACCAGAGCTCAGTGGGACTATATCTGGAACAGGAAGAGGACACACCAAGCACCAGCATCCCCAAGACTGACCAAGGCAAGAGCACCCCATGGTGGGCTAGATGGCCCAGACCGGGTTTTGGAAGCCTTTATGCAATATAAAGGGAAATGGATGAAGCGGACAGTATCTGTGAAAAGCAGGAGACTGTTGATATATCAAATTTTATGAAAATGCAGCACGAAGCAGAGGAGCACCACAACTCAGCAATTTTTGCAAATTACAAGAGCTGCATTAACCCTTTAATGCATGAATTATTAAATCACAAAGGAATACTTTTAAAAATGTAATACTAGTTATATATGACATTTATGGTCACTCTCTTGCATTGCATTATGGGTCTGTTATGTTTTTAATAGCACTTTAGACCTTATGGGTCAAATCAAACGCTTTTATCTCGTCGCCGTGTTGTCACGTGGTTCATGGAGCTCCGAATAGTTCCAAAAAAGCCATAGCTGTCAGTCTGTTTGAATGATTTCGAGCTTGAGAGAGTTTTTTCAGTAAATATTAACTTTTTATCTACAACAATTGCTATCGTTGATTGGAATATACTCGTATGTGTTGTTGTCTTATATCACAACTTTTATTGACAGATGTTATTTTAGTGATCAGATTGCAGAATCAAAACGTTTTTTTATATTTGATTTTGGAGGGAATAGGATTACAAAGAAAGTAGGTGCGGTTTTTGCTGCAGCTTATTAAAGGCGATTTCCAATGAATATGAAAGCACGTTCGTTAGTTATGACTGACCACACATGGTTTTTTGTGACATAGAGGAACTGTTTTGTTGGTGCTAATATGGTATACAAGACACTGTCCGCAGTATACAAAGTTCATTATTCAGGACTATGCCTTCAGTTAGAACGGGATTTTTGCTTCAATCATGACAGCCCACACAAAAATATCAGCTTTCAATGTAACCTGGATTACATTTATTAGCCACTTACCACCTATCCATAGCTCAAGCCTCATTAAAACTAAAACTAAGTCACATACATATCCACGATCCCACCTGAGTTTTGCCTCCATGCCCACCCTCTTTTCTAGTTTTTACCACAATGCATGTGTGGAGGTGTCTTTGTGTGTGTGTGTTTATTTTGTTTTAGGACAACTGTACTTTCTTCATATCCTTGGTTTTCCCTCCCACCTCACAAGACTGGAAAAACACACTGTATTTCAGGACTCCTTACTGCATCACAGATTGTCCAACTCCACAGTCACAATGTCCATGTTTTGTGTATATTCTTGTTTATTGTTGTTCTTGTTGTGTATGTTTTGGTCACCTCATCATCAATAAAAAGATGTTGAAAACACTCTGAAATTACCATGCATTTAAGTCTTTGTTGTCCACATTTTCAGCTGATTATTCAGCCTTAAATTGCACACATATAAATGTTCAAAAACAGGCATGTTAAATGAATATTGGTGCATGCAAGTATAGCAAATACACAAGTTAAGCCATCGGTGAGTAAATAAACAGCAATCTGTTTGTATTCAACAAGTGTTACAAACCAAAAGATGTTAAAGGGGATGAAGGAAGTAACAATAAATTAAAACCCAGGTTAAAGAACAGTGTCGAGGGAAATTATGAAAAAAGTGATGTTTATTCTAAACAAAAATTAACAATAACTCAAAACAAGCTCAAAAGCCGATGTAACAGAGCAAACCTAAAAGGTAGGAAAAAAGACACAAGCTAACAGTTTACTTCAGGCTCCACTGCCACTGAAGTCTGCAAAGCACACACACTGAAAGGCACCAGGTCACTGCAGACTCCACCACTCCACACAGGATCTAAGTCAATGAGAAGAATGAGAGAGAGAGTCCACAGCTCTGTCTTGCCTCTTAATGGCCCAATCCCAAACCGCCCCCTACACACTCTCCCTACCCCTCCGTTTGGGCGTCCTCGCGGAGGGTCCGCCGTATTAAGGGCCATCCCAAACCACGTAGTGTGGAGGGGGAGTGGACCGTTCAGCCCTTAAACAGCAGGTCTGCATCGATGCAGGCTTTCAACGACAATTGCGGGAAGTGCACGGAGAGGAAACAACATAAATGTAAGTGCTGCATGTGTCCATATGTTCCCCACACCTTTGTCACACTGACAAAAAATTGCATAAGCCGTGGTTTTAAAAGATTTTAAAAACGAAACAAGCAAATCATACTCTATGCTGACGTTTGATATGATTGTGCAGCCCTGGCACCATAAAATGTGAGCACAATTGGCAGCATTACTTATTTCTTTAATTGGAATTGTCAGATGGTAATCGGATTGAAAGACAAGTGGGATCACTTAAATAATTGAAGTAGTCTAAAACTCCTGTCCGAGGGCGTCACAATCATTGCCACAGCGTAACAGCCAACAGCCATACACGGAGCGTCTTTCTGTTGCCATGGCCACAAGGTTTTCTGTTTTCCAGTAAAGTGAAGAGGGCCTCCCATTCCTTTACATACCCTCCCCCTTCAGTGGAAGTGCCCTCCATATCTACGAGTGTGACTTCATTTTGGAGTGACACTCGTTAGTGAAGGGGTAGTGTGGGCAGTTTGGCATTCAGCCAAAGACTTCCACTCAGTTTAATCAGCAGCACCTGCCACACCTTCGCTTCAGCAGAGGAACCTGGGGAGAGAGAGAGCAGCACAGCAGCACACCTACAAAACACAGGGCATGTAACAACATTTAAATTGACATTTAATTGAACTGGATTACAATGTTGAGTTGCAATCCCAAAAACTCATAAAATTAAGTTAAATTGTTAAAACTCATTGTGTTTCTTTAAAGTAACTTATATTAATAAGTTATGACAACTAATAGAGCTCGTCACTTTTAGTGGGCGGTCTTTCTGGAGCAACGTCGTGCATGTATACTGTGTGTCACAGTTAGAGCAAAGCAACCATGGAGGTGAGCAGTACTGAGTGAAGCTCATCTATGTTTTCAGTTAAAGTTGATTATATCAAAAATAGTGATTCAATTAATGCTATGTGGAGGTTTTTATAGTGTAACATTACTTTTACCTTCTGGAAATTTGAGTTTTGAAGTGAAACTTCGGGTTGTATTTAGAAAGCAATCAAGAGATGTGACAATTACCTCCACCAAGGAGGTAATGTTTTTGGGAGAGTTTGTCCGTCCGTCAGTCTGTGAACAAAATAACTCAAAAAGTTATGGATGGATTTGGATGAAATGTTGAGTAAATGTTCAGCATGGGAAAAGAAAGAACTGATTACATTTTGGTGTTGATTCAGATCAGTGTCTGGTTGAAAAATTAGATTTTTGTGAATAACTACTGAACTTAAATAGATATGAATTTGATTGCTAATGGTATGTTTTCATGTTCAAGGAATCTAAATATTTAGAAAAAAAAAGTAAAGTAAAAGTAAAAAGTAGGACAATTTTTTATGGTGAAAATCAGAATATGGGTGAGGACTGTGGCACTGGCGGAGGCCTGTGCTCTATGAGTGCGTTTCTAGTGATACTTATGTTACCAAGCTAGCTTAGTCCTGTTTGAAACAAAAGTTTATACATTTAAGTCGTATGAAATCTTTTCAATAGTTGTTGGGTACCTGGTGAAATTGAGAAGTTATGGTAAAGACGTAAGAAAAATGTATTGTAAAGGCATCAAGTATTCTTGGTTTAAGATACCTAGCCTAAAGACTCTTTATTTTAATCTCGTTTGACTTTGCCACATGGGAATGTAAAAACGAAAATGATGGGACAATTTTTTTAGAAGTGCATTTCAAATGTGCATTGAACATTTTGTTATGGAAAGTTTCCAATAGACTTCAGGCAGTTTCATCCGAGGTAAATTGTAAATATTGGAGAAGAATATGTACGGTAACGTCAAGTACAAATATCAAATCTTATATTACATACAACTGATAAAGTTTAAATAATAAAGAAGGTTTTGATTACAGGAATGGTTTTAGTGTTTTAGAGGGACTGAGTGACAATATGAGTCCAGTTTTCCATTTCTCTAAATTTATGTGTAGTGTAGTGTGCAGAAGATTTATTGTGTGCCCTGATTTATTTCTTTTTGTATTTTTATTCAGCAAAAGCAGAGTTTTTCACCCCAAAAGCTGCCACAGTCACCTGACCCTGACGTGGCAGCTTTGAGACAGTCCTGCCAGCTTTTATGTGTAAGTACTAAAAGAGTTTGGATTTACAGAGTTACAGTATGTGTGATATTTTTTATGGGTTAAAAACTACAGGAGGGCAAGTATTTAATTAACTGAATAATTTATTTAAACCCTAAAAGAGAGTCACATTTTTAAGGTTGTATTTCCTGAGAGTATTATTTAAATATCTATCATGTTCTAAATGGAGACAGATTTCTGTTTTTGTTGTGAAACTTCTGTGACATAAAGAAGCAGTGCTTGATGTGGTCAGAGATAATGTACAGTACTGCATTTCTTTACAGATGTAACATATTAGAGTTACAGTAAATGTAATATAACAGTCATAGGGATGTTTTCATTAGTGTGTAATTAACTGATTATTAAAATGGTTTGATTAAACTTCAAATGCCTGTCTTTGGATCGATATAAAAAGTGTGTCTACTGTTCTAAAAGTTTTTGTTAGTTTGTTGATTGGATGGGTCAAATTGTACATTTTTTTATCCATTGTTTTAAAAAATATTTTAGAGAGAGTTAAAGACTTTGAGATACTTGGTGTAATTGTACAATGTTTTTTAGTACTGTAATGGATAATCTCTCTTATATTATTTATTGATGCATTCCTTTTGTTGTCATTTCTTTCAGTATCAATGTTTGGATGATGCTGTCACAAGACGGGAGCTGTACTCTGGGTTTGGGCTGTGGAGCAGCCAGGCTCTCCAAACACTGCTGAAGGAGAGGCGCCTAAAGAGAGTGGAGGAGTGCAGGAGGAGGAGGAGCGAGGAGGAACAGCAGCATTTGAGGGCTGAGTTGGCCAGGCTAAAGGAGAGGGTCGAGATGCTGGAAGCAAGCTTGGCTCTGCAAAATGATGAAATGGTGAATATTTTATGCTATTGTTGTAGGTCTTTCTTTTTTTAAAAGATTGATTCTGAATGATTATGTAATTAAAAGCGTATTTGTGTCTTTATGGTTAGATGAGGCTGAAGCATCATGGTCTTCAGAGGAGCCTGGCGCGTCAACTGACAAACAGCCTGGAAATGCATCCATGGAAGAGCCTGAGGTGTCAGCATGCGAGAAGCTGGGGGTCTCAGACCCTGAGGAGTGTGGGGTCTTAGACTCTGGAGACTGTGGGGCTAAATTTATTTGAGGAGGGTTGTTTTGTTTTTTAAGTTATGAGTGGTTTTCAAATGTTAATTAAAAAGTGTTAATATTTAAAGTTTGTTGTCTGGTTTAGTTGATTTTAAATGTTTTCATAGCTTGATACCATAGACCAGGGGTGGCCAACCAGTCAGAGACTAAGAGCCGCTTTTTTGACTGTGTTACTGCAAAGAGCCACATCATACACATGGGCACACTTGAACATCGCCCCATCCCTTCCTCACATACACACACACGAACATCGCCCCATACACACACACAGACCTTTGCTCAGCCAGATTTAATGTGATGTCACACACCAACATGATAATGGCAGACACTGACTCCTACATTACTAAGACCACAGGCCAGTTATTTTCAACACTTAACATTGTGTGCTCTGTCTCACACACACAAACTCTCAGTTTAACCAAGTCCACAAACAAAAATATAATTTACAATGGTGTTTTTCTCTTACCATGCATGTTGCTAAGTGGGACTTCTGGCATTCCTTGTCCTGAACAATCCTCTTCAAATCTGGCTTGTATTCCGTTGTTGCCACTCGAAGCAATTCTTTCACTAACTTTAACTTACCCTGCAGGGTTAGGTTCAGTCTGTCCAAGTGACAGCATGTCGACCAAAACGGCAAGATCCATAATCCACTTGAGGTCCGAGAGCTCGGGATAGTCCTTGTCCTTCTCTTCCATGAACAGTTTTATGACATCCAAAAGCTCAAAGAAGCGAAAGAGCACCTTGCCTTTTGACAGCCACCTCACAGTGCAGTGCAGTGGCAGATCACCTGGGAGCCCTTGGTCCAGCTCAGCGATGAGATTCCTGAATTGCCTGTGGCTAAGTGCATGTGTGCGGATGTAGTTGACAATTTCCATCACAGGCTTCATGACGTTGTCTAAATTCAATGATTTAGACATGAGTTGCTCCCTGTGGATGATGCAGTGGAAATTCCAAAACTCAGGAAATGTTTTGTCAGCTTTGCACAGCCCTACAAAGCCCGTTCACAGATCCGATCATTGCTGGCGCTCCATCCGTGACTATTGCAGTTAATTTCTGTATGGGCAGATTTTCTTTAGCAAATACACCCATCATTGTTTCTTTCACATCTGTGCCGCGGGTTCTGTCTTTTAATGGCACAATATCAAGGAGTTCTTCTTTGATCACACAATCGTTTGACACAGACCGTGCAAATATTGCCAACTGTGGCTTGTCTTGTATGTCACAACTCTCATCCAATGTGACACTTAAATACTCGCATGCTTGCCAAATTACAGCTGCGGAGGGTGCGCTTCGCCTTGCGCGGAGAATAGACCAGGTTGGAGCTGGCGAGCATTTTTTTTCAAGAGCAAACGAGGATAGCAAGAGAGGGCCAACGAGCAGACGAGGGTGAAGCAGCGGCGGCACGAACGGGAATTTCTGAGGACTGGTGGTGCTCCTGTGGTTGCTGTGACTCTATGCCCACAGATGAAGAATGTCTGTGTTGCAACAAGTGGGACCTGTTGTCCAATATTCGTGGTCTCGATGTGTCGTGGGATGATACAGAAAGTACCCGACGCTGTGTAACTACATGAGAGGATTTCCCCCCTCTGATCAACAGGACAGTGCTGGTAAGTTGGTAATACAGCTACTTGTAAAATATATTATATTTGAGGAAATTTATTGTCAGGCCACCTTGGCTCAAGTAATATAATCATAATCACGTAGACATCCAGGTAAAGTAAGTTAGAGGAGGGTGCTCGAAACCTCCATTGATACCCAGGTGAATGAAACTATCCCAGTAAAGCACTGGGGGGAGGGGTGTGACCTTTCTTTGTCTGAAGTGATAACTGCGTTCTCAAACTTTGAAAATCCCTGTAGTCATGTCTAGTAAATGTGAATGGGGACATACAAAAAGAATTACTATATCTTGCTCCTCTCTCTCTCTCCTCCTCTCTCTCCATAGCCCTCCTCTCCCTCTCCTCATCCCTCTCCACCTGCTCCCTCAAAAACTCCATCATCATGGCGCTGTCCTCCCTGGCCCTCTTCCTCCCTGGCTGCCTGTCTCTGGTTGCCTCTTGGGCAGGGGTAGAGGCTGGTGTACTGACTGAGCCACCTGTAGTGGCAGTCAGACTGGATGCAACAACCAGGGGCGGACTGATTGAGTGCTGCATCCATGTCTGAATACCACTGCCAGGTGGCAGCAGTCACACCTCCAGCCTCTACCCCCTTGCCTGTCGGTGGGTCCCTAAGCTCCTGAGACAAAAAAAGACAACTTCTAGCTGATACTGTATTTAAATTTACAGTCTTCTATGCATCATATACACAGTACATTCATTTTTCTTTTGTTATATTTAATATATGGCTTTTGCAAACTACACTTCTTTAACAGAACAGTACCAGAAACGGTTTCAGTAACCATTACAAACAGAGGCAGGTCATTACCTTGTACTTGTCCTTTAAATTACACCATTTCTTCTTGGCCTGCCTCGCTGTTATGGGCAGGCCAGAAGTTGTCACAAAGTCTCTAGCAAGACAGGAGAATATAAATCAACATTCATATATATATCATCATAAAACGTCTTTATAATGCCCCTAAACGTACAATAAGTAACCAGACACATCATTACTCACTCCCAGCCAGTCTGGGCCGACCCACACCGCCCCGTGAAGAGGGCTTCATTGGCCGCCCGCCAGTGTATGAGGGCCCGGGTCTCCTCAGCTGTCCCTGGACATTAGAGAGTGATACCGTCGTAATAAAGGACAATGTAATTATTTCACATCTACGCTGAAACCACAGACATGTAACACTGCAACAGTTAGCCTACGAACAGTTAACCTATGAACGCAACTTTAGGCTGTATTAGCTGTACTGAAATACCGACATAAAGCTGCTCAGTTGTTGGTGCTGCTGAAGCTAGCTTAATGTCCCCTTTTATCGTTACCAAAACCACCCGCATCGTCCGTGTAGAATTCATCAGGGATGACTTTTATTCAACATTCAGGTTTTAAACACAACTCCATCACAAATATGTATCTTATTCTTACTTATTCTTCTTATTACTTATCTTATTAATAATTTTACGTGGCAACGTTACTTACAATTGTGACTCTTCTCCTCCGCCATTTTCTGTTCTCTGCTCCTTCGTGGCGCCGAACGGGCGAATTGCATTCTGGGATTGTTGCTGCGAGAAGTCCGCTCAAGTTACGTTCGGAAGCAGACTTAGCAATCGGTGCGGGGCAAGTCCACATCCGGGTACGTGAACCGAACTTGTCTCGATGCGGACTTAGAAATGGAACAGGACTTCGGCTGTGATTGATGAAGTATCACGAGTCCGCAAGTCCAGAAGTACGCTGAAGTACACATATTGAGAAACACCTTTTGTTTTAGGCATTATGTGAGAGCTGACAACTTCTGAGTTGTGCTACGGCTTGAATGTAAGCAGGAAACCACTCTAGGCCTTTGCATGTGCAGTGCTGCTTGTGACATGAAATGGCCTCTTATATACCCTGGGAATCAATTAAGCTTAAGAATGTCAAATAGGACATAAAGTATTATGTGACCAGCTGCATTTTTTGTTGTGTTCATTGTATTATACGTTTAGTGGTACCAGATATTAGAATGAACAAGAAATTGAAGAAAACAAGGGTGGTCTAATAATTTTTTCCATGACTGTATATGTGTGTGTGTGTGTGTGTGTGTTAGGGGTGAAACATTTTGTGCTACGAAATTTCGCGAAATAAATGACAAAATAAATTAAAAGACGCTCAAAATAAAAGGACGAAATAAACCCTCCTCGCCTCCCGTAGCTAAACACTCCCTGCTATATGTAGGAGGATGAAGTGGGGGATCTAGCTGACACTCCTTGTCAAATAAATAGTTTGTGTGGACCTAGTTTGGCTTCCCATGTTAAAGACGAGAGAACGATGAGAAGATTGCGGACAAAACAACCCTGTGCAAAATATGCTGCTACAGTTTGCCGTAGACTGCGTCGAGAACAACTACCGACTTTGAACTGCAGACAGGCAGCGGCTGTATTGTGACGTCCGTCAGACGTAAAAATTAAAGGTGACTCGGACTTGTGAATACCTGCTTTTATTTAACAGTCACTGTGGGCTGTGACCATGCCAACTACAACTTTAATTAAGGAACAAAACAGTGAGTAGTAATCTCTACACCTCCTGCTAACAGCTCTCTCCCTCCTCGCTAACACACACACACGTTTCTCAATATGTGTACTTCAGCGTACTTCTGGACTCGTGATACTTCATCAATCACAGCCGAAGTCCTGTTCCAATTCTAAGTCCGCATTGAGACAAGTTCGGTTCACGTACCCGGATGTGGACTCGCCCCGCCCCTATTACCAAGTCTGCTTCTGAACGTAACTTGAGCGGACTTCTTGCAGCTACAATCCCACAATGCAATTCGCCCGTTCAGCCACAAAGGAGCAGAAAACAGAAAATGGCGGAGGAGAACACTCACAATTGTAAGTAACAGTTGCCACATAATAAGTAATAAGATAAGTAATAATCTTATTAGATAAGATTATAAGAAGAATAAATAAGAATAAGATACATACTTGTGATGGAGTTGTGTTTAAAACCTGAATGTTGAATAAAAGTCAACCCTGATGAATTCTACATGGACGATGCGGGTGGTTTTGGTAACGATAAAAAGGGGACATTAAGCTAGTTAGCACCAACCATTGAGCAGCTTTATGTCGGTATTTTAGTAATACAGCTAAAAGTTGCGTTCATAGGTTAACTGTTCGTAGGCTAACTGTTGCAGTGTTACATGTCTCTGGTTTCAGCGTAGATGTGAAATAATTGCCTTGTTCTTCATATCGACGGTATCACTCTCTATTATCCAGGGACAACTGAGGAGACCCGGGCCCTAATTCAGTGGTGGGCGGCCAATGAAGCCCTGTTCACAGGACGGCGTGGGTCGGCACAGACTGGCTGGGAGTGAGTAATGATGTGTCTTGTTACTTATTGTACGTTTAGGGGCATTATAAAGACGTTTTATGGCAACATATATATATGAAGGTTGATTTATATTCTCCTGTTTTGCCAGGGACTTTGTTACAACTTCTGGCCTGCTGATACCGGCTAGGCAGGCCAAGAAGAAGTGGTCCAATTTAAAGGACAGATACAAGGTAATGACCTGCCTCTGTTTGTAATGGTTACTTAAACATATTCTGGTACTGTCCTGTTAAAGAAGTGAAGTTTACAAAAGCCATATATTAAATATAACAAAAGAAAAATGAATGTACAGTGTATATGATGCATAGAAGACTGTAAATTAAAATACAGTATCAGCTAGAAGTTGTTTTTCTGTCTCAGGAGCTCAGGGACCCACCAACAGGCAGGGGGGTAGAGACTGACTGCTGCCACCTGGCAGTGGTATTCAGAAATGGATGCAGCACTCGATCAGTTCGCCCCTGGTCGTTTCATCCAGTCTGACTGCCACTACAGGCGGCTCAGTCAGTACACCAGCCTCTACCCCCGCCCAAAAGGCAACCAGAGCCAGGCAGCCAGGGAGGAAGAGGGCCAGGGAGGAGAACCTGATGGAGTTTTTGAGGGAGCAGGCAGAGAGAGAGGAGGAGAGAGGGCAGAGCGCTTTTTTTTTTAAACTTGTAAATAAATATATAAAATGTAAATAAATGTAGTTTTTGTTCAAAGTTCAAACCATGATTCATTCAAATATGGTTTCCCAATAGTTGAGACATTTATGTGGTCTTAAACCGTGTCAGACTGTTTTAGAAAAATATATAAACATAGTTGATATACAAAATATTCATTATCATTTGGACTTCTACTGGTGCATCTATTTATCCATGTATAAACTAAGTAGGTCAGAGTTGAAGGAAAGAAATACAAGACATTCATTGCGATTTTAAAAGGTTTACTGTTGGCAAGATATTCTACTTAGTATGTACATTATTCATTAGAAAATATGGTAATGTTTGAAATTTACATTTTATAACAAACAAATGAATGGTTATGCTTTTAATAGCTGCAATAACATTTAACTCCAAACATTTATGTGTGCAATAACATTTCACTCCAGTAAGCATTTAACAATAAGAAACCGATTCAAGAACTGATTAAAGATCTGATTAAAGAACTGATTCAAACTGATTAATTACAACTCTAAAAAATAACTATTTACACTGTGCCATGAACACCACTCCTTTACAGGTAGTCATGCCGCTCCAGAGATGGAGGTAAAACATCTGGAGCAGATGTCTGGGCAGCAAGCCTGCTCTGAAGAACGTTCCTAGATGAGTGTCGCCCGATGGCATCTGGGCACTCGACGTCCCCCTGGTCTGGGCCTTCCACCTCCAGCTGCTCCTCCTCCAGGATGTCCCCCGCTGCCATGCAGATGTTGTGCAGCATGCAGCAAGCCCCAACAACTTTTGGAGCAAACTGGGGCCGGATCTCCAAGGCACGGAGAAAGATTGCACACCAGCGAAATTTGAGGACACCAAAACTCCGCTCAATTATATTTCGAGCCCTGGCGTGTAATCTATTGAACCTTGCTACAACGCGACCTGGTAATTAATATTCATAGAAAAAAAATATTTAAATGTATCATTATAAAAAAATTCAGTTTTTTTTTCAATATGTTTAGCAAATACATGTCCTTACTTTGAACAGGCTGCCGATATGGGGTGATGTTGGCCACAGGAAACTGCAGACATGGGTACCCTCCATCACCCAGCAGGAAATACCCCTCTGGTGGATAGAGGGCCTGCTGGTACATCGGGGACCTTCTCAAGACCAGGGCATCGTGCACAGACCCGCGTTCCCGATGTAGACATCAAGGAAAAGCCCCCTGGAGTCGCAAATACCCTGCAGATTTATGGAGGGGAAAAGCCTCCTCAGGGCTGTATGCTTACTGTTTTAAAGTGGTAGCACTGGTGCTAGTCAGTTAAAAATTTTAGTAGCACCAAGAAAAATTCAGTAGCACACCTGAATGCACAGTTAAAATGTTTGTGAACTTATTTGATATCAGAAATGAAATTTCATTTGTTTAACAACAGTAAGGGGCAGATTCTTCAACAGATTCTTAACAGTTCATCAACCCATGCTGATCTGAAAGAGACTCTTAGATTTGAGACACAGACTGTGGTAACTTTTTTTCTTGGACCAGCTTTTGGGTAAGGCCTAATATCCTGTGGAGTTAATGTGTTGGTGGAGGAGGCTGGGTTACTAGGGCCTGGAATAGCTTCTTGGTTGGTGCCTGGGCCTGGAGCACATGTGACAATTTACCCCCAAATGACTGTGACAAGTTTCCCCATACGACCATGTTTGCTCATGCTAGCTCTATCTTACAGCTAGGTTAAATCAGAAAAATGACTGAGGTATGGCTGGATGCCAGTGATATCTACTTTAACAAGTCCACATGTATAACTGCTAGGATTTATATCTGAATGAAGCTTATTTAAAAAATATGGAGTTAATATTTTTTTACTTTGGGTAGTGGAATATGGTTAATTGGTGCTCATCTCAACATAAAACCACTTCACACTCTTTTGTTGAAACGTCTGTGTCTCCATCTATCATAATGGAGAGGTAACACGCGTGCTTGATTTGACTATGAAGTTCACATTTCATTCCGCTATTTTCCCTGCTAACGCTTCTCCAGCATCCACACAGTACTTGCAAAACGTTGCCTTCTTGGTCTGATCAAAAACAAGCCATGGAAAGTCCTTTAACCACTGCGAGTTGAAACGGTAAGTCTTGCGGTTGTCCAAAGCGACGGTACTGTCACTTGATGATGAAGCGGTAGTGTCCATACTCCCTGAAGCGACAGACGATTCCTCCGAAAGACGTCGTCTTTTCTCTACCTTGTTGTCAATTTGACCACCGGTCATATTTACAGATACCACCTGAAAATATTGTTTAATTTTGTACTTCTTGCTAGCGGAGAAGGAGCGCTGAGCATACTGGGAAATGTAGCCCGTAATAGTTGAATTGAGGCGCATACCATACATGTCAGATCTACAACTCCCATTGAAAAGTTCTACCAACATAAATAATATTTTTCTCACTGCATGATGCCTTCCTGCGCAACTCTTTCACACACGTGCAAGTGTTTACATATTTCTCCTAGCACATGATGACTTTTATTCGCAAATGCGAAGAAAACTGTCGCACGATAGAGGCCTGTTCCTATTTATGTAGGCCTGCCTTTGTGGCCCTCCAGGGGCCCGGATCCTGATGTGGCACCCATCAATAGCACCAGCAGCCCAGAATACCTCGTGGCCAGCAAGACGGGCAAAGCCCGCGCCCACCTCCACCATTTCCTCTTCCTTGGGGAAATGGATGGCTCCGTGCAGGGTGTCCATCATTTTACTGATGGTGCAATGGACCACCCTGCAGACAGTAGCCAGTAAAGATGTCTCCTGCAACCCTGTATGATGCCCCACACGCCAGCCAGTACAGGGTCACCAGCACCTCCATCTCTGCACCCCATCCATGGGTCCTCTCCAAGGGCAGCATCTGGAGCATCATATTGATGCTGTCTCTGGAGAGCCTGAAGGCTGGTTTGGTGTCCACAGTGGGAAAAAACAAAGTCAGGATGGGTACACCATGGTTGGGTTGAGCATACCTCCTGGCAGGCTCCTGGTCCTGGCCACAATGAAAGGGGTAGAAATTAAAAAAAGAATATTCAATATTGTAGAAAGGGGTGTGGAACTGACGTCTTATTGCAGTCGACAATCAGCGGATGAAGAGGAGACACAAAGGTGCAGAAGGTAGCGTATTATTTCTTTCGGTGTTTGTAAGTATTTACAAAAACTATTGATCGATATGCTCTCAGCCGGTAAACAAAGGGTGCTCGTGGAAGTTCTTCAACGTAATATCTCTGTATGTGTTGATATACACCGTGTTTCCATAAAGTCAGCATTTTCCAGAAAAATCAAAGATGTTAAATGTATATTTACACTGTGTGTGTGCATGTGTATGTGTGATTGCCGCTTTCTGTCTGTCTAGTTTATCTGTTCATACTATTTTATTTTCTATTAAGGACTGGTTACTGTGACTGCTTTATTGTTAGATTTAAATCTGTGTAAGAGTACAACAGTATAACAAGAACAATTTGCTCCACTTAAGTCAAAGCTGCTCACAGCAGCTGGACTTACAGTGATAAGATAAGATAAACCTTTATTAGTATTAAGAGTTTATTATTCCAGTTTTCCCCCTCTGGAAAGAAAGGGGGTTATAATAGTTACTGCAGTGACATCTATAATGCCTCAGGTGGCACTTTATTCCATTATTGTCAATAATACTTTATTATGGATTTAAATGTAATTTATGTTAGTTTCATATGAACTCTATTAAATCAGTTTAAATTCAGTAGTGTCTTTAAGTTCAAATACCTATATCATAATCAAAATTTCATGTAATTTAAATCCAATTTGTATTTCACTGCCTTTCAAAAAATTAGCACTTTATTTCTTAATGAGTTTTCACTGGAGAAACGGATGCTTCTAAATACCTTGGTTGCAGAAAACATTTATTTGTATTAAAGGGCAATGTAGATACTAGATGGTGAGAAGTCCAAGAATGATAAATAAACATACTAAAATGAAAGCAACACAAAGTGGTAAGATATCACAAAATTTATCCACAGCACAGCAAATAAGAATAATAACCAACATAACATTGAAAAGTCAGTGCAAATAGCAGTAGCAGCAAAAAATAAAACAAAAAAGAATTTGGGGGACAAAAAAAATTACAACTTGTCTAATATATGCCCAAGTAGGCTCTCAAATCCGAGGACCTGCTGGCCCAAATGAAGTCTGGCCAGCAGGTCCTCGTTTCGCCTTTGAGTTTCCTCATGGCGTCTCTGACACGCCTTCTCAGAGTCGCAGAGAAACTGCAGGATGTCGTCCGTAACCCAGTGGTCTTTTCTGGGGTCTTGTGGCTGTGGTGGTGGGTGGACTGCTGGACTGTGCCGGACTGCTGCTGCATGACGGTGTTTCGACGATGGTTCGGTACCTGAGGGCCTAATCAACTCCGGTCTCCTTACCTGGAGCCCTGTTTTCATGCCAACCACAGGGAAAACAATATCATGTTGCCCACCCAGGAGGTCATCCATCTCTTTGTAAAAGAGAAACTGCAGTCCCTTTCCCTGTGGCCTTGCTGCTGTCCTTAATTTTTTTATAACCATCAATCAAGGTGCTTCACTTTCTGGCCACTTTATCGGGACAGAAGACTTCAGAGAACTGCCTGCCAAGCTTCTCTGTGGACTCTTTCCACATGTTTTTTATTACACCTGGCTGTTTTCAGTCATGAGTTCAGCTCCTTCAGTGTCTTAGGCAGACCACTGCCCTCTTTCTCCAGGTGCTGACGCATCAGGTCAATAAGAAGAGGTGTCTGGTCCTTGGTGAAGCCCTCGTTTTCAGGCATGGTACTTGATGATTCGCTGATGGGATCATCATTTTCATCGCAGCTCTCTACGATACACACAAAAGTAAAATTTGGGTTACACAGTGTTCTGTAAAAGTCACTTTTACTGAACTTACCATGATAGATAGACAGATTTATTTCAGACTCAGATAGGTCCATAAAAAAGACTTAGTGTGATGGTATGAAACCAGGTGTTTTAGTGTAGGACCCAAAAGCTGAGATCGGAGGCAGGTTGAAGGTGCAATTAAAAGGTATTTATTGAACAGGGTTGAAGGTGAATGAATATGACGATGGTTGGAGTGGTGTGGGCTCGTGGAAGCACTGTGGAGAGAGAGAGCAGAGGCAGGATGAGTAGGCAGGCAACAATCCCAAAAAACACACAAAATAAGCACAAAGGCAAAAATACTCTAAATCAGAGATTAAGTTAGCTTAGCTCAAATAACCATAAGCTACTTAAAGGGCCAACAAACCACAAGAGATGTGGAAATTCACTGGCAAAGGTGAAGTCTCCACGAGCCGGTTTTGTAGGTGAGTGATGAGGTGATCTCCTCCAGGTGTGCAGCTGCAGAGGAGCGAAGGGTGCAGGAGATGCAGGGATCTTTTGGGGGGGGGAATCCTCACACTTAGAACAAAAAGACATACAAACAAACAACAGATATGAATACTTTGACTGACCTGTTTTGGTGGGACTGTCCGTAGCCATAACCAATTTAGCCACAATAGTGCAATTGGCGTCCATATAGTATGTGGTAACGTCGTGGGCTCTCTGGAACAAAGGGCCCAGAAAAGGTGTCCCTTTGTCCTGATCTAGACACAGGCTGGCGTCCTTGTCCATGTAGACTTGAAAAAAGACAAGAAAATGTTAACACAGCCATTTGCTTCATGAACTTTTCTATGAGAGATGGTTTGGATCACAACATTTTCTGTTATATCAACAGTGTGGATGCCTGTTGTTTGGCTGGACTTAAGAAGAGTTCAATGTGTAAACATCTAACATCTTTGTGCTACATGATCTATTAAAAATATCCAGAGCTTATGCAGAGCCTCAGCACATACACATTTTATCCCTTCTTTGTAAAAATAGCCAGTAGAAGACACGAAAACAACATGTCTGGTACTCTACCAGGCTATTGTTTTTAGTGGATGTTAGCACGCTCGACGTTGTAGTTCACACATACGACATAACGAACTTAAGTATCACTATGGCAGCATTTCGTCATGTAAACATCAAACTTTACTATGTATATGGCTGGTTTAGTGCGGCTAAAACTACCATAAAGTGTGAGTATGAAACACCGGGGCTCACTTGCTGTTTACACCGGGGGCTGCCATCTTTGATTGTGATCTCGGGGGTGGCGAGGTCTCCCCGAGTTCCTAGTAGGATATTCCGACCTCGGGGGGCGTTCCAGATAAAATTTCCTACTCGGAAGTGGGAAATTCTGACTTCCAACCACAACTGGAACGCACCATAGGTTTCAGCTCAGAGCGGTAAGACTCTAAAGAAGCAGCGAAGCTCTGCAGAATTCGTCGTTGTGACCGTCAGATAATAATTAACAACAATTACAAGTAAAACAAAGTAACGTTATATAACATTTGTATTTGTTGTCACAACCTGGCTCAATGGCCATGACAAAAACGAACCAGATGGGTGAATTATAACAATAATCAGGTATTTTATTTACAAATGTTCCTTCAAAGTGCATGGAGCAAAGATGAGCGGGTGCAGGGCGCAGAGCGAGATCGAGAGCAAGAGAACCGAGTCACTGGAAGCCAGCCTTTTATACGGAAGTGGAGCAGCGGGCCCAGGTGCTCCACATCTGATCAATTACCCTGAGCGATTCCAGCAACCTCGGAGAGAACAAAATATACATAAATCAAAGTATTCACAAAGGCCGTCACACCCCCCCCCATAAAGTCGGGGCTCCATGGGAGTCACCGGCTCCAGCACCAACACCAAACCCAAATAACTAAAATGACCAATTAATAACCAACAAATACTAACAAATCTTTCATACCAATGATGAACAAATGTATATACAAAACCAAAGTTTGTCAGCCCAGCAGTGCGTTCTGCAGACTACCCCGCCCAACTCTCAGCAACTCCGGTACCTGAGAAGCAGATTAAGAGAGCAGAGCACAGCAGGCTGCAACAATACAGCACACAAGGCATCAAACACAATAAACAAGGACTCTAAAGGTCAGAAGTCAAGGCATAGGTGCACGGGACAAAGCATCCGCCATGACATTTTCTGTCCCTTTAATATGCAAAATTGTGAGGTCATATGCCTGTAAAAATAAAGACCACCTAACCAGTCTCTGATTGGGTGTCCTAAGAGACTTTAAGAACGTCAGGGGGTTGTGATCAGTGTATACTACTATGGGTGCCCCACCCACATATACATCGAAGTGTTGCAATGCCCAGATCAGAGCCAGTGTCTCCTTCTCAATAACAGAATAATTACTCTGATAACGATTGAACTTTTTGGAGAAGAAGCTAACTGGTCTCACCACCCCGTGGTCATCCCCCTGCAGCAAGACTGCTCCTGCTCCCACCTGACTGGCATCCACCTGCAGCATAAATGGCCGGTCAAAACACGGAGCTGCTAAAACAGGAGAAGAGCAGAGCAGGCATTTTACATTCTCAAACGCTTGCTGGCATGCTGAAGACCAGACAAATTTTGCCTTTCCCTTCAGCAGCTCAGTCAGCGGATAAACAACAGATGAAAAATTTTTGCAAAAACTCCGATAGTAACCAACCAAGCCCAGAAACCGTTGGAGTTCTTTTTTGGTTGTTGGCTGAGGAAACTTGGAGACTGCACAAACTTTTGCCTCAACTGGGGCAACGCAACCCTGGCCCACCACACGGCCAGGACACGTCACTGTTGCCATCGCATACTCACATTTGGCCAGATTTACAGTAAGTCTAGCCAAAGCGAGCCTCTCAAAAAGTGCGAGCAGCGCTGAAGATGTGAGTGCCATGTGTCACTGTATACCACCAAGTCGTCTAAGTACGGCACAGCCCTCAAACCAGCTACAACGCGGTTCATCAACCCGTTGGAACGTCGCAGGAGCATTTTTTAACCCGAACGGCATCACCTTATATGAAAACAAACCTGACGGAGTAATAAACGCAGAAACCTCCTGTGCACGCTTGGACAACGGAACCTGCCAATATCCTTTAAGTAAATCAAATTTGCTTACGAACCCACCTGATCAATACAATCATCCATTCTGGGCAATGGAAAAGAATCAGACTTTGTGACTGCATTAACCTTCCTGAAGTCCGTACAAAACCTGGGTGTTTTATCTGGTTTTGGCACCAAGATACACAGAGATGCCCAGCTGGAGAACGATGGCTCTGCGATGTCATTTTCAATCATGTAACTAACTTCTGAGTCAAGATGTTTAAGTTTTTCAGGTGCCATGCGATAAAACCTCTGTTTAATTGGTGGCGCACCACTGACATCAATGTCATGCTGGATCCAATCAGTACGAGATGGCACATCACCAAACAAACAAGGATACTTACATATTAACTCAGACAATTCCCGACGCTTGGACTCAGGCAGGTGAGACAGGATTTTATCTAAGTTTTTAAGCGATTCTGAATTTTTTAAACAACCATATAACAAACCGTCATCAGGCTCAGGAACCCCATCTCCCTCTGAACCCTCCATAACAGAACTCACAGCCAGAACAGGACGCACAGACTCAGAAATTTTACCTACCCCAGGATCAGACTCACGCTT
Organism: Scarus forsteni; assembly: GCA_036419115.1. Lineage (NCBI taxonomy): Eukaryota > Metazoa > Chordata > Actinopteri > Labriformes > Labridae > Scarus > Scarus forsteni. The sequence continues at coordinate 715,403 of JAZDUH010000478.1, forward strand.
ATAATAAGGCTTCAACAAAGTGATGTGGCATAATTTTGTGGACTTCTTACGGCCGGTGTTGAAATTATATAATTAAGATCAGACAGTTTCTCAACAATATTGTAAGGGCCAGAGAACTTAGCCTGAAATGGTGATCCCACAATAGGGAAGAGAGCCAAAACTTGGTCTGCTGGACTGAACTCCTGGTGTACAGAGCGGCGATCATACAGCTTTTTCATTTTACTCTGGGTCATCTGCAATTTCTCTCTTGCTAACGTTCCAGCAACAAACAAACGATGACGAAAACCATTTACAAAGTCAATTAAATTTTTGGGAGGTTCAGTCTCAAGCAGTCATCTTTAAGGACAGACAACGGACCACGCACAGTATGTCCGAAAACCAATTCATTGGGACTAAACCCTGTGCTTTCTTGAACTGCCTCTCTACAGCTAACATCAACCATGGAAGACCCTCTTCCCAGTCCCTGTCTAACTCAGTGCAGTATGCCCGGAGTAGAGATTTCAGGGTCTGGTGAAACCTTTCAAGCGCACCCTGGCTTTGCGCATGATAAGCTGACGACTGATTGTGCTTGATTTTTAATGCTTTTAGAACCTGTCCAAACATATGTGAAGTAAAATTTGAGCCACGATCACTTTGCACAATTTTAGGGATGCCAAACACTGAAATAAATTGAGAAAGTGCCTTTACCACAGATTTGGTTGTAATGGAACTCAGTGGATACGCAGCAGGATAGCGCGTGCTTTGGCACATCACGGTAAGGAGATACTTACTTCCAGATTTTGAACACGGCAAAGGGCCAACACAATCAACTATGAGGTGTTGAAAAGGTTCACTTACGGCCGGTATTGGTAGAAGCGGAGCAGGTTTCACAGATTGGTTCGGCTTCCCTGTTAACTGACACACATGACAAGTTTTTATAAATGCAGACACATCTCTTTTAATACAAGGCCAGAAGAAATGTTTCAATACGTGCAGGTATGTTTTCCTGACACCGAAGTGTCCGCCATCATCATGGGCCACTTTCAACACCAGGGAACGGAACTTAACTGGAACCACTAACTGGAAAACAGCCTCTCCAACAGAATCACAGCTGAGGTGCATCCACTTTCTAAACAGTAAGCCATTTTGTATACAGTAGCCAGTGGCAACATTTTTTATTTCAGCTGCTGGTAAAACCCGATTAAACATTTCCTGCAGTGAAGGATCACTCTGTTGCTCCTGGATCAGCTCACTGGCTGACACAGCCAGAGGAAAATCAGACAGCGACGGGCCCTCAACTGCAACAGCATCATCATCATCATCTGTCACAGCTTCAGGCTCAGCCTTACTCATGGCACGCGTAACCACACAAGCTGGAACGACCTTTGGTAAATCAAGAGAAGCATTAATGGACAAGATATCAACAGGATCAAGTGTCAAAGGTGAAGGAGCCGACTCAGACCAAACTCTGCTACCAGCTAACCCATTACCCAAAATAAAGTGAACTCCCTCAATGGGCAATGCAGGTCAAACTCCAACTGATACCTCACCATGCACCAGTTCACAATCAAGGACCACCTTATGTAAAGGAATTGGTAGGACCGTCAAACCCATCCCATGACTGAGTATACTGTCCCCTGTATCAGTTTTATCAGAAAATGAAAGCACAGAATCCACAATATAGGAATCATAAGCCCCTGTATCCCTCAGGATTTTAACTGGAACCCTTGACTCACTACCTACCAAAGAAACAAAACCATCCCGAATGAATGGGGAATACGCAGCCAAAACATCAGGTTCTAACGCGGAAACAAAAGCTTCAGAAACTCTGCATGCGTAATAACGGGCGCTGCTGCAGCTGCAGGTTTTACATTTGATTTTACACATTTATTTCTAGCTTGTAGAACATGACAGTCAGCCTTCCAGTGCCCCGTTTGATGACAGTAATTACAAACCTTGCCTCTGTCAAAGTTGCCTCGCGTTTTAGTGTCAAATTTAAATGTTCCAACCGTCCCTGAGCATAACTGCTCCGCCCGGGCGCAAAGGATTCTTCCCTCGCCAGCCCACATTATCTCGCGCAACAGCGCGCTCCCGAAAGTTGTTTTTATGAATCAGCTCAAACCCGTCAGCTGTTATAGCAGCCTGGGACGCAGTCTTTAAGTTTTTTTCATTAACAAACGCGGCAATGCGAGGTGGAAGCACGTCTTTGAACTGTTCTAAAACCAACAACTCACACAAACCTTCAAAAGTTGTGACATCAAGAGAAGTTAACCAACGTTTGAAATATAAGGACAAATCTCTGGCAAACTCTACAAACGTCTGGCCGGGACGTCTCTCCCACGACCTAAAACACTGCCTGTACGCCTCCGGAACAAGCTCATAAGCCTTCAGGACTGCAGCTTTAACCTTCTCATAACTACAGCTATCCTCGGCGCTCAAAGAAGAATATACCTCCTGCGCCTTACCTGTCAGGACACACTGTAACATTAAAGCACAGTCTTCATCAGGCCAACTTCTTGCTTTTGCCACACGATCAAACAGAACAAAAAATGAATCAGGGTCTCTTTCATTAAACTGAGGCAATAAGCGCAAATTATTAATGTCAAAACGACTCTTAGAATCATGTTCACTCTTATCAGCAGATTGCTCACCTTTTTGGCTTAAAGACAGACGACTCACCTCCAGCCTGGCTTTTTCGGTTTCAGTCTCCTGCCGGATGCGCTCAATTTCAATCTGTTTTTTAAGCTGAAGCTCATGTTTTAATTGATCATGCTGTAACTGTAACATAAGAAGCTCTTTCTGCTGTTCAAATGTGAGACCCTGTGTTTGGACAGAAAACGGGGAGACGGCAGGGCTTTCCTCTTGATCTGCCCCAATAATTCCCATTTCCACTAATTTTGTTTTTAATGTTACTTTGACATTTTCTTTTAAACGTTTATCTCCCAAATTAATACTGTAGTGCTCAGCAAGTTTCACCAGCTGTTCTTTTGTGCACTTTTCCAAATTCTCCTCGGATGGAGCAGCAACAAAGGATTCAATTTCTGACATTATCACAAATTATTCAAACATGCATACCATGGAACAACTATTACGCACCAACAGGACCTATCAGGCACCACAAGACCACCGTGTGCGCTCGGAGGAACACCCCGAGCCGGTATGGAGTTATCCCGCTATCTGACGCACAAAACCCCGCTACCTAAACTCCTCCCTAGTCTTCATGCAACGACTGGCGGCGGGTTCTTATGCACCTAAGACCGCTGGCCCGGTTGAGCGACTAGCACGCTAGCAACCCCCCCGGAACCACGGACATGCTCCCAAGCAAAGCTTTAACCACACGCGTCACAGCACTACCAAGCCCCCACGCAACAAACCCAAGGGGGAACGCTGCTACAGCCTACAAGGGAAAACTCCACACCAAGTTTACGACAAAGCACACAGGGATACTTTACCTGATTGTCCTGCCACACACATAAACAAAACCTGCCTACGAGGATCAACGCCGAATCAACAGGGTAAGTAAACAACTAAACCCAGATAAGATTTAGAGTCCAACTTAATAAACTAACTAACTTACCCCGATCAAGAGCCAAAATAATCAGTACCCTTCTCTCAAAATCCTCACGAATACGCGTGAAGTAGTGTTTTAACAAGGTAAACAAGGAAACAAAAGGAAACAAGTGCGCCAAACAAATTTACGCACGTGCGCTCTCGCCGGCACAAAGCACCAATTAACAAATTACTCGTCGGAAAGCGACAAGAAATAAACAAATAAATCACAGATTTACAAACGAGCACCCCCAGACAAACGTTTTACCTTTATCTTAGATATTAATCATCAAAACAGAGTCCTGACCGAAAAAGAAACAAATTGCGCAACAAGTTAACCAAATGTTTCAAGCAATCAGCTATTCAAACAAACCAAAATACTCACTTGCGCAGCAAAAAGGAGAACAATACGGTCGGACGAGCCCCCACTTTGTCACAACCTGGCTCAATGGCCATGACAAAAACGAACCAGATGGGTGAATTATAACAATAATCAGGTATTTTATTTACAAATGTTCCTTCAAAGTGCATGGAGCAAAGATGAGCGGGTGCAGGGCGCAGAGCGAGATCGAGAGCAAGAGAACCGAGTCACTGGAAGCCAGCCTTTTATACGGAAGTGGAGCAGCGGGCCCAGGTGCTCCACATCTGATCAATTACCCTGAGCGATTCCAGCAACCTCGGAGAGAACAAAATATACATAAATCAAAGTATTCACAAAGGCCGTCACATTGTTCAGTCCCTTCTCCTGTTAAGGGTGCGTTTCTCAGTCATAGTGTGCTACTTGCAGACTAAGGACAAATGACCTGTCTGACAGACACTGACTGTACATAAAGCTGGGCTGAAAAGTAAAAAAGAAAAGGCAAAAAAAAATAAATAAATAAATAAAGAAAAAAGTCACAAAATATTATACCCCATGTGTTTTTTTTTTTTTTGTAAATTAGTTTGAGAATTGTTTTTTGTTTGAAATTGTCAATTTCATCAGAGAAGCACTTAAACACTAAAATTTTTGTATTTATAATTTTTCTTTAAATAAAAACAGATTTTTCTTTACATCTTATTCTTGTTTAAAAATCATTACAATATATGAAAGTTATGAAGAGTGTTAAATGGTGACCTTTTGGTGTTAAAGGTGACAACGAAATATTTGGGTGCACCTAATCTTTGTGCTGGTACACCTTGAAACATTTTTTTAGGCGCACCGTTGCAACCAATGCAAAGTTAGTCTGGAGTCCTGAACAGGTCAACCCACTGCAATATTTACCTTTGACAAGTCCACCATGACCTGCCTGATCATCTTCCCAGCAGCATCAGCTCTGCATCTACAGTAACGATCTCCATCAGGCGTGGGAAGTGCTGGTCAAGCGCAGCACAGAATGTAGAAAGCAGAGGCACAGTTGGTATGTGCATGAACTCCTTATCAATCTGAAAGACATAAACAATGGAAGACTTACTCATTCTACTTAAGCATTATGGTAATAAACAACAAAGGATGGCAGAATCATGAGTGATTACTTTCTGTTAAAACAATTTGTCAATAGACAAAATGGCCTGTTAATCATGTGTAATTTGTCATTATTTTCCTGTTACATCTGCATACTGAAGCCTCAGCACACAAAGGGCATTTACCTCTTTCTGCGTCAACAGAGCTGGCCATCTGCTTTTGAAGTCCGCAACCAAAGGCTGTCCTTGCAAAGCTTTTTGTCTCCTGTATGAAAATGTCTTGTCCATTTTCACTGTCACTATATGATCATTGTTTCTCTTCTTAATCTCTGAGAGCAGTGCAACTCTCTCCTTTTCCAGACTCTCAGTTGTTTCTCCCATTGGGTGCTCTGGACAGTAGTTAACTTCAGCTCTTCTGGGCTTTTTCACATTCAATGCTGCCAGAGATCTGTCTTGTCCCCTGTTCTTGACTGAATTTATCATCCAAGCCCTCTCAGTTTGGTCCTGAGGTTGGCCATTTTATACTTCAGATTGATCTTCCACCCGTAACAGCCATTGAAGGATCCCTGCTCCTTCAGACATGGATGTCTTTTCACAAGAGCTTCAGCAACATCATTCAGATCACAGTCAGTTGGGTAGGCTTTCAACTTCACAATTTCTTCAGTCAATCATTCCAGAATGTGAGACTTCAGTTTTGGTGAAGGACTCAAACAAGGTTCATTAGCACTGTAGTCAGCGTTGGCCTTTTGAAGTTCCAGTTCAGCTTCAAAATTGAAAGAAGGGACTGCGAAGGTACTTGGCCAAACCCAATGCCTTGTAGATGGCGACGAATCTAAAGATGAGGCAGGCTCTGTGTCATCTGCATCAGAAGACAGTGATGAGGACTCTGTAAGGCTTCGGACTGTGAGGTGACATGCGGCTGCATCAGGGTCTGTAGAACTTTGCAGCAGGACTGCCTTTATAGTTGCCTCGTCACTTACTTCAGAGATCACAGAGAGGTTCATAAACTCATTTCCAAAGTCTGCATCTTGGTATTGAAGCCGAAAATCTCGTTGTAATTCAAATTTTGTCTTCATAGTCTTGCATAATTCCTCTATGGAGTCGGGTATCTCCGCTGGTAGAATCAGCTTCCTGGCATCATTTTCACCAAGTTTAATCCGCAGTCTTACTGGTTGACTCATTGTGGGAGCCTTAAGGAATAGAAAACAAAAAGATATCCACAAATCAATTTCAATTTATCTGTTGAAATTGAAAAGCTGGTGTAGTTAGCAATTTCATATGTTGACCAGGCTTTAGAATAAGATAGAGAAGAATAAAACCTAAATTCTAAAAAGTAATTCAAGTCTTCTGAAGCTCTGATGTGCCAAAATGTTTAAAAAAAAAATCACCAATTTCATCTTTTTAGCCAGTTCACTGTAGCATGAAGCTCTCAATTTGGGAGTCATGTTGGCTGCATTTTATTCTTTTTTGAACACTAAATAAGTCACTATATGCATGCAGATGTTTTTCTCACTCTCTGTGAGGGAACGTTCCAGGTAGTACTTTTACACTAATTGTGCAGATATGCAAGCTCTTGTTAGCCTGTCCTAGGGCTGCTGTCCGAGAGTGTGTGTAAGAATGCAGCTCCCATGTGAGGGGCTGTAGGTAGCATTTAACAGATTAACAATTTTTGTCTGTCAAGTAAAAAAGAAAAATAAATACATATCAAGGCTTCAGGACTAATAAAGATTTAAATGATCAGCCTGAAAGCTTTTTTTCAAGGTCCTGTTCAACATTGCCTAAAATATCATCACCATGTTTGCTGTACATATTTAGCAATACTTTGCACTGTGTAAAGTTAACCAGACCTTCCATCAACCTCAGTGTAAGCAGAAAATTAAAGGAATTCATATCTGTAGTGATGTGGTGTCAAAGGAGACACTTATAAGTATATTGTCCTACAGCAAGTTAGGAAAGGAGCACCTTCAGAAGAAGCAAATCGTGGCAACAGCATGGAAAGTGAGCATTTTAGAGAGCACTGCATTTGAGAAGGTCAATATAAATAAAATTATCTCAAATTATTGTACTGCTTAATATGGTCTTGAAAAACACTTTTAGCCACCTAAACATTCAAGTGGTCAATTTATTTTGAATGATGCTCTTTAGTTTAAAGGCAGTTCCAATTTAAGGTGATTAGACCACCATTTAATGCAGACAGTACACTGATTGGTAACAAAATACCATAATGGGCCAAGCAGGTTTTTAAGTAATTTATTCAGTTTGAGGAAAAAATACTTGGATTCTCTGGATTCAGTAGAAGACGTACATAGTGCCTGGAAATGTTCGGAGCACTAATGAAGTCAAATGTAATTAAATAGGAGAAAATACTCTAATGTAACCTATTCAGGAAAAAAATTCAGTGAATTTTTGGTGAGATCCATGATTTTTGAAAACAGTTAATTAGAAAAATCCTAAATAACAATATTTTAGTGTAAAAATGTATTTTCTGTGAGGGGTTGTCTACAGTTTGGTGTTCTAAGAGTAACAAGAAATTAAAAAAAAATGTAAGTTCAAAAGTTGTTTCCTCTTTGTGCATGTAAACTGTACTGTAAACATTTGTTTTGAAAGAGCAACCAAGAAATACACAGTCTACGGTCTCGTTACTTCGCAAATGTGATCCAATATGAATAAAAAAGTCTCGCTCTGTACACTGAAAGAAAAAGATCATTGGATTTACTTAATTTTAATGTGTACATTGGTCCCACACTATCAAAATGTATAGATCCAACATCACTTTCCTCTTTATCCCAACACAATATTTCTCTTTAGATCAAAACATTTCAATCAAGTAAGACTGTTTAAATGGATCATGTTGAATCAACGTAATATTTTCAAGTTACTATTGCTCCAATTAATCGTGTAATTCGAACATAATTTCATTGTCTTGGAAGTTTGATTGTCATATGGAATATGAACTTAATTTTATCATGTTTATAATTCTCAGAAGTATTGTGTTACCTCTAAGCAATTGTATTATGTCTCTGCTACAAGAGCAAGAAATGTAGATCTGACTTAATTACATTTAGATCAACCTAAATTCATTATACACTGTTTTGTTTAAAAATTCAAAATCGCAAATATGAAACAATGATAGAATATGTCATTAACAAGAACAAACAAGGAGTCAGACAAGTTGTTCAGTTAACTTTTTGCTGTATTGACTTTTGAAAAATAGTCAGCAAGACATACTTTACCAACAGATTAAGTATTGTCAGTGCAGTTTTTCTCATTTCAGTGTTAAAGCTCAAAACTGTGAACCTTGCATCAACAGAAGTGATTTTTTTTTACAAATCAGTACAGCATGACTACTGTAAGAGGGCTGCTTAACAGAAATACTGCCAGTTTTACAGAAGATGTAGTGGGTACCATAGAGGCATTGCCACAACTATGCTTTTTAAAGCATTAACTCTACATAAACTTCTCTTCACAGTCATGTACATGACTAGTTTTTTGTGACTAAATTTTAGTGCTGACACAGTGCAACACTAGTGCAAAAACCAGAACAATACCATTCAACTTGAGAAAATGAGCCTCTGATCTCCTAGAATCCTAGATCTGCCCCTGCCTTCAAGCAAGATAATATTCGGAAGCAAGCAAATTTCATCATTTACCTTAATACAATTATCACTCTCTGAAATGTTGACGCAAAATTGGTTCATGTAAACTCCTGTTTTTTCCCTTTAACTTCTTGTGGTAAAGGGCACCAACATGTTCTTTCCTTAATACAGTCCCCTCTATCACATGACCATCACGGACTCTTCTCTCAGAATGCTCAGACATATGATGGACAATCTGGGCAACTGGGAAATTGGGGCCCCTCACCATCGATTAACATGACAAAGGAAATTCTCCAAAGGAAACCCAGATATCTCATCAATACAGCCATGCCTCTTAACATCATCAACTAAATGAACAAGGCCATGCAAGTTTTAGACAAGATATTTTTAACATTGTTTACACAAATAAGTATTTTCTATAAGAACTAAAAATGTATGTATCTATTGAGCTCAAAAGTAACAAACTGTCCTTTCTGGGTAATGTTTGGCTAAAATCTGAGTACAAATACATGCCAAAAATATCAGAAATCTTAATACAAACCTGATTATCTCCTATGGCATAATTGTGTTAATGTGTACAGTGATACCTACAAAGCAACACTAAGCTTTTTCATATATTTATACAGTAAATATGTAAAAATGTCAGCCTGTTATTTTTTTTTTGCTTATTTTAACTATAAAATGTCATAAAAATGTCATATGAGAAAGAGATTTTGCCCATTTGTCCAGAACACTTTGAACTTTCAATATCTGACAGTAATTTACAATTTCCTGAATGTTATAAGAGTGAAATAACAGGCAAAAAAAAAAAAACAGTGAAATAATGGCAAAAAATGCAAAACAGAATTTGGTTTTACAGATTTAGTGAGGAAAAAACACTGAAATTGGACATGAACAACAGATATTGCATAATAAATTTGACAGAATAACAGTATAACATAAACTAGTGGTAAAATTTTTCTAGTCTTGTCTCTCAATGTGCTAAAACAGAACAGAATGAGAAAGTAAATACAGGCGTTTTTTTATATAACACATATTTAGAATACAGTTTTTTTCTAAATCTTTGTCAATGTGCAAAAAAAAAAAATTTTAATATGGTAGACAGGTGATTTTAGAACAGTAAAAAGCATATTTACAATATATTGCTTCAAGTATTTGACTCTCAATGTGCAAAAACAGGAGAAAATCAAAACTAAATATAGGCGTTTTTTCTAGAAAAGTGCTAAACTTTTATAATTGAGGTTCCTGAGCCTTTGTCTCTCCTTGTGCAAAGAAAAAATATTACAGAAAATTATAAAATATTCCTGAAATAGACTTTTTTAGTCTTCTTCTCTAAATGTGCAAAGAAAAGACAATCTAGAAATATAATATACTGTTCTAAGAACAGTATAAAACATAGTTACGTAAAGTTCTTTGAGTGCTTGTGTCTCAATGGGCAAAAACAGAACAAAATGAAAACTATGTACAATCATTATTACAGAAGATTATGAAAAACACCTGAAATACATTTTTTTACTCTTCTTCTCAGAACAAGAACAGAACTTCTCAGGGCAAAAACGGAACAAAATTAAAACTATATACAATTGATTTTCCTCCACCTCTCTTCTCTCTGGCTGTAGACACAGTCCCCTCAAATCTCGTTTTCCTGATGGTACTGCCAGTGACAGTTCCTTTCTGGCTGCAGACACAGACCCACACCACAGGTCTCACATTTCCAGGCAGTGCTCCTCTGACAGAGTTTGCAGCGTAGTCGCCCCATGCTGGCTCTCTGGGATTTTATTTGCCCGCTGCTTGTTGGAACTGGGAGATGTTTTCCTCCTGGGGTCTTCTGGGGCTGCAGTTTCAGGGAGACTCCCATGAGGTGTGCAGCAAGCTCTTCCTGAAATGCTGGTGTGTCATGGGCCTCTGCTGCATGCTGCGACACTGATCCTTGTGGATCATGAAGGACTTTGTCACAGCAATGTCGACCAGATGTTGAAAACAGTGGTGGGCCATCTCCTGGTCTTCTGGTGAACTGAAGCTGTTCCAATCATCTGGTCAGAGGTGTCCACTCCTCCCATGTACTTATTGTACTCGGTCACAGTGGTGGGCGGGGGGATGGTGATCTGTTTGGGTTTTCCATCCTGGCTCTTGTGCCAGCGCTGCATTGTGTCCCCACTGTAGACTGGATGGATGGTGGAGCACGGGGAAACCTCTCTGGTATCCATCCACTTAACAAAGAGGAGATTCTCCTCTCTGATCCAGCGGATGCTGCCTCGTGGAGACTTTTTGTTGATGGCGTTTTCAAGGGTAGTGGGAACACCAACTCTCCCCTGCCTGTATGTCCCACAAGCTCCAAATCCCTGCTGACTCAGATGTCAGAAGAGGAGAGGACTGGTGTAAAAATTATCGGTGTAGATGACATACCCAGACCCCAGGTACTCCTTCTTCACTAAGCCAGCCACAACATCCAAAGACAGCCCCTTTCCTGATGCTATCCTGGACTTTCCTGTGTAGAGCTGGAAATCAATGGTGTAGCCGTTTATGTCAGCCAGAACAAAAAATTTCAGCCCCCACTTTGTTGGTTTGGCCTTCATGTACTGCTTTATGCAGAGCCTGGCTTTGGTCGGGACCATCCTCTCATCCACTGAAAGGTGCTGTCTCGGATGGTCGATGACTTTACACCTCACAGAAATCATCTGCATCAGAGGTCTGACTCGGTGGAGGCAGTCATAATCAGCTGTGCCTTTTTTCTCCTCATTCATTTTGTCAGCATCTGGGTCACTCATGTGCAGATTGGACAGAATGGCCATGAAGCGGTCAGGGGACATGATGGAGGCAGGAAAAGGCACATGGAAGATGGTACCTCTACGCCAAAGATCACTCATCTTCAGCAGGTGGAGGACTGACATGTATAGCAGCATGCCGATGAACTGCTTTATCTCATCTGGACTTGTATCGGTCCAGATGAACTTCCTCCCTCTCTGTAAATTCTCTGCTGCATTCTTGTTGGTGCAGCCACACAGGAGTTTGAAAACAGCAGCATCAAAGAAGTGGGCAAAGATCTCGCCAGGGGATGGGTTTCCCATATTGAGGGGGGGTTGTACACCAGGGGTACGTTTTGGGTTGAACCTCAATGTCGGAGGGACTCCATTATCAGGCTCTGCCTCAGTTCTCCATCTTGACTGATGTGGTGAGCGGCTTCGGACTCTGGCAACATTGCCAGAACCTCCACCATCATCTCCAGCACCCCCATGGCCTCTCTGAGTGCACCCTCTGCCTCTCATGCTCCCAGGTCTCCAGCTTGAGGATGGCTGGTCCTCATCAAAAGACAAACTGAAAGTAGTGGAAATAAATATTTAGCTGGTTTACACACTAAAGAGTACTAACATGACATGATACACTGTGCAAACACATCCATATACATACACTCACTATTTGGTATCCAAAACTTCGAAAAAAAAAATCCAAACATACATTGCAGGTGCCAGATTTTCTCATCTGGACATTTGTGCGAAAATAAACATGCAACTTTGAAATTCAGTGACTCAAAACAGCTCTAAAAAGTGACCACAGAATATAAACATAGATTTATACACACAGTTACATCTCTAAAATAAAAACTCAACACGATCCCTCTGTCAGCTGCTCCATCTTCCTCCAAACCCTCTCTGAACCTCAGAGGTGGTCTTATCACCCGGGATGGCCGTCTTGTAGACATTTCTTTCAAGAAAACACACAAAATCGCTGCTCTGCTCCTGTCGTTCGCTCTGTTGTTGTTCGTCTCCACTACGCTCTGCACCCCCCCTCTGTGGGTGAGGGGCGGAGAACAAAGGGGCAGTTTCGCGGTCTTCCGGCAACAGCGGGAAAGTAATTACCATATTAACCCCTTGTTGGTTGTGAAGAGCAACTTCTCAACTTTCAAGAGACATAAAAATTTTTCTGATAGGACAAACCATCACGTAGTTACGGTAATGCAAAGTGTGCCTGCGCAGATGTGTCGTGGCCGACACATCAGGCGGAAGAGCGTTAAAGGCTCTCTTCTCCTCCTTCAGGAGAGCCTTTATCTCAGGATTAATCCAGGGTTTGTTGTTGGAGAAGCACCGTACAGTCCTGGTGGGTACAGTGTTCTCCACACAGAAGTTAATGTAATCCGTTATACAGTCTGTGAGGTTGTTGATGTCCTCCCCGTGAGGATCACAGAACTCCTTCCACACAGTTGACTCAAAACAGTCCCTCAGAGCCTCTTCAGTCTCCTCAGACCATCTCTTAACTCTTGGTCACAGCTGGCTGCCTGTGGAAAAGTGGTTTGTACACGGGCTGGAGATAAACCAGGTTGTGGTCTGATCTCCACAGGGGAGGGAGGGGTGATGACTTGTATGCATCCTTGGTGTTTGCATACAGTAAGTCCAGTATTTTATTGTCTCTGGTGTGGCAGGTGACATACTGGGTGAAAGTGGGCAAAGTGGAGGATGGAGAGGTGTGATTAAAGTCCCCAGAGATGAGGAGGAGGGCCTGAGGGTGTTTGGTCTGTAGCCAGCTGACTGCAGAGTGCAGGGTCTCACATGCAAAGGCTGATTATTACAGTTGGCCTGACACAGGCAGACTAATGCAGCACCATTCTTTAACAGATACTATGGCAACGAGGGGGAGGAGGCAGAACATGTTCCTTTGATCTTTCCTTGCTGCTGATTGGACCTCTGGATCAAAGGACGTTCCTCTGGTGCTGCTTTGGTGATTCCATCAGTCCATATATGGACATAGACTCTGATATGTCTATATAAGTAAGATCAGGATACTGCAGACTTAATTCAACATCAGAGCAAGAACAATGAACAACACAGAGGCAAGTACACAGACCAACACTTTGGTCAACAAGGACCTACTCAGGCCACTTATTGCCTCGTTTGTGGACCAGCTGACATCCATACAGTGGCTCAATCTAAAGGCTGGATCACTGGACCTGAGAACAAAACCCAAACTGACGGAGATGTGTTTGGAATTAATCGATGTTGCAGCAACACACATCTTTGAGCTCTTGCAGTGTGAGAGTGATGGTGCGAGCATTATGTTTGTGCCAAAAGACCAGGTGTCTAAGTGTCTTGGAGACATGGGCAGCATCATAGCACAGACATTGGCTGAGAAGATGGGTGTTAAGGGTGACATCCAGAGCTTGAGCACACAGATACTGACAGAGCTCATAGTTGATGAGGTTACAGAGAAGGTGAGCGACGAGCTCTCTAGCTTGGAGGAGTGAGAAAGCTTTTCCCCGGAGTGTGAGGAACATCGCACAAAACATGTGGCAAGAACTTTGTAACATTATGCCCAGGATACCAAAACCCATGAAGTCCAGGAAAGTGACCCTGGTTAATGAGTTTGAATGCACTTCTAATGAGGAGGACTTCCTGCCAAGGCCTGGGTCCTGCAAAGCATCAGAGCTATGATTCAGAATTACTCAAAATCTCATCACTCAGATCAGCAAAGACAATCTTGACTGAAGACTGTCTTGGCTGATGCCCAAAATAATCCGTTACATTTATTACAAATTGAAGTAAATGTACGTTCAGTTCTTACCCAGAATTTGGCACAGAGTTTGACAACATCCTGTCCAGCAACTACTTAGAAATGGACATCATTTGAACTTGAGAGCAATCTTGATCAGGCCAAATAGCAACAGGCCTCATTGTATGGTTGATTCAGGTCTCTCTCCTCCCTCTGTCTTTTCCTCTCCTCCTTCCTCCTTCCTGTCTCTTTCTTCACCTTCTTCTTCTTCTTCTTCTTCGAGAGAGAGAGAGAGAGAGAGAGGGAGAGGGAGAGGGAGAGAGAGAGGAGGAGCTTTTCAGTAAAAGACATACAGATTATTGTGTATGTACTAATTATGTAATGATATAAAATAATTTATATACCTTAGATATATGACCTAGACTAAGTAAGACTTAACAAAAATATTACACTATCAATGACATATCTATGAATGAATAATTAGTTTATGGTTCAGATTCTACTGACAAGTTAAATTATAAAATGTAAAAAGGATCTGCTCCATGCTGTGAACGGTTACTATAATTATGAAAGGGTTAAACAAATAATAACAAACAACAACAGTTTCTACAGCTGTCTTTCCTTTATTTAGCTGCCGATCCTCAAAACATACTTTCTAAACAATTACATTGGAAAAGTTATTGAGCCATTATATATTTTTTTTACTGACCAACTCTTCTTGGCCCAGCACTACACTGTTTGAATCATTGTCATCGTTCATCTGTATGCAGTAGAGGCCTAACCACATTTATGTTGTGGCTATTTGCTGAGGCAGGTATTGCTGCACATGAAGTGCCTGCGACATAGAAACATTACCACCCACTGGGCATGAGCTGTGGTTTATACCTCAAAAACCTGCTTGCATGTGGTGGCAGCAACATGCAGCAAGTGCAACATGTGACGCCAGCATCATTTAGCGGCACCAGCATTTCACAACAGCAGTATTTGGTGGAAGCGATAGCGGTAGCGACATATTATGACTAAAAATTTGAGACAATGCACAAGTGTTACAAACTTGCTGTTAGTCAAGTGTGTAATTGAGGTTCACTCCAGAAGTACAAGAATTCATGTCATATGGTCTAATGATTCAAAGCTATGAAAACATTTAAAATAAAAAAAAACAGACAACCAACTGAAAATATGAACTTTATTATTAAATCAACACAAAACTAAATGAACATAAAACAAATTAACAAAAAAAAAATTAATCAAAGTCTCTCTGTACTCCCGGCTCCTCTGGCTCGCCCCGGTCACCCCCCATCTCCCCCGGTTCTCCAGGCTCTTCGGGCACTTGCAACCTTCCTTCAAGGTCTGCCAAACATGAAAACACAAATATAATTATTAAATACATAATCATTCATAATCAATCGTTTTAAAGACAAAGACTCAAAAAAATAATATAAAATATTCACCATCATTTTGAATGGCCAGACTGGCCTCTAACACTTCTATTCGCTGTTGCTGTCTCCTCAGCTGCTCTGTTAACCTCTCTGTCTCCGCCTCAGCCGTCCTCCTACAGATGATTTCCACCTTTTTGAGGCGGCGCTCCCTGATGAGTGCCCGAAGGGCCTGGGTCCCCCAGCTCCCCAAATCTTCATAAATTAACTCTCTGTCCACCATAGTGTCCAAACATTTGTACTGAAATAAATGACAACAAAGGAAAACATCATTGAATAATGGAAGAAACAGTGAAAGAAAGAACTCTGGATGAGTTTGAGGAAGATCAAATACCTCAAAGCCTTTTATTCTCTCTAAATTACATTTTAAACACATGGGTAAAAAAAACTAACAATTTGACCCATCTAATCAACAAACTAACAAAAACTTTTAGAAGAGTAGACACACTTTTTATATCAATCCAAAGACAGGCATTTGAAATTTAATCAAACCATTTTAAGAATTAATTACACACTAATGAAAACATCCCTATGACTGTTATATTACATTTACTGTAACTCTAATATGTTACATCTGTAAAGAAATGCAGTACTGTACATTATCTCTAACCACATCAAGCACTGCTTCTTTATGTCACAGAAGTTTCACAACAAAAACAGATATCTGTCTCCATTTAGAACATGATAGATATTTAAATAATCACTCAGGAAATACAAAATTAAGAATGTGCCCCTCTTTTAGGGTTTAAATAAATTATTCAGTAAATGAAATACTTGCCATTCTGTAGTTCTAACACCAAAAAAAAAAACATCACTCATACTATAACTCTATTAATCCAAACTCTTTTAGTACTTACACACAACAGCTGACATGATTGGCGCAAAGCCACCAAGTCAGGGTCCTGGGAGTTGGGCAGCCGCGATGGGGAGAAGTTAGGGTTCTTCTGGATAAACATACAAAAAGAAATAAATCAGGGCACACAATACATCTTCTGCACACTACACTACACATAAATTTAGAGAAATTGAAAACTGGACTCATATTGTCACTCAGTCCCTCTAAAACACTAAAACCATTCCTGTAATGAGGAATTACATTCCTGTAACCTTCTCTATTATTTAAACATTATCAGTTGCATGTAATATAAGATTTGATATTTGTACTCATATTCTTCACCAATATTTAAATTTACCTTGGTTGAAACTGCCTGAAGTCTATTGGATACTTTCCATAACAAAATGTTCAATGTACATTTGAAATGCACTTCTAAAAAAATTGTCCCATCATTTTTGTTTTTACATTCCCACGTGACAAAATCAAACAAGATTAAAATAAAGAGTCTTTAGGCTAGGTATCTTAAACCAAGAATACTTGATGCCTTTACAATACATTTTTCTAAGCTAGCTTGGCAACATAAGTATCACTAGAAAAGCACTCGGAGAGCACAGACCTCCGCCATGTGCTCAGCCATATTGGGATTTTCACCATAACATTAGTCCTACTTTTCTTTTATCTAAATCATCTACATTTAGATTCCTTGAACATGAAAACACCATTAGCAATTAAATTCATCATGATATCTATTTTAGTTCAGTAGTTATTACCAAAAATCACATTTTTCAACCAGACGCTGATCCAAATCAACACCAAAATGTAATCAGTTCTTCCTTTTCCCATGCTGAACATTTACTCAACATTTCATCCAAATCCATCCATAATTTTTGAGTTATTTTGTTCACAGACAGACAAACTCTTATGAAAACATAACGTCCTTGGCGAACGTCATTATCACGTCTCTTGATTGCTTTCTAAATACAACCAGAAGTTTCACTTTAAATCTCAAATTTCCAGAAGCTAAAAGTAATGTTACACTATAAAAACCTCCACATAGCATTAACTGAATCACTATTTTTGATATAATCAACTTTAACTGAAAACATAGATGACCTTCACTCAGTACTGCTCACCTCCATGGTTGCTTTGCTCTAACTGTGACACACAGTATACATGCACGACGTTGCTCCAGAAAGACCGCCCACTAAAAGTGACGAGCTCTATTAGTTGTCATAACTTATTAATATAAGTTACTTTCAATAAACACAATGAGTTTTAACAATTGAACTTAATTTTATGACTTTTTGGGATTGTAACTCAACATTGTAAGCCAGTTCAATTAAATGTCAATTTAAATGTGTTTCCACAAGTTGACAATGTGATTTTAAAAATGGTAACCGGATCACTTATAAACTGGCTATAGCAGCAGTATTAATGCGAGGTACAAATAGTGCCATAAATTTGGACATCCTCTTATAAAGGACTTATAATTATGATTAGACTTTTTCACACACTTAAGCAGGCGCTCCATCTGGTTTCTGTTGCCTATTAACTGTAGAAGAAAACAGCAGATGGAGGACGTGAAAAGTCAAGTGGCCGAGGACTACTTTCTGTCTGCACGCTTGACACGACCGATGGCAGCGTGACGGTGCTGTCTGGACATCGAGAGAGAGGAGCGAGTGGATGAAGGTCAGTAATGCAACACAATTAGTAAATATGGTTGTAAAGAAAAGACTTTATTTCACAGGGACATTTTTAAAAACAGGACATTGATACAACAACTTAGTAATGCCGAGCAGTGGTAGTGGAGGGGAACCTAAATAAACCATAGCTGGGTGAACTTTTATAACTTTAATTAAAACAAATGACAGGTGGCTGGGACGAATATGAAATATGTATGTATCAAAAGCACATTTATGGTGCTTGCTATGACTTATGTTTGATAACACTGCAGTCAGCACCTCAGGAGTAGCATTGTGTGCCAGTAAATAGGCATGTCCTTTTATTTTCTATTTCATACACGCACACCTCGGCGGCTTTTGGCTGTGAAACACGCCAGTTGCCTGTTACTGTCAAGAAAAGCTACAAGTTAACCTCGCTAAACTTCACCCCAGCACACTTAAATAAAATTAAAATACAGTATAGACAGCTAACAACACCTTTGTCCATGTGACGTGTTTGTAGGCGAGTGAGTGCCTAATAGCTAATGGTTTTGTGTTATGTTCAAGGTTTTTGTTTGTGCATGGTGCTGTTTGCAGGTAGCACGTCAGAATAAGCCCTGTATAACTACCCCAATAAGCCATGTCCCAAGTTTTTTTCTTTCTTGCCTCACATGCTTTACTGGGGTGTGTGTGCATGTGTTGGGGGGGTCTGTCTCCACTTTTGTGTCCAATGGTAATGTACTGTGTTCTGTGTTTTAGTTGCAGATGATCAGTTTGATCAAATCAGACCACCGTGGATGAAGTGGAACTGCAAGTTTTGCAGTTTTGCCACTTAAACTTATATTTAATGTTTTTTCCTCTTCTTTTGCTCGGTTCTCTTGATCAAGCTCAGCCCTGATCAAAAAGGATGAATATTTGAAAAAAATATGCAATTTAACCTTTAAATGCCAATTTCATAGGAGCTGTCCCAAATTAGGGGATTCTCCCTTTGACCCTGTTTAAGCTGTTTGTGAGCCTCAACTTTAGCTGCTGTAGAAACATATCAAATACAATTTGTTTTCTTTCAGATCTGTTCAAGCCGTTATGTAAAATATAGAATTAAAAAAAAGTCTTTTAGCCCTCTAAATACCTATTTCATTACATATGTCATGGATTTAGTGAAAAATACAGCATGAATGATTTTCCATATTAAAATGATGAGAGACTGGAGATATTTGATGTGCTGTCAGTCTTGTCTCCAGTGTCTGATCATTATTTATATTAAAAATCATTTGTGTGTTTTTTCCCAAATAAATGACATTTCCTTAATATCCACATTTTTTAAAAAATATTTATTATTTTTAATAGAATTTAAAAAAAGGATGAAAACAAAATGAATTAATTATGTATCTGATTTATTTTCACAGCAGCTAAAGTCGCCGCTTTTAAACAGCCAAAACAGAACATAAGGAAATAAAGTTAAAATATGATGCTGCAGAAAACAAATGCAAGTAAAATATTTTATTGACCTTTGACATTTACAAGACTGTAAAAGAATCTAAAAGTTTTCTGGTCTCTGATCATTTTTACATTGAAAATTTGCCATTCTGTTTTTTTCTTTTTCTAATTCAGAGACATACCCTATGAAAGTGACATTTAAAGGGTAAAAATCAGTAATTAAAAAAACATAATTACTGTTGATCAGGCTTGAGCCTGATGGAGAGAACCAAGCAGAAGATATGGAAACAAATATTTATCTAATTTCTTTTTACAGCAGTTACTTCGGTGACTTTTAACAGCAAAATGTAGACATAAGGGAGTAAAAATTAAAGTACATGCTTCAGACAAAAAGTCATGCACCAAAGTCAGTGGGTTTACTAACCTTGACATATCCATGACTGTGGTCAGCCTCCAATAATTTAGAATAAAAATTTGTTATTTTTTCACATAATTACTGACATCTCTTCAATAAAAGACCAGAGGACAAAAATGTCCTCATAAAAACCTGCTATAGGAATAAAACAAATTAATATTTAGCTTCTTTTTTGCTGAATTTATTCAATCATCTTCAGCTCTAATAAAAATACCAAATATTTCATTATTTATTTTGTTATAACACTTTAAATGCCAATTTGAGTTCATGTTTGATTGAAGTAATTGAAATGGCATTTAAATGATTAAAATAAATAATTACATATTTGGTGTTGTTATTAGGACTGAAGTTGATTAAAGGCCCAATATGTTGGATTCCATTTATTCTGCTCTCTAGCTCCCTCTGTGGTTGTTGAGTGTAACTGCACCGTCGTAAAACCGAGCGCCGCACAACAAGCGTGCATTTGTTTACATAAAGAGGAAGGAGCAGTGAGCCAAAAGGACCTCCAGAGAGACATATAAACCATGTGGACTGATAAGGTACAGTCTGAGCATGTTTCTTTCCTAATATATCGTTTTTCAAGCATTAGCAGTCAGTAGTTAGCTCAGTGTTTGCATGTGTATTCTGTAAGTTTGACCGTAGCTGTTAGGTTGGGGCGAGTGGCTGGTGTATAATGGCGACCCAGGAGGGACTCGTTTGTTACCCGCCAACAGAGAAAACTTTACGTGTTACAAACTTTGTAAACTAAGCTGAGGCCCTCTGAGACATGACTGTGGTAGGATGACTCTATGCTCTCTGCAAAGCTGCTAAATATGAGACAAAGAAAACGCTGAAAACGAGTTAGACAGTGGGCATTAGGTAAAAAGTAACGCTGTAACGTTACGTCTGTTCATTTGTGTAATTTTCTGCTTCCATGTGTATGTTAGACACAGGACTGAGCCTCCACTTCAGAGCCCTGAGAAGAGAAGAAGAATCAGAGATGAGGAGGTCTGGAGGAGCAGCAGAGAGATCCAGCTGACCAGAGGGGACCTTCTAATGTGTTTTATGTTATGATGTGCAAAACTCACAAATATAATACTGTGTAACTCATTTTTATTAACATTATTAAAGTATATTTAACATAAACTGCAGACCTACTCATTTCAATAACAAAAAAACTTTATTTGTTCACAAAAGGCAGTTCAAATCTTGGGAGCAGGTTGGTTCAGGACGTTGAATATGGAGTTATTAGGAAATCTGGGTTATGTCGTGGTGTTTGCTGAAGTACAAAATAAAACTACTTACCATTATACAATTAGAACAAATAAAGAAAAATTTAGGAGGTAATAAAACTGAGTGTAGGGCTAAAATAATACATCAGAGATAAAGTTCGAAATTGGCAAATATAAAAATGCCTGAAAGGCAAGAGAAAAAGCACTCGGACACTGAATATCAACTTATAGAAGCATGTAGAAATGTTTTTATTCAGAGTAAATATGCAGGATATCAGACATGACTGAAGAATATTCTCATGTGTCAATACGTCAGTGTTTGCTAAGTTCCAAAATAAAACTGGCCCAAATCTCCCCCTTATTTACTGTATTATACAGAGAAAGAGCTGAAGTGGAAATGAAAGAACTGGCAGCAGGTTTCTGGATCATTGAAGGCTCGGTCCATTTTGAATCTTCATCAGAATAACGACTTTCTGAAGGTCTTGATGTAACTGTGTTCTTCTGTGTCTTTAAAATCCTATAAACTCCAGCTCTGGGATATTTTTGATTGTAGTTCTGTTGATACCTTGAAAAAGAGAAGACATTTATTTTACAGTTTTTTATTTCACATCTGTTTAGTTTGTAGTTGTCAAATACCAAGTATTTCGAGTACATTTTGTTGTGTATGAAGATTAGATGGATTGTAATGAGTAAACCTGTTTGTTATTTCACCATGAAAGAATAAAATCTTTATGAATCCCCCCCCCCCCCAAAAAAAAAAGGAACATTGTTGCTGTAAATATGGCAGGTATAGAAGAGAGATCAGAAATAAAATACAGTATTTATTACACTATTTGATTTATAGGTTTACAGAAGCATACTGCATTGTACCTAATTATCATTTAATACAGACTATAATCTACTCAGTTCTTTTTTAACTATTTGGATAGATCAAGCACACAAAGATTCATTAATGACAGTAAACAGTGAAACTATAATCAGAAACTTTGAGCCCTGCAGACATTTGAGAAAACATACCTCCTGTTTTCTGACTCCTGTGGTGGTGTTAGTGTCTCCTGTCTGAAGCTGATGCTGATCACCTGAGCTGATACCTGAAATAAATACTGAGGTCAGTGAACTGGACAGAATATATAATCGTCATCTCATGCACCTGGACAAGACGTTTTCTATGTAATCATCTCCAATATTACAGAATAAAAGGACATGAGCTAACTTCAGATCATCTGATTGTTGGTTGACAGCCTCTGAAGTGTTTAACACTCAACATCACTGCTGTACTAATCATAATAATATTATCAAATTCTAAATCTAATCGATCATAACTCATAACAATAGCATGTGAGGCTAATACACATGCTAACAGTAACGGTGT
Source organism: Scarus forsteni (assembly GCA_036419115.1). NCBI lineage: Eukaryota > Metazoa > Chordata > Actinopteri > Labriformes > Labridae > Scarus > Scarus forsteni. The sequence continues at coordinate 737,815 of JAZDUH010000478.1, forward strand.
ATTTCTTTCTTATTTCTTTGAACAGTAAAGTGACAGAAAACCTCAGCAGCTCAAATCAAGTAACAAACATGTAAAGACTTCTTTACTCACCCTCAGACAGCAGCAGAAGAGCTCTCAGTCTGACTTCAGCCTGTTGATTCCCATAGTTCAAAACATCGCTAAAAGTCCGTCCAGTCTTCTCTCTGGTCCGAGTTTTTACTCGTTTTTTTCTCCTCTTTCTTTCCCAATCTTCATCTGTCACAGTCCTCTTTCATATCATAGCCTCAGCTTTCATAAAAACCACACACCTATCTGTGATCCGCTGTTTATGTCAGCCATAAGCTGAACTCAGGTTTGTGCCGTAAAGCAGGTCATAGCTCGACCGAGGCTCGCGTTTAAGAGGTACAGAATGCCAGAGGAGATCCCCCGCTGCACAGAGGGAGAGAGGGGGGGACTATTCGCATTATTTACTGACTCTCCATTGTTGAGGGACTTGAAAACAGTTAAGATATGGTGTAAAAGTTACATATTGTTACTGTAATGCTTAATAGGCCACACTCAGTTTCACCAAAAAATATCAGCTATTGTTCATCAGTGCCTTTGTGTTGATGTTTTATGAGGCAAATGTTATGGCTCTTGTTTAGATAGAAAATAACTTTTCACTTCACATTGTCATTGTGGTAAACATGTCAACTTAGAGTAAAATATGTATAAAAAAAATGTCAAGGTAGAAAGCACTCAGAGCGCAGACCTCCGCCACAGCAGAGTCCTCAGCCATATTGTAATTTTCACCATAAATATTAGTCCTACCTTTATTTCACCGAAAAATTTAGATTCCTTGACCATGAAAACATACCATTAGCAACTGGATTCATAATGATATCAATTTTAGTTTGGTAGTTATTCACAAAAATCACATTTTTCACCATGGTGGCCAGACGCTGATTCTGATCAACACCAAAATGGAATCAGTTCTTCCTTTTCCCATGCTGAACATTTCCTGACAGTTCCATCCAAATCCATCCATAACTTTTTGAGTTATTTTGTTCACAGATGGACGGATGGACGGATGGACGGACGGACGTACAGACAGACAAACTCTCCTGAAAACATAACCTCCTTGGCGGAGGTAATGATCCCATGTAGTAGGAATCAGTTTGCATTAGTGGATGTGTCATGCAGTATTTATTGTTAACTGTTGATTATTGTTATGACTACTGTTATGGCTGTTATGGTATATCATATACATCTTGAGAAGAAGATGTTTAGGTGTTGTTCCAGGGAGGGACTATTGTTTCCATATTTTGTTGAGATGAATGTATCACATGCTGCAATTTTATGACGGATGTGTTTTGGATTTGGAATGCATTCAGTATTTTTGAATCTTGTACCAGGTCAAAACAAAGCATCAGTCCAGAGGATTTTTAACCTTACAGCTCAACACACAATTTACAATGTCAAAGTTAAGAATGTTGAAACATTTCCACACGGAGCTGATGTCAGAGATCGTATTGTTTGTGTCCTTGGCATGATAAAGATATAAGTTATTGATTTAGGTCCTTTAACACACAAACCGCCACGGCAGTCTGACGGATGGTTGGGGATGTTTCGATATCTAAATATTTAATAAAAGAAATGACATGCCTTTCATGACAGGACTTATCCTGAATATATGTTTGGTATGTTTTCTGAATCTCACAGGGCTGTTTAATGAATTGGATATTTTCTGAGCAGTTGTTCCAGGAGACAGTGGCAAATGTAAAAGAAGACTAAAACCTTTTTATCTGAAAGGATTGCCACAGAACTGTGTGGGAAATGAGGGCTGAGAGATTTTGCACTGAGTGTGACTGTAGTTGTACTGTGCTGTTCGTGGTGCTGATTGTCTTCATCAGTCCACTTTTAAGTTACAGTTGTTTTTAATTATTTACTAATCTCTTATGTCGTTTGTTTGTTTTTATTTCATTGTTGAGTTCTACAGGTTTTCCATGGATGTTTTAGATATTTCAGTCTTTACAGATTTTAGTAACATTTTTGTCTTTATTTAGAGAATTTATTATGCTAGTGTTTTTGTGTAATGTAGTGCACACCAGAGAACAAGACAGTGGGAGAGAGAGAGATAGAAATCTCAAAGCTGCCAAAATATAATATTCAGTTTCTATCACTTCTCTGTATCTGTTCTTGTGTTGAATTGTATAGGAATAATATTGTAGAGAAGAAGATAAGCACTCCCTGTGACATCTGCATGTTACTACAATTTCTAATGTTTTACAAAACTGGAAATGCCTCTAATGGATTTATTTCTAAAGTTTTTATTTAAATAAGTTATTTACAAACACAGCATGCTTACAGCATGTACAGTGAAGTACAAACTTGTAAAAATTTGTAAAAAAAAAAAATATATATCTACAAACTGTAAATGTATAACTGTCCTGTTAGGTCAGATTATAAACATGAACATCAAATTAGATGGGATTACACTAGAGAGCCCTTGTTTCCTGTTTTATGATATTACTATGTGCTTGTGATTTGTGAAATTATATTATTGTATTTGTATTTATGGCTTCAATATAATGTTTTTTATTTGTAATTATAAAGATTTTTCTATGATTCATGATGATTTATAGTTTTCCATGCTCAATTGTTGTGTACTTTGAAAATACAAGTTATTGCATGTTAATGTGTCTTCTAACAAAGATATTTTTCAAAGTTATTTTTAAATGCTGTTGTTTTGCTGTGGCTATATGGACACTGACCTTCTTGAAAATATTAGGCAAAGCTAAAATTGACATTGTGGGAAGCAAAATGTATTGTTATTATACTTCATATCCATAAAGGTAATTGAATTGAAAAGTAAACGGCTTTGTTCATGTTCTCATTTTACCCATGTTATCATATTTATTTATATTTGAACTGTTAAATTTCAAATATAGTGTGAAAGTATATATATATATATATATATAGGTAATGAAATCAAAATACTTGGCCTATATTTTATTTACATCAGACTTCATCAGAAGATTTAGAAAAATGATTTAACCCAGAAAGCAAACCTGTTCATTTCCCGTTAGGCTGTAATGACAAGTAGGCTACTACTAACAAATTTGTTTATTTTGAAATACAACACCAATGATAAACAGTCACTTTTAACTGAGGGTTCAATATAGTAGGCAACAAGCCATGTATATTAATGTTAAAGGGAAAAGACCAAAAAAATTTCACATTAGCGCGATGATTGTTAGTACAGTATAACAATTAATGAGTATATATATATTTATATGCTTATTTTATTACAATTATTAATAATGGTATTGCTATTTATGTATTTATTATAAGTAGTATCAATAATATGATTATCACTTTATCATTATTATCATTATTATTATTATTATTATTAATTTGTATTATTATCATTGTCTGTTTGAAAGAAGAATGAAAGAAAATGTAGTGTGAGGATCAATGATAATGAGGACTGGAAGATTTTTCCAAGTTAACATGTGAGAACTTTATTTACATATTAAACCAAAGACACAGACATGATTAACACTCTGAACTGAGGGTTAAATACAATAGGAAAAAAAACAGAGTAAATTGTGTATGAGAACCAATAAAGGCTTTTTAAGGCCTAAAGAAACCAACACAATTGTAAAAGAAAATCAAGTGAATTTTAATCTAATTTAACATCTAAATGAACACGTGGCCAAGTAAACAATAACAAATAATAATGGTATATAGGTCAATAAGTGAAGTCGAACTAACCTTGTAAAAAATACTGAACTGAATATTGTGAAGGCATATTTTACCGCATTACTGTTTGCGTAAGTCGTCCAGTTCGTCCCATGGGTCAGTCTCATCGGAGCTGGCGTGAGCTGTGGCAGCTGGAGAGGGCAGGACAGGCTTAACCGTGGATCCCGGCTCAGCATGGGACATTTTGGTAATGAAACGTCCAGGACTGTAACAGATCTTCAGTGTTTCTGAAGTCAGAAAGTACATTTCCAAGCTTTCGGTGTCCTCCAGAAAGTGTGTCAGGCATCGGGTTTCCAACAAGGATTTCAAAACAGAGTTGTTCAGAGTCAAGGCCACCTCCACCCCGTCCTCCACAACGTGCAGGACCCCGCTGGTCGTCCCCAGAAACAGGGAGGTCTTGTGCAGTAGCTGGCATTCCTCCCAGCGATAGTAAGGCTGCTTGGAGTTGAAGGATGTGGACTGTCTTTTGAAACAGGAGCCGCAGTTGTAGTAGCTGGCCAGCTTCACAGCTACAACCTCGCTGACCACTGTGTGAACAGCCTTGTTGTCCTCTATGGCCAGGGGGACAGTTGTCTGTGCCACAGGGACACTGTCGATCTCCGAGATGGTGGTATTTTTTGTGGTGGTCAGGAACTTCTCTTGTCCATACTCTCTGACAGACAGGTTGGTGAAGGTGTAGGAGGTCTGTAGCTTTACCATGGAGATCAGGCTGTCCCACAGCTTAAGTTTGATTTGTCCACTTTCGTCCGCTATGGCGATGCTGAGGACGATGCTGTCGACCCCCCGGCGTTGGATTGTCTTTAGAGAAGAGGACATGGCCAGGACTTTCCCTCTCACTTCTCCAATCTGTAAAAAACAACAGAAGGAAAGTGTTTCAGGAATGTACCGTCACACCTAAGCTTACCCCCCACCCTCACCGTTAATTTAGATTTTATAATTAAATGTTTTCTTGTCATGATAAACTTACATATTGCGAGTGTGGAGTAGCTTTGGCATCTAAAATCGTCTTGCTCTCAGACGCAGTTGGCATCTTGGCGAGGAAGGAGACCTCTGTTACTTCAACCCGTGTGAATCCACTGCTTTTGAAATCAAATCTTTGGGGGATTTCTGTAACCTGAAGGGAAAGAACAAGATAATAAAGGTAAAGTAGTGAAAGATGTGAAATTCACCACACACGAGCCGATCTTTTGTTTTGCAGGCTACTTACTTAGACACCGGGTGATGTTGGTCACCTTCACTTTTATGTGTTTATATTAATTATAATATCTAATTTCATCTCTTTTGTACAATTACCTTTATTTACACTTTACTGTTACATATCAATTGTTAGTACAGTTGTCTTTGTCTTTTGGATTAATTGTTAGATGAGTTTTGGGATGTTTTCCTATCCATTTATTACATTTAGGGACTGACTACAACATGTAACTGACTCATTTATGATCCAATGTATTTAGTTATTTGTTGCCAAATCTTTACAATATCATTTCTTGGTTTGGACAGGTTTCCTCCATGAAGTGTAGCTGTGTGAACTTTAAATTCTGTTTAAATCTTGATTTAAATATAAAGTTTCACAAATCTCATCAGGGGTTAAACTTTTGATCACTTCTAAATTACTCAGTTGGTAATATTTGGACACTCTAATACATCTATGGTGTTAATTTAAACAATAGTATCATTATTACTAGCACTAACTTGCATTAATTCTTTGCCATGTTGTATCTGATACTTAATGGAAATGGTTTACCCTTATTTAACTCCCATTTTATCAGATTCTTAATTACAATGTGTATACATTCAATAGTAATATCTACATGTATAAGTAATTCACAATCCCAACTTCACACGTTTTGTAATATAAAAATGTAATACTAATGATTATTTGTTATTTTAATCATAGTAAAATTAATATCGATGGCAACATCGGCCACAATAATAAAGACATTAAAATAAACTATAGTATGGATGCTTATATGAATAAAGATTTAAGAAATACTTCATAAGTAGAACAACAGTGATGTTAATAGTTTGTTATAAAAGGGAGAAATGTCTGTAACTATAGCAGCTGCAGTATAATGATAGAAATTGTAAAGGTGATATGTAAATTTGTCATAACAGATAAAATAAAAAAGAAAGTATAAAAGAGGAAATAAAAGTAAATATTTAATGGAGTATTATTCAACAGAGAAAGAACTACAACAGCATTGGCCACAGGTGATATGATGGTAGGGACAGGGAGGGGTTGTCACTGGTGCACAGTGGTTGTATGGAGAGAAGCTGTAAAAGATCCAGTAAATTAAAATATAGTCAAATATGGATAGAATGATGTAAAGGAATGAAGAATAGATATATGAAAAGGAGAAAAAGCTTAAAGTATGTAGATAGTAAAATAATTACAATAATATAAGGAGATCAAGAAAGTTAATGAGTAAGACTAATGAATACATAATGTTAATATAGTAATGGTAATAGTAGTAACAACATTAATATTTTTATTATCATTTTCATATTTTTGTTTTTGTCCTGTCTGCCATACCGTGCCCTGTCTGCAATCTTCAGCATTTCAATCGACGGGAGGGATGACCCTGCGCGGATGCTCTGGAGCTTTTCACAGCTGTGTGTGAAGAGAACAAGAGAACTCATCGTCATTGAGACAAGAGATACCCAGCTTTGAGCGTGCATGAAGTGAGAGTTCATGTGATAACACGATGAAAAGATGAAAGTTTGGCTGGCCTTTGCAAATGTATACTCACTGTTTCAACAGGCGTTCCAGGTCCCTGCTGGGGTTTGCAACGGGAGCTCCTGTGTTTCCGAGGAAAAAACAGCCCTCGTCATCCGTGTCTCCCGATTTCTTCTTCAGAGACAATGGCCGGACACAGGTGAAGTAGCACATGAGCAACTGTGGGTAAAGACTGGAAGGTTAATAACAGTTAAGCACTCCTTGACAGATTTTATCTGAATGGTCACACAACGATGTGAAAGCATGCCGACCCACCTCTTCCTCTTCTTCGCTCATGACGCAGCCCACCTCCTCCTCGACTTGAATGAACACACCGTCCATGACGGGCTTCCTGTCATTCCAATTTCTTACCTGTGTGAGAGGGAATCATTAAATATATATTCTTGCTACTTCAGTGGCAACTGATCTGTCGCTCTAAGGGAGCGACGTAAGGCGTCCTACAAGCTCTTCAAAAACAGTTACGATGCTTACCATAAAGTGGGTGACAGCCGTTCCGCTGCGACTGTGCTTGACCATCAAGATGGCCATGCAGTAGTAGCGGATGTGGGTGAGGTCGCTGTCCCTGATTTTCTCACCCTGGTTCAGTCTCCCGCAGGTCTCCTGCATCCAGGGCTTTGCTGCCTCCAGCAAGAGCACTTGCTCAGCCCTTGCAGAGCTCGCTCCACCCTCACATCTGAAAGACAGGAGAGAGTCACACAAGCACCCAACAAAAATCACTTAACACAAATGCCATTGTCAGTCACAACACTCTGTCAAACCAACCTCGATTGTGCATCCTTTGCAAGCTCAGCCGGCCCATGGAGCACAAAGAAGTACTTCTCTGAGAGCCGGTTGGCCAAGGCGTCACAGGCATCTCTGTCTTTTACCAGAGATAGCAGCTCCTGGTAGTCTCAGGTCCGGCCAACTGAGCTCCACCTCTTCTGGGACTGCTTTGCCCTCTTCAGCTTCTGGTCCCTCTCCTCCTGGTTGCTGTCCTTCATGCATTTTCTTTTGAGGTGCGTGGACAGCATCTCAAAGGGTTTTTTACAGATCAGGCAGTAAATTACTCGCCTGTCCGGGCGCTTCTCCTCCCTTACGCACATGAAGAGAAAAGAAAGGGAAGTGAGTGGGTTAATTTGAGTCACTTCAGACATTATGAGCAATTTCAACAGTTTTAAATCCATGAGAATGTTTTGTCAGGATTGAGCTTTAGACAAGAACCAAAATGCAGACCACAAAAAAAAACTGTTGGGGTTAAACTACACCGAATTTTATTCATCTTTTTAATTTGGCCTAATTGCTATCATTGGTAGTTCATACATATGTCCAGAGCAATTGCAAATAACAATAAAAAATTCAATAGTACAGACTTTGGTACTTAGCTGACATTACAACAGAAAGCTGGAGTTTTAGTTATGACGCAGTACTTTGCTGAGAGTACAAATAATAGGACAAAAATTAACAAATGCACTTACCAGTTACTGCTCTCTGCTTGCTCAGTGTCCGCCTCATGTTGTGAAGTCTCCATGGCTTTGTGACTATGGAGCTGCAGCTGCTGTAGTAAATACTGGTCGAAAACAGCAGCACATGTGGGGATCTGCAACATATACGATAGTGTAACATCATATATGATACTGAAACTCTCTGCAACATAAATGATACTGTTAGGCCCTGCTACATATATGATGATGGTGCATCATCATCCAACAGTGTCTTCTATATAGCAGGTCCTTGTGGTATCATATATGTAGCGGGCCGTGCAACGTATAAGATGCTGGAACGGTCTGCTACATATATGAGTCTGTTGCATGTAAGATGTTGTCGGGGCATAGTACAAGTATGAAAGTGGTGGGTGATGCTCCACTTCAGGTGTTGGAAGATTGTGCTGGAGGGCTGCAGGCTGGTGACAGGTATCAAGAAATGGTAAGTTACCCCTGATGCTGTTACACCCATATTTATATGTGCTGTTCCTTTCCATTTCCATACACCAACTTCTACTTGCTTTTTAATAATTGTGGTTTGTGTCTATGCATATGCTCCTTTTGTTGCTTTCTTAATAGTATTGCTATATCCTGCTTTTAAACTCCTTACTTGTGTGATTTTTCTGTGACGTTCACCCACAGATTGAGTCTGTCCTTGTCTGAGTTTTATGGGTTGTAGGGATTGGGTTATTCT